>CM019167.2:89602619-90202619 GCA_009739505.2 Apolygus lucorum
GCACCCCTTTCTCCGCTCCTCCATTCAACTGAACACAATCGGATACAGCACTGCTAACAAAGCCTCGTCTCAACTCCCATTAATTATCTTGGATATGAAAAGGCAGAAAGAAAACGAATGGTATAAATAGGTTGGCTCGCTGCCGTGACTCTTCGCATGTTTTGGCCACCCGCAGCGCTGCCGTCGCTTCACTCGTACAGGCCAGCTTTCCAGTTATTGTACTTCCAAATGAGAAACTCTTGCCGTTGATTCCCTTCCGGAGTCAACATCGGATTTCCTATCCGGTCGATTCTAGAAATATCACAGGATTAAAAGAAATACCCAATACACAATAATTATTATAAATTGGTCAGACTGATCGGGATAAGGGTTAAACAGAGACTCTTTCGTTTTTCGTCGAGTTTTCGGTCAATTGATTACCTACCTTCGTCAGGGCTCTAGCATGAATTACTGCGTGAAATCCACGTCAAATGAATTCTAAAACAAACTTTTACTGGCCTCTTGTGATTTTGACTCACTGTGTTCTAAACTGTACTGAACTGTGAGAATAAAACCTATCTAACTTAAACTAGGATAATTTACTGTCTAAACCTATCTGATTATGTAGATGAATACATTTTAGAATTCTGCACTCAGAGATACGTGGTTTGAGATACAACATGGTAGATAAAAATCCTTCTCCCCTCACAATGGTGGATAAAAATCGGAAATTTCGACTTTCTATATTCTGTTGAGCTGGTCGGATTTACAAATGAGTGCTTGATGAATCTAACATAAAATTCTCTACAACTTTCATTCGAAGACGTTTCCGTTTTTGATGAGCATTATTCCATCTACAGACGATTGAAATTAATTGACCCTCAGTCTTCGACCAAATTGGAAAAATGGTCGATTTTCGACCTTATTTTTCTATCGAATTATAAAATTATGGTAGTCGTTGAATGCACAATTTATCTTCTACAATTAAGTAATCGGTAACTTCTTTTGCAATTGGGCTTTTTCGAGTTATAGGCAAAAAATCAAAACCAGAGCCAAAATTTCACGGTTTTTCGGCTACCAAAAGTTGTCCTCACGGCTTTCGAGGAGGCAAACTTGGATTGCCACTTGGATGTCTGTAACATCCCTGAACTTACCAAAAAATCCTTATCCAAAATGTTTTCGAACAGGAATTCCCTATCTAATGGACTAGTATGAGTTGACGCTTGATTCCACACTAAATCGGAGGAAGCACATTGAAAACGATGCAAATTATTACACAAAGGTTTATTATTTTTCTATATAGATCACTCGTCTGCAAAGAACACGGCTTTGCCATTGTTGCCACCAACCAACATGAAGAAAAACATCGATTGCATTTCGGTCAGCTAACATTTGAACGGAGATTAGGCCTCTTTAGCGATTCACACTCGTGTTTCTGATTTATCGTAAGTCCAACCCTTAAATTCACATAGGGAGCGAACGGTTTGTCCTACAGGGCTCAGCGTGGTCTCAAAAATGTTAAAAATTCTATACTATCCTAAATTGATGGAAAGACAATACCTTTATTACGAGAGTTTTCGAGCTAGGGCACTCTTGAAATTTTCAACCCTTAATTTTCACCCCTTAGAAGTAACTGACATCAACCAAAAGCTTCGGGGCACAACTAGACCCCAAATGGAGCCTACATACCAAATTTCATCAAAATCGGTCAATGCTAAGTGGCAAAAGTGCCGCGTACGGCGGACGGACGGCCAAATTTTTATTCGATTTTTGGATTCTACGTACCTTGAAACGTAAACCATCAAATTTTGAGGGGGTGTTGAAATTTTTTTTCCTTGGTCGATTCCAAAGGTTCATTATTGAAAATAATAAACCAAAACCAACCTCCAACCTCCCACAACAAACTGTTCATTTACAAGCCAATAATTCGTACCATCCAAATTTACGGGTTAAAGCTCTGGGGCTGTGCAAATAAATCAAACATTAAACTATTTAGAATTTTAAAATAAAAGACTGCAAAGTACGGTTGGAGTACCTTGGTGTATGAGAAATGACTATATTCGTCAAAATCTACGAGTAGAATCAATGAGACAAAAGTCGAATTCGCAACGAAAAACGAACTTCGTCTCCACAAACATGAGAATTTGGAAATGCTGTCTGTTCCAGACAACGAAGGAGAACTTCGACTCCTCAAACCTCTGGATTTGTCAGTACTTTGTAACTAGTGATAGTGCAATAAGTTAAAACAGGCGATATTTCCAGCAAAAACATAGACCGGTTGTTGCAGACCAACCTATCTTATACTGTGATTGGAATTTTATTAACAAAAAAACATTGATTTAAAAAAGTAAAAATCGTGTTTCAGTCGCAATAAAGAGTAGGTATGAAAGAAAAACGTTTCAATCTACGATTTGGAATTTCAACAATCATCGTATTATGTTAACCCTAAACATCTTAGAGCATTCGAAGTCGATGGTCAATAATATAAAATTCTCGTGGCTTTGGAGCACTTAGTACTGCTGGTGGTCATCGTCATGATTGGAACGCCTTTAAAAATAATATTTGTTGGCTTTTATCGAATGACAGCCAATATAAACCACTTAGTAGTCGTATGTGAAGCAAAATAAACATATCGCAATCTTGAGTGAAACTTAACAGTGATAGTTTTCAGGAATTTCATTTTGGAAGATACCGGTATCAGGTTTCCACAGAATCTACAAATTCTGTCATGTTGGGCATTTGAACTGCTGAGTGTAACCCTCGGTCTCACGATAGTAAAACGTTCTCTTGGAGAAATTGTCAAATATCGGGATTGGGGTCATCCAGAAAAAACACTGTTATTGCCTAGCTTTCGGAAAATATATTTCCTTCATCAGGCCTGAAAAATACAATGAGCAAACTCAATGAGCAACAGAAGCCGGAAGCCGGTTGGGTACAATTAGTAAGCAGTGTTGGAACCAAAATATTGAAAATCGAATATTTTATGAATATTATCCCCCCACTCATCCTCTCCCCTTGCAAATTTTCGGTACTCTGGTGAAATCACACCTATGGTTTTTTCCGCGGATTTGGATTCAGAATGGTCTAAAACGGATTACTGTGTGGGTATTTTTTTTCTGTTGATTGTTGTCCTCCTTTACCCCAGATCGATCGCATAAGGACGCCCAAGTCTTACTGTGGGACGTCCTAAAAAACTGATACTTAACAAGAACAAACAATCAACTCACTCAACAGCAGTTATACTTGAGGAGAGAGCACCCAGCAACTCATACTCTCTATCCTGTTCTCATTCAGTATGTAAAAGTCAAAACTATAAAAACCACAAAAATCATACTTCATCATTAAAATTGAAAACAAGAAAAGGATACCAATCCTAGAAAACTCTGTACTCACAACCATCACAAGACATAAATGTGCTAATTCAAGCGCAAAATAACCACCAAAAGACTCACCTTTCAAAATAAATAAAGCATCAGGCTCCCAACAATAACAAAACAATAGATTTTAAAATTTTTAGGCGTTATAAATAGATAATAGGCAACAATCAAATTTTGGAAACAAACTAATCTACTGATAACAACTTCATTATATTGCACACTCAAAATCACAACTTGGACGCCTTCCTGAGCGTTATTTTATAGGACCTCGTTTTGAGACTTCAGCAGGTAGCGATCCCGCCTATTTGGGCTGCCTCAGGTAGTTGAAGGGGGCCACCTTGACACCACGGGTATAAATACTCACACAATAATCACATCTACACACACACACGCTGATATAAACCACGCTCAGTGGAGAACCGATCGTGGTGCTGCATGTCGACTCCTCGTTTCACGCTACTTTATCGCCGCTTTCCTATTTTCCTTCCTCTTTTTTTTGCTGGCATTCCGTCTTCGACCGTTTCAAGATGGAATTCCGAACGCCCCCCTTCAGTCACTCAATGTCTGCCAGAACGACATTCAGACTGAGGGAGACGTCACGTCCGATCCGTCAATCGCTGCTGCAGGAATTCAGACTCATTTCACGTCGACTACCAACTGGGACAACGACAATTAGGAACACAAAAATGCATCATTATGGAACATTCCACAGGAGGAAAAGTTCCACACTTCTCGATATAGTTATCATAGTTGGAGAGAGAATTTCCGATAAACCGTTTTCCGCCAGTTTTAACCCTTCCGTTCATCGAATCATTCCTTCCTCCATTCATAATGGAGAGTTCCTGGTTCGATCCGGATGTTGAGATACCACCATATATGTTGAGATACGCCTTCTGAGCATGCGCAGTAGATACTACCGATCTTATTGTAGATGACACCAATGTATATGTCGTATCGATACCACTCCTTATCTCAATACGGATAAATCGTATCTTGGAGATGGTATCGTGAAGTGACCTTCCAAGATTATAACATTATTGTATCCAGAACTTAACAGGGTCTCTGTCGGCCGCCGTTCGTTCTTAGTATGTCGCGAAATTTAAGGCGCAAAAACTTAAACATAGTACATAAATTTGAAATTTTAAAGGAGTTTAGAAATTCATTAGTGCACGGCCCTAGGGAATTGACAAACTGAAATATTGCCGCCGGAATCATCTAAATCGAACAATAATTGCCAAAGAAAAATGGGAAAAACTACTGAATAAACAACAACATTGTTGTAAACATTGTTTTTCTCACGTTTTTTTCCATTTTTCTCTGGCAATTATTGTTCGATTTTGATGATTCCAGCGGCAATATTTCAGTTTTTCAATTCCCTAGGGCCGTGCACTAATGAATTTTGAAAAATTCTTGAAAACGTCAAATTTAGGTATAGTAACTTTTAAAGTTTGAGCGCCTTCAATTTCGTGAAATACTGACCGGAACGAGGAACAAACTGCGACCGAATGAGACTATCACTCTTGAAAATTTCAACCCTTAGAAGTGACCTACATCAACCAAAAGCTTCGAGGCACAACTAGACC
The DNA here is from genome assembly GCA_009739505.2 of Apolygus lucorum. Lineage (NCBI taxonomy): Eukaryota > Metazoa > Arthropoda > Insecta > Hemiptera > Miridae > Apolygus > Apolygus lucorum. The sequence continues at coordinate 89,607,559 of CM019167.2, forward strand.
CCAATTGGAGCCCACATACCAAATTTCATCAAAATCTGTCTGTGGGGAAAGTGCCGCGTACGGTGGACGGACGGCCAAATTTTTATTTGATTCTTGGATTCTAGTAGGTACCTTGAAACGTAAACCAACAAATTTTGAGTGGGGGCATTGACGATTTTGATGAAATTTGGTATGTAAGTTCCATTTGGGGTCTAGTTGTGCCCCGAAGATTTTGGTTGATGTAGGTCACTTCTAAGGGTTGAAAAATAAGGTTTGAAATGTTGAAAACGCCCTAACTCAAAAAGTTTAGATAAAAAAGTATTGTTTTTCCATAAATTTAAGGTAGTATAGAATTTTTATAATTTTTTGAGACCACGCGAAGCCCTGTAGGACAAACCGTTCGTTCCTTACGAGAATTTAAGGGTTGGACGTACGATAAATCAGTAACACTAGTGTGAATCGCAATAGAGGCAAATCTCAGTTCAAATGTTAGCTGACCGAAATGCGATCGATGTTTTTCTTCATGTTGGTTGGTGGTAACAATGGCAAAGCCGTGCTCTTTGAAGACGAGTGATCTATATAGAAAAATAATAAACCTTTGTGTAATAATTTGCAGTATTTTTTCATAAATTTGAGGGAGTGTTAAATTTCTAGAAACTAATGAAAAATTCAGACGACCAAAAATAGTTGAATTCGCACTTGATCCGTCTACTTGCTGTTGAAGTCTGTTGAGCGAAAGATACGAATTATTTCAACCTCTGAAATTGTATTCAAACTGAAAGATTAGTACACCTCGCACAGTTGGCGAGGCACAGCCCTCGTCTACTCCAAATAACTCTCAAATGTATTAATAATAAAAAGGTAATACTTAACTCTCACAAAGTAATAAAAGTTCTTCTGTCATCGAAAGGCATTAAAATTTTCAATAAAATTATTCTGAATAAAATTATTACTGTACAGCAATTAGACATTTTTCACCGAGAGTCAACTTGGCTCTAAATCATGTGAATGTGACTTGAAAGTGCAGATCAAAAACTAACCGATAAGTGTTGTGATAAACTAGAGTCTGTATCGCCGCCATTCTGGTTAACTTCCACTTCGGTCGCTATAGATACTGTAGATACTACAATTCGTATCTTTAGAGATGGTATCTCCTAGGAACTCTCTAATGACCATACAAATCGATCAATGATGAAATAATAAATGGAGAATTGAGTTCACATCCGGGCTGCCCACATTACGTTGGACAATATTCAAAATCTGCCAAGTTGGGTGGGCAGTAGGGTAGCTCTAGGACAGGCCGGAGTAAGTTTTTCGCGCGGGCCTCCCTTTAGTTTTAGTTAATCTATTAAGAACGTTATTTTGATTTTTTTACTAGATTTTTCAATCATAATTTAGAGGTCACTACCGCAAATAGAAGTTTTTCGATGAGAGCCGTACATAAAAAACGACTTGTGTGACCCTCGTGATGAATAATTACACATAGCTTTATTGTATCCAATTTCTAATTATTGAGAACGTAACTCTACGTAGGCGGAAAGGCCTATCGGTTACTCGTATAGTTTCAAAGGTTTGACGAATACATTCATCACTTTACACACACCGTGGGTTCAAAGGTTTAACTGCCATGCACCACAGCATCCGTGACGAAAGAGGAAACGCTGAAAGAGCCCACCCAACTCAGGAGTCTAAAAGGGGGATAGATAACAACAACAAAGAAGTGATATGAAATAAAATTAATAGAGGGCAACATGTGTAATCATTGTTGTTTGAGAATAAATACCTTTTCTTATTCCTGTTTCATTAAAAAATCCTAAAAATTGTATCTTTGATGGTAAAAAATATAATACCGATCCAAAGCAAGCAAAGTAGAAACCAGCAGAATTTTCAAATCACATGTTGTCTCTTAGCCCTCGATATGTACACATCCCTTAGCACTTCCCATCAAAAACAAGACTCAAACACGTATCTTGTAAAATGTTTGACCATTGAGTGAAAATCCACATTCTGGGTAATAGTAAGTTATAAAACAAGAGCTCTACCTTGGTAGACTCGGAAGCAAAAATGTCCAGTTCGGTACCTTCTATCTGGGTAAGTACCGTAAATGTTGTAACTACTTTCGAGGGTGGATTTCATCATAGAGAAACCGACAGAATGAGCAGTTATGAATGGGCTAGCGGACATAGCCGGTCGGTCTGTAGAGGAATTGACCTCGGTGAGGCTGAGAAGGCAGGAGATCTGGTTCTGGAGGACTGTGTGAGTGTGTGTGAACGAGCGTGTATATGAGCCTGTGGACGTGTGTACATGTGTAGCTCGCGTCTGGGTCTGCGTGGACTGGCGGTCCTTGAGTCGACTCTACTAGGAAGGGAGACACTCTGGAGCCCGTCCCTCCAGCACCTGATGAGCAAAAAGACAAAAACGCACATCGACTCCCACTGCCACCACTATAATCTCTCCACACACCAAACACGCCTATGCTATTACATCATCACCCCCACCCATCTCTCAACTATGTGAGATCAAAAGATACAAATAGATAATATTTCCCCAACGTATAAACTCAGGTAAGCGTATGTTGGGAGTTCCAAGGATGTTCTCCTTCCAGGAATTGCAAATTCTACAGACAGGAAGCCCCAAGTCCCCTGGCACCCTCCTGACAGAAAATCACCACATCCGATGGACCCTATATTTCTTCTTCCATGAACTGAACCCCACAATCACACCATAAACTCTTGAACGTGTAATTTTTCCCCTTTTACCTAAATGACTGCGAAGTCAAAATTGCGTTTTAATCAATTTTGGAAAATCATTCACTATCAAATCACATTATCCGAAAAGGACAAAAATGCAATCTACTGGAAACTGATTTTTCCTCACACCAATGTATACTGTCTCCGAGCAATATCTATTCAATTCGCTCCGCCTAAAGGACAAGATATGTCTGACGGATATGTACCTAAACTTTTATAGGAATAAACAACAACAACAAATGCTCCAATGCTCCTCGCCTCCAAATTCCTCATTGAGGAATTTCACCATGTCGGATTTCCTATTTTTGACCCCAAAATCGGATTCAGCACCTCGAAAAACCCCCTTAGGCAAACTTTCAGCCCGAACTTCTCAATTTACGAATAAACAAAACAGTTGTAGAAAATACGAAAGTTTAAAAAACCCGGGAAAATGACGTCATCCCGGAATAGTTCATTTATGGCCGCTTGAAGCGCTGAGATCGAGAAATCTATAGTCCCCAGATGCAAAATTTCACGAAAAAGTAAAGTTCGAAATCGAAAAAACTGAAGAAAAAAATAGAAAAGCAAGATGGGGAAATTAGGTTTCCTCTGTTTTTGTTTGATAACTTTTTCTTAGAAAACACGATTTTGTCGTACCATCAGGCAACACTGGGAGGAGACGGCGAATCCGAACAGCCCAATCAGCGAGCGTTCCCGCTTCACGCTTTCCCGGTTAGTTTTGAATTAAAAAATTTTGATTGTCTCCCAAAAATAACAGGAGACTTATTTTCCGAAATCAGCCTGATTTTCATCTATCCCACACCATTAACTATTCAGGAAAATGCAACAGAATTCGGTGAAATTCCTCATTCTCGAGAGCCTCCCTATATAGGTTTACAGACGCAAACGTCCATTTTTAGGACGTCCCACAGTAAGACTTGGGCGTCCTTATGCGATTAATCAGGAGTGAAGGAGGACAACACTCAACAGAAAATAAATAAACTCACACTAATCCGTTTTAGACCATCTGAATCCAAATCCGCCGAAAAACCATAGGTGAATGTCTGTTGGTGTATGTGTGTGAAAAAATCTTGTGTCGTCTACCCAGGCCTTAGTTTTCAACCGATTTTTGTGGTTCTTTTTTGTTCGACGCGGAAAACTTTCTAGTTGTGCACTACGTCACCGGAATTTCGAATTTTGACTCTGAGTGGAATTTCTACAGGTACTTACTGCTGACAAGATGATTGTTTTTTGTGTCAAAGAAACTATGTAGTTGGAACGAGAGGGATGGTAACCTGAATTCAGTTCAGTTGGGTCACGAGGTGTATATTATGAAAAAAAGTGGGGGTTGGAGAAATCAAACAACTGAGGATAATGAGCGGGTGGTACCAGTTGTTGGCCATGCATCTGCCGATCATAATTTGAAGGCAACACGTGTGCCCAAGGGTGGGGCAGCCTCCCAACAAGCTTCTTTCTTCAGCTTGTGTTCTGAAGTGAAGTGACATACAGCGGCTACGAGTGATAATTAAGGGTGTTCATGTTTGGGAGGTATTTTGAGAGTCGTATTCCATTCTTTAGTCACCGAGTTGCCAATTTTGGCTACCATATTCAATCATTTCACTGGGAGCTAGGGCAAACGTATTTCATGTTGGTCCTTCTTACAAGAAATATAACATTTTCATTACTACGGAGAGACCCTACTAATTGAAACTGAATCAATTTTCCAGGACTTTTATGTGGAAAACTAAGTTCAACGTTGTATACAATAAGAACTATAGCTGCTGATTCAATATTTCTTGGAATATTATTTCTGATGATTTTTAGGGTTGTCAGCTCACACAGCTGATCTTACTTCCCCTCGATCACTTCCTGCGTTACTCAAGGGACCTCCAGTTGTCAAGCATATGTTGTTTATGGGAACGAAGAGTTATAGTTGCACAACACTTACAGTTGCACTATAACAAGTTATAGTTGCGTGATTTTGGAATGAGTTTTTGGAGTGATTCTCAGATTTCATTACCTCGGCCTCTTAAGGCAAATTCAGCGAAATTCGAAAAAAAAATTGTGAAAAAATGTTGGTGACCATGGGTTTTTCTTCTCAATAGTCTTCCCTGATGAAGATGCACAGCGAAATTGAAGAAAGAATTTATTATATTAAATTTCTCGTCCAATATGTCCGAAGTGCGAGTTATGTCCCGTTATTTTGACTGTCTTGGGGTGGAGGATCTCATCCCACACCCTATTCAGGTGCAGGAAATCAAATTCCCATTCAGATGAGGATCAAATCAATTGATTGGTGACAAGTTCAATAGTCTGAAAGATGCAACAAGACAAATTGATTTTGAGACTTTTTGAGATTTAAATCAAGCCCCTACTGTTAGTTATGATATTTACCTCTTATGTATAAGAGGGAGACGCCACGTGACAGTCCCTAGTAAGTATACTTACTAGGGACTGTCACGTGGCGTCTCCTTTCTAAATTTAGGAGGGGGGCAGACCACTATCAGAGGTTGATAGGAACAGAATCTCAATGGCGTCCCATCTTAACCAATGAGTTTCAGCAATTAGGCAAATTCTACCAAAGGAGGAGTTAATTTACAAAAAATGTGTTTCTTCAAATATCCTCTCCTTTGAAAAAATGTTGGTTTATAGGACGTCCCACAGTAAGACTTGGGCGTCCTTATGCGATCGATCTGGGGTAAAGTTGGACAACACTCACCAGAAAAAACGCTGCAAATTATTACACAATGGTTTATTATTTTTATTTTTCTATATAGATCACTCGTCTGCAAAGACACCCAACCATCCAACATGAAGAAAAACATCGATCGCATTTCGGTCAGCTTTAATTTGAACGGAGAAACAGGCCTCTTTTGCGATTCACACTCGTGTTTCTGATTTATCGTACGTCCAAACTTTAAATCTCGTTATGAGCAAACGGTTTTGTTCTAAGGGATCCGGGTGGTCTCTAAAAATTCTATATAATCCTAAATTGAAGGAAAACAATACCTTCATATCAAAATTTTCTGAGTTAGGCGTTTTCAAATTTCAAAATTGATTTTGGAACCCTTAGAAGTGACCTACATCTACCAAAATCTTCGGGGCACAACTAGACCCCAAAATGGAGCGTACATACCAAATTTCATCAAAATCGGTCAATGCTAAGTGGCAAAGTGCCGCGTACGGCGTACGGACGGCCAAATTTTTATTTGTTTTTTGGATTCTACGTACCTTGAAACGTAAACCATCCAAATTTTGAGGGGATGTTAAATTTTTTTTCTTGGTCGATTCCAAAGGTTTATTATTGAACATAATAAACCCAATAATAACCACAAACTAATCCGTTTTTAGACCATTCTGAATCCAAATCCAAGAAAAAAAAACCATGGGTGTGTGTGACAAAATCTTGTGTACTCTGCCATGCCTTAGTTGTCACCCGATTTTCGTGGTTCTTTTGGTGTATTATTTTCAATAATGAACCTTTGGAATCGACCATTTTTTTTTCTAACACACCCCCTCAAAATTTGTTGGATTACGTTTCAAGGTAGGTAGAATCCAAAAATCGAATAAAAACGCTGCAAATTATTACACAATGGTTTATTGTTTTTCTATAGATCACTCGTCTGCAAAGCCACCAACCACCCAACTTGAAGAAAAGATCGATCGCATTTCGGTCAGCTTTCATTTGAACGGAGATTAGTCCTCTTTTGCGATTCACACTCGTGTTTCTGATTTATCGTACGTCCAAACTTTAAATTCTCGTAGCGAGCGAACGGTTTGTCCTACAGAGCTCCGCGTGGTCTCAAAAAATTCTATAGAATCTTAAATTGAAGGAAAACAATACCTTTATATCAAAATTTTTTGAGTTAGGGGCGTTTTCAAAATTTTCAAAATTGATTTTGGAACCTTCTATAGAATTTTTAGAATTTTTTGAGACCACGCGGAGCCCTGTAGGACAAACTGTTCGTTCCCTCGAGAATTTAATGGTTTGACGTACGATAAATCAGAAACACGAGTGTGAATCGCAAAAGAGGCCTAATCTTCGTTCAAATTATAGCTGACCGAAATGCGATCGATGTTTACTTCATGTTGGTTGGTTGGTGGCTATGCAGACGAATGATCTATATAGAAACAATAATAAACTATTGTGTAATAATTTGCAGAGTTTTTTTTATTCGACCCGGAAATCTGTCTAGTTGTGCACTACGTCGCCGGAATTTCGAATTTTGCCTTTTAAGGGGGTTAATGGTAAAAAAAAACGTGCGTTTTGCGGGCATAAACTTGTAAACTCTGCCCAGACCTCAATTTCCTATTGATTTTGTTTCTTTTTTGTTCGACTCAAAATCTTCCAAATTGCACACTACTTCACCAGAGTACCAAAATTAGCATGGGGTGGGGCGAGTGGGGGGATAATATTCACCAAATATCCGGTTTTTCAATATTTCGGTTCCTTCATAGCTTACTTACTTGTACCCAAGCTTTGAAATTGAGGAACAATGCTCATTATACCTACGGATTTCCATGAATTATTCTCTGCACCACCAAGGAACCAATAGTGGTGCCACCGTGGTGGCAGCAGCCGTGGTGACACCATAAACCACATATTTCGTGTTATTTTTTTTTTTTTTTGTGTTTCACCTTGAATACGGATGTGAACTTCCACGGACTGGTGGGATGGATTTTAAAATGCTCTCCAAATGCCGCTAGAAATGTTATGGTGGATAATTGCGAGGGTCCCCACTATTTCTTGCCTGAAATACCAAATAAATTAGATCGAGTGAAACAGTTCTATCGCTACCAACTGGTTTAAATTGACCTAATGCTTATCCAATGGGACGTCCCCTGGAATGCATGCATTACTTAACAATATGTTTTTAATGCCCAATTGATCCTATGGCAAAATGTTCAATGTTTGAGAAGGTGTGTGCGTTTTAATAATAATACTGTAGGTAGGTAGGTAACTAAAAATATGCACCTTCCATATTACTCAGTATACATATATTAGATATGCTGCTTTGACAACTGGAGGTTGAAGTACTCAGGGGGACCTGCCGTACCTTTAGCGACCTCACTTAAATATCAGGAGTGAGGGACGAAGCCTCAAAATCGTCTTGAAGTCGGAAACTCCTTCTATTCACCCAATCTTAGGATCCTTTGAAAACGCAGTACCAGTGCCTTGGCGGTCTCCTAGTACCATCAATGATCACAGTGGACGTTCATATATTGAAACGAGGGTAATATACACGACTCCCCTCTACGGGATCTTCTTGTATAGGAAGCCGTTGAGATGCAGTGAACGTATCTTCTGATCAGTGGGGCCCAACCGCAAGTCCCCGTTACGGACCTTCTCCCACAAGAACTGGATGACTCCACTCCTCAGCCACCGCTCCTCCTCACAAACTGTTACTCTTGCTTGCCGTTCTATCCCATCGCATTATCCCGTCATTACTCACATATCCCCGGTTATGTGGGTGAGCAGCTCCCTCCACGCGATAATACCAGATCCGCTACGTTGAAATGAGAAGATACCAAAAATCTATTCAACGATCGACCACCGTAAAATGATTCACCAAGAAAGTGATAAATTTTGGACATCAACTCTGTACGCAAACATACATGAGAGCATGATACCTCCAAAAACACTACGTTCCAAACATATCTGAAACTACCAAAAAACGTCCCATTCGTACAGCTTGAGTGAATGGTCGCATTTCAACGAAATATTTCAACAGATTCTTAGTCTTTTTGAACTAAAATAATTTGTTTACTGTACAGTCACAGAATTAATGATCCAAACTTCAGGAAGTGATTTTATGACTAATTTGCTACAACTTTTGAGCTATTCAATTTTTTCTGAAACCCCTATCCAATCCGACCACTTTTCACAGTTTCATGAACTATGCTTTGTGCCACCGTGGATCAAATCAGTGGCGTCACCACACCAGAAACAGCATATTGCGTGGGTTTTGGGTGTTTTACCTTGAATCCAGATGTCTTCAACGAACTGTTCAAATTCGGGGCTATGTCGCTAGAAATGTTACGCTAAAGGTCAGGGGAGGAGGTGTCCACTATTCCGGCATACAGGAAATTTCACGCTGATTCCGTATCACAAAAATGTACACTACCTACTCCACCACTCACGTCGTTTCCACGGACTCTGGTAGCTACCAAGAATGAAAGGCGATTTCCTTCGCCGACGAGTGATCTACACACAAAAATTATCACCGTTGTGTAATACTTTGCAGTGTTTTACGTGTTTAAAAACAACATCTGCCTTAGCGATTTGCGGCACAGGCAGGGTCTTTAAAATGGGTAATCAAATTTTATCATTGTGAATGGCAGTAATACGTTTACTACTCAGATAAAATATTATTACTCGCCTATTGTGTTCGCTATCTTCAGCTATTAATCGTACAGGATTGCAGAGAGATCGTGTCCCACTTCAGTTGCCCTCGAATGAAGTCGCCCTACACTACATTTTCTCTGTTTTGTACGGCTCAGGAGGTGGATCCTGCAGGGCGTGCATCTCAAGGGTCGGCCCTTTCGAACGTAGTGATGGACTGCACCACGTGCCACCGAATGGGGCTGCTCTAATAATAGAGATTCCCCTCTCGCCCATCCATCAACCAGCTAACTCGATGAGGCTCCCTCCTCCCTAACTCGCTCAACAGCTATTTTGCAATGATCTACTTAGTATCTGCGTCTCCCCAAGATAATGCTGTAACCTCAATTACAGAATCCGCTCCTTGAACAATCGAAGGAAAGGGGAACAGCCTCTAGCCAGGGTCATAAACATGTTCGGGACATATTTCCAGTGCATACTTCCTCTGGAACCATCCAGGTGAAGTATACTGTCGTGAGAAGTAGACACAGCTCAAGAGAACATTTTGGAAAAGATTCATAACTCTCCGGAAAAAGGCTATAAAAATGTTTCGTCATTAGATGTGAAGGAAAAACAAATTCATGCAGCATAGTTAATGAGCGAATTTTCGAAGAAATCTTTCAGTTAAAAGTTATATGAGAGAGCAGTCGGCCCTGTGGGCATGGCATGTAGCAAAAATCGTTAAAATGATAAAATCCTTGGTTTTACAATGTAAAAAACGCTCAAAAAATACTCTCATTTCAAACTCATTCAGTGCCCACACGTAAACTGTTATTTTTCCTATTTTCTGAATACCGTAGCACACAGATGTTAAGAGTTCATATTGATCTTCTACTTGTCTCCACGAACTCATAGAGTAACATTATTATTTATGTAAATGGTTTATATATGTATTTACAATGTTTTGACAACTTTAAATAGCTTTACAATGTCCTAATTTTTCGAGTAGCATAATCTTTTTTTTTTTTTCCAAGTAAAAGTTGAAAGCTGATAATGTGTTTTTTGCCCCAAGGACCGTCTTTTCGTTTTTTCAATAATATTCTGATCCGAGAGCCATTCTTTTCTTACTAGAATTATGCGGGGAAAGGTTTTCAGAATCACCACTCAATTTTTTTAATTAATTGGAAATCATTGAGCTAAACTCACTTTCACTGATGGTCTTTATTCGAGTTTGTCAACGTTTCTGAGTACATCATCAGGATCTTCAGAACGCCCTCATAATGCGGATAAAAATGCAGTAAGTAATCAATTTTTTCTTCTTGGCTGAATTCTGGAGGTCACAAAGAAAATATATCTTTGATAATATGCATCTACTTATCTAATACGAGTACAACCATTAAAAATTAAACTTCTCCATGTTGCGCATTACACAACGTAAAAGGTGGTAGTAAAGTGGGGTCACAGGCCACCGTCAACAATAAGCCAAGGAATAAACAACACAACAGCCCTTGAACTGATATTGACATCATGAGTGCAGTGTGCCAAATGATGGACAAAAATAAGACTGGCATAATATTATATCGCAAAAATTCTGGAAGACAATTTTTTTACTTTTTGCACGATTACGAAGCCCCCTACCTAATGAGGGACCTGCCAAGGAGAAAAATCAATCATGTTGATTTGGAAGCCAAACTTGAGGATTTTATTGCTTTCCAGAAAGAACCAAACAGGATGAGTCGGGGAAGTGGATTTTCCTTTTTCCCACCGGCACTCGCACGGACATTCCCACGCACGCACCATCATTTAGGCCCCTCAGTACTCTCATATTATCGTAATGAAACGACGATTGCAATGTCTTTTTGTTTCGCTATTCTCTCATGTTTCCCTCAGGGCGCAGTTCGTAGTTTCATGCAAAGACGACAGTTTTTCCTACCCGCATGATTATTATGATCTTGGCCAATTTCAGTGGGAATTGGGCGCCGCTAATTTGTTTGTGTTATTTCGACAAAAGACAAAGTGGGGCGAAGTCGGGGTTTTGAAGGTAGATTCATTGTGATGCAGTCTTACAGGCAAATGTTTGTTGTTCCAAGATTTGTCATTTCAAAATTTCAGTCCTGGATAGCTCGATACACAGTCGGAGTCATTAAAAGTAATAACTCCAACATTTCTCATTTATTTCCCGGAAATTCTGTAGTGTAATATTTTAGCATATTATTTTGTATCGAGAAACTCGTTCCCTAGAGAGTGACTACTCAGCGAACGACAACTTGAACCAGGAACACCTAATGAAATACAAGTATCTATCACATACAAGTAGATCGTGGAGAAAGTGTTGATTTTGACCCCTCTGCTAATTAAAATTATATTTATTTGACCCCATCACCCGTCCAGAGACTTCGAGTAGAAAGGGGCGTTTCAAGAGCTGAACTGCTAGCACTTGAATGGCGGTTCTGCTCGAATATCGTCTCTGGACTGATTATGGGGTTCTGAGAATTTTAATTAGCAGAGGAGTCTCAAAATTGATTCTCCGTGATATACATCGCCTCTGCACCATCGGCAAACATCACAAATCAGTGATATACAAGTAAACCGTAAACCTTCAGTAGACAGATGGGTACATCAGTTTTATATGCAGATTACAGGTATTACTTGATATTATCATTATTTTCTTTGATATCATACGATTTCAACTGTCTCCTTGTTATTTCGGCTTGTTTAGTTTATCAACATGAGAAGTGAGAGTGGAACAACAGTTATTGATAGTGGAAGTGACAACCTGGAACAACATTTATTGACACAACACATCCCTGGACTCAAAATTGCCATGAGGTAAGTAAATAACTGAATTAGGAGTCAAGATTACATTTTTATAGGTACAGCGGAGCCATTGCCAACTGATTAGTGTATCCCACCTCTTGCGGTCTAATTCACAATGGAAACTGAAAATACTTTCCGTAATCTGAATGACGAAATCTGAAAGTTTAAGGAGGGATTCTGGCACCTACGGAGAGACAATGTGGAGTGACTGTGAAAATAACGCCTGAAACTCACACCATCTACCAGTTTGCTACAGCAAATTTGTCTCAACCCACGAACGATTTTGAAGGAGAATTATCTCATCTCACCGTACATTTTTTTCGTTATTTTCAAAGATAAACCTTTAGAAATGAGCAAGAGGAGAGAAAAATTAGCCCCCCCACCACCACATCAAAATTTTTGGTTTTATATCACAAGATACGTAAAATCCGAAAAATCGAATTTTAGGAAATACTAGTTTCACCGCTTGGATACAGCAGAAGGCTGAAGAAGATTCCCGGGCACTTTCTCGCCCCAGTTTTACATATTTGACTAATTATCACAGTTTACTTTTTGCCGTTGTATAACACTAGATTACAAAATTTAGGGGTGGTCTGGCTGCCTCGTTCTTTCACCACTTTTCTAAGGTATTTGGTGCGCTGAATCCGAATCTGAGGTTAGTTTTTTTGTTTATGTCGGATTTTCAAGATATAGGTAGCTAGTTTTAAGATTTTTCTAGTTCTCACTTTTCTTCATTTTCAGGACGTCCCACAGTAAGACTTGGGCGTCCTTATGCGATCGATCTGGGGTGAAGTTGGACAACACTCAACAGAAAAAAAAAATAACCACACAGTAATCCGTTTTAGACCATTCTGAATCCAAATCCGCGAAAAAAACCATAGGTGTATGTCTGTGTGTGTGTGTGTGTGTGTGTATGTGTGTGTGTGTGTGTGTAACAAAATCTTGTGTACTCTGCACAGGCCTTAGTTCTCAACCGATTTTCCTGGTTCTTTTTTTGTTCGTCGCGGAAAACTATCTAGTTGTGCACTACGTCGCCGGAATTTCGAATTTTGCCTTTTAAGGGGGGAAAGGGGGGGTTAATGCTCAAAAAACGTGCGTTTTTGGGCATAATCTTGTGTACTCTGCCCAGGCCTCAGTTCTCAACCAATTTTCGTGGTTCTTTTTTTCTTCGACGCGGAAAACTATCTAGTTGTGCACTACGGCGCCGGAATTTCGGATTTTGCTTTTCAAGAGGGGGAAAGGGGGGGTTAATGTTCAAAAAACGTGCGTTTGCGTGCATAATCTTGTAAAATCTGCCCAGGCCTCAATTTCCAACCGATTTGCGTGTTTCTTTTTTTGTTTGACTCAAATAACTTCCGAGTTGTACATGATTTTACCAGAGTACCAAAATTCGCAAGGGGAGGGGGTGAGTGGGGGGATAATATTCACAAAATATCCGATTTTTCAATATTTCGGTTCCTTTACTGCTTACTAATTGTACCCACGCTTTGAAATTGAGGAAAAATTCTCATTATACCTCCGGATTGTCATGAATTATTCTCTGTACCACCATGGAACTAATAGTGGTGCCACCATGGTGCCAGGACATGGTGCCATGATGCCATAAACCGCTTATTTCGTTTTTTTTTTTTTTTTTTTGTGTTTGACCTTGAATAAGGATGTGAACTTCGACGGACTTCCTACCAAAACTAACAGATGAAAGTTCAATGTTACGACGTATTTCCGCTTTGGTGCCAGACTGGGATGTGTGGGGGGGGGGGGGGGTGTGGTGAACTCGAATTCGCATGTTGGGTATCGTAAATCATGGATTTTAAAATGCTCTTCAGATTCGAGGCTCCCATGCCGCTAGAAATGTTAAGGAGGATAATGGTGGGGGGGGAGGGTCAGTATTTCTGGCCTAAAGTAATAAATAAATTACGTCGAGTGAAACAGTTTTATCACTTACCAACTGGTTAAACTGATCTAATGCTTATCCAATGGGACGTCCCCTGGAATGCATGCATTACTAAACAATATGTTTTAGTGAGCACTCATCTTGCTCAAATCTCCTCAAAAAGTACTCAGACTTATGGGAAATTTCATGTATAATCCGAATATGTACTTAGTTTTTAAGTAAAGTTGTGTTAAACCCCCTATTTTCCACAAAACGTATCAAAAAACACCGGTTCTCAACGTTTTTTCTTCGGGTTTTCCCTTACATTTTGCCACTCGAAAAAAAAATTAAGGGTAAAAAAAATGTTCTCGGGTTTTTACTTTGTAGGGGGACACCCCAGAGTAGAATGAGACCAATCGCAGCCTCCTAAACCCATTAATATCGAAGGAATGAGCTTTTTCATGGCACAGAGATGAAAATTCACAAAAACCGTGAATTAATTTTTCGAGATAAGTATGTGCGTTCCTAAATCTGTTTTCCTCAAATGGATTTTCCTTTCTTCTACATTTTTTATACTTGTCACCTAGTAAGAGTAAGATCGAAAATAGGTACTCATAGGAGGAGTAAATCATAATTGGGAAACTCTTGTTTTGTTAAGTGATTTTAATTCAGTTTTACAAACGAAACACAATAAACTGCAGAAAAGTTAACGGTGTAAATCTGTTTCATGAAGGCTCACATGAATCAATAGTTGGTACAATGTTTGGTTATTCCTCCACCTCAGAGGTTTCATCGCCGGCATCTATGTAGAGAAAACTTCACCGCCTGAGGTAAATCCAACAATAGTCCGCCATCATGTGAACGTCCCAATACCCTTTGTACCGTTCTTCCATGGTTTTCATATCTTGGTGGAACCTCTGAGGTGGAGGAATAACCAAACATTGTACTAACTATTGATTCATGTGAGCCTTCATGAAACGGAATCACACCGTTAACTTTTCTGCAGTTTATTGTGTTTCGTTTGCAAAACAGAATTAAAATCACTTAACAAAACAAGAGTTTCCCAATTATGATTTACTCCCCCTATGAGTACCTATTTTCGATCTTACTCTTACTAGGTGACAAGTATAAAAAATGTAGAAGAAAGGAAAATCCATTTGAGGAAAACAGATTTAGGAACGCACATACTTATCTCGAAAAATTAATTCACGGTTTTTGTGAATTTTCATCTCTGTGCCATGAAAAAGCTCATTCCTTCGATATTAATGGGTTTAAGAGGCTGCGATTGGTCTCATTCTCCTCTGGGGTGTCCCCCCTACAAAGTAAAAACCCGAGAACATTTTTTTTAGCCTTAATTTTTTTTCGAGTGGCAAAATGTAAGGGAAAACCCGAAGAAAAAACGTTGAGAACCGGTGTTTTTTGATACGTTTTGTGGAAAATAGGGGGTTTAACACAACTTTACTTAAAAACTAAGTACATATTCGGATTATACATGAAATTTCCCATAAGTCTGAGTACTTTTTGAGGAGATTTGAGCAAGATGAGTGCTCACTAAAAAATGAAGAAAAGTGAGAACTAGAACAATCTTAAAACTAGCTATATCTTGAAAATCCGACATAAACAAAAAAAACTAACGTCAGATTCGGATTCAGCGCACCAAATACCATAAGAAAAGTGGTGAAAGAACGAGGCAGCCAGACCACCCCTAAATTTTGTAATCTAGTGTAATAATTTGAAGCAATTTATAGGAAGAGTGAGGAGCTGATTTATCCTCCCTCCGTAGCCATAGAACACCTGGCTTGGAAAGCGTTTCACAAATCCAAGTTTTGAAGTATTTACTGTTTTGAACTTTTATATAGTGATTATGTGTCCATCTTGCAAGGGGAACTTCTTATTAACGGATAGTAGTTTCAAATTTTGTTAAGTTCTGTAATGGTTAACATATTTCGTAGGAAATTCGTGACCTTCGAGGCTAAAGTTGCCAGAGATCAGCGTGTTGTGCTCTGAGGCCAACGAGCGCCAATAATCCTCTTCGCGAGCCGTTGCGTAAGTGGTGGGCCTGGTGAGGAGGCTGGGAGAGTGTCGAAACGCGCTCGTCTTGGGCATTCGTATAAAAGTTGAAGTCGAGGAGGCTGGTAGCGCAACGAGCAGACCTGAACACATTCGAACCGCCTGTGTGATCACTGATCAATCCCATCGAATCGCATTCCTCTCCGCAGAAGGTAAACCCAGTAACGCGGCTTGATGAGGGAATTTTCAACAATCAAACGCTCGTTGTATCCATCGCACAAGACTCGTAAACGGTATCTCTGATACACCATTGTTGTGTCATTCAAAATTAAGGTTAATTTCTCTCGACTGCTTGATTCAAAACTAGGTGTTGAGGTTCAGTCAGAAGAATAAAAGACTCGTTTTTTAGGCCGACGTTTCGGTATACTAATATGCCATCTTCAGGGCTATAAAGAACAATAAACCAGTATGGTTTAGACAATCAGCACCGTCGTTCTTACATGGATCAATTGAGCATAACATTGTAAATAGATGAAATAATGCGATTTCACCAACTTTTCACCGTACTATATACGAGATTCCGAGATACGACTGTTCCCCGTACAGGGTGTGGCAACTTAACTTCCTTTTTTCAAAACTGAATAAACGCATTGTATGAATCAGAAAATTTGTAATTTGGTTTTTACAGTGTAGGTACATTACTAAAGTTTTGTTTTACATAATTTTGAAGATAAAATCACTGTCCCCGATTCTCAATTCATTGGATATACCGATTTCTGGCGTTTCATGACTCTTTCAAGCATAGCACGCGTTATGTTGGAAATTCTTTCCTGATGTCGTTCTTTAAATCTTGAAGGATCCTTGGACGGTTCACAAAAAATTCGGGATTTCAAAAACCCCTTTAAAAAAATCACAAGGGGACAAATTGGAAGATAAGGCCTCTGGAATACGACCCTGATTGAGGCGTTCTTGGAAGTGTTCCCACAAAACAGCCGTAGATGCTCTCGCTGTTGCACCGTCTTGGATTCAAATGTCCGAAAAAACAAAAAAACAAATCCTGTAACACAGGTGCAACACAAGATGGCTGTATCGGTATATTCAATATGAATTGAGAAAAAGGGGACGTCACTTAAGTGATTTCATCTTCGAAACTATGTAAAACAAAACTTTAGTAGTGTACCTACATTGTAAAACCAAATTAAAAACTTTCTGAATCATACAATGCGTTTCATTCAGTTTTGAAAAAAGGAAGTTAAGTTGCCGCACTTTGTAGCATGTTAAAATAACTTAACTTACAGATAATAATAATAATAAGTTTTGTTTGTTTGCAATATTATTTAACTCTTCCTATTGATGGAAATAAAGAATACAAAAAAATGTTCATTTCCGCCATAGACACAAATGGAAATTTGTCGAATGACGTGAAAGGCGAGGTCCAGTGTCCATCACTGGTGTCCATCTATCGGCGTCGAGAGCTCAAACTGAGCGTCTGATTTCGATAAAGGCCATTATATTAGAGGTCCGATATGATCGCTTCTCATTTGCTGGTAGCGGCTACTACAGTTTCCCAGTAAAATCGTCCAGCTACTCCGACAAAAACAACCACTGCGAATCGGGAACAACACAACTTATATAACGCCTCCTGGAGCATCAACTAATGGCGTCTACCAGATAGGAACACTCAAAATTGGATCTCAAGGTGGATTCTATTACCTACCAGTGCGGTAATGAGGCAATGGGAAGTCCGAAATCAATAGAAAACTGATTTTCTGAACATCATTCGATCCAGCAGAATGATCTCCGACGCTTTCATTTTCATCCGAAGGCGGAAAGAAGCACTTTTCAAGGTTCGCCCTCAAATTACGTTACAACTACCTACTGCTTATTCCAATAAAATCACTCAAGCACTGTATGTGAAAATGTGTTACACTTTGACAAGCTTTGAAGGTTGATTTTTGAACTGATTCCCATCAAAACCTCTTGGGCATTCATTTTTTAACCATTCGTTTTAGAGTGGTGTGAACATCACGATTTTGCTTCCGAGTCTACCAAGGTAGCGGAAGCTTTGTTTTCACTTTTCAAGGAAGAAAAAAAAAAGTTCTCCAAAATCAAAATTTTCACTCGCGTTTTGCGTTTTAGACCTTTCTGAACAATTTTGGTTCAGTGTCTGTGTGTCTGTGTGTCTGTGTGTCTGTCTGTCTGTCTGTCTGTCTGTCATGAATTCCTTGTAACGCGCATAACTATACGAAGTTATTGTCCGATTTCAATGAAATTTTCAGGGATTGTGCGGGTTGGTGTGTAGACGGTCCCCTATGAAAATCATCATCCCCGGACTGATAGAAGCGACTGCGCATGCGCAAACGTGAATTCCTTGTAACGGCCATAACTTCCACATTTTCCATCCGATTTCAATGAAATTTTCAGGAATGTTACAGATTGGTATTTAAATGGTTCCCTATGAAAATCATCACCTTCGGATTGATAGTAGCCACTGCGCATGCGCAAACGTGAATTTCCTTTTAACGGCCATAACTTCCACTTTTTCTACCCGATTTCGATGAAATTTTCAGGGATTATGCGGATTAGGTTGTGGATGGTGCCCTATGAAAATCATCATCCCCGGACTGATAGAAGCGACTGCGCATGCGCAAACGTGAATTTCCTTTTAACGGCCATAATTTCTACATTTGCTATCCGATTTCAAAGAAATTTTCAGGGATGTTACAGATTAGTATTTACATGGTCCCCTATGAAAATCACCACCTTCGGACTGATAGTAGCCACTGCGCATGCGCAAACGTGAATTCCTTGTAACGGCCATAACTTCTACATATTCCGTACGATTTCAATGAAATTTTCAGGGATGTTACAGATTAACTCGTTTTGATGTTTTGAGATTAACTACTATGCATCGGATCATCTATACAATCGGGTTATGGATACGAGGAAGCTATGTGCCACACCCACTTGGCAGACGTTTTTTTACTTTGCTGGTAACAACTATTTCGCAACAACTTTCCCTCAGCCCTTTTTTTACTCCCCTTAAAATGCAACTTTTTTTCACTTTGAGTTATTTTTCGTCCTCTCGACCTAAAAGGACTATGTTGGACATAACTCCCTCACTTTCCGTGGAAATTCAAATTACACCGTTGAAAACACTTTTCACAACAGAGATGAGTAGAACACATTTCAGAAAGAATCAGGCAGATTGGTACCAAAATAAAAAATTCATCGAAATCGGATGAGAATTGTAGAAGTTATGGCTGTGGCAAGGACAGACAGACACGGAACCAAAATTGTTCAGGAAGGTTTGAAACGTAAAATGCGAGTGGAAATTCCGATTTTGGAGGACTTTTTTTCAACCTTGAAAAGTGAAAACAAAACTTCTGCTGTCTTGGTAGACTCGGAAGCAAAAAAATGCAATCTTTTCAAACATTTCTTTTTAAATTTCGTCCCACACTGAATTGAGATTCCTTCTCCTTCGAGCCTACGGCCGTTTTGAAGCCGGTCAAAGAGGATTTATAAAAAAGGGAATCTATGGTAATGACAATCAAGGCGAACAAAGCGAGAAGGGGTTCAACTTTTGGCGAGGGTAATTAGAGGTTATTGGCTCGTCTTCAACTACCCTCCTACCCTCCTAGCTAGTATACGAGGGTGGATCAAATATAAACATGACTTTGGTCTCTAAGTGCCAACGGTTGATTGGAGCGGGATGTCGCTTCTATGCTGTTTGTGTGGGGTCATGACAAAGTCCAAGAGAGGTTCGTCTCGTGGGACTGCCTGGCACAAGGAATTTCAGGAGGGAAGAGAACGAGTAGAGAATGAAGAACGTGATCGTCGTCCCCGGAGCAGCACTGCAGAAGAGAACATTCGTGGGGTTTGTGACATTCTTGAAGATAATCGTCTTGGAAATGGTAGCAAAGGAAGGGATCCGTTTTGGGAGCTGCCAAACGATCATCACAAAGGACCTAGGATTCCGAAAAGTGGTGCCAGATGAGTCCCTTGTCCTTTGACTACAGATCAGAAGTTGAGGCGTTTGGAGGTCTGCCAGAGGCTTTTTGAAAGGTTTGAGGAAGAAGCATTTCTGGCTCGAATCGTCACCTGCGACGAAACACGAGTCATTACACACCCGAATTGAAGCAAGCCGGTATGGCGGAAGGGGGAGGCAGCCCCAGTGAAAGCCTAAACTCGACTGTCAGCTGGCAGTGTCCTCTCCACTCGCGTTTTACCTTTCAGACCTTCCGGAACAATTTTGGTTCCGTGTCCGTCCGTCTGTCTGTCTGTCATGAAATCCTTGCCACAGCCATAACTTCTACAATTCTCATCCGATTTCGATGAAATTTTCAGGGATTGTGCGGGTTGGCGTGTAGATGGTCCCCTATGAAGGTAGTGCAGGGTATTTACAGATTGATGCTTAGAGATCAACTACTATGCATCGGATCATCTTAACAATCGGGTTATGGATACGAGGAAGCTATGTCCCACACCCAGACTTTTTTTCCTACGAATACAAATTTTTTAAACAAAAAGTCCTGATTTGATCCGCCCTCGTATTAGGTGGTGAGGTAATGAATCACGTGAACAAACACGAAGGCTTCTTCAGGCTTCTTCTGTATACTGTTTTCAATTCCCTACCCAACTACCTCAAAAACCCAGGAAATATATCCCGTTGTGCCTTTAAGAGACTTATATATACCTGGTTGATTTGGTTGGGTGCATTTAATGCTGAATGTATACTTACAAGTAGATATTATGAATGAATTTCGAGTAGTGCCGGTCAATTTAAATTTAAGCTTACCTGAGCAACTGTGAACTACTTTCAGTAGTTAATTAATTAATTATTATTGTTTTTTGATTTTTTTGAGTTTATATTTTGTAATAATTATAACGTAAAGTGTATTGACTATTAATACAATGAGAGACAATTTAAAAATTAATTTTTATATTGTGTACGATAGGTCAACGGCTCTAGCTCGTCAACACAGGCACTGCCTACAGACGGACTACTTTTATTCAGAATATTTTTTTTCTTATAATGTAAATTTTTCTCTTTGTTTTGTTTTAATGAATAAATTTTCTCTCTCTCTCTCTCTCTCTCTCTCTCAGCACTTTGGAAAATTTCAGAATGACTAGGGATTTAAATTAAATTCATTGTTCGATGAAATATGCCGATTCTGCAGCAATCGCCGACATTAATACTTTCCTATCACGCTCAGTGAGGAAAGTATCCCGGAATGGCGTCCAGCGACCCACTTGCCATCCATAGTCGGTCTGACAGGTGACGACGCCGGAACTCCGGTTGGCGCTTGATCGACCCTCCAATCGGCCGTCCCGTGTCGGCTCCGTCGTCGGCCTCCATCCGCCGCCCCCCTCGAGTCTACACCCCGAACCAATCGATTCGACTTCGATCCAGCGGAATGATCTCCGACGCTCTCATTGTCATCTGAAGACAGAAGGAAGCACTTTTCAACGCTTCGCCCTCAATATTAGCCAGAAATACCTCCAGTTTTTCCCACTAGAATTACTCGAGCACTTTCCATTACTTGAAAACAAATTCCAAACATTCGGATTAAAGTGAATCAACTTTGTCGACGATTCTTGACCTGATTTTTAACAAAACCCGTCAGGAATTGAAGCGTTTTTTGGTTATAAAGGGCCTAAGTGAAAATTGTTTTTAAAAAGTTAACGTAAGTTAATCAAATGCCTAAGTACCATTTGCTCCATCTTTCAAAAAGTTGTAATAGAGAAAAAAGTGTTATTCTGTGTGTTTTTGCTTCGGAGTCTACCAAGGTAGCGGAAGCTTTGTTTTAATTGAAAAGTTCTCCAAAATCTAAATTTCCACTCGAGTTTTACGTTTCAGACCTTTCTCAACAATTTTGGTTCCGTGTCTGTCTCTCATGAAATCCTTGCCATAGCCATAACTATACGAAGTTATTGTCCGATTTCGATGACATTTTCAGGTTGTGCGGGTTGGCGTGTAGATGGTCCCCTATGAATATCATCACCCCCGGACTGATAGTAGCAGCTGTGCATGCGCAAACGTGAATTCCTTGCGACACCCATAACACTCACAGTTTTCTTCCGAATTTGATCAAATTTTCTAGGATAGTTCAGATTGGCGCGTAGATGGTCCCCTATGAATATCATCACCCCCGGACTGATAGTAGCAGCTGTGCATGCGCAAATGTGAATTCCTTGTAACACCCATAAATTCTACCTTTTCCATCCGATTTCGACGAAAAATCTCAGGATTGTTCAGATTAGCTGTAGATGGTCCCCTATGAGGGTAGTGGAAGGTACTTAGAGATTGATGTTTTGAGATCAACTACTATCATCTATACAATCGGGTTTTGGATACGAGGAAGCTATGTGCCACACCCACTTGGCAGACTTTTTGACATTTACATGTCTTTTGCTTTTTTGCTTTTTTTTTTTGCTTTTGCCGATTTTGATGAAATTTGGTATGTAGGCTCCATTTGGGGTCTAGTTGTGCCCCGAAGCTTTTGGTTGATGTAGGTCACTTCTAAGGGTTCCAAAATCAATTTTGAAAACGCCCTAACTCAAAAAATTTCGATACAAAGGTATTGTTTTTCCTCCAATTCAAGATTCTATAGAATTTTTAGAATTTTTTGAGACCAAGCGGAGCTCTGTAGGACAAACCGTTCGCTCCCTACGAAAATTTAAGGGTTTATATTGAAATACATATATAAATAAATCAAAACACGAGTGTGAATCGCAAAAGAGGCCTAATCTCCTTCAAATTAGAGCTGACCAAAATGCGATCAATAGTTGGTGATTTTGATTTTTTATTTTCGATTTGTTGATTTTTTTTTTCTTTTTTCTTCATATTGGATGGTTGGTGATTTTGTAGACGAGTGATCTATATAGAAAAATAATAAACCATTGTGTAATAATTTGCAGCGTTTTTATTCGATTTTTGGATTCTACGTACCTTGAAACGTGAACCATCAAATTTTGAGGGGGTGTTAGAATTTTTTTTTCTTGGTCGATTCTTTGGGTTCATTTTTTTCTTTGGGCAACACCTTTGGGTTCATTATTGAAAATAATAAACCAAAATAGACTCACTGTGTTGCGTAGAGAACAATCAACTGTTTTCTTATTTTGATGCTTGGGTACATGAACTAACAACCTTACTTTCACGCACATGAAAATGTCCCAATGTGTTGCAGACTCGTATGCAAGCATTTATAATTATTTTTGTAAATTTTCAACGCAAAACACAGTTGTCACTTAGGTTTGGTAGTGAAAAAAACGCTGCAAATCATTGCTCAAAGGTTTATTATTTTCTGTATAGATCACCCTTCTATATAGATCACTGGTTCTCCATCAATAGCACCTACCACCATCTGTATTCTCCCTTGACCTTCCCTCTCAAATTTCAGCTTCCTGCGTTCAATAGGATTGAAAATGGCTTAGGAGCTCACTCAGCTGATCTGTGATCTGAAGAGTGAAGAAGATCTCCTCGAATGCTGGAGACGCCTGGAAGAGCACTTCCATTCAATAGGATTAAAAATGGCTTCGGAGCTCACTCAGCTGATCAGTGATCTGAAGAGTGAAGAAGATCCCCTCGAATGCTGGAGACGCCTGGAAGAGCACTTCCATTCAATAGGATTGAAAATGGCTTCGGAGCTCACTCAGCTGATCTGTGATATGAAGAGTGAAGATCTTCTCGAATGCTGGAGACGCCTGGAAGAGCACTGATCAGCTGAGTGAGCTCCGAAGCCAATTTGGAGATCACTCAGCTGATCAGTGATCTGAGGAGTGAAGAAGATCTCCTCGAATGCTGGAGACGCCTGGAAGAGCACTTCCATTCAATAGGATTGAAAATGGCTTTGGAGCTCACTCAGCTGATCAGTGATCTGAGGAGTGAAGAAGATCTCCTCGAATGCTGGAGACGCCTCGAAGAGCACTTCCATTCAATAGGATTGAAAATGGCTACGGAGCTCACTCAGCTGATCAGTGATCTGAAGAGTGAAGAAGCCTTTGAGCAATGATTTGCAGCGTTTTTTACCCACCAACATTTTTTTTACCTACCAACTTTTTTTTTACCTACCAGCTAGGTACTACCTACCACACCATACTGGCTTCACACCTTCACAATCAAGTTTATTAGAAAGAACTAAACGCTTCACACTCGATTGGAGCTTCATATGGAAATTTGATTACTGGTTACGCAGAAGGCAAAACTGTATACAAATCGAAGAAATGAACAGCGATCGCATTTTAGTCCGATAAAATTTGAATGGAGATTAGACCTCTTTTGCGATTCACACTCATGATTCTGTTTTATCGAAGGAAAACCGTCAAGTACTCGTAGGGACCGAACGGTTTGTCGTACAGAGCTCCGGTTGGTCTCAAAAATTTCAAAAAATTCAATACTATTTAAAATTGGTGAAAAAACGATACCTTTATTTCGAGAGTTTTCGAGCTAGGGCACTCTTGAAAATTTCAACCCTTAATTTCCACCCCTTAGAAGTGACCTACATCAACCAAAAGCTTCGCGGCACAACTAGACCCCAAATGGAGCCCATATACCAAATTTGAACCAAATCGGTCCAGTGTTGCTAAGAAAAGTGCCGCGTACGGCGTACGGTGTACGGCGGACGGACGGAAATTTTTTTATTCGATTTTCGTATTTTACGTACCTTGAAACGTAAAACATCAAATTTTGAGGGGGGGTTAAAATTTTTTTTTTCTTGCTCGATTCCAAAGGCTTATTATTGAAAATAATAAACCAAAAGGAAAAAGGCGATAGGAAAAAACGAAAAAGGCACTTGTGCCCTTTATAACCAAAGGGCTTCAACTAGTTTCTTAACTACTCGTTTTAGACAAGGTTCTTATTGAAAATAATGAACCAAAATCGCCCAAATGTTTGAAAAATGGCAGGAATTCCCTCACTTCTGGTTCGGAGCTCAGCTAAAAATCAGATGTGACGTCAGTTGGACCGAGTGCTTAGATTCGTACAGGATGCCACCACTTTATCTCTTCTAACATAACTTCTCTAACCAAATCAGACCCCAGGAATATTCCAAACAACCTTATTCCGGGAAGAGTTAATGAGATTTCATTCAATGAAGAAACTACATACTCTCTATACTTTTCATGCTTTGAATGAAAAATTTTCCTAGTGATGAATTTTCATCGTTCGCTTGACGTGTTCTATCGAGCTCGCGATTCCTCCGAAGCTGGTCGGGCTGCAGACCGAGGGGCGTCTCCCAGTGTTGTTGGCCTCGGACGGGTTCAGCCGCCTCCCCGACACTTGTTGCTCCGATCTGATTTGTAACTCGCTCGACTAAAATCCTTCGGAGCTCAACGTGGGAATCCCCTCCGCCTCATCCGCTCATTCATCACGTGACCGTCCATTCACACGACCCTCACCCGACAGAGGTCCTGGTGACGACCCCGACTGCCCGAAAACACAACTGAAATCCCTGCAACTCCTGGAAAAGAGAAATCATCTCCGAGATGACGATGAAGTTTCCCAAGTCCAAGTTGGCGAATTTTCGAAGGAAGGTTTCATGTCGTCAGTCGATGTTGCTTTCAAATATGTCGGCCACCTTTGTCACAAGAGTCTGTCAGTTGGGAGAGAGGATATTGCTGATTCAGAGTCTTGATGGGTGTTTCGATGGTTTTTTTACGTCTTTACTTTGGCACATAAACGAAAAACGCAGCAAATTATTACACAAAGGTTTATTACTATTCTATATAGATCACTCGTCTGCAAAGAAGTCAGCTTTGCCATTATCTAACAACCATAGATACTACCTACCACGTGCCTACAGCGATCGCATTTTGGTCAGATAAAATTTGAACGGAGATTAGGCCCCTTTTGCCATTCACACTCGTGTTTCTGATTTATCGTAAGTCCAACCCTAAAGTTCTCGTCTCTAAAAATTCAATACTATCGTAAATTGATGGAAAACCAATACCTTTATATCGAAATTGTTTGAGTTGGGCCGTTTTCAACATTTCAACCCTTAAAAGTGATCGACATCAACCAAAAGCTTCGGGCACAACTAGACCCCAATTGGAGCCCACATGCCAAATTTCATCAAAACCGGTCCACGTGAACTAAGGAAAGTGCCGCGTACGGCGGACGGACGGCCAAATTTTTATTCGATTTTTGGATTCTACGTACCTTGAAACCAACAAATTTAGAGGGGGGGGGGGGGTTAAAATTGTTTTTTCTTTGGTCGATTCCAAAGGTTGATTATTGAAAATAATAAACCAAAAAACTGTAGTATGAACTCCAATTTGACTTTTCACAGTAAGCGCGATGGAAATCGATCTGCAGCCTCTGGAAGTTGTAGCAACTGTCACTAGCACAGATTGCGCGTCACGGACAAAGCTGCTACAACTCCCAGAGGCTGCAGCAGGGATCGATTTGCATTGAACTTATTGTGAAAAATCAAATTAGAGTTGATACTTTTTTTCTTTCCCCAATGTTTTCTTGACAATACCACCTCTCGGAACCATCACTAAATTGGTCACAACATTTGTCACAAAAAAGCGTTACGGTTAGTTTTTTAACGATTTCCACTTACAACCAAGTCGTTGCTACGGAACTTCATCTTCGTCATTCGTGCTCGTAGAAAAATCGTTCACCATTCGTCGGAAAGCCCTAAATTTATGCATAAATGATATACTGCCAAAACGGAAGAAACTGAGGTAGACATAAAATGTCCCAATGTGTTGCAGACTCGTATGGAAACGTTTTGGTTTATTTTATTGGATTTTTGCATTCTACACACCTTGAAACGTAAATCATCAAATTTTGAGAAGGGGGGTACTTTTTTTCTTTGGTCGATTCCATACGTCTGTAGTCATATTGAAGATCATTGTGGAAGAGAAAGCAGAAAGAACCCAGTTTATTTATTTATTTTTTTAAAACTCTTTTCTCGGCTAGTTTTTAAAAAGATTTTGGTGAGGTTTGTCAGCGAACATCAGTCAGGTTTATCGTTCTTTTGTGAAAGTGTGAGTTAGAAGGGTTGGTTCTGTAGGTTTGTCAGTCTATATTCTATCTACAATATTTTTTGCAATGTATGTAGGAGATACGGGCCTTGTGATTCCAATCGATGTTCGTATCCTTCCATATGCCGATGATGTGTGCCTATATGCAACTAAAAGACTTTAATGGTGAAGATCTGGTGTGATAAAAATGGTCTTTCCATATCGATACCCAAGTCAACAGTCTGTGTACTTTCTCGTAAACGCAGGTTACCTATTCCGGATGAGAATAGGTATGGTAACAGATTTACATTGAGGAGCAGATCCTGTAGTAGCTCTACGCTTTTATAGGTCAACAATCCGTGCCATCTTAGACTATGGATGTTCACTGTATGGCCAGGCATCTCCAGACGTTACTTACCATACTGAATAAAATACAGGCCAAAAGTTTACGACTCTCCATGGGGTACCTACAGTCAGCCTCTGAAGAGATGGTGATGCACGAATGTAATCGCATAGATTTTTGTTGCGCGTATTGTCCAACCCAACCAGCTTACTTTCAAAGATTAGCAGACTTAACCAACATTGGTTTGCAACTACTGGATTTAAAAAAACCATCACCTCCGAGACGAGTTTCACTGACATGGAACTAGACAGTAATGTTGTCGAGTCGTCTGACAAATTACCAATATTCAAGCATGATTTCGCCCTAAAATGTCGGATTTCATACTCCATTATAGACATTAGTCTGTGTGGTGGTCCATCTGCTGCTACAGCGTCTTTTAACGAATCCTGGAGGATATATTCTGTTCACGGATGGATCAAAGAACGTAGGTAGCTGTGGATATGCAGCCCACAAGCCGTGATCAGACGATCTTTCAAACTGAATGGTTTAGCATCCAGTGTCACCTGTGAAGCAGCAGCAATCCGAGAAGCGCTTCGTTACGCAGCAACTAGAAGAGAGAATTTATTGTGGTGGTGACGAACTGCCGCAGTGTGTTGATGATGGTAAAGAACTTCAAACTGAATTCAAGTTTCAGCCGCATATTATTGGATATTCTGGACGTGATTAGATAAGAGTGTTTCAAACCGGCTGGTGCATTTTGAGTGGACGCGGGACGCATGGGTGTCATGGGTAGACGAAGTGGCACGGTTACAGACATCAGACTCCCAAACACAGACAGGCTTATCACAGTCTCAAATCAAAATGGCAATTTCGATACAACAGCGCGGTAACGGGTGAACGCTATCGAAAAGAAAATCCACGTGTCTGTGTAAAACCATGGTTTCGCCAGGTTCCACTTAACAGAAAAGTCTATACCCATCATCGAACGTCTACTCTCTAATCGTGGCCTGTGTGAGGTATATATACACCAAATAGGTTTACAAAATAACCTCGAATGCAGCAATTGCCAGGATGGTCTAGAAGGAACACTCCAGCAATATGAAATCTGAGATTCCAAGATCCAAGATGTTTGCGGTAGCTACGATCCACCTGGGGGGCCCGATCCATTATTTTCAAATAATTTTTTCAAAGTCTCTCAGTATATACAGTTATTTGTACTTACTTAAATGACACTGGTATTAAAATTCAGTTCTTAAATTATCAATTGCAATATTTAAAAAAAAGCAATTAGTAATATACATCTGTAAGTAAATAAAAATGAAAATACCATCATGGCTATCGCTACCTGCAAATGCAAAGAGACGGGAAAACATGTGTCACTCAATATTTCTAGTTTTTGGTCGATATTTTGTATGTAGCACTCGTAAGTATTTTGTCATGTAAGCACTGTTGATAACTACTTAAGTACTCTCTCGTTGATGATGTCTTTACATCGAAAGTGCTCGCCCTCTGTACTCGATTTGCTGATTACTACGGATTCTTCAACAAGGTACTGCTGTCCTGGTCAAACCAGGACAAATGAGTTCTCAGCCATGACAACTACTGTCCTGGAACTGACATGGCTGCACCTGGTACAACTGGTGTACAGACAGGGGACCATATAATTCTTCGGTGTCCGTTGTTTGAACCAGCAAGAGCACGAATAACTAGGAAAGTGATGCTTAGCAGTCCAGTTTGGCCTGCAGAGTATTATAATTCATTAAACAAACAATTGTTTGATTTTATTGAGTCTTTGAACTCCATGGATTTTAATCTGCTATAACTAAGAAGAGGAAACCTATAAGTATTATAAGTAACTATTCTGTGGTGTATTTTGAAACCTATTTTGTTTTGTTAAATCAGTTGAAATTAGTCTAAAATATTTAATGACCCGCCTATATTCAGGGATGGGAGCAGGGAGAATAAATTCCCTGGTTGTGTAGAAGAAATTACGGGTGAAGTGCAGTCACAGCTCAGAGAGGCAGAGATGGAGAAGTAGCGGCGGATCGGAAGGTCAGCTCGGCTGTTGTGCAAGTGCACCGACTTGAATGGGTCACGGACCAGCCAGCCACACTAGTATCCATCAACTCTGCCCTATAAGTATCCACCTTCCTTGTTTCCTTTCTCCCTTCTACAGAGTCCGATGGAGCGGTAGAAATCAACAACAAAAATTCGAAAACATTAAATTTGTTTATTTATTTTATTTTAGTTATTTTTAGTTTAGTATTTTTCCTCTAAGAATAGTGTTTTTAGTTTCTTGAGCATCCACTTGTCTACACTTTCAATTTTTGAATGAATTTAAAAGTTGTTGTGAATAAAGTAAATATTTCACTATCCGCGATTTCTCCGAAACAAATAATGACTAGAATAACCAAAGTAATAAGTGTTGGCAATTTTATAGATGAATGTTCACAGGATGGGAGATGAAAAGGCCTTATTCGGCGAAACCTCAATTCCGAGTTTTATCTTGATTACTGTACTGTTTAGGATGTTTTGTTTAGCAAGAACACTCTAAATTTGTAGCAAAACTCCTAGACTCCTAGAGTCACATTTCCAGTACGACATCCAATTCTTCGATACAGTTTGTTACCATAGAAGATGTTTCAAAAAATGCTCTTCAGCTAGAAACAAGTCGAAGTTTCCGACCCAATTTTTCTTGTCAAACAAGGTTGGACGAATCCTTTCTCTAATTTAAGTTTTGTAAATACCCCGTTTTTCAGTCAAAAATTGGCAAAGAGGGTAGAAATTATGCACTTTAAACGACAATTCGTATGACATTGTCGAATTATAGTGCGTTGGAATTCGGTCATGCAAAAAAGAAAAGAAATGTAATTTCGTTACAGAAGAAAAACAAGTTTGAATTTTTCCGAAACACCCTGACGGTCAAGATGGCCGATTGTTTTTAAGGTAGTCGAACGTTCCTCATATTGGCAGGGTGAACTCTTCCTTGAAATTTTTCAAATTTTTTCAACAGGTAGTCCCTCGATCTGAACAGCCCGAGGATCACCTTCGGGAATGACCTCGCGTAATCCTAGGATTGTGAAATGTGGAATCCCAGGGCTTCTGGAGACGGTGGTTTTTCTGCGTTCGTGGATCGCCAAGCGCTGGTCTCAGCTGAAGGCCACTTCTCCCAGACCCTTGACCCAATCAATTCACTCACTCGCATACCAACCTGCGCCAGTAAAACATTATACTTTCTTCATCCGACCCATACATAAAGTTCGAGGCTTCGTTTCTACAAGTAAGAGGACAAATGTCAGCCCTCCAGGTCAAACAATGGAGGAATATAATTCATCAAAGTGAAAACAGCTCTTAAATCGCTTTTTGTGGCTTTTCCTCCAAATTACACCAAACTTTTTCTGGTTGTAATCACGCCGCCAAGTACACAGAACTATTTTTGTTCTTGGGAAAGCAAGAAATCCCGTTTGTTCAGCGATGGCCGTTCTTTAACCAGAGTTGGTCAGCTACCGGGACACTGCCTGATACCCGCTCTTTCATCATTGGTTGTCATGATCGCGGCCGTTTGACACACTTTAATTCAAGAATTTAATTCAGTTCTTTTCTTGCTTACTCAGGTTCCCCTTCATCTAGAGAATCAGTTAAAGTTATCAGATTAGAAATTTACACATAATTTTATTTTTTGGTTAATTATTTTCAATAATGAACCTTTGGAATCGACCAAGAAAAAAAAAATGTTTACAAGGTTTCAGGTAAGTACGTAGAATCCAAAAATCGAATATAAATTTGGCAGTCCGTACGCCGTACGCGACACTTTCCTTAGTTCCCATGGACCGATTTTGATGAAATTTGGTATGTGGGCTCCATTTGGGGTCTAGTCGTTACCCG
The DNA here is from genome assembly GCA_009739505.2 of Apolygus lucorum. Classification (NCBI taxonomy): domain Eukaryota; kingdom Metazoa; phylum Arthropoda; class Insecta; order Hemiptera; family Miridae; genus Apolygus; species Apolygus lucorum. Next base: position 89,638,488 of record CM019167.2, read on the forward strand.
AAGCTTTTGGTTGATGTCAGTCACTTCTAAGGGGTGAAAATTAAGGGTTGAAAATTTCAAGAGTGCTCTAGCTCGAAAACTCTCATAATAAAGGTATTGTATTTCCATAAATTTAAGATAGAATTTGTAACGTTTTTTGAGACCACGCTGAGCCCTGTAGGACAAACCGTTCGCTCCCTACGTGAATTTAAGGATTGGACTCACGATAAATCAGAAACACGAGTGTGAATTGCAAAAGAGGACTAATCTCCGTTCAAATTTTAGCTGACCGATATGCAATCAATGATTTTCTTCATGTTGGTTGGTGGTAACAATGGCAAAGCCGTGTTCTTTGCAGACGATTGATCTATATAGAAAAATAATAAACCTTTGTGCAATAATTTGCAGCGTTTTCAATGTGTGGAATTAAGCGTCATACTCATACAAGGCCATTGAATAGGGAATTCCTGTTGTTTTTCCATCAATTTAAGATAGTATTGAATTTTTAGAATTTGTAGAGACCACGCGGAGCTCTGTAGGACAAACCGTTCGCTCCCTACGAGAATTTAAGGATTGGACGTACGATAAATCAGAAACACGAGTGTGAATCGCAAAAGAGTTCTCCGTTCAAATTTTTGCTGACCGAAATGCGATCGATGTTTTTCTTCATGTTGGATGGTTGGTGGCTTTGCAGACGAGTGATCAATATAGAAAAATAAAAAATAATAAACCATTGTGTCATAATTTGCAGCGTTCTAACTTGTAGAGCTTAGGTTAGCACAAGCGTTTCTCCAACAGGTGTACCTTTCTAACATTTTACTCGTGAAAGCCAAAAGTCCCTTTCGTAAATCATGTACGAGTAAATGAACGAATTTCCGGAGAAACATTTTCACCGAATTTTAGCAATTGAGGGTGTGGGTGTATGGGTCTATATGGGGAGTTCTCAAAAATGCGGTGATTTATTACAAACCTGTTCATTATTTTTCTGTTAAGATTATTTTGACAGAAAGTATCTACCGACAAAACATTGTTATCCCAAAGTTGTGGGCGCCTTCAATGCGAAATTTGATTCTTGTTGGTTTAGGAAGCACAGTTGGGTGACAAGAGATTCCATTCGAAGAGACGAAAAAAAAATCGCATTTGATCAGCAGAAATTTGGCACACTAGTAGTAAACAGAAATGGGGCTCCTGGCTCAATGACGTCATATAGCCGTCATGAGCTAGTAGTCCCAAGGGTCCTATCCTTTAAGGTAGATGGGGGTCCTGTCTCAGAGAGACAGGTGTTGGGGGACAGGTGTTGTGAGTTTCTGGCTCAAGGGGGTGTGACGTCAGAGGAGGACAGGTGGGTGTGAGGAGGAGGAGGACAGGTGGGTGTGAGGAGGTGGGGGGGGGGGTAAGAGGTTGGGGCAGATGTTTGAGGGGCAAAAATTTCTGGTCTGAGGGGGATTCGAACCGTCGAACTCCAGATCGTGAATCGAGTACTCTGACCACTGAGCTACTCGGTTCGAATCCCCCTCAGACCAGAAATTTTTGCCCCTCAAACATCTGCCCCAACCTCTTACCCCCCCCCCCCCCCACCTCCTCACACCCACCTGTCCTCCTCCTCCTCCTCACACCCACCTGTCCTCCTCTGACGTCACACCCCCTTGAGCCAGAAACTCACAACACCTGTCCCCCAACACCTGTCTCTCTGAGACAGGACCCCCATCTACCTTAAAGGATAGGACCCTTGGGACTACTAGCTCATGACGGCTATATGACGTCATTGAGCCAGGAGCCCCATTTCTGTTTACTACTCACACTTCCGGCGGTGAAATCATGTGCGACTCTCACTCGAGTTTCTGACTCATCATTGGTCCATCACAAAGTAACAGTGGCAACCAACATTCCGAGAGAATTGTCAACTATCTTCCTTATAAGGTAATTAATTATCTTCCTTAGCGAACAGTTGGGGCTACAGAGCTCTGGGTGGTGTCAACAAATTCTTTCAATCGCCGCTACTTTAAATAAATTGAGAAAAACCCTGAATATTGGAGGTTTTTGAGCTAGGACGTTTGGAAAATGTTTTCCCCCGCCTTTTACCCCTCACCGGTTGTGTGCAAAGTAGGTAGAACTGTTCTCTCGCCGTGACATTTGATTTATTTATACTTTCGTCTTCTGTTTTCAAAATAGTGCCATTTTGGATAGATTTATTAGCTAGTTAAGTCGACATTATGATCGCGTTGTTTCCTTCGAAAAACCAAACATCACCAAGTGCCTCACTAGAGTATTTGTTAAAGGAGCTCAAAATTTTCAAACATAACTAAGCATGAATTTTGAAGTCAACCTGGAGAGATTTTGGAATATTACAGTTTTCTACTTCCAAATGGCTTATCGCTGGGGCCAATTTAGTCATAAACTGGAAATTTAGTTGAGAAAATATATTTCGCAGCAAATATTTTCAATCTGAAACGTTTAAATTTAAAAACATGTTCGTGAAATTCGAAGAAGTTAATTGTTTTTGTAAAAAATATTTCTTATGATTTCCTTAACACGGGGATGACGGGTGAGGGGAGTTCTGATAATCTATCCAAGAAGGGAGAATAGAGAGCTTCACATTTTACCTGTCATTCCTGAGACCAACACAAGCGCCCACATTTCGACTAGTGGAGTGTGAAGTAGAATAATGACTGAGTTATGGTGAAAAGAAACAGCTGGCGGCACGTTTGGACAACATTCGGGGCTGATTTTCTCAAAACACTGAATTGACGCATACGTCCATCGCGCACACACTCAATTTTTGAACCCTAATACTTTTTTGCTTCCGTGTATACCAAGGTAGTGGAAAAATTGTTTGAAGATTGAAAGAAAAAGGTTCTCCAAAATCTAAATTTCCACTCGCGTTTTACGGTTCAGGCCTTCATGGACAATTTTGGTTCCGTGTCTGTCCGTCATGAAATCCTTGTAACGGGCAAAACTATACGAAGATACAGTCCGTTTTCGATGAAATTTTCAGGGATTATGCAAATTGAACTGTAGATGGTCCCCTATGAAAATCATGCGCCCCTAAATTGACGGTAGCCTCTGCGCATGCTCAAACGTGAATTTCCTTGTAACAGCCTTAACTTCTACATTTTCCATCCGATTTTGAAGAAATATTCCGAGATTGTGCTCGCGGGTTAACGTCTCTACGAGGTCTCCTAATAGGGTAGTGGAAGGTACTTAGAGATTGATGTGTTGAGATTAACTACTATGCATCGGATTATTTGAACAATCTGGTTATGAATACGAGGAAGCAATGTGCCACACCCACTTGGCAGACACTTTTCATTTCATACCATCTCTTTTAAGGAAATTTCACGCTGATTCGGAATATACAATGTAGCAATATTAGATATACTAGTTGTTGGAATAAAATTGTTGTTAACGTTCTGTCGGGTCCTCCTTCTACTTGTACATATTTTCCAAATACAGAACAGGGTACCTCGAGCAGCCCACCTGCAAACTCATAACAGTCAATACTTGGGGCGCCAGTATCCCCTTCGTCTCAAGCCTCAGGTTGTATATAAGGGCAGTTCGGGGATCCGCCATAATCTTTCTATCTAGTCCAAAATCTTGTCTAGCTCACTTGCTGCGTCACCTCTACTTTACACGTTCTTCTAACCGTTTCGTGCTGGGTGATCTGTCCTATCCACCAAACCCACATCGGTTTGGGGTGGGGAGTACTCAACTTGCTGGTTACGAAGGTTAGCAATAATCATACAGTAATAGGTTCAAGATTGAACTTTCAAACGAAAACCTCGATTTCAGAAAACGGCCGAAAACTGGAGAAGCCACGACGATTCGCTCGTTTCATATTGTGAGTGTCGGCGGCTGGTGGAGGAAGCGATTCGAGAATTAATTCCAAGGCCTCCGAAGAATCGGACGAGACTATTCGCCTCATCGTCGTGCCAGACTGAATGAATTAGTAGATACAGGGAGAGTAGCAGACTGCAGGACGCCCCACACGCCTGAGAGCACGGAACTGGACAGAAATACATAGTTTGAGATCCCCAGAGTGGATTTAAACAAAAAACATTTGCAAACATTTGCAGAACATACGCATGCAAGCAGTCTGGTTTGCTACAATCTACGAGTTTGGATTGCAACAATTTTTGAAACAAGTTTCCTATCAATTTAAAATAGAATTGAATTTTTCGAATAGAATGAGACCAACCAGAGCTTTTAGGACAAACCGTCCGCATCCTTTGAGGACTTAACGGTTGGACTTACAATAAATCAGAAACGTGCGAGTGAATCGCAAAAGATTGTTCACTGACTGAAATAATCCTAATCTCCGTTCAAATTTCAGCTGATCAAATTCTTTGAATGGAGTTAGCCGGTTAGAACCGGTTCGTTTCATTGAATAGAGTTTTCATGCAATTCATTTGTGTATCCTTAGCAACCAAGAACCAAATTTCATAATGGAGGCACCCACAACTCTCATATAGCGATGATACTGCCTGTAGGTAGTATTAATGTAAAAGCCGCGTTCTATGTAGACGGGAGAGCTGTTAAGTAAAATAATAAACCTTTGTGTATGAAATTACTTACCAATAGTTGTAGCTTGTAATGATAGCATGAAAGTTGTAGCTTTTCATAATAAAGAAAGACAAGTGATTCTCTCGAGGAGAAATGGGAGCCCTTAGGGCGGGCGAGTCGGGGGGTAAACGTACTCCTACTCCTGCCTACCTCTCAGGACTAATTGAACAGCCTTATCTCAGTCCAGTCCAAGCTCTTGACTCGATCATTTCATCACCTCAACCATTCAACTTACCTCATAAGGTTTACTTTCCTTTCCTAATACTTTAATGGTGGCTCTCTGGGCCCCGGCTGTTCTACTCCTCTCCGATATGTTGTAGTAAGGGCGCCGGCCAATTATTAGCTATCGATTACATCCTCTATCTTTCTCCTGAGTAGATTCCGAAGGCAAAGTCAAGTTTGGGCCGAAATCAGTACATTAGGTTCATAAGTTGGAACACAGTAAGAAGCACTGCAATAACAATTGCAACAACTGCAATAATTTGCACCGTTTTGGTTTATCATTTTAAATAATGAACCTTTGGAATCGACCAAGAACAATTATTTTAACCCCCCTCAAAATTTGTTGGTTTACGTTTCAAGGTACGTAGAATCCAAAAATCGAATAAAAATGTGGCCGTCCGTCCGCCGCGGCACTTTCCCCACTTAGCATTGACTGATTTTGATGAAATTTGGTATGTAGGCTCCATTTGGGGTCTAGTTGTGCCCCGTTGATGTAGGTCACCTCTAAGGGTTGAAAAATAAGTGTTGAAATTTTGAAAACGCCCTAACTCAAAAAATGTTGATATAAAGGTGGAAACCGGGATTTACTTATTCTGGATACATCCCCGTATTATAATTGAAAAAAATCTTTCGTGGAGGATGAGAAAATTTGGGAAAACTTTTGAATGCGACGCTAGCACTGTCCCCTAAAAGAGAATCAAACTAGAGGGCTGTCCCCTTTAGCCTTAAGATAGTATTGAATTTTTAGAGACCACCCGGAGCCCTGTAGGACAAACCGTTCGCTTCCTACGCGAACGGGTCGGACTCACGATAAATCAGAAACACGAGTGTGAATCGCTAAAGAGGCCTAATCTCCGTTCAAATTATAGCTGACTGAAATGCAATTGATGTTTTTCTTCATGTTGGTTGGTGGTAACTATGGCAAAGCCGTGTTCTTTGCAGACAAGTGATCTATATAGAAAAATAATAAACCTTTGTGTAATAATTTGCAGCGTTTTGGATTGTATATACCTTGAAACATAAACCATCAAATTTTAAAGAGAGGGTTACTTTTTTTCTTGCTTGTTTACAAAGGTTGATGATAATAACCAAAATGGGAGGAAATTTAACGCTCTTTGAACGGTATTGTCATATTTGAGTTTATCTTGTAAATCAAGAGAGTTGAGACCATTTTAGTTACATAAGGTCAAAAAACAAAAAAGGAATCCTCAAGTGTATAAATGCCAAATTTGTAGTGGAGTAAAGAAATGAATATTATACGAGTAGGACAAAATTTGTTGTAAATTAGTCGAGAAATCGATCGCTATGTTTTGTCGTTCTTACACCAACACCCTGTGGGTTAATATTAGTATTTACAATAATAATTATAGTAATTATTGCTACATAGCAATTCGGAATCGACGTGGAATTTCCAGTAGGCAATATCTAGCTTATGAAATAAAAGGATAGTTGTAGTGTGCAAAACGCAGCAAATATGTACAAACACAATGGTTTATTATTGTATGTATAGATCACCCGCCTGCAAAGATCACGGCATTTCCATAACTAGTATACCTTCCTACCTGAAAATCTTTAGGGGGATTTCAATTTTGCTTCCGAGTCTACCAAGGTAGCGGAAGCTTTGTTTTCACTTTTCAAGGATGAAAAAAAAAGTTCTCCAAAATCAAAATTTTCACTCGCGTTTTGCGTTTTAGACCTTTCTGAACAATTTTGGTTCCGTGTCTGTCATGAATTCCTTGTAACGCGCATAACTATACGAAGTTATTGTCCGATTTCGATGTAATTTTCAGTGATTGTACGAGTTGGTGTGTAGACGGTCCCCTATGAAAATCATCATCCCCGGACTGATAGAAGCGACTGCGCATGCGCAAACGTGAATTCCTTGTAACGGCCATAACTTCTACATTTTCCATCCGATTTCAATGAAAATTTCAGAGATGTTACAGATTAGTATTTAGATGGTCCCCTATGAAAATCATCATCCTCGGACTGATAGAAGCGACTGCGCATGCGCAAACGTGAATTTCCTTGTAACGGCCATAACTTCTACATTTTCCATCCGATTTCAATGAAATTTTCAGGGATTATGCGGATTAGATTGTAAATAATCCCCTATGAAAATCATCACCCCCGGACTGATAGTAGCCGTTGCACATGCGCGAACGTAAAATCCGTAACAGCCGTGCGTACGTCAGAATCTCAAATTCTACACTGTCTACTGTATGGCGCCCGTAGCACATTCATAGTGAGTCAAACTATCAACCTAAGGGTCACGGGTAAGACTCCCTGCCGTACCTAGAAATTTTTTGATTTTTTGAGTAGTGACTCACTTACATTTTTGATCCGAATTTGATGAAATTTTCTAGGATTATCCAGAGTAGCGTGTAGATGGTCCCCTATGAGGGTAGTGAAAGGTACTTAGAGATTGGTGTTTTGAGATTAACTACTATGCATCGGATCTTCTATATAATCGGGTTATGGATACGAGGAAGCTACGTGCCACACCCACTTGGCAGACGTTTTTTTCTTTTTGTGGATCGATTCTAAAGGTTCATTTTTGAAAATAATTTATCAAAATGACTGGAAATCGGTTAAAATATTTCTGTAAATATTCAATCATAATTATCATCATTCGCTCACCACTCCTGCCTTCGACTACTACATCATTTTATTTCCCAGATCAAGAAAGATTAGAAGGTATTTGATAGGGGGTATGTTCTGTTTTCAAGGTGTATGTCCATTCAAAATTCCAGCAAGACCACTAGTAAGACCACCCAGTCAACCCTCGCAAAATAGGCACCCAAAAGTTTTCGGGCAGAGCAGCTCACTCAGCACACTACCTTTTCATCCTGTCTTTCTCCATCTTTGTCATTTCCATTCTCAACCACAACAGTATAATAACAATGCCACATAGGAACAGAATCATCTGAACAACCAACAGAAGTGATTGCTGCGAGGTGGATTCTTGATGAAAGGTAGGCAGAGTGCTGTCCCTGATTCCTCTTCTTCTAGCTTCTCGTTAATTCCGTGTCAGCTGTTGTACAACTAACTTATTGAACATGATTTTAACGAATGATTCGAGTGATTGAACAATAAGATGATGATTTGATTGGTGTGTTTGAACCAAGGGGTTCAAACTTAGCAAAGGTCTATAAACTTGTCTTCTTAAAATTGAAATGGGATTGTTAATAAAGTTTGAATGCCAAAAAACGAGTGTTTTACGCGGTGTATGTTCACCCTCGATCTCAAGATGATTTGCCGAGTTCGGTATCATTTCCTGCGTAATGTTTCACGCTGAATCCATCGGTGATACTTCCGAACAATTCTAACTGCTAGAAAGTGGATTTAAATAACGGGACATCATCAATGAGAAGGACCTCCGAACTCAAGGTATGAACTCTGCAATGTTTTGTCTACTGAACCTTAATGTTGCTTGAGTCTCATAAGATTGAACTTTAACAGAACACAGATGAGATGATGTTTTTATTGAGCAGAAAGGTGTTACTTTATGCTTACTACCATACATACGAATAATGTGTATTTTGTATACGAAAAATGAAGGTTTTCTGTTCTTTTGTAAAACACTAGTTTTTTGGCATTCAAATTCGGTTTCCTCTTCCTATTTGAATTTTAAAAAGAAGAATTGATAGACCGTTGGGAAACTGACAATTTGAGCATTTTTCCCCGAGGAGCGCCCATCGAATTGGATTCAGTGCGAAAACTTCGATGAAACAAGTATTCCCAATTTGAATTTACTTGGTAAATAACAGGAGTTATGACAGTTTTAATGACGTAAGGTCAAAAACTAGAAACAAATTTTTAAATTGAAAAAACTTGAAAAACAAAATTGCTACGAGACTTTGTTGTTGGAAATACCTTGTAGAATCGAACCCAGAAGTTATGCCCTACTTGAGCGTAGACATCCTGTAAGTACAAGATATTTACCAATAGAACAATATGCGTTATGAAGTTCCTGTTCCTGCAGGTGTGATCGGAAGTTTCTTTTTCGTCTCCCCAGGAAACCAGACAAATTTCTGTAACTCATGTTGTTCTGACAGAGCCATCATGAGGTGGAATCTCGAACTGTCAGGGACAAACCCAAACTTATGGCAAACCTAATTTTAACCCCTTTTATGGCAGTTCATCTCCACGAGGTACGTACTCGTGGCAGTCCATCTCGCCCACGTGAGTCGATCCAGAAACACCGGCAAGAGACGTGCCGCTGCGGCATGCGGTTTGTCGGCAAATTACGATCGAGTCGCCGCAACTTTCACGCCATCAGAACGTCGACAAGCCCTCTCGTACTTTCCTCGCGACGCCCCGACGAGATTTCCGAATTTAGCACCATCGGACCACAATCGAGCTGAACAAACGTCACCCGCTGGCCGATAATTGTCGTGGAGAAAAAATTGGATTTCCTCATACCAGTCCAGATTTTCTGGTGTGTTTCAAGGTGTCGCGTGGGCCAACGTGAAATCCTTAACTGGTATAACTTCAATTTCCATCCAATTCGATGCAATTTTTCCAGTAAATTCAAAGATAAACTCAAGGATGAGCTAAGAAAAGAACCAAAATATTAACCCTACGACTCGTGGTCGTAGGAATGAACACTCAGTACGGAATCAGGAACCTCCAACAGATTTACCTCCAACCACCACCATTTGATTTAGATCTATCTTCAACTCAGTACTTTCCATCAAAAGGGAGCTACTATGGGAGAAGCCGTGTTCTATGCAGACGGGAGATCCTGGCAGAAAAATAATAAAGTGTTGTGTAACAAATAGCAGCTTTTTTCGATGAAGTTTTTATTTTATTGTTTTTAATCATTTAATTGTTTCCTTTTTAATGGCTGTTAATTTTTATTCAAATTAGTTTCCCGACGGTTTTTCGATCACATTCGGTAAAGTAGATCTGTTCCCGTACTGTGGATTAGTTTCCTCACAGTGGATCATTTCTGAACTGTGAATTTTGACCGACGTGGAAATCTATCAAGTTGTGCATTACTTCGCAGGAATTTCGAAAATTGAGTTTAAAGGGGAATATTAACTGAAAATAAGGTGGATTATGAAGATACCGAGTGTTGCCTAGTCCTCAATTCTCAACCGATTTGGTTGTTCCTTTTTGCTTCCGAGTCTACCAAGGTAGCGGGAGCTTTGTTTTCACTTTTCAAGGTTGAAAAAAAAAGTTTTCCAAAACCAAAATTTTCACTCGCGTTTTGCGTTTTAGACCTTTTTGAACAATTTTGGTTCAGTGTCTCTGTGTCTGTCTGTCTGTGTGTCTGTCATGAATTCCTTGTAACGCGCATAACTATACGAAGTTATTGTCCGATTTCAATGAAATTTTCAGGGATTGTGCGGGTTGGTGTGTAGACGGTCCCCTATGAAAATCATCACCTTCGGACTGATAGTAGCCACTGCGCATTCGCAAACGTGAATTTCCTTGTAACGGCCATAACTTCCACATTTTCTACCCGATTTAGATGACATTTTAGGGATTATGCGGATCAGGTTTTAGATGGTCCCCAATGAAAATCAAGGCCTTAAAATTTACAGTAGCCTCTGCGCATGCCCAAACGTAAAATCCTTGTATCAACCGTGCATTTGTCGCCCTCCCAATTCTTTCCCCGCGTAATTTCACATAAATGACATCCCATCACCAGGCCCCAATGCCACTGCGCATGCGCAAACTTGAATTCCTTGTAACGGCCATAACTTCTACATTTTCCATCCGATTTCAATGAAATTTTCAGGGATTGTGCGGGTTGGTGTGTAGACGGTCCCCTATGAAAATCATCACCTTCGGACTGATAGTAGCCACTGCGCATTCGCAAACGTGAATTTCCTTGTAACGGCCATAACTTCCACATTTTCTACCCGATTTAGATGACATTTTAGGGATTATGCGGATCAGGTTTTAGATGGTCCCCAATGAAAATCAAGGCCTTAAAATTTACAGTAGCCTCTGCGCATGCCCAAACGTAAAATCCTTGTATCAACCGTGCATTTGTCGCCCTCCCAATTCTTTCCCCGCGTAATTTCACATAAATGACATCCCATCACCAGGCCCCAATGCCACTGCGCATGCGCAAACTTGAATTCCTTGTAACGGCCATAACTTCTACATTTTCCATCCGATTTCAATGAAATTTTCAGGGATGTTACAGATTATTTTGTTTTGATGTTTTGAGATTAACTACTATGCATCGGATCATCTATACAATCGGGTTATGGATACGAGGAAGCTATGTGCCACACCCACTTGGCAGACGTTATTTTGTTCGGCTCAGACAACTTCCCAGCGGCTCATTACTTCACCAGAGTATCGAATTTACATGGGGAGGGGGCGAGTGGGGGATGATATTCACGAAATATATGATTTTTATTCATTTTGGTTCCTATTAAGGCTTACTGATGGAACCCAAGCAATTCGAATTCACACGTTGGTTATCGTGGAACACGGATTTTAAATTTCTGTTCAAATTCGACGCTCGCATGTCGCTAGAAATGCTATGGTGCACGCGTTACTTAACATTATGATTTCAACATTCGACGCAGCAACCACGGTTACTGGTAGAGCACATTTCAAAAACAATCAGGCAGATTGGTACCAGAACATCCAAGCTGTACAAACATAACAAAAATAAATGTTTTAAAAATCATCCTATATTCATCATGACACACCGAATTGAGATACCTTCTCCTTCGGGCCTTCAGCTGTTTGTAAGTCGGCCAATTGCCGATTTTGGCCACATGACGGCTGGGATGAGGGAGCTTCCATTCGATTTTGACTCTCTCGGTCCCATGAAGCTGACATTTCCAGGGAGCCTGTTCGAGACTGCGGAGTGAAGTAATATTTCTAACTCCTGTTTCCGCATTATTTGGAGTAACTAATCTAAAGAGGCCTCTGGAGACTGATAAGTATGTTTCCCCGGGTAGATGAAGTAGTTGGCGGAGAGCAGAGGGCGTGTCGAGAGCTCTCAACTCGGGCAATTTGGAATAAGAGCACCTCTGTCCGCTCCATATCAAACGTTTGTGGTTGATAAAACTCATGTTCGAGTGACACAGAAAAATTGGAACGATTATATTAATCAGAAGGTCAACTGACATGCGATGGTACCTACTGCTGACGACTAGAAAACAATAGTGGAGGCGGACAATGAAATTATGACTTGACTTCATTATTCCTCCTCAAAGATAAAACTTTAATTTCTTCCTCGATTCAACCAAACTATCATCAACATAAACAGTCCCTTGCCGTTTCCATTTCATCTTGAAAACAAAGGTGGAACAGCTTGATTCAGTAGGAGCTCAGAATTATGAGAGCCCGAAACTTGAAACTTTGATATCGGAAAAGTAGTCCATCAACCACCATAACATTTTTAGCAGCACGTGAGCTTCGAATTTGAACATCCATGATCTACGATACCCAACATGCGAATTAAATTTCACCCCCCCCCCCCCCCACGACACCAGGGTGTTTCTGGTGTCCTGGCACCATGGTGGTACCACTGATTTGATCCGCGGTGGCACGAAGAATATTTGTTGAAAATCCAGAGTATTATTCATTATGTTCTCTGAATTCCTTGGCGATGTGCGATTTCCCTGACGCGCCTGCGGCCGGCGATCTCGTCATGTACATTTCTCGAAGAGGCGCGAACCTATTTCTGTAGTTTAGCTTCGATTTCGATCAAATCTACCAGGGAGTAGGAGGGGTAGATCCTAGATGGTCCCATACGAATTTGAAGCCCCCGTGCATTTTATTGATGCGAAAGCTCCGTGATAGTTCGGCAGAGTACTGCTTCCGAGTCCTCTAAGATACGGTAAGTAGGGTTTTCACTTTTCAAGGATAAAAAATCTCCTCCAAATCAAAATTTCCTCTCATGTTTAACGTTTCTTCCAGAAAAATTTTACTTCCGTGTCACTTTGTAGTCGATCTGTGGGTCCGTAAATGCTTGTAATGGGCAAAACTGGTAGTTACGTTCGAAATTCGATGAGATTTTCGGGGATTGTCGATTTTGTTTAAATAGTTCTCTATGAAAATCACCATCCTCGGATTAATAGTAACCTCTCCGCATGTGAAAATGTAAAAACCTCATAACAACCAAACCTTTTAAACTTTTTCCATATGAATTCCTTGAAATTTTCAGGAATTTAAAGTGTGGTACACTAGATGACTTCCTATTAATTTCATCCGATCATTGAATTGTAGCCACTGCGCTTGCGCCAACGTACAAAATCCATTCCTAGTAATCATAACTCACACAGATAATAATCATTAAGTACATACATCTATCCATTTCGATGGTACTTTCAGGGATTGGGGGGTATTGAAGGGATTGTAGGGTTGAGATTGTGTAAATGATTGCATTTTTGAGAATAAATATTGTCCATCGGATCATCAATAACAATCGGGTTATTGATAGGAAGTAACGCCCAATTAGTTAGGTTTCAAGTGTGAGAAATAATACATAGGAATTCCTATTATTATGTGCATTATTCCCGTTAATGTATAAACATGTCTCTATTTTCAGAGGGATGTATATTTATGATAAGAAAAAACGTTGGTTTGGTGAGTATTGATTACCTTCATGTGAGCCTGAATTTGACTTACACGCCAGGCTCCCGTGAAATCGTACCTTTAGTAAGCCTTAATAGGAACCACAATGAATAAAGATCATATATTTGTGAATATCATCCCCCACTCACCCCCTTCCTCTGCAAATTCGATACTCTAAAGGAGTAATTATCGAGCAATGAAGTGAAAACAAAAACAAAAAAACCACGCAAATTGGTTAGAAACTCCGGCCAGGCCAGAGTACACAAGATTTTGCCACACACAGACCTTCGGTTTTTCGCGGATTTGGATTCAGAATATTCTAAAATGGAATGGATAGTATGCAGGCTCCATTTGGGGTCTAGCTGTGCCCCGAAGATTTTGGTTGATGTAGGTCACTTCTAAGGGTTGAAATTTTGAAAACGCCTCAACTAAAAAACGTCTGCCAAGTGGGTGTGGCACATAGCTTCCTCGTATCCATAACCCGATTGTATAGATGATCCGATGCATAGTAGTTAATCTCTAAACACCAATCTCTAAGTACCTTCCACTACCCTCATAGGGGACCATCTACACGCTAATCTGGACAATCCTAGAAAATTTCATCAAATTCGGATGAAAAATTAAGTGAGTAGATGTATGTGATTGGATCAAAAAAATTCTTAGCCTCGGCTGGGATTCGAACCCGCGATCCCTGGAACACAAATCAAGACTCTGTCCTCTGAGCTATTGAAGCCTTGTCATGTATAAGATTTGAGATTCTCACAGGAGTCCATCCCTCTATGAATGAATCCCTCTATGAAAAACAATTCTCTATGATTTTCATCGGGGACCATCTAAACACTACTCTGTAACATCCCTGAAAATTTCATTGAAATCGGATGGAAAATGTAGAAGTTATGGACGTTACAAGGAAATTCACGTTTGCGCATGCGCAGTCGCATCGGACAATAACTTCGTATAGTTATGCGCGTTACAAGGAATTGATGACAGACGGACAGACACACAGACAGACAGACACACAGACAGACAGACACACAGACAGACAGACAGACAGACACGGAACCAAAATTGTTCAGGAAGGTCTGAAACGCAAAACGCGAGTGAAAATTTTGATTTTGGAGAACTTTTTTTTTCGTCCTTGAAAAGTGAAAACAAAGCTTTCGCTACCTTGGTAGACTCGGAAGCAAAAATTGATATAAAGGTATTGTTTTTTCATCAATTTAAGGTAGTATTGAATTTTCTGAATTTTTAGAGACCACGCGGAGTCCTGTAGGACAAACCATTCACTCCCTACGAGAATTTAAGGGTTGGACTTACGATAAATCAGAAACACGAGTTTGAATCGCTAAAGAGGCCTAATCTCCGTTCAAATTTTAGCTGACCGAAATGTGATCGATGTTTTTCTTCATGTTGGTTGGTGGTAACAATGGCAAAGCCGTGTTCTTTGCAGACGAGTGATCTATATAGAAAAATAATAAACCTTTGTGTAATAATTTGCAGCGTTTTTACGTATCTAACCTTACACATGAGATCAGAACTAATCAGATTGAGTGGCGATCACGGTTGTAAATTCATTTCAATTTCAGTTGAGTTGAGATTATTCATCATCATTACCATGTTGGAAAACAATACGCCGCTAATTAAATACACGATGATTTTCTGTATAGACCACCCGTCTGCGAAGAACAAGGGTTTTCGATTAATGGTGCGCACCAACCACATTATCGTTTTAGGTAAATGATGGAGTTTATTCTGACAGTGAGTACCTACCAGCAATAACATCGCACAGAGTTGTGGGTGTCTTCATCACGAAATTTTATTCTTGGATTCGTCGGTTAGAATTGAAGAGAAATCAGAAACTGGAAACACAAATTCAAGAACGTATTCGGTGGTATCGAGAACACTAATCACAAAATATGGGAGAGAGGAAACAGGTGGGGGAATTTAGTTAAAGCAGAACAATACCTACTCAATGATTGGTTTGTTAGAAAATACACTGGGAAGCCATTCCTCTGTGACTGAGTTCAAATCACTTCCTCTTACTACTTTATAATCTGCCTTTCTTCCTCACCATCAATCAATCTCTCTCGCAATGTGAATTTCTGTTATACATGTACATGTACACTCATATACACACACCTGTACGATGCTGCTGGTTAGGAGGGGAGTGATGAAGGCGTGCTGGAGGTGTTTTTCAATGCTTGAACTACGCGCTTTTTGTTAACCAACTTTATAGCCCGTCAGTCGACCCTCTTTTGATAATTGAGTGATTAAAGACAAAATCAGCTACGATTGATTAGGAAGATCCAGAAGCACCAAAACGGCAGAAGATAATTGAGAGGGGACGTTTGAGAGGCTCAGAAAATCGAGTGGAAGTGATTCGTAAGCATTTCTGTGACGTCACCTCGGTTAGACCCCATCCAGAGGGACATCCACTGGAATGCCAGCATCACTAAACAAAATTACTTCTCAGTGGTACAGGCTGTGCACCTACTTCACTACTTTGCAATCTCGTTATTTTCTTGTGGTTCGATTGAATTAAAATAGGGCTTGATGAAGGGAAATTGAAGCTTTTCTGCTTCCTCCTCCCACAATATTCGCTACATGAAGACAGCTGGAGCACATAACACGAAAATCGCAAATCCGGAGGATTTAAGTATTAGAAAGTGATCAATCAATTTTTTGTAGGTGAAACTTCGTTGATAGCAATCTAATTTCTATTTTTCGAATATCATAGTTTGAAGAAATCGAATGACCGGTGGGCCATAATCTCGTAAATTTCCACCGGCAAAATCCATACTAGACGAGTCTATCCATCATTCCAGAGAGGATCTGTCCCAAGGAACAGTCTAAAACGCCCCGAAAGGTTTCGAAATGTTGAAACTTTCAGTTTATATCAAATCGTTCTTTATCTGTGGTCACCTCCGCCATGAACAGCCATTTTCCAAGATCTAACTAGATTTTGAACAAATTAGCAACGCAGTTTCAAATCTCAAGACTGTCGCTTAAGACGAGGTGAGCTGATGGCGAAAAACTTAGTTTTGCTGTCTTAGTTCAGCGATTCCCAGCGGTCCCATTGTAAAGAGAAAAGTTTAAAATGCTGCAAAACATTACAAAAAGGTTTATTATTTTTCTATACAGATCACTCGTCTGCAAAGAACACGGCTTAGCCATTGTCACCGTTTTTTTTTTTTTTTTTTTTTACCAACTATGGTAATACCTACCCACCACTTACCTACTTCACAATCAAGTTTATTTGGAAGAAATGGACGCTTCACTGTCAGTTCGAAGAAATAGGGAGTTGCGGTGCCTTCATTAGGATATTTGATTTCTGGTTGCTGAGGAAGCAAAACTGAGTTCAACTCGAAGAAACGAACAGCGATCGCAGTTTGGTCAGCTGGCATTTGAACGGAGATTAGGCCTCTTCTGCGATTCACACTCGTGTTTCTGATTCCTTAAGTTCAACCTGCTGTCCAACCCTTAGGTTTTCACAGGGACCGATCGGATGGTCCTACAGAGTTCTGGGTGGTCTCATTCGATTCTAAAACTTCAATGCTATTTTTATATGTGTTATGTCCAACACTCCAGTTATCATTTAAGTTATACACTAAGGGCCGGTTTATCAGTCACTTTTTACCACCCGGTAAAGCAGATTTATCCGACGGTCATCGGGTAACTCAATCGCTCGCGTTTATCAGTCCCCAGATAGCCGTTATCCGTAGTTTAAAGTTAACTGGTCGTCCGAGGACCGGATAAAAAGTTACGGGGGGGTAACTCGATTTATGCAAGGCTTTTTAACCTCAAAGAGAATTCACTTCTCGTGTTTTTGTCTCCCAGAACGTTCGTTTTTGCAAATTGCGTTGTTGATTGTTAGTCAATTATGCTACAATCGAAAATGGATGTGTGGGGCTCTTTTTCAGACAGCAGCGACGAAGATGTGTGTTTTTGGTCGAATTCCTGCAGTGGGGAAGAAGGCGGAAGGAAGAAAGGCGGCAACATAGTTTGATCACGGATTGACCATTTGGAGAAGTGGGACGATTGCGATTTTTTGATGAGATTTTGATTGGATAAAAGTATAAAAAACCATGTTGGTGTCTGTCGGCGACTTTAGTGGCGTCAGTAAAAGCTCTGCCTGTAAAATTGTCAAGCAGGTGTCCCTGGGAACTGCCAGGCTATCCGCCCAATTTATCAGAATACCAGCAACCAAGGAAGTAGGTATTATTTCAATCTCGGATGGAATTTTATTTAAAAAAACAAAAAAGCCAGGTTTCCTGGAGCTGTAGGTGCTATGGACTGCACGCATGTAAAAATTCATTCGCCAGGAGGGTCACACGCCGAAAATTTTCGAAATAGAAAAGGGTACCTACTTCTTTATTAACGTACGAACTATTTCGTCTGCAAATTTGAAAATTCTTGACATAAAGGCTCGGTGGACGGGGATCTTGTCATGAACAGACAATTTTCAACAAAGAACAATAGTTACTGCCGTACCAAGAAAGAAATAAGTACCGAGATCTAGAAAAGAAAACACCAAAACAAAGCATATTGCTTCATCCTCTTCTAATTTATTCTTTTTTCTGATGCAAAACACACTGCGAAAACGATTTTTTTATGTGGAGGAAGCTCGATTTTATTACATGGAAGAAGTATTTCTTCCATGCATAATCGATTATTCGGCCTAACAGACAGTTAATTTTACCAGCCAGTTAATAGTTACCCGGGTGTAAATTTCGCACTGATAAACGGCACCTTTATAGTATCCATAAGTTATACCACCGTTAAAGTTAACAGGGGGATACGTAAACCCCCGTTAACTTTGGTGACTGATAAACCGACCCTAAGTCAACACTCAGTTATCTGACGAGTCCATGATTGAGAATTCATTCCTAATTATATTTTGAATATTTCGTGATGTTTTCAATAGGTAATGGTTTTTCATTTTATGAATATTTGGAAAAAAAATGTTTGAGCTAAGGCGTTTTCGAAATTTCAACCCTTAATTTCCATTTCTTAGAAGTGACCTACATCAACCAAAATCTTCGGGGCACAACTAGACCCCAAATGGAGCCCAAATACCAAATTTCATCAAAATCGGTCAATGCTAAGTGGGGAAAGTGCAGCGTACGGCGGACGGAATTTTTTTATTCGATTTTCGGGTTCTACGTGCCTTGAAACGTAAACCAACAAATTTTGAGGGGGGGGGGGGGGGGGTAAACATCTTTTTCCTTGGTCGATTCCAAAAATTAATTATTGAAAATAATAAACCAAAACTTGGTAAAATTGGTTAGTTTTCGTCCAGAGTGGGGGTTTCTGCTTCAGTTCGAAGTTCGTGCAGGAAAAGTGAAATTCTAAAAGTTCTTCGAAATTTCTGTACTGAAGGCTGACGAACACTACGTTCGTTGCCAACAGAGTAACAATAGGAATTTTCATGAAAACTTTTGTTCGCTGGTATTCAATCACATAGTTGGGGAAAATGAATATCGGTGGAGGGATTTATGTACATTTTTTGTAAACCCAAGAACATGAATATCGATACCTTAAAGCGCAAAGGCGCTACGTCCAAAAACGACGTTTTTGAGAAAAACAGAAGTTTTTATCAGAGCACCTTTAAAAAATGGCTTATTACACTAAACTCTTGAATTTATTCAAGCAATTATCAACAGAAGGCTTTCTGGAAGGGAATGTCCTCATAATGTCCAGTAATTACCAGCCCGCTCAGCAGGGGGCAAGGGTGGTATTCCGGTTTTCTCAATTCAAAATGAATCACCATTGTTCCGTGTAATAAAACCTTTCTAAAAGTCCATTTCATTTCAATAACCACCTTCAGGGATCGATTTTACGGCTAATTTCTGATTCAATTGCCCTGCAACAATTTTTAATAGTCAGAAATGCCACAGTAAGACTTGGGCGCCCTTAAGCGATTAATCAGGGCTGCAGGAGGACAAGGGTGGTACTTTTTTTGGAAATGGGATCTTGAGGGGGATTATTACTCATTACTTCATCAGAGTATCGAATTTGCATGGGGAGGGGGGGATGATGTTCACAAAATATATGATTTTTATTCATTTTGGTTACTGATGGAACCCAAGCACTGAAATTGAGGGAAAATTCTCAATGTACCTCCGGATTTTCATGAATTATTCTCTGTACCACCATGGAACTAATCAGTGGTGCCACCATGACGCCAGAAACCTCGAATTTGGAGGCCTTTGGCGTGGTTCACCTGGAACGGGGGGTACGCCCGATTTTTTTAAATTTTTTAATCAAAAACTAGACCTCATCCTGAGAATTTTGACACCAGCCGTTCTCTTTTTGCATGAGTAGATCTTTGAAAAATCATAGAAAAAGATCTTCTCGCGCTAGAAGGTTGTGTCAAATTTCCCAGAATGAGGTCTACTTTCCATTAAAAACAACAATAAACAGATTTTCCGACCCCATTCGGACGTGAACTTCTACGGACTTCACTGGGGGTCGCTATTTCTTACTCAAAATACTAACATAATAATATACGTTATAATAATATACTAACTACAACACGTTGAGTGGAGCAGTTTTGTGCAGCAGGAAGGTGAATAAGAATGCGCGTTTTATAGCTTTCTGGTTGAAATCGAACAAATCCTTATCTGAAGGGAAAACGGCCTGGAATACACGCGTTACTAAACAATATGTTTTGAATGATCCTCATCTCGGTGTTGTTTACTCTTGTTGCGATGTTATCCTTATCAGCACCAATCAACAACAACAACAACGATCGAATTCGACCCTCTTTTGGCTGTGATAATGGGAAAATACGTTCGCCCTTCGCAGGAGTAATAAACAACAAACCATTGTGTAACAATTCGCAGTGTTTTGTGCTATGTGTTCGAGCAACATCTCGTCATTGCTTCACCTAATCAGACCTGAAGCTCTCCCCCCCCCCCCCCTCTACTTGGAGGACGGTGTTTGTTTGGGTCGCCCGCACTACTTGCCTCAAGGCGGTGTAAGGAAAGTAACACCGAGTAAACAAGAGAACTGTACCTTCAACTGCTCATTTCGAGGGCGCTGAGATCCGGTGATTTCACTCGCATTTCCACATTCGATTTCCGAGAGATCGAATTCGGAGCCGACAGGGTGACAGTTCGGTCGTTGGAGGTTTTGAAACTCGAGGTGGAGAAGGGGCGGGCGCTCGGGTCACTGGTTGTCCCACGAACTCCGCTGGGTTAACCCACGAATGGTCGGAATCAGCACGACGAGGATGATCCGGAGATCGAACACAATGAAATCGGAACACTCGGGAGGCGTGTTGACGCGGTGCTCGTGGAATGCGGAGTTTGAATTCACTCGAAGACAAGAGGAGGGACGCGGGAGAAGACACGTTGAGGCTCGGACGGCGCGCGGGTACCGACTGATCACGGAGGAGGGGCGTCGGAAAACAGAAGAACCGAGCGAAACAGAAGAAACGGGAAGGAGGGAGAACTTGAGAGAAGACGGCACTTGCACTTGATGATGTGTGGGGGGGGGGGGGGGGACTGGTCAGGGAGCCATGATGGACCCCGTGGATACGCACCTTATAGTATCCACCCGAGGGTCACCGGTGCGCCGCAGAGGGCGCCACGTCCTTCAGGCGCAGAATCCGAGGGAACTTCAGCCCCAACATGGGAATTTTCGAGCGAAACATTCAAAAATGTCTCAATCGTTCAGCATGAGCGGATTTCTAGCCATTTTGTAATTATTTGTTTAGTTATATAATAGTGTCACGGTGATTCAAAGTACATATTCGAAATTTTACGCTGATTTTCGAAATTTTACTGTTTTCCAAACACTTTCCACCAAAAACCTCAAAATTCTCTAATGGGGGGTGCGCCTTGATTTTTTTTAGATTTTTATTCGAAAGTAGACTACATCCTGAGAATTTTGGCACCAACCGCGACCTTCAAGCGCGAGTAGATCTGTTTCTATTATTTTCAAAGTTTCGACCGTTTATGACGTCACGCGCCCCTCTCGCCTGGGCGGGACCCCCCAGCCCACTGTGACGTCATAAACGGCCGAAACTTTAAAAATTCGTAGGAAAAGATTTACACATGCTAGAAGGTCGCGGTTGGTACCAAAATGCTCAGAATGAGGTCTACCTTAGATTAAAAATAACAATAAACAGTTTTTCCTACCCAGGCGCACACCCTATTGTCTTCTTATATTGAACACACAGTTTTACAAAAGGATAAAAGCATGATGGGATGCGATTGGCTCAGATTTCCTACCCGACGTTAGGCTTGGCCCGCCTTGTATGGTAGGATCTTTGCAAAACCGCTCCACCACCAGGTAAATACCGAGGAAATACGAATATCACTTCTCCATGGCACATCCGTGCTGTTGTGTTGGCGGAACTGAGAAATGTCTGATGGATTCCTGCTCTTCTCGAAGCCTCGTTCCTGAATCTACTCGAATTTACTCGTATTCCTGTGATGTACGGGGGCTGAAATGTATTTTATTCGTGAAGTTGAAGTTCAAGATCTACGTTACTCTCCGTTTTCCACAAAAAAGTAAGATAGGTAAACTAATGAGTCATGTAAGCTAGTGAGTAAGTCGTTAGGTAAGTTGCAATTTATCCCAATCGTCCGATAATACCTAATATACATTACCTACACAGGGTAACAAGTAAATTACTGAAAAATACATTACATTTCTTTCACATTACCTGAAATCTAGGTTACATACGTGGTTACGCTATGTATTAATCTCTAGTCCTCTATTCATATTTTCGCATCTTCAGGTTTACGTTTCAAGGTACGTAGAATCCAAAAATCGAAAAAAAAATGTGGCCGTCCGTCCGCCGTACGCGGCACTTTCCCCACTTAGCATCGACCGATTTTGATGAAATTTGGTATGTAGGCTCCATTTGGGGTCTAGTTGTGCCCGGTTGATGTAGGTCACTTCTAAGGGTTGAAAAACAAGGATTGAAATTTTGAAACCGCCCCAACTCAAAAAATTATTATATAAACCACGCGGAGCCCTGTAGGACAAACCGTTCGCTCCCTACGAGAATGTGAGGGAGAATCGCTGGCTCGCTGGTTGCACATCGACTGTTGGTTTATTATTTTTATATCTACTTTCGATCGACGTTTTTCTTCATGTTGGTCGGTGGTAACAACGGTAAAGCAGTGTTCTTTGCAGACGAGTGATCTATATAGAAAAATAATAAACCATTGTGTAATAATTTTCAGCGTTTATTTACTTAAATTCAAAGTTTTCATTATGTAATTATTGCTTCCGAGTCTACTTAGGTGGCGGAAGCATTGTTTTCACTTTTCAAGGTTGAGGAAAAAGTTCTCCAAAATCAAAATTTTCGTTCGCGTTTTGCGTTTCATCAGAAAGACCTTTCTGAACAATTTTGGTTCCGTGTCTGTCTGTCTGTCTGTCATGAAATCCTTGTAACGGGCATTGTATAATTAGGACATTATTTGATTAATGAAGCTCACTGTGACTCGATTAAATGATTTTATTCAACTGGCGAAATCTCGACCTTGAGGTCTCGTGAACATTGAACTACTTGGATACCTGATACAACTTGAACCTGCTGTATCAGAGTGGTCGATTGTATCAAGAGGCCATTCAGGCCCAAAACAATCTTTTCAGTTCTTGTTATGGCAGTATGGGAGAATGGGTTCTCTTTTTCTAGATGTAGTTCTCAGGATCTCTTCTTTTTGGCAGTGAGGTTTTCATCTTACTCCCTTTTTATACAGCAGGCCCTCCTGTCCCCTCTGGCTTTAGCCACATTCTGTACGAATGTGCCCGGGATGGCCCACGTGGAGGTGCCAGGTTTTAGCAGGATGGTGTTTCTAGGGACAGGAGTGAGCAGACCTAGTTACTCTTCCCCCTCTTCTTGTAGCTTGGGGTTTTCGCATTGTAGGTAGCTGCTTGCATTAATATTTAACCTGTTTCGACAGCACCTAGGTCCTCTTCCCCCTCTTCTTATATCTTGGGGTTTCCCCATCATCGGTTGTCGCAGGATTTATTGTAGGTGTGCTGTGGAGATAGGGCGAGTACTGGAATATCCTCCCCTGCCTAATACGTGAAAGTACATGGAGCTAAACAAATAAATATCACAGGTCTATCACACTCATGTTCCTTATACTACTATCAGGCATTCAATAAGTACTTTCATTCAGTCTTGCATTCGTACTAGCCAGCAGTGTTGGGGAAAAACACTGACCGGCCCTCTCGAGCCCACCCATCTTCCACGTAACGATTTATCGTCCGATTCATCGTACGATAAGCAAAAACGGTCAGACCTGACGACAAATCGAAGCGTGTGCGTGGACCAAATCGTACGATCTCCAGAACTGTGCAGGTCATCGGAATCGAATGAAAATTCCATTCCGACGGACTGTGCAGTTCAACGAAACGTAGCGTGTGTGCCGGGCACCGGTTTCGACCTTCGATATCGTTTACGACGAAGTTCAGTTCTCGGAAGGATGTTGGTACCTACAGTTGGTTGGAACCACTAGTGGGTCTAGTTTGATCAGTTTTCGTTACGTTCTTGTGGAATAATGTCAGTGCGGAAGCGTAACCAGCATATTGAAGAGTTCATAGAGCTCTACAAATCATTAACTTGTTTGTGGAAAGTGAAAAGTAAAGCGAAACTAGTAAAGCGGAAATAGTAAAGCGTAACCTCAAAGTTGCCGAGAGTCTTTCGTGAGAAGAAATAGCAGGTCTCATGACTGTATCTTTCTTTTCGATCAATGGAGACACCAAAGCAAGTAGGTTTTGGTAAACAGCTTCATCCATACGTAAGTAGTTACGAAAGTCAGCTTGTTCGGCAGTCAGCTCTTGCAGAAGTTTGGTATGCGTGTATCGATTCCTTTTGAGTAGCCACTCTTTACACCACACTTTAGGTTTTTTCCTTCCCTTGGCACGATTATTTTTTAATGCACACAAAAGACCAATAAGAGCAATAGCGTCATCGTCAACTGATGAAGCCATGATGGTGAGGATGGTGAGGAACTAAACTCAAGAAAGGAGAATGGACAGAAGCTAAATCGTTCACGATATCGAAGGTGGGAAATTGCATGAGTTCATCGATACGTGTATGTGAAATAACTGTGCAGTTCAAATCTCAACGGTTTATCGTACGACGAGCTTATCGAACCATAAATCGTTACGTGGATGGCCGGCCTAAGACGGCCACTCTGGTTCCCGTCTTATAGGGCTTCCCGCTTTCTTTGGGTGTTGCAAAGTCCAGAGTGGCCTACAGCCCTTGAAATTAATAAATCAGAACTTAATAAAATGTAAACTCAAAAAATTATAATATTACCAAATAACCTACCGGTTTGCTGCCCCCCCCGAGGGACCGGTAGGGTCCCCAACATCTGCTCACTCATCCGTACTAGCTATCCTATCGTCCTAAACCTACTATAGAAGAAAACCTATCCTAATATCACAGTGTGTTGCACTTAACGCTAATATCACAGTGATCCTAAACTAAACAAATATGCACACAGAACACAGACACACAATTTAATTACAGTACATTCATCCTGGGGGAGTGAGGTACTTTTATATTCCGTCACCTCCCCGTCTACAGATATGGTCCCCATTGGAGTTCTAATATCCCGGCTGGCTTCCCCGCTCTACCTCTGCCAGCTCAACACCTTCTCCTCTCTTGCTGTGCCAGGCTTCCACGAATTTCTCAAATCGGTTGAATGCTTCTTTATCCTGTACTAATATCTTCAGGTCGCGCATGTAAACTGGTGAACTACAGAGCGTGATGCGTGCAGTGGCATATATGGGGCATTCTCTGACGATGTGCTCAGCTGTTTCCTGCTCCGTGCCGCAGGGACACTGTGGGCTCAGTCTTCTCCGGAAGAAGTGTAATTTTGCTGAGAAATTTCCATGCCCAGTCAATATCTGTGATAATGTGTAGCTGGGTTGAACCCATTCCTGTACTTGGCGAAGCTTCACATCCGGGAACCATTGGAATGTAAGACGACCCTTAGATGATTGTGTCCATCGTGCTTGCCAGCAAGTAGTAGCCCACTGCCTTATCGCATCCTTTTTTTCCTGGATGGATTCGCAGGATTCCAACAGTATCTTCAAGTCAGGCTGGATGGGGACACAAACCCTGCTTGGAGACTTCACAGCCCCAAGCGCCACTCTTGCATCCAACATCAGGTCCAATGGCATGGTCCCTGACAAAACAAGCAGGGCATCCGTAGAACAGGTCCTGTAGGCCTTGGTCATAGCAATCAGGTAAGCTCGTTGGATTCTCAGAACTCTCTCTCGCTGAGCTTTTGTTGGGTTATTCCACCAGGTGGAAGCCCCATACATTACTGAGGGAAGGAAGACCGATTGAAAGTACTTCAGGTGGCAGCCATAGGGTATTCCCCAATCAGAACCAGAGAGTCCTCTAACTGCCGAGGCAATGCGAGTAGTCTTGGAGGCCACATTCTCCAGATGAGGACTGCAAGAGTGCATTCTGCTGAGCTCTATTCCTAGATACCTCACTACTTCTTTAGCCTGCACTCGTCCATTTGCTGCAGTGAACCTAAAAGGATGCCGATGGTCCTGGCTGCCCCTGAACAGTATGGACTGGTCGACTCCAAAGGTTCATTATTGAAAATAATAAACCAGAAAAACAAAACATATTGTTTAGTAATGCATGCATTCCAGGGGACGTCCCACTGGATAAGCGGTAGATCAATATATACCAGCTGGTAAGCGATAAGACTGTTCCCCTCGATGTAATTTATTTAGTATTTCTGGCAAGAAATAGTTGTCCCCCCCCCCCCCCCGCCAATGGTGCCGGTATGGCACCAAAGCGGAATTGCGACGTAACGTTGAACTTTCATCTATTAGTTTTAGTAGGCAGTCCGTCGAAGTTCACATCCGTATTCAAGGTGAAATACGAAAAAAGTTTATGGTGTCCTGGCTCCATGGTGGCACCACTATTGGTTCCATGGTGGTGCAGAGAATAATTCATGAAAATCCGGAGGTATAATGAGCTATAATAATTTTTACTCAATTTCAAAGCTTGGGTACAATTAGTAAGCTGTAAAGGAATCGGTTGGTGTGTAGACGGTCCACTATGAAAATCATTGTCCCCGGACTGATAGAAGCGACTGCGCATGCTTAAACGTGAATTTCATTGTAACAGCCATAACTTGTACATTTTCCATCCGATTTCGATGTAATTTTCAGGGATGTTACAGATTAGTGTTTAGATGGTCCCCTATGAAAATCATCACCCCCGGACTGATAGTAGCCAATGCGCGTGCGGGAACGTGAATTCCTTGTAACAGCCATAACTTGTACATTTTCCATCCGATTTCAATGTAATTTTCAGGGATGTTACAGATTAATGTTTAGATGGTCCCTTATGAAAATCATCATCATATGAGGATCATCTATATAATCGGGTTATGGATAAGATGAAGCTATGTGCCACACCCACTTGGCAGACTTTTTTTCTGTTGAGCGTTGTCCTTCTTCACCTCAGATTAATCGCATAAGGACGCCCAAGTCTTACTGTGGGACGTCCTAAAAACTCGAACATTTTTTCTCCGGAAAACTATAGGAATGGAACTCCACTATAAAGCACATGTGCGGGCCATCTGTTGGTAGTTACTTCGAAACGCTAAATACGAATATAGGGCAGAGTTATTAGAGGTTAGGGGCCTTCTTTTCGAAACGAGAGATTTAGGAGAGCCAAATTACTGTGTGGGAATTAAATTTGAAGGATGAAAATGGGTCAACTTTCTCATCACAATCGAAATATATGTATAGGATAAGTATTGAAGAAATTTAAAATGAAAGAATGCCAGCTAGTGAGTTCGCTAATGGAACTAAAATTGAAACTCTTACATATTGTTAAGTAATGCGCGCATCAGGCCAATTCAAACCAGTAGTTGAGCGATAAAACTGTTTCACTCGTTGTAATTTATTTAGTATTTTAAATAAGAAATAGTGCCCCCTCCTCCCACCCATCCTTATCCACATTAAAGTCCTCCGTCCACAGTAAGACTTGGGCGTCCTTATGCGATTAATTTGATATGAAGTTGGACAATACTCAACAGAAACAAAAAAAACCCACACTAATCTGTTTTAGACCATTTTGAATCCAAATCCGCGAAAAAAAACCATAGTGTCTGTGAAAAAATCGAGTGTCTGGCTTCAATTTCCAACCGATTTTTTTTTTACTCAGACAATTTCCCACTTGCACAAGATTTCGCCAGAGTATCGAAATTAGCAAGGCGAGGGGGCGAGTAGGGGGATAGTATTCTCAAAATATAAGATTTTTCAATGTTTTGGGTCCTTCATAGCTTAGGTAGTACCTACTAATTGTACCCAACATAATCGATACACCTCTGGATTTTCATGAATTATTCCTTGTGTTTCACCTTCAATAGGGACTGCCAAACAAAAACCGCAGGATTGCCAGGCTGGCGCCATAGGTTAGGAAGGGGGGGGGTGAATCTAATTTGCATGTTGGGTATCGTAGTTCACTAGAATCTTCACTTCTAGTTTACTAGAAATTACGTTGAGTGAAACAGTTTTGTGCAGCTAGAACTAAAGAAGAATGAGTGTTTTATTGCTTTCTGGTTGGAATCGAACTGTTCCATATCGAATGGGACGTCCATGCGTTACTAAACTATGTTTTCGAGGAAGCTATGTGCCACACCCACTTGGCAGACTTTTTTCTACGTTTTTTCGACTTTGTATCACTGAAATGGTCATAACTCCCTCAATTTTCGAGTAAATCTAAATCTGATTTCCCCGTTGGACAGAGGGTTGACTTTCCCATCTTTCTACTATAGAACTGTCTAAAGTAGGACTCAAGTGTTTAACCATTTTCCTGGCAAAAACAGAATTAAATGGAATTCTCGAAAACATTTCCAAAAAAATTCGAATTCTACCTGCACTGATACTGGAATGACATTCCCAATCCTAACCAGAGTGAGTTTTATACATTTGATGGCCCTTTGTAATAAATGTGTACTGTAGTTCACATTGCCCGGTTCCCGGTGAGGTGCCCTTCCTTCAAAATGTGAACTGCAGTTCACATTTTGAAGGAAGGGCACCTCACCGGGAACCGGGCAATGTGAACTACAGTACACATTTATTACAAAGGGCCATCAAATGTATAAAACTCACTCTGGTTAGGATTGGGAATGTCATTCCAGTATCAGTGCAGGTAGAATTCGAATTTTTTTGGAACATTTAATGTGAACTGTAGTTCACCCTGCCAGGTTACAGCAAACGACAGTGAGAGGTTTTCAGGAGTAAAAATGTGATAAGCGAGCATTACAAATAAATTCATTATTTATTCAAAAAATCACAGGCAATTACCATGTCAGTCAAATAGCTAAACACATTTTTTTATTACCTATCTATTCGAAAAGCTTCAGCCTTCTAAAGTTCCACAAAATAGGTACTTCATACCTACAGGTATGAATTTTATTTATTGGTAAAAAGTTTCAAAAGCGGTGAAACTAATGACTGAAACGAATGACTGAACTAATGACTGAAACGAATGAACTGGTCTGATTTGGTGAAATCAGTTTCTTTGACCCTTCGTGGTTTACGATAGCCGCTTTCAAATCTATCTTCAACGATGGGAAAACTTCTTCAGATTCTCAGCTTTATGATAAAAAAAAGTCTGCCAACTGGGTATGGCACATAGCTTCCTCGTACCCATAACCCGATAGTATAGATACCAGTTGTAGAGGAACCGTCCCTGAAGTATTGACTACATTACCTGATACACGCAGTTATGAAAAATTGAAAAACTTCAGGAACGGTTATCAAATGTTCCAGAATGAATTTTGGTAAAAACATTTTCTAGACGTTCCTTGCTCGAATGATTGGTAGAATCGCGAAGCTCTCGTCAAATTTGAGGAGCCGCTGTCGGGTGCTCCGCGATGGCGCCTGCGATCGCAACGAATACTACTCAGGTGAGTCTTTCTAGCGTTGCTAATAGCAGTTTTTCGAATTGAAAGGGTTCGTTTCCTCGAATGATAGGACCTCACTTATTCCGGGACGAGGTCCAACGATGTTTGTCCCGAGAAGCAGTCCCGAACCGAACCAGAACTGAAAAGGGGAGGGGATAGAGGCGTCCAGGACTTCAGTTCCAACACGAGTTGTCCGGACGGTTTTTGGACTTACAGACCCCACTCAAAATGCCGTCTTTTTGGGACGTCCCACAGTAAGACTTGGGCGTCCTTATGCGATTAATCTGGAGTGAAGGAGGACAACACTCAACAGAGAGAAAAAAAACCACAATAATCCGTTTTAGACCGTTCTGAGAAAAACCCATAGGTGTAGTATGTCCGTGTGTATGCGGGACAAAATCTTGAGTAGGTACTCGGCCCAGGTCCCAAATTCCAACAGATTTTCGTGTTTCTTTTTTACTCGACGCGGAAATCTTCTACTTAGTTGTGCCTGAATTTCGAATTTTGCCGTTCAAGGGGAGGAAAGGGGGGTTAATGTTTAAAAACGTGCGTCTTCGGTCATAATCTTACGTACTCTGCGCAGGCCTCAATTTCCAATCGATTTGCGTGTTTCTTTTTTTGTTCGATTCAGAAATCTTCCGAGTTGCACACTATTTCACCAGAGTATCGAAATTAGCATGGGGAGGGGGCGAGTGGGGGGATAATATTAACAAAATATCAGATTTTTCGATAATTCGGTTCCTTCATAGCTTACTAATTGTACCTGTTTAAGCTAATAAACTGCACAATTAACTCACGCACTAATTCGGAATCGGGACTTTCAATAAAACAAAGGAGCTCATAATATCAAATCGACGACGGGAAGGTAACTAACTGCCTTCCAGCCGGTTTATTATCAATATCCGTTCTCGATACCTATCCATCGATATCAAGTATCAATTCAAGCAGGACTACACCTTATAATCCACAAGGAAACGGTCAAGTCGAACGATATAATGGAATTATTTGGAAAACCATACAGTCAGCCTTGAAGACATACAATTTACGCACTGAACAATGGGAAGAAGTACTCCAACAAGCTCTACACTCAGTTCGTTCTTTACTCTGCACAGCAACAAATCAAACGCCCCACAAAAGAATGTTTGTGCACCAGCGAAGAACTTCCAATGGAGAAGCATTGCCTTCATGGTTAATGGAACCTGGAAAAGTCTTGCTCAAGCGCCATGTTCGCCATAGCAAGTACTACCCTTTAGCTGACGAAGTTGATTAAATTGAATCAAATCCCCAGTATTCTCAGGTTCGCCTGCAAGATGGACGAGAAACAACAATTTCCACGCGGCACTTGGCACCACTACCGGATGCATTGCAACCTCGACCAGGAGAACTGATAGACGAAGCTCCAACTTCTGACATACGGATTCATAGGGACCCAACAAGACCAAGTAACATTGAGCAGTCGACTGTCGAAGAACCACGCAGGAGTGGAAGAGTAACAAGACCACCTACCTACCTAGCTGACTATGTTACGAACTGAAGAGGGGGAAAATGTTATATTATTACTGCATT
This sequence comes from Apolygus lucorum, assembly GCA_009739505.2. Lineage (NCBI taxonomy): Eukaryota > Metazoa > Arthropoda > Insecta > Hemiptera > Miridae > Apolygus > Apolygus lucorum. Next base: position 89,669,294 of record CM019167.2, read on the forward strand.
TATAATCATATTGTCACCACCGTTTGCCCTACTAGGCAACAAATTCCTGAACTCATTTCTCACTTTGCATTAGTTTGTTCAATAAAGCCTCAACTTGAAAGGTTTTCATTTCACTACGAGACTTACGATAAATCAGAAACACGAGTGTGAATAGCAAAAGAGGTCTAATCTCCGTTCAAATTTTATCTGACCAAAATGCGATCGCTGTAAGTAGGTGGTAGGTAGGTAGTATCTATGGTTGGTAATGATAATTGATTGGTGATAATGACAAAGCCGAGTTCTTTGCAGACGAGTGATCTATATAGAAAAATAATAAACCTTTGTTTAATAATTTGCAGCGTTTCCCGTTGTCATTGTTCAATCTATGTCAGAACGGTTTTGTGTGAAAGTGGCAGTTGTATCCTGTTGGTTTCCAGCTCACATCTCTCACTTGCAACGGACTTTAGCGGATAAGGAATGAGATAAGTTAGATGAATCTGGTTTGGTAATAATATAACAAAACAGAGGCTTGCGAAGGGAACTGTCTTTGTTGGGAAAGTAAATCAGACAAGGCATAAGTCCCGATTCAATGATGTGAAAGTCCATAATAAAAAAATCCCTTCCTTCACGAAGGCTTCCTTTTGGGAACCTCATTGACAATTATGAACCAAATTAACGATGCAAAGCGGTTGGAATTTGAGGTATGGACAAAGTACCTACACGAGTAGTAGTCACACAAGATTTTTCACTTTGGATTCAGAGTGATCTTAAACGGATTTGTACTTTGTCATGGATTCCCTCCGTTGTTAGCTCCACCTTGGATCAATTGCATACGGACGTCCCAAATACGGGAGGGTAGGATGGTGATTGAGATTGTGCGCTGGAGGTAAAGCAAGGAGGGATTGAAGTGGAGAGGAATTGAAGTAGCGGGGGAGTTTATGATTGAAAGGAATGGAGATAGTGGAACTCAGTCGAGTTGCAGCTTCACAACTGAACTCTGCTATCACCTCTCCCTCCATCATGACCAGCGCTGCGATCTACAGTGCAGTCACGCCGGACATCGAGGTAAGCAAACCACTTCTTACTTCCCCTCGACTCACTACTTCTCTCTTCTCTACCTAGGCAATTGTCGCCCCCGACCTACTTAGTGAGCAGCGTCTCTCCAATTCCTTTGATCAACATACTGCGGTCCCTATGGTATTCTGTTGACTTTTCTGAGGTATCTTGTCATACGTAGAAATCCCTTCGAATTATTACAAAACTGTAAACCATTTTACTGTAAAGATCAAAATAATCTGCGGTGAACGCGGTTTTTCGCTATTCATTATTGACCATAAAACAAAGGTTAACAGTGGTTAATTACCAACCCCTCCCCTTTTTTCGTGGTGGTTCATAGTGATTAATTACCTACCAGCAAAAATAGTGATCCATGAGTTGCGAGTGCCTTCGTGAGTTGAAATTCTATTCAAAGGAACGAAAATAACGCATTCGATCTGAAATTTGAACGGAGATTTAACCTACGTCTGTCAGTAAACATTCTTTTTGGATTCGTACTCGTCTTTCTGTTTTACTAAGTCAAACCCTTTAGTGTTTGCAGGGAGCGAGCCTGTAGAGCTCTGAAAGGTCTCATTCAATACTACGAGTATATCAAACTGATGGAAAACAATATGCCTACTTACATTGGAAGTTTTCGAACTAAGACGTTTTGAAAATGATAACAAATATTTTTCAAATTTTTTTCTCTCGCAAGTTTGTGTTTTGCTGGACGAGTTGACTGCAACAAAACATCTGCCATGTGGGTGTAGATTCGATGCATAGTAGCTAATCTCAAAACACTAATCCACACCCCAACCCATACAATTCCTGAAAATGTCATCAAAAACGGTTGGAAATCTTAGAAGTTATGGCTGTAATAAGGTTTTTACGTTTACGCATGGGCAGCGGCTACTATTGATCCGGGAGCAATGATTTTCATAGGGGACCATCTACACCCCGATCTGCACAAATCCTGAAAGTCTCATCGAAATCGGACAAAAACATCGCATAGTTTTGGCGGTTACAAGGATTTCATGACAGATACAAAAAAATTCTGCCAAGTGGGTGTGGCACAAAGCTTCCTCGTATCCATAACTCGATTTTATAGATGATCCTAGAGAAAACACTGACCTAGAAAAAATCTTACAATCTATGAAGGGAAATTCAGCTCCCGGAATAGATGGAATCTAGTTGGGGCTAATAAAAAACCATATTAGTATTCTTGAAGAACCTCTCCTTCACATATACAATCTTAGTCTTTCAACATCCACATTTTCGAAGCCTTCAAAGCTGCAAAAGTAATCCCTCTCTTCAAAGGGGGAGAATTGGGTGATTTTGGGAATTACAGACCCATCTCCATGTTGAGCACGCTATCAAAAATATTAGAAAATTTTTTCGAAAACCAGTTGTATTCAAACCTTGAAGGAAATAAATTATTAAACCCCAATCAATTCGGTTTCCGCAAAAATATGGGAGTAAATGATGCACTATTTTCCTTAACTACTGACCTCTGCAAAATAAGAGACGACAACCAGAAAGGTGTACTAATACTGCTTGATATAGCAAAAGCTTTTGACACAATTCTTAGGGAATCACTAATGTACAAATGTACAGGGCCTACCCTGAAATGGTTCAGAAGCTACTTGACTGACAGAAAGCAGATAGTCTCAATTGGCGACTGTACCAGTGAGGAATCTATTAATGATTTTGGGGTCGTTCAAGGAAGTTCATTAGGACCAATACTATTTTTAATATATATAAATGAAGTAGCACATTTAGATTTATTTAACTCGAAATTATATTTATTCGCTGATGACACAGCAGTACTCTGTGAAGGTGACACTTGGGAAAACGTTTTCAGCAACGCCAATCAGGTAATAAATCAAGTAGGGAAATGGTTTCTCAGGATTTATCTCACATTGAATGCTAACAAGACCAAACTGAGGAAATACAGTAGACTGGGGTGATAGTGATCAATTTCTACAGCTTTTCCTTGAAAACTACCAGTGTAATAATTCAAAAAAATCTGAAAAAAAAAGTTTATATTCTCCCACATCTTACGAACAGTATCCTATATCAAACTTTGAAATTTTGTTGAATTAAGCTCATTTAAAAAAAAATTAAATTGATCAGTATCACCCCCCACTCATTTAAAATCGAACTTAAACATATTAAAAACAATTAAAAATCGAACTTAAACAATTAAAAATTGTTTTTTAGTACCCTGAGGTAAACAAAAACCACTAACAACTCATTTCAGAACAATTTTTATTGAAAAACTAATGAAAACCAACTCTTTACTTATAAAAATCAGAATAAAGCCAAAATTCAAGACTCGTAATATCCTCTTCAGTATTTATTATTATAATGAGACCATTCGTGGCACATGAGTGGTAACTGACAAGAAACGACTTATTTTAAAGCACTTGTTGCCAAAAATGATGATGGACCAATCACTTTTTGATAGTTTCGGGGCATTTCGGCCGTGATCACTATCACACCCTGAAAATGATTTGTTTTTGCTTTTAACAGATAACCAACAGTAGTAACACGAAAAATAACTAATTGCAGATATTTCATGCTTATTTCTAGCAGAAACAAAATCTTTTCGCTAGAACTTCACCACACAACACCCGACACCGGCACAACAGAAGTTACAATCACAATGTCAGCTGGGCCCGATTTTGAGATTTGTTTATTTCCTTATCAGCTAGGTACTATGGTAACCTAGACTATCGGGCGGGAAGATATCCCCACAGAGAAAACATTGCTACGAATACATAACACGACCTAACTTTCCATTTAGGACTGTGTGGAGCGCTGCAATCGCATGCAAATAAAAACATATTGTTTAGTAATGCATGCATTCCAGGGTACGTCCCATTTGATAAGCATTAGGTCAGTTTAACCAGTTGGTAAGCGATAAAACTGTTTCACTCGATGTAATTTACTTATTACTTAAGGAAAGAGATCGTGGTCTCTCCCTCCGCCCCCCCCCCCCCCCTCCCTCACCATTATCCACCATAACATTTCTAGCGGCATGGGAGCCTCGAATTTGAAGAGCATTTTAAAATCCATGATCTACGATACCCAACATGCGAATTCGAGTTTACCCCCCCCCCCCTCAGCCAATGGTGCCGGGCTGGCACCAAAGCGGAAATACGTCGTAACATTGAACTTTCAACTGTTAGTAGGCGGTCCGTCGAGGTTCACATCCGTATTCAAGGTGAAACACATACAAAAAAAAAACAACAAAAAACACGAAATATGCGGTTTATGGTGTCCTGGCACCATGGTGACACCACTATTAGTTCCATGGTGGTACAGAGAATAATTCATGAAAATCCGGAGGAATATTGAGAATTTTTCCTCAATTTCAGAACTTGGATAGGTACAACTATCAAGCTATAAAGGAACCGAAATATTGAAAAATCGGATATTTGGTGAATATTATCCCCTCACTTATCCCCTCCCCTTGTGAATTTTGGTACTCTGGTGAAATCATGTACAACTTGGAAGTTATTTGAGTCAAACAAAAAAAGAAACACACAAATCGATTGGAAATTGAGGCCTAGGCAGAGTTTACAAGATTATGCCCGCAAACGCACGTTTTAGCGAATTTTCAAAGAAAATGAAGCTATTGCAATGGCCTCAAAATTTTTAGAATCGACTTTTTCGAAAAATTTTCACACTGAAATCCGTTTTGGAACATTCTGAAACATTCCCTGAAGTTTTTCCAAAAATCATATGTATATATATATATATGTGTCATTCCGGACGATAACTTGAGTAATTGTTTAAAAATTTTTTTTTAGTTTTTGCCAAAATGTTTGTAACAACAAACCATAGGTCAAGTTCGTTAACCAGCAATTTTGGACAATCCAAAGTGGTCCAAAATTCAAAAAAACTCCAAAAAAAATGGGTTTTTCCCGTTTTTTGTGGTTTTTACATTGAAAATCATGGTAATATATGGTATATTCGGATTCAGCACAAAATTTCTGATATGAATGCATTTTTCAAAAATGAAAATTGTCCAAAATTAAGAAAAGTTTGTAGCTATATATATATATAATGAATACGCGCGTATATTTGTTGTACCCAGAAATGGAGTAGCCGTGTGGGTACTCTATGAGTTCGTAGAGACGAGTAGAACATGAATATGGACTCCTAACGTCTTCAAAGCATACCCAGCAATATTTTGCAGCGTATTATTAGCGAATTTTCAAAGAAAATGAAGCTATTGCAATGGCCTCAAAATTTTTAGAATCGACTTTTTCGAAAAATTTTCACACTGAAATCCGTTTTGGAACATTCTGAAACATTCCCTGAAGTTTTTCCAAAAATCATATGTATATATATATATATGTGTCATTCCGGACGATAACTTGAGTAATTGTTTAAAAATTTTTTTTTAGTTTTTGCCAAAATGTTTGTAACAACAAACCATAGGTCAAGTTCGTTAACCAGCAATTTTGGACAATCCAAAGTGGTCCAAAATTCAAAAAAACTCCAAAAAAAATGGGTTTTTTCCCGTTTTTTGTGGTTTTTACATTGAAAATCATGGTAATATATGGTATATTCGGATTCAGCACAAAATTTCTGATATGAATGCATTTTTCAAAAATGAAAATTGTCCAAAATTAAGAAAAGTTTGTAGCTATATATATATATAATGAATACGCGCGTATATTTGTTGTACCCAGAAATGGAGTAGCCGTGTGGGTACTCTATGAGTTCGTAGAGACGAGTAGAACATGAATATGGACTCCTAACGTCTTCAAAGCATACCCAGCAATATTTTGCAGCGTATTATTAGCGAATTTTCAAAGAAAATGAAGCTATTGCAATGGCCTCAAAATTTTTAGAATCGACTTTTTCGAAAAATTTTCACACTGAAATCCGTTTTGGAACATTCTGAAACATTCCCTGAAGTTTTTCCAAAAATCATATGTATATATATATATATGTGTCATTCCGGACGATAACTTGAGTAATTGTTTAAAAAATTTTTTTTAGTTTTTGCCAAAATGTTTGTAACAACAAACCATAGGTCAAGTTCGTTAACCAGCAATTTTGGACAATCCAAAGTGGTCCAAAATTCAAAAAAACTCCAAAAAAATGGGTTTTTCCCGTTTTTTGTGGTTTTTACATTGAAAATCATGGTAATATATGGTATATTCGGATTCAGCACAAAATTTCTGATATGAATGCATTTTTCAAAAATGAAAATTGTCCAAAATTAAGAAAAGTTTGTAGCTATATATATATATAATGAATACGCGCGTATATTTGTTGTACCCAGAAATGGAGTAGCCGTGTGGGTACTCTATGAGTTCGTAGAGACGAGTAGAACATGAATATGGACTCCTAACGTCTTCAAAGCATACCCAGCAATATTTTGCAGCGTATTATTAGCGAATTTTCAAAGAAAATGAAGCTATTGCAATGGCCTCAAAATTTTTAGAATCGACTTTTTCGAAAAATTTTCACACTGAAATCCGTTTTGGAACATTCTGAAACATTCCCTGAAGTTTTTCCAAAAATCATATGTATATATATATATATGTGTCATTCCGGACGATAACTTGAGTAATTGTTTAAAAATTTTTTTTTAGTTTTTGCCAAAATGTTTGTAACAACAAACCATAGGTCAAGTTCGTTAACCAGCAATTTTGGACAATCCAAAGTGGTCCAAAATTCAAAAAAACTCCAAAAAAAATGGGTTTTTCCCGTTTTTTGTGGTTTTTACATTGAAAATCATGGTAATATATGGTATATTCGGATTCAGCACAAAATTTCTGATATGAATGCATTTTTCAAAAATGAAAATTGTCCAAAATTAAGAAAAGTTTGTAGCTATATATATATATAATGAATACGCGCGTATATTTGTTGTACCCAGAAATGGAGTAGCCGTGTGGGTACTCTATGAGTTCGTAGAGACGAGTAGAACATGAATATGGACTCCTAACGTCTTCAAAGCATACCCAGCAATATTTTGCAGCGTATTATTAGCGAATTTTCAAAGAAAATGAAGCTATTGCAATGGCCTCAAAATTTTTAGAATCGACTTTTTCGAAAAATTTTCACACTGAAATCCGTTTTGGAACATTCTGAAACATTCCCTGAAGTTTTTCCAAAAATCATATGTATATATATATATATGTGTCATTCCGGACGATAACTTGAGTAATTGTTTAAAAAATTTTTTTTAGTTTTTGCCAAAATGTTTGTAACAACAAACCATAGGTCAAGTTCGTTAACCAGCAATTTTGGACAATCCAAAGTGGTCCAAAATTCAAAAAAACTCCAAAAAAATGGGTTTTTCCCGTTTTTTGTGGTTTTTACATTGAAAATCATGGTAATATATGGTATATTCGGATTCAGCACAAAATTTCTGATATGAATGCATTTTTCAAAAATGAAAATTGTCCAAAATTAAGAAAAGTTTGTAGCTATATATATATATATAATGAATACGCGCGTATATTTGTTGTACCCAGAAATGGAGTAGCCGTGTGGGTACTCTATGATGAAAAAATCATGTCGAAAAAAAAAAAAAAAAAAAAAAAAAAAAAAAAAAAAAAAAAAAAAAAAAAAAAAAAAAAAAAAAAAAAGAGTCCTCGTTCAAATATTTTATCGACAACTGCCACCGATAGAAACGTTTAAAACCCAGTGTATTATTGAAAATTGCACGATTTTTTCGTACATATCGCGAATATAACTAAGTGTTATCAAATTAATTACTTAGATGCGGTAACGCATGAAGGAGAAAAATGTGTGATAAACAAAAGGTGGCTTGTTGTGACGAGGTTGGGAACAAGTGATCATGAACGCGATCTGTCGCACTCATCTTTAACTACGTCCTGGAGCTTCCACAATCAGAACGCTTCTCGGGCTCCCAGATTCAGCTTTCAGCCCAGTGATTTCACGTCTTCCGGGACGTCAATTATTGGTGTAAAAGTATGTAAAAAAAACATATAAACATATATATAAACCAAGAATCGAAAAAAAAACTTTCTACAACAAATTGCAACACCATTGGTCCTTTTCTTAACCACACCTTAAACTGAATGATTTCTTTGAAAATTCGCTCATTAATTCATGCTGCATGAATGGACTTTTTTAAGCATTAACCCCCCCTTTCCCCCTTTTAAAAGGCGAAATTCGAAATTCCGACGCCGTAGTGCACAACTAGATAGGTTTCCGCGTCGAATAAAACAAGAACCACGAAAATCGGTTGGAAATTCAGGCCTGGGCAGAATACACAAGATAATGCCCAAAAACGCACGTTTTTTAGCATTAACCCCCCCTTTCCCCCCCTTAAAAGACAAATTTCGAAATTCCGACGCCGTAGTGCACAACTAGATAGTATCCGCGTCGAACAAAAAAAGAACCAGGAAAATCGGTTGAGAACTAAGGGCTGTGCAGACGACACAAGATTTTGTCACACACACACACAGACATACACCTATGGTTTTTTTCGCGGATTTGGATTCAGAATGGTCTAAAACGGATTACTGTGTGGTTATTTTTTTTCTGTTGAGTGTTGTCCTCCTTCACCCCAGATCGATCGCATAAAGACGCCCAAGTCTTACTGTGGGACGTCCTAAAAAGGCTTGTTGATCAGTATCACCCCAGCATATCAGTATCACCCCAGTCCACGGTAGTTTAAAAATAGTTTACGGAGGAAATAAGTCACTAATTGAGGAAAAACACTTGAAAATCACCCTGCAATCTTGTGTAGATGATCAAATATGCTCATGTGATTCGATAGAAAGAGTTGCAAGGCATAAGTATCTGGGGCTAGTTCTGGATGAAGAGCTTAAGTGGAAGCCTCATATAGACTATACCCATGATAAGATTAGCAAATATATATATATATATATTCTACAATGTTAGACACACGCTCCCGAAGCAAACAATAAAACTTATATATTATACCATGTTGCAATCTGTATTGCAGTATGGCTTAATAGCATGGGGAGGAACGTATTCCACCCATATAAATAAGTTACATGTTCGGCAGAAAATTATCATAAAAATGATGTTGTCATTACCGCGTAGGACCCCTTCCGTAGATCTATTTGATATTGCTAAGGTATTTACTATTAGACAACTTTATCTGAAAAATCTACTATTGCAATTCTTTAGGACACCCAACATAATTGAAGTTTCTCGAAGGGGTCTGAAATACGATACTAGATATGCCGCCGCAGGGAATGTAATTGGCCCTCGACCTAGACTGACTCTGACAACGCATAGCCCGATCTTCATTCTACATTTGTTACATCGAGAAATTGTTTGTAGCATGAAAAGTCCCCAGAAGTTCACTAGACCAAAATACAAAAAGCAAGAGTTAAGTTGGCTAGTTACAGAAGGGGCTTTAGATGCGAAAGGCTATTAAACAGCATATGGGTGATTCTCACAGAAAGCTCAAGCCTAGTGTATCTCGAGGTTTTCTCCATACAAACTAGTCCTGTGGTTGCTTTTTTCTTTCCCCTTGTGTTCATCTCACCACTCCCTGCGCTTCTCGCTGAAAAAACTATTTATTTTTGCGGTATGGATGCATTTTTTTGCGTCTTGAAAGACTCAATTCTCATTACCACCGCCTGTAACTATTTTGTTTTACTGATGAAAGTTCTCTCCCAAGCCTTGGGAAATGTCCTTATGTTGAAAAGATTCAGTGAAATTGGAAGCCTACCAACAAATCTCCACAGAAACAGCTTTTTTCTATTTTTAAGTTTACTTGGGGGTTCAACAAGTGATAATGAACTGTGTATCCGAAAAAAGTATCATTACCGCGCCGATATCAAAATTACCCCTCTCTGATCTCAAAAGAGGGAATTTCGCTCAACTGTTGCCATGGACAGTGGTGGCAGCACTTCACGAACCCGGGAAACCATACCCCCCCGCGCGCCCACGCAGTTACTCGGAGGACGGTGAAAAAGAAGGCCACGCGGCAGGTACGTATTTTTATTCCTGTCATTACCACCCATTTATGGATCTGCTGATATGTTTCCAATTAATTTTTTTGAATCACATGTGCTTCTTCAATCGTTCTTGCCTACGAAAAATGGCGTTGAGTGAAAACTGTAATTATTAAGGATAAGCAATGACAAGCTCTCTAACCTCAAATTCTCATTACCGCACATCCATACCTTTCATTACCACCATTCTATGTTTGTTCGGTGGTAATGATGATATGGCCGCGGTAATGAGATAATCACCTTATGCAAGCCTAGTTCTATTGGTTTAATAATTCTTAAAATAATAAACGATTTCGCTCGAACTTTGTATTCACACGTTTCATGATGAGTAGATTTCAAAAATGCAAAGTTGAAAAAATGTCCATTCGCCGTACCCCGTCCTCGCCATTTTGGGGTCTAGATTTGCTCGAAAAAATCAGAAATTTCGTACAGATGCTCCATTTGAAGTCTAGTTGTGCATATTACCTGGGCATTCCGATAGGTTAACATCCTGGGAAGTTATAGACGAAAATGAGGGTAAAAATTAGCGTTATTCGAGGTTTTTGAGTTCACTGGTCTATGGCGAGTCTTCCCCACGCAATTTTTGACGTATAATCGTCGATGGGACGCGGTCCCCGACCCGTAAAATCACGTTTTAGAGGAGAAATATTAGAAAAATTAGTGTGAAGTGCGGTATTTTTCGATTTTTAGGGAGATTTTTGTTGCTCTGAATTTAGTAGCGTACAATATAGAAGTACCTAGTTAGCTAGTTAGATCTTTGATCTTTGATACCTTCTCAATTTAGGTAGGTAATTACACAATGTTTAAAAATGATTTTAGGTATTTGAATTCTGATATTGTTATCTTCATATTGCCCTAAGCCCTTAGAATAAAAAAAATTATTATCGTTCCCTTAGGTAACCCTCAGAGATGACTCACCCTACACTTTACACAGCGGAACAATAATTTTCATACAATTTTTGTATGAACAAAAAAGGGAGGCTGGTCGAAGGCGCAGAGAAGAGAGTATGGTCAAGAGTTTCTTAAAAAATATTTGCCTACTTACTATCCTACTTACTATGTTAATGAAACAAATCTGTGATGTAATTAAGTTAGTTATGTGACGAATATTAACAAAATTGTCAAGTTAATTAATATAAAGAGTTGAAGATTGATATACATTATGTTGTAGACTGATAAGAGTTTTTTGAATATCATTTGACTGAGTGTTTCAGTTTTTTTACAGTTCATTACTTACTTGGAATACATTGATACTATTCTGATTTTCATTGATTTTAGTTTATTTATTCCCTCCCTATCAATCTATAGAAAAGAGAAATAGAGATTTTTCAATATAATCATCTTATCCAACCAACTGGACAAGCTCATTGCTTGAAAGGTAGAAACAGAATTGTGAAACTAATAAGATATTCTCAATACCAACTGCGCTTCTCATTACCATCACTTAAAAAAAATTAGTTCTCATTACCGCCGCACTAAAAATTTTCAAAATTGAAATTTAATACTAAAAACTGTGAATTCAGCACTATCTTGCGTTACAAATTCTTCTTTAAGTTCCCAGGAAACTTAATGAATTTTTTTAAACAGAATTGTGAAACTAATACGATATTCTCAATACCAACGACTTAAAAAAAATCAAGTTCTCATTACCGCCACACTATAAATTTTCAAAATTTAAATTTGAGACTAAAAACTGTGAATTGAGCTCTGTCTTGCATTACAAATTCTTCTTAACGTTCCCAGGAAACTTCATGAATTTTTTTGAATTTTTTGGAGACGGGTTCACTTACTCAAAGTTTGAGCCTGGAAGATTGAGCTTTTTCTGAGAATCACCCATATATGTACAGGATACTTTTAAAGCTTAGAGATGATTGAAGTTGAAGAATATTAAAGTAAGTTAGTATATGTTAGAGATTATCAAAATGCGTCCTTTTTTCTGACCAATCAAGTATTGTTTAGTAATTTACTTATTACTGTAATTGTATAGTAGACATCAATTTATTTACCGATATGGAGCGATTTTGCAAAGATCCTACCCTACAACACGGGCCAAGCCTAACGTCGGGTAGGAAATCTGAGCAAATTGCATCCCTTCATGCATTTATATTATTGTAAAAGTGTACAAAATGTCGAAAATAAACATATCGATCTATCTATCTATCCGATGCATAGTAGTTAATCTTAAAACATCAATCTCTAAGTACCTTCCCCTACCAAGTACCCTCATAGGGGACCATCTACTCGCTAATCTGAACAATCCCGAGAAATTTTGCCGAAATCGGATAGAAAATGTGTTAGTTATGGCTGTTACAAGGAATTCACGTTCGCGCTTGCTCAGTAGCTACTATCAGTCCGGGAGTAGTGATTTTCATAGGGAACCATCTACAAACTAATCCGCATAATCCCTGAAAATTTCAACGAATCGGACAATAACTTCGTATAGTTATGCCGGTTACGACGATTTCATGACAGACAGACACGGAACCAAAATTGTTCAGAAAGGTCTGAAACGTAAAACGCGAGTGGAAATTTCGATTTTGAAGAACTTTTTTTTTCAACCTTGAAAAGTGAAAACAAAGCTTCCGCTACCTTGGTAGACTGTAAACGCTGCAACTTATTACACAAAGATTTATTGCTTCCGAGTCGACCAAGGTAGTGGAAGCTTTGTTGGTTAGAAGTGACCTTCATCAACCAAAATCTTCGGGGCACAACTAGTCCCCAAATGGAGCCTGTACACCAAATTTCATCAAAATCGGTCCATGGTACCTAACTGAGAAAATGCCGCGTACGGCGGACGGACGGTCAAATTTGTATTCGATTTTCGGATTCTACGTACCTTGAAACGCAAACCATCAAATTTTGAGGGGGTGTTAAACAATTTTTTTTCTTGGTCGATTCCAAAGGTTCATTATTAAAAATAATAAACCAAAATTGTTCAGGAAATATGGATGTTATGGTTGTTACAAGCATTTCACGTTTGCGCAGGCGCAGTGGCTACTATCAGTCTGGGAGCGATGATTTTCATGGAGAGCCATCAACCCTGAAAATTCAAACATTCAAAGTTTGATGGTCCACGTTTCAAAATACTTAGAATCTGAAAATCGACTTAAAAAACTTTCCGTCATCCGCCGTACGCGGCTCTTTCCTCAGTTACCTGTTTTGATGAAATTTGGCGTATGGGCTCCATTTGGAGTCTAGTGGTGCCCCGAAGCTTTTGGTTGATGTAAGTCACTTCTAAGGGGTGTAAAATAGCGGTTATAAATTTCAAAACGCCCTAGCTTGGAAACTCTTGATATATAGATTTTTTTCGTGTATTTAAAATAGAATTGAATTTTTAGAATCGAAGACAAACCAGAGGGTCTACTATAAATCAGAAACACAAGTGCGAATTGCAAAATTCTGTTCACCGCAGGTAATAGGCCAAAAATCTGTTAATTTTTAGCTGATCTAATGCGATCATTGTTCAAATTTCGTAATGGAGGCACCTAATAGAAAAGCCGCATTCTATGGAGACGGGTGACCCATACGGTACCTGCATTAATAAACCATTGTGTAACTGTTTGGAGCGTTGTTTACTAACGTTTATTCGAAAATATTGATCTTAAGGCCTCAATCGAATGGTGACTCGGTTAGTCGTGATGGAATGAACGTCGATTCGCTTGTTTGTTGGTCCCCCAGTATGAATTACTATCCCCATCTTACAGTGCTTTACTTTACAAATGAGGTTTTCTCGATGAGACAACTTTTATCTTCTCCTGAATATTGTTTGGCAACGTGCTTGAACAAGTCATTTTCTGTTGTCTTCCATTCAAAAGGAATACTTGTGTCGGTTCAGCTTCTTTTGATGTGTATTTCTTAACAGACGAGTCTACTAAGTTAGAGGAAGCTTTGTTTTCACTTTTCAAGGTTTAAAATTAAAAAATAAAAATATTCAGGGCTTGTGCTGGTCGGCATGTAGATGGTCCCCTATGAAAATCATCGGCCCCAAACTGATAGTAGCCTCTGCGCATGCGCAAACGTAAAATCCTTTCAACAGCCATAACTTATTCATTTTTGATCCGATTTTGATGAAATTTTCAGGAATTGTACAAATTGGCGTAGATGGTGCCCTATGAGTGTAGTGCAAGGTAATTAGAGATTGATGTTTTGAGATTAGCTGCCATGCATCGGTTCATCCATACAGTCGGGTTATGGATACGAGGAAGCTATGTGCCACACCCACTTGGCAGAAGTTTTTCAATTGAAAACGCTGCAAATTATTACACAATGGTTTATTATTTTTCTATATTGATCACTCGCCTGCAAAGCCACCAACCATCCAACATGAAGAAAAACATCGATCGCATTTCGGTCAGCTAAAATTTAAACAGAGATCAGTCCTCTTTTGCGATTCACACCCGTGTTTCTGATTTATCGTAAATCCAACCATTAAATTCTCGTAGGAAGCGAACGGTTTGTCCTACATGGATCCGCGTAGTCTCAAAAAATTCTATAGAATCTTAAATTGAAGGAAAACCAATACATTTATATCGAAATTATTTGAGTTAGGGCGTTTTCAAAATTCATTTTTGAACCCTTAGAAGTGACCTACGTCAACCAAAATCTTCGGGGCACAACTAGACCCCAAATGGAGCCTACATACCAAATTTCATCAAAATCGGTCAATGCTAAGTGGGGAAAGTGCCGCGTACGGCGGACGGACGGCCAAATTTTTATTCGATTTCTGGATTCTACGTACCTTGAAACGTAAACCAACTAATTTGAGGGGGTGTTAAACTTTTTTTTTTCTTGGTCGATTGCAAAGGTTTGGGTACGTTTCCAGTTAAAGGTCGGTACGATTCCATGATTATCATTTCGGTAATTTCAATACTTCCTGAAGTGGCGTACATCCCCATGAGCTGTGTTGTGTAACTGATACTCAAGGAAATCAAAACAAAGTCTCGTTTGTTCAACGATTGAGTAAGATTTTTCAAAGAGTTGTTTATTGTGATATAAATATTGATGAGGTCAGTAAGCTGATAGGAAGGTGAGATTCCACTCCCATGTAATTGTAACCCATTTGACCATTCTTAAAATAATACTACGGTCTGTCCTGACAGAAATATTCGGAACTCGGAAGCCAATCCGATCAACTTATCTCGTTGTATCGGAGATTGCTATATCCAAATCATTTGTCTTGTTATTATCACTACGCAGCAAACGTTTTTATGTTATGTTTTCAACGTTTACAGTTCAATTATAATATTATCGACGAATTCAATCTCAAAACGCCTTATATTCACATCTCTTTCTTGACGTACAAAAAACAAAGCAGATCCCATACAATCTGATTGTGAACATTTGATTTTTACACAATAATTGATTCGGGAAATGTAACTAAGGTGAATTTATCTGAATAAGTTCATTCATTCAGCATGAATTAACGAGCGAATTTTCAAAGAAATCTTTCAGTTGAAGGTATGGTCAAAA
Organism: Apolygus lucorum; assembly: GCA_009739505.2. Lineage (NCBI taxonomy): Eukaryota > Metazoa > Arthropoda > Insecta > Hemiptera > Miridae > Apolygus > Apolygus lucorum. The sequence continues at coordinate 89,684,767 of CM019167.2, forward strand.
AACGCTGCAAATTATTACACAATGGTTTATTATTTTTCTATATAGATCACTCGTCTGCAAAGCCATCAACCATCCAACATGAAGAAAAACATCGATCGCATTTCGGTCAGCTTTAATTTGAACGGATATTAGGCCTCTTTTGCGATTCACACTCGTGTTTCTGATTTATCGTACGTCCAAACTTTAAATTCTCGTAGTGAGCGAACGGTTTGTCTTACAGAGCTCCGGGTGGTCTCAAAAATTCGATAGAATCTCAAATTGAAGGAAAAACAATACCTTTATATCGAAATTTTTTGAGTTAGGGCGTTTTCAAAATTTCAAAATTGATTTTGGAACCGTTAGAAGTGACCTACATCAACCAAAATCTTCGGGGCACAACTAGACCCCAAATGGAGCCTACATACCAAATTTCATCAAAATCGGTCAATGCTAAGTGGCCTAAGTGCCGCGTACGGCAGACGGCGTACGGCGTACGGCGGACGGACGGCCAAATTTTTATTCGATTTTTGGATTCTACGTACCTTGAAACGTAAACCATCAAATTTTGAGGGGGTGTTAAAATTTTTTTTTCTTGGTCGATTCCAAAGGTTCATTATTGAAAATAATAAACCAAAATGAAACAATGGTGTTGCAATTTCTTTTAGAAAGTTTTTTTTTTACACTACGCTTGGTTTTTTCGATTTTCAGTATACTATACCAACTGTATCAGTATACCATAACAATATCATACTGTATTTACAGAGTATGTTTTGAAGATGTTAGGAGTATTCATGTTCTACTCGTCTCCACGAACTCATGGAGTACCCACACGGCTACTGCATTTCTGGGTACAACAAATTTACGCACGTTTTCATTATATAAATACTTTTTTAAATTTTTGGACAATTTTCATTTTTGGAAAACGCATCGGTATCAGAAATTTTGTGCTCAATCCGAATATACCATATATTACTATGATTGTGGAGGTAATAATAACAAAAACCGGGAAAACCCCGTTATTTCGGACTATTTTTGAAATTTAGACCATTTGGGGTTGTCCAAAATTTCTAGCTAACGAACTCCATCCTTTTGTTTGTTGTTAAAAACATTTTGACGAAAACTAAATTTTTTATCGTGGGGAATGACATACACATATAAATGTATGATATATACAGGGTGGCTCACGAGTTGTCCCCCCCCCCCCCCCGAAATCGTCCAGATAGTGGTAAAATGTTTTTATTTTTAAATCTTCATGATTTTCCCCAAGGATCTCAAATATGACCACGGTGCGCAATCGTGCGCAACTCACACCAACTTCGTTATCTCAAATAGGAACTCCTATTTTTATTGCAGATTTGGATTCTACGTGAAATTTCAAGAATTTTAGACCCCTCAACCGATTTTGGTTTATTGTTTTCAATAATGAACCTTTGGAATCGACCAAGAAAAAAATACCGTCCAGTGAGCGCGCAAACATGCGCATCCCCTTGATTGTGCCAAAATTGTGAATTGTGGATTTTGGCGAACGTGAATTCCTTGTAACAGCCTTAACTTCTACATTTTCCATCCGATTTCGACAAAATTTCTCAGGATTGTTCAGATTAGCGTGTAGATGGTCTCCTATGAGGGTAGTGGAAGGTACTTAGAGATTGATGTTTTGAGATTAACTACTATGCATCATCTATATAATCGGGTTATGGATACGAGGAAGCTATGTACCATACCCACTTGTTTTCTTTCTCGAACGTCGTCCAATGGCTGGGATGTAAGTGTCCAAATTTAGGAACATGAATCCAACGACTGGTGATTTTTAAAAAAATACGATATTTTACTTTCAAATTATAATTATAATTTTGATCATATCAGACCCAATTTTACATCATTTTGTTCCTTAGTTAATACCGTGTAGAGAGAAAAAGGAGAATAATTTTCAACTCACACCAGTGAAATGTGACGATATTATTGGTCAGTTGATACTCTTTAGGACCCCCCAGTGTGATTGGCTTTTGGGAAATGACGACTCATGCATTTACCCTACAACGTACTTGAATATGTTGGCAGGTACGCATTGGTTGATTGCCACTATTTGCGCTGGAATATTCCAGCAAATTTTGAAATTTCCCGCAGTTTTCGGCAAATATATTTTTTTAATCCCCTTCCTCTTTGTGAAGAAAAGAGTCTTGCTTGAAATAATGGTAGACACTGGAAAGTGAACATTTTCACCGAACAAGACAACTGTGTCTGACATTGCTAAGGCTTGGTCTAAACTGAAAAGAAGAATAATATGATGAAGGAGATACCACGCCAGTGTGTTTTCTGTTTTGCGAGTTGGTGATCTGTGATCGTTTATCGTTGTCCCGAGTACCTATTTTCCTAATCAAAATTCTAATTAATTTACACACAGTGTGGGTTTGAATCAGTAATTTTTCATTCTCTGAAAACAAATGGGATAGATAATCTAGAGCTAGTATAAATGTAAGTATATTACAATTTCTGTAGTGAACTCTCAACCCAAACTGTTATTTATTGAAAAGATGATTGATTGTTCTGAAAAAAAAAACATAAAATTAAAATACGATAGTTTTCAAATGTATGTGCCTTTTATTTCTTCAGCTAGACAACATCCATAACCTTCACTCCATAATTATATGCGATTATCCTTTGTAGGTAGGTATACTCCTCATCTGAATGTCGTTTATTGTAATGAACATCTAATTCTATGCCTCACAAAATTTCACTCAATGATGTATGAATAAATCAAGTCCATGCTTGTAGAAATAAATTAAAATTAAAATTTTGAAAATAAATTGTAGACATTTTGTCAACGAACTATAGGTATAGCGAGAATTCCCGCTCGAGAAACTGGAATTTCCGAATGGGAAAGCTGGATTTCCGGCGAGTTGAGGAATTCCAGCGCTGGAATTCTGCAAAAGAGAGAGCGAGAAATTGGCAGTCCAAACTCAGTGGTCTCACCACCCATGTCCAGCTAGACCTTCCCAACTGGCGGTCTTTTTATAGGGACACTTCCTTTCATCCCTCACTCCCATCTCTAGGACCAATCAGGGATGGGAACAATGGGGTACTTCGGTGGGTCGGAAATTCAGGTTGTTGACCTCAAATTTGGATTCAGCACCCTTGAAAACCTATATACTCCAACTTTAAGCCCAATGATACTATAAAATGTGGTAGAAAAATTAATTAAAGAGATCAAACGTTTGAAAAAAAGGCGGGCCTCCCTTAACGCACGAGCGTGTGTGAGTAGTATTTTGTAGTATCCAAGAGGTCCTCCAAGGGTTTCATCGCTTCTCTGTGCATGGATACTTTTTTCAAAGACAGTTGGCTAGCTACGTCACGATTGGCTAGCTACGTCACACCATTCAAATCTTCAACTTTCCTTAGCTTCTCTGATTTTTTAAAAACATTTTCTCGACGAACAGACCCAATTACCGTTATTCCTGAGCCATAATCTTTTGAAAAACTATTTTTTTTAAAATGACTGAAATACCCCATTGGGCGAGAAACGCAAAAGAGAAAGTGACAATATTTGCGAAGTATCTCTCCCAGACCTTCTCCCCCCTACTACAGCAGTTACCGAGCGAAGAAGTTCTGAATGAACACCGCAGAATGGATAGTATTCCAATTAAACCTGTGAAATTTAACGAACTCGCTAACTGCGTCAAACATGAGATAAAAACCAGAAAAGCTCCAGGATATGACCTGATCACTGGTCAAGTGTTAGAAGAACTTCCAGAGATAGGATTGCGTAAGCTACTACACCTCATAAATGCAGCGTTTCAATTAAATCATGTTCCGCAATCTTGGAAAATTGCTGAAGTGATCATGATCTTGAAACCAGGTAAAGAACCTTCGGACGTCAAGTCCTATAGACCAATTTCACTGCTTCCAGTTCTCTCCAAGCTGTTTGAGAAGCTACTGAAGAAAAGACTCATAAACATAATAGAAGAAAGGAATTTAATTCCACAACACCAGTTTGGTTTTAGAACAAAACATTCAATGATTGATCAAGTCCATAGGATAACAGATGTAATTGAAAAGGCACTGGAAAATAAACAAGTGTGTAGTGCTGTATTTCTTGGTGTGTCACAAGCTTTCGATAAAGTGTGGCACGATGGACTAAACAACAAACTGCAAGGGATGTTGTCTAATCAATATTGCCAAATTCTGGAATCTTGCCTCAGCAATAGATACTTGAGAATTAAAAATGAAGATTAATACTCAAATATCAACAAAATTAGAGCAGGTGTCACGCAGGGAAGTGTTCTTGGACCCCTCCTTTACTTGCTATATAAACATGATGTTCCTCGCACATTGGGAACAACTATAGCCACATTCGCAGACGATACAGCAGTTTTGGCAGTTGCAGACACAGTTGAAACCTCTACAGTAAAGCTACAGGAAGCTACGAATGCTATTGGAGCTTGGACTCGAAAATAGCGCCTAAAATTAAACAAAACCAAATCCACTCATGTGAACCAACAAAAAAATTAGAAATATGAATCAATGCATAGTCCCATATACAGCTAAGTATCTGGGAATGACACTAGATACGAATCTGAAGTGGAAAGAACACGTCAAAAAGAAACATATTGTTTAGTAATGCATGCATTCCAGGGGACGTCCCATTAGATAAGCATTAGGTCAATTAATACAAGTTGGTAGGCGAAAAAACTGTTCACTCGATGTAATTTATTAACATTTTAGGCAAGAAATAGTGACCCCCCCTCTCCTCACACTTATCCACCATAACATTTCTAGCAGCGTGGGAGCCTCGAATTTGAAGAGCATTTTAAAAACCATGATCAACGATACCCAACAAGCGATTTTGGGTTTACCCCCCCCCCCCCCCAATGGTGCCAGTCTGGCACCAAAGTGGCAATACTTCGTAACGATGAACTTCCATCTATTTGTTTTGGTAGACAGTCCGTCGAAGTTCATTTCCGTATTCAAGGTAAAACACACAACAAAAATTCAAAAACCCATGAAATATGCGAGTTATGGTGTCCTGGCACCATGGTGGCACCACTATTAGTTCCATGGTGGTACAGAGAATAATTCATGAAAATCCGGAGGTATAATGAGGATTTGTCCTCAATTTCAGAACTTGGATACAATTAGTAAGCAGTAAAGGAACCGAAATACAGAAAAATCGGATATTTTTTGAATATTATCCCCCCACTCACCCCCCATTTTTGTACCTACTCTGGTGAAATAGTGTGCAATTTGGAAGATTTATGAGTCGAACAAAAAAAAAGAAACACTCAAAACGGTTGGAAATTGAGGCCTTGGCAGAGTTTACAGGATTATGCCCGCAAACGCACGTTTTTTGAGCATTAACCCCCCCCCTTTCCCCCCCTTAAAAAGCAAAATTCGAAATTCCGGCGACGTAGTGCACAACTAGATAGTTTTCTGCGTCGAACAAAAAAGAACCACGAAAATCGGTTGAGAACTAAGGCCTGGGCAGACGACACAAGATTTTGTCACACACACACACACACAGACATTCACCTATGGTTTTTTTTCGCGGATTTGGATTCAGAATGGTCTAAAACGGATTAGTGTGTGGTTATTTTTTTTTCTGTTGAGTGTTGTCCTCCTTCACCCCAGATCGATCGCATAAAGACGCCCAAGTCTTACTGTGGGACGTCCTAAAAAGGAACAGCTAACAATCAAATTCAGAAAACTGTATTGGCTCCTGGGCCGACATTCACAGCTTAGCTTACATAACAAAGTGCTGTTATACAAAACAGTACTCATGCCTATTTGGACCTATGGTATACAGCTATGGGGATGCACAGCTAAAAGTAACATGAAAATTATGCAAATGTTCCAAAATAATATACTGAGGAGTATTGTGAATGCTCCGTGGTACATTCGTAATGATGACCTCCATAAGGACTTCAACATTGAGACTATTAGCGAGGTAGCAAAAAGATAGCTTCACGCACACACAAATCCAGAAGCCATCCAGCTTCTGGACAACACTCAAGGATTCCGACGTATAAAAAGGACCAAGCCACTGGACCTTGGCTGCTCTTGTAGCATCTAATTTTAATGCATACAAGCAGACCTTTAATTTGAATAATACACAAATGGACCGTTCATGACTCAGTGGACATTTACAGGGGAAGTTACCTACGTGAATAAGGAAGATTGGCCCAAAATCAGCAACTGCTTTTCGTTTATTATTTTCAATAATGAACCTTTGGAATCGACAAAGAAAAAAACGTCTGCCAAGTGGGTGTTGCACATAGCTTCCTCGTATCCATAACCCGATTATATAGATGATCCGATGCATAGTAGTTATTCTCAAAACACCAATCTCTAAGTACCTTCCACTACCCTCATAGGGGACCATCTACACGCTAATCTGGACAATCCTAGAAAATTTCATCAAATTCGGATGAAAAATAAAGTGAGTAGATGTATGTGATTGGATCAAAAAAATACTTAGCCTCGGCTGGGATTCGAACCCGCGACCCCTGTATAAATCAGAAACACGAGTGTGATCGCTGTTCGTTTTGGTTTATTATTTTCAATAATGAACCTTTGGAATCGACCAAGAAAAAAAAAATTTAACACCCCCTCAAAATTTGATGGTTTACGTTTCAAGGTACGTAGAATCCAAAACATATTGTTTAGTAATGCATGCATTCCAGGGGACGTCCCATTGGATAAGCATTAGATCAGTTTAACCAGTTGGTAAGCGATAAAACTGTTTCTCTCGATGTAATTTGTTTATTACTTTAGGGAAGAAATAGTGACACCCCCCCCCCCCACCCTTATCCACCATAACACTTCTAGCGGCATGGGAGCCTCGAATCTGAAGAGCATTTTAAAATCCATGATCTACGACACCCAACATGCGAATTCGAGTTCACCCCCCCCCCCCTCCCACCAATGGTGCCAGTCTGGCACCAAAGCGGAAATACGTCGTAACATTGAACTTTCATCTATTAGGTTTAGTAGGCAGTCCGTCGAATGTCACATCCGTATTCAAGCTGAAACACCAAAAAACCCAAGAAATATGAGGTTTATGGTGCCCTGGCACCATGGTGGCACCACTTTTATTTCCATGGTGGTACAGAAAGTAATTCATGCAAATCCTAAGGTATAATGAGAATTTTTCCTCAATTTCAAAGCTTGGATACAATTAGTAAGCAGTAAAGGAACCGAAATACTGAAAAATTGGATATTTTGTGAATATTATCCCCCCACCCATCCCCTCCTCTTGCAAATTTTGGTACTCTGGTGAAATCACGTACAACTCGGAAGTTATTTTAGTCAAACAAAGAAAGAAACACACAAATCGGTTGGAAATTGAGGCCTGGGCAGAGTTTATAAGATTATGCCCGCAAACGCACGTTTTTTGAGCATTAACCCCCCCTTTCCCCCCCTTAAAAGGGGAAATTCGAAATTCCGGCGACGTAGTGCACAACTAGATAGTTTTCCGCGTCGAAGAAAAAAAGAACCACGAAAATCGGTTGAGAACTAAGGCCTGGGCAGACGACACAAGATTATGCCCAAAAACACACGTTTTTTGAGCATTAACCCCCCCTTTCCCCTCCTTAAAAGGCAAAATTCGAAATTCCGGCGACGTAGTGCACAACTAGATAGTTTTCCGCGTCGAACAAAAAAAGAACCAGGAAAATCGGTTGAGAACTAAGGCCTGGGCAGAGTACACAAGATTTTGTTACACACACACAGACATACACCTACACACACACCTACACACACACACACACACACACACACACACAGACATACACCTATGGTTTTTTTCGCGGATTTGGATTCAGAATGGTCTAAAACGGATTACTGTGTAGTTATTTTGGTTTATTATTTTCAATAATGAACCTTGGGAATCGACCAAGAAAAAAAAAGTTTTAACACCCCCTCAAAATTTGATGGTTTACGTTTCAAGGTACGTAGAATCCAAAAATCGAATAAAAATTTGGCCGTCCGTCCGCCGTACGCCGTCCGCCGTACGCCGTCCGCGGCACTTTTGCCACTTAGCATTGACCGATTTTGATGAAATTTGGTATGTAGGCTCCATTTGGGGTCTAGTTGTGCCCCGAAGCTTTTGGTTGATGTAGGTCACTTCTAAGGGTTCCAAAATCAATTTTGAAATTTTGAAAACGCACTAACTCAAAAAATTTTGATATAAAGGTATTGTTTTTCCTTCAATTTAGGATTCTATAGAATTTTTAGAATTTTTTGAGACCACGCGGAGCTCTGTAGGACAAACCGTTTGCTTCCTACGAAAATTTAAGTGTTTATATTGAAATATATATATATAAATCAAAACACGAGTGTGAATCGCAAAAGAGGCCTAATCTCCGTTCAAATTAGAGCTGACCGAAATGCAATCGATGGTTGGTGATTTTGATTTTTTTTCCCCTTTCATATTGGATGGTGATTTTGTAGACGAGTGATCTGTGAAAGAAAAATAATAAACCATTGTGTAATAATTTGCAGCGTTTTTTTTTCTGTTGAGTGTTGTCCTCCTTCACCCCAGATCGATCGCATAAGGACGCCCAAGTCTTACTGTGGGACGTCCTAAAATCGAATAAAAATTTGGCCGGCCGTACGCCGTACGCGGCACTTTTGCCCGATTTTGATGAAATTTGTTATGTAGGCTCCACTTGGGGTCTAGTTGTGCCCCGAAGATTATGGTTGATGTAGGTCACTCTAAGGGTTCCAAAATCAATTTTGAAATTTTGAAAACGCCCTAACTCAAAATATTTTGATATAAAGGTTTTTCCTTCACTTTAAGATTCTATAGAATTTTTAGAATTTTTTGAGACCACCCGGAGCTCTGTAGGACAAACCGTTCGCTCACTACGAGAATTTGACGTTTGGACGTACGATAAATCAGAAACACGAGTGTGAATCGCAAAAGAGGCATAATCTCCGTTCAAATGTTAGCTGACCGAAATGCGGTCAATGTTTTGCTCCATGTTGGATGGTTGGTGGCTTTGCAGACGAGTGATCTATATAGAAAAATAAAAAATAATAAACCATTGTGTAATAATTTGTAGCGTTCTTTCAACTAATCTCACCAATTTTCGTCCCTCTCGAAGTCCGTTTGAAACGGGACCACCATGAAAACTGGTAGACCACATTTCAAAAAGAATCAGGCAGATTAGTGCCACAATAAAAATAAATGCAAGTTATCCAAACGAGGTAGGTAACGGATAAGATTCAAACTTCCATTCACTCCATCGCCGGAACCTCCAAAACAAACCTTCAATACAACGGAGATAATCCTCATGCCGTCATAAATTGTGAGAGATAGTGTTTTTGAGTAGGTTCGTTATGTAAAGACTGTTTAAACTGGAACGTTAATAAAAAGGCTGCCTTGTTACTCGTGTCGTCGGTTGAGATCAAGGGCAACATCAGATTCAAGTGTTGGACGTCGAGGTCGTCACCTGAGCTACCTATCTACTCAACTTGCTACCTGGATGCTCACAAGAAAAAAACGTCTGCCAAGTTGGGTGGGCAGTATAGCTTCCTCACTCATTGTAACATGGACGTATAGAATCAGTTGGCGAAAAAATCCTTTTGTATTCGAATTGTATTTTCAACGTAGAATTTTATTTAGCGGTCCACCGTCTAGGACCTAACCCACACAATCCCTGAAAATTTCATCGAAATTGGTTGAATAGTTGCGGAGTTTTGGTTGTAACAATAAATTTAAAGTTCGCGCATGCGCAGCGGCTATTGCTTGACCAATTTGATTGAAACTTATAGGGTGTCTCTTAGAAGTTAGTCCCTAACTAACCTCCAAATTTGAACAAAATCGGTTCATTAGAAACCGAGAAACCGAGGTTCCAGGAAATTCACGTTTGCGCATGCGCACTCGCTCCTATAGGTCCGAAGGTGCTGAAATTGATAGGGGACCGTCTAGGACCTAACCCGCACAATCCCTGAAAATTTCATCAAAATCGGACCACAGGTTAGTATAGTTTTGCACGGGACAAGGATTGACCACAGACAGACCGACAGACAGACAGACACGGAACCAAAATTGTTCGGGAAGCTCTAAAACGCAAAAAGCAAGTGGAAATTTTGATTTTGGAGGACATTTTTTTTTTCACTTCTTTCACGAATACAAAGCTTCCCTACCTTCGGTAGTGAGGAAGCAAAATTACTTAGGAGAGGTGAAAACTCACTATTTTACAAAAAACACACAATTCGGAAGAGTGAAGAGAAGAGTCATTTTCACACTCGATTTTGAGTAAATCGAGTGTGAAAATGACTCTTCTCTTCACTCTTCCGAATTGTAGTTCCGAAGTAAGTTCCTCAATTGTAGTTTCAATGCACGGTTGAACTAATTCAGAGCTGGGCAACTGAACTATAAGCACGTCTGCCTAGTGGAAGTGGCATTTCGCTTCTTCGGTACATTACCCAATTGTATAGATGATCCGATGGATATTAGATCGACATGATCATCGATCTTCAACCATCTACCCGCACAATCCCTAAACATTTCATGAAAATCCGACAGTAACTTAATTTAGTTTTTCCCGTTACAAAGATTTGCCGACACACAGACAGAGAGATCCGAAACCAAAAGTGATTAGAATAGAATAAAATTTTTATTCGATTTTTGGATTCTACGTACCTTGAAACGTAAACCAACAAATGTTTGGGGAGGGGGGGGGGGGTTAACAAAATTGTTTTCTTGGTCGATTCCAAAGGTTCATTATCGAAATGATAAACCAAAATGAACCGTTGTGTAATGATTTGCAGAGTTTTTCTCATGTGTAGGTGAGAAAATCAGTTGGTTTGACACTCATGATTTGTCTATCCTTTTCGAAGGTATCGAAGTACGACCTTCAGAATAGAAATATGTCGCTCCTAGAATTTTTAGTCGCCTTTACATGCATTCATATAGCCCATGTGTTACGACTACAAAATTAAGGGGTTTGTGGCACATAGCGTCCTCGTACCCATAACCCGAATGTGTAGATGATCCGATGAGTAGTAGGTAGTTAATATTATAGGGGACCATCTACACGCCAACCCGCACAATCCCTGAAAATTTCATCGAAATCGGTGGAGAAGTGTAGAAGTTATGACTGTGGCAAGGATTTCATGACAGACAGACACGGAACCATAATTGTTCAGAAAGGCCTGAAACGTAAAACGCGAGTTGAAATTTTGATTTTGGTGAACTTTTTTTTTCAACCTCGAAAAGTCAAAACAAAGCTTCCTCTACCTTGGTAGACTAGGAAGCAATAGGTTGGGTTCCACGTAATGCCTGAAGCTTGAACGAACCATCTAGAGAGATGAGAAGTCCGTTGGAAATTCAACTGTCTTGCTTTGTTTCAGACTATTTTGAGCCTCAATCCTAAAATTAGATCGACTGCTTGTCTGGTACCTACAGCTGAATCTAAGAAGAATAAACTGCACTGGAAACGGAACGCTAATAAAAACTGTTCTGTGAGTATTTTTTTCGAATAGTTCCATGTACCCTTGATGGGATTGATTGATTATACACTCCAAAATAATTAACTTTACTAAAGTTTAGAGTAGTAAAACCCTTACTCAACTTTGTATGCTGTCACTCCGAGGTCATACATTTCACAACTAATTTGAAATTTCAAAGCTGATTTGATAATTGTTAGTGCCAATCTATCGTCTCTAAGTGCACTCATCTATTTCCCAACTAACCATTTTTTTGTGGCTGTTTCTGACATTGACAGACTCGAGTGTCTCTTGAAAATAACTTCGATGACATCAAACACACAACGTTGAGCGAAAGAGCAGCTTTGAAAGAGGCAGCGCGGTGCCTAAAGTGTGCTGACGCTCCTTGTCAGAAATCCTGCCCTACACAGCTGGACATAAAGAGCTTCATCACCAGCATTTCCAACAAAGTAAGTCGAAAAGGTGAGTGCCCTTCCCTACTCACTTTTCTACTCTTCCTGGAATATTAGAATGTTGATATCTCCACCGTTTTATTTTGAATGGTTAAAAAGAAGGTGGGATAGATTATTCAAAAAATGTTGTTGTTATCAGTAGTTTAGTTTTGTTTCCGAAATTCGATTGTTGCCTGTTGCCTATTTATACGCCTAAAATTTTTAAATCCATTGTTTGTGTTACTGTTGAGAGCCTGATGCTATTTATTTAGAAATTTTTGACTTGTACACGCTGAAACAGAACCGGATAGAGAGTATGAGTTGGTGGGTGCTCTGTCCTCACATATAACACTGCTTATAAGCAGTGCTCATATAATATATGAGCTCATATTATGAGCCCTGATGAAGGAAATACAATTTCCGAAAGCTAGGCGATAACAGCGTTTTTCTGGATGAACCCAGTCCCAATATTTGACAATTCAACAACAAAAATCTGGTATTGTAAAAAAAATTGTTCACTCACTCGAAGGAAGTTTTACTCAGTGAGCATACCAAAATTCAATTATAAATGTGCTGGTGGAGATGCCACTTCCTTCGAGCAAGCAAAAATGTTTTAAATAATAATACCAGGTTTTTGTTGTTGTTTTGATTCGTAATTTTGTTATTTGTACTCGTAGGATTATACTTTACGCCATTAAGGGTGAGTATTGTTTTTGTTTTCATAGGCCCTGACGAAGGTAATAAATTTACCGAAAGCTCGGCAAAGAAAGAGTTGATAATTCCAGTGGACCTCATTCCCAACCAATTGACGTAAATAATGGTATATTTAGAATCGTAGATCTAATAAACTAGCCCATTTTGGAGGCATTTCGTTAGAGGTTGGTGAAATAATAGTCAAATTATTGACAGAAGAGCGAATAACTAACGGAAAGAAATCTTCCAGAAGAAAACGGCCTACATTCCTGATTTAATCATCCTTGAAAATTCCTGAATTCAACAAAATTAAACATGTTAGATGGAATCTCAGTTTCTAATACTCTTTGTAATCATCGGTCATTCAGTGTGTTGTGGTTTCAGAACTACTATGGGGCTGCCAAGGCGATTTTCTCTGACAACCCTCTGGGGATCACCTGCGGAATGGTGTGCCCCACAAGCGATCTCTGCGTGGGTTCGTGCAACTTGGAGGCTAGCGAGGAAGGACCCATCAACATTGGCGGGCTTCAACAGTTTGCCACTGAGGTTTGTGCTCCATTCTTGATACTGGTGCGATTTCCTCCTTGAGTTGAGGTGGTTTTTGGAAAGTCAAGAAACTTCAATGAAAAACCGGCAGGAAAACTTGATGAAATTTCTAAGAAATGACGTAGAAAGCGAAGAGAAGGTAGTCAGGGCAGCGTCAGATTTCGGACTGAAAGAAGTGCTGAAAAGTAGGAAACTCAAGGTATCTAAGAAGAATAAAGATGACGTAAGTGCGGAAATAACAATAACTTCCTCAGATCTTATTACTCATGGCGAAAGTAAGAATTCGGGAATCAGTAGGTAGAGTCAAGTGAAAAGTTCAAATGCTAGAAAATTGTCTATTGAAGAAAGATTTAAAAAGTAAAAGAAAGTAAACATTTGTTTTGCAAGTCAAAGGAAATCACTCAGTAAAACAGTGTAGAATGAAAATACAATAAATTATTTCTTCAAAAAGTATAAATAAGTACGATCGTGGCACTTGTCATGGCGCGGAGTGTGGCGTGGGAAAAGTGTCACGGAGTTGAACGAGTTGGTCATCTCAGCAGATGTACTCCGTGGTGTCACCAGACGCGTACTGCTCGGCTCATATTAGTGATGGTCTTTTTATAGTGGCACTTCCCTTCATCCCTCTCTTCCACCACCAACTCTTCATCATCCCTCCGTCATTGCGGGGAGTTTATGAAAGAAACACTGCAAATTATTACACAAAGGTTTATTATTTTTGTATATAGATCACTCGTCTGCAAAGAACACGGCTTCGCCATTTTTACCACCAACCAACTTGAAGAAAAACATCGATCGCATTTCGGTCAGCTAACATTTGAACGGAGTTGAGGCCTCTTTTGCGATTCACGTTCGTGTTTCTGATTTATCGTAAGTCCAACCCTTAAATTCTCGTAGGGAACGAACGGTTTGTCCTACAGGGCTCCGCGCTTGGTCTCAAAAAATGCTAAAAATTCTATACTATCTTAAATTGATAGAAAACAATACCTTTATATCAAAATTTTTTGAGTTAGGGCGATTTCAAACTTTCAAACCTTATTTTTCAACTTAGAAGTGACCTACATCAACCAAAATCTTCGGGGCACAACTAGACCCCAAATGGAGCCTACATACCAAATTTCATCAAAATCGGTAAATGCTAAGAGGAGAAAGTGCCGCGTGCGGCGTACGGCGGACGGACGGCCAAATTTTTATTCGATTTTTGGATTCTACGTACCTTGAAACGTAAACCAACAAATTTTGGGGGGGGGGGGGGGTAAACAATTTTTTTCTTGGTCGATTCCAAACCAAAAACGAGGTAGAAATCTATGTTCTGAGATTAGCTACTATGCATCGGTTCATCCTGTACAATCGTGTTATGGATGCGAGCATGTGCCAAATCCACTCCTCAGACCTTTTCTCGTTTCAAGAGAGAAGAGGCCTTATTCCTGAATTAAGGTCCCTCCTTGCATGAACTCAGACACCTCATCGTAGGAAACTTGATTAATAAATAAAAAAGATTTAAAAAAGGTACTTTGTTAATCTTCTGTTGACTTCATCTTCAACCTATTCCGATTTATTAGTTCAATAATAAGTTTTTAAAAGTCGGGTTTCCCGACAACTGTTTGTATTTTAGACTTTAAAAAGTTTAAAAACTAAGCATTCAATAAACAAAAGCCATTTGGTTTCGAATAATGGGTAATTTGAGGAATGCACAGTGAACATTTCATTGATACAATCGACAATTTTAAAGAGATTGTTCGAACTCAACACTTTTGTTCTCGACTGAATTTTACTAGAATTAACTCAACTTGGAAGACAGTGGAAGAGGAATTTTGAGAGAGATGTTGTGATAAGCTGCCTATACGGATTTCTACCCATTCACTTCCTTTGCTCAGGGTTAGTAAGCTAGATTCAGGTATTGTAGTACAGTTGGAAGTCGAGGGAAGGAAATTTGTATTTACACAACAATTTCGTCTTTTTCAGATGTTCAAAGAGATGGGGCTGCAGCAGGTGAAACCACCTGGGGTCAAAAACTCAGCATCGGACGCAAGAATAGCGCTGATTGGTTGTGGCCCAGCGAGCATCTCCTGCGCCACGTTTCTTGCGAGACTTGGGTATGAAGATGTTACAATATATGAACGCCAACTACACCCTGGCGGCCTCAGGTAAGTCACTCAACAACTTGATACGTTAATCAGGTAACTATAAAATACTGAATTGGACTTAAACCAAAATAATTTTGCAATAATTGGGTTCTCCTGATTGGTTTCCCATGTTTTTGTAGCTGGACCCACTGATGAGAATATCAGTATATCCCTGCTAGCCCTCCAAGGGTCGAGCTGGGGGGTCGCCCTTGCTGATCTTGATTTTGTTAGGGAGCAGTAAGTATGGTCAACCAAGCAACATCATCCGCTACGAACCCAGATCGCTTGCTGAATTCGCTGGTGCGCTGCATAAGTATGCAGAGAACTCCTGCAGTGCTCCGAAAGCCTTATTTCATCCCAATGGGTTGAATGGAGTTCAAAGGGCATTGGATACCGGAAGTTCCATGCCGTCTGCGTGAAAACACTGCCAAATGAGCAGCAGCCCTTTGCCGTCCCTGTAGGAGTGGAAATGAATATGTGTACCATGTAGTAAAGCAGTGCTGTAGTAAAGCAGGAGGCTGCATCCAGCTTCATGATGAGGTCGCCAAGCAGATAGCAGGTGCCTTGTCATCTAGTGGCTGGGATATTGAGTCGTCATCGACTCATCGAATCATCGAAACTTGTTGAAACGCTCTGTTTCTCTCATGTTTAACATGCATCACCAGAATAAAATAAAAAATGAAAAGATACAGAGGTGGCGCCTCGAGATTTCTTGTAACAACTTCGACATAATATACAGGCCCGGAAGTCAAAATAAAGTTGCTGATGCTCTGTCTAGAGTGTACCATTCAGCCCAACAAACTCTAATCGCTTCATTGTGACTTATGCCATCCTGGTGTATCTCGGATGTTGCACTGGATCCGAACACACAATTTGCCGTATTCAGTGGAAGAAATTCGTAGAATGACAGCCTCTTGTTCAACATGCAACGCAATAAAACCGAGTTTTCTTAGATTGAGTAATTCCAGCCTGATAAAAGCAACACATCCTTTTGAAAGAATCAGCATGGATTTTAAAGGCCCACTCCCATCTCGATCCAGGAATAAGTATCTGCTAACAATCATTGATGAATTTGCAAGATTCCCATTTGCCTATCCTTGCCCTAACACGAATTTTTCCACTGTGATAGACTGCCTCGTAGACTTATTTTCGATTTTTGGAACTCCTGCCTACGTTCACACGGGCAGAGGGACTTTATTTACATCCCGTGAACTAAAGGATTTCCAACACGCTCGTGGGATAGCTACTTCGATGTCTTTTCCATACAATTCAACAGGAAACGGGCAAATCGAGCGAGAGAATGGAACAATTTGGAGAACTGCCTCCCTCGCTCTCAAGCAGCAAGACCGGGATGTAACAGATTGGGAATCGGTGCTCCCAGATTCTCTTCATAGCATAAGATCCCTTCAATGCACCGCAACTAACGAAACACCCCATGAGAGGATGTTTAAACATAACCGTAGATCCACGAATGGCAACTCTCTACCCTCTTGGCTGGTCCCATCATCCAAAGTATTGATGAAGAAGCATGTGCGAGCCAGCAAGCCACTCGTAGAGGAAGTGAAACTCGTGGATGTCAATCCGCAACATGCCAGGGTGCAACTGGACAACGGAAGGGAGATGACCGTGTCCCTGAAACACTTGGCGCCTCGTGGAGATCTTCATGACTTGATGATTACAACTGATGAAAATTCAAACCAAGAAGCTGACCGCGAAAATTCTATCCTTGGTCAACCAGAACATAGCTCTCCTCCACCAGCAAATGCTGATTCTCCTACACCAACCCAGTTTCCTCGGAGTTCAACGAGAGAGTGACGGATGCCCCTACGCTTTGAGGACTACCAACTGAATTCTTAGAGGGTGGAAGAATGTGGTGTGATTCAACTCCACTACGAATCACATGTTTTTCTAGTTCCGATTTTGTTGTATGACGTGTATTTTATAATCTTGTCTCTATCATTATTTAATTTGTGTAATTATCATCAATTGAGATGAATAAAGCCTTAATTTGATTCGAAAGGTTTATCACAGTAACTTACAACGACAAAGCCAACAACGAAACCATAAAACGAGAAAGTACAACGGAATGACAACTTCCGGGAGGTCGCGCGTTCAAATCTCGGCCCTGGGGCGTGTTTTCGTGCGTCCGCCCTCGTCCCCACCCAGGGCGGTGATGCAACGGGAAGCCATGGGCGAAATCATCAGAACAAGTTCTGATCTTCCCTTTGGAAGTCAGCTGATGACGTCCGCGACGCCTGGAATGACAGTAGGACGAAAATCCAACCTGAAATGGTTGTTTACTTTACTTCTACTTTTTAAAAAAAAAATTCATTACCTACTTGTATTTTTTCCAGTTCATCTGAAATACCCGAGTTCCGACTTCCATTCGATGTTGTCAATTTCGAGGTCAATTTAATGAAGGATTTGGGTGTAAAAGTCGTCTACAACAGGTCACTGACCAAAGGCGATCTCACTGTACAGGTAAGAGTAACATACAACTGTGTACCTACCTACCTAACAATACCTCTTGAGACTAAATCACAATAGATGTATACAAGTATAGAAACTCAAGAAATAAGAGTCACTAGGCACCACATGAGGTCACGTACGGTTGCAGGTTCCGCAACTAGAGAGTTCCCCTCGAACTGATTTTTTTTTTTCACATTTCATTCAGATTAGTTTTTTCATTTCATTTTCAGTATGTACCATACCAACATATTGTATGCGCAGGGTGTATTTTGAAGAAGTTAGGATATTCATGTTCTACTCGTCTCCATGAACTCATAGAGTACCCACTCGGCTACTGCATTTTTGGGTGCTACGAATACAATGAGGATTTCATTATATGTATATATTAATTCTTTACATTATTATTTAAATTGTTTGACAATTTATAATTTTTGAAATTGTGCTTATATCAGAAATATTGTGATGAATCGGAATGCACCTCATATTACTGAGATTATGATGGTAATATCCACAACAAACCCTAAAAACATGTTTTTGTGAGAAAAAACTTTGAAAAACAAGGGGTTGAAACAAAATTGTTAAGACATTTTCTTACTTTAGTTAGTTGTAGAATCGATTCCCGAAGTTTTCCGGTCCTTAACATGGGACACGCTGTGCATGAATTTTATAAAAACTTCAGTAACCGTTTCAAGTGTTCCAAAACGGATTACGTTGAGAGAATGCTAAACATTTTTATTCCATTGCAATAGCTTCTATTTCCTTGAAAATTCTCCAACAGTAAGTGTGTACAATATCGTGGTAATCAAATCACTACCCTCGATAGATCGGTCAGTGACATGTAAACGATTCAGATCCTCACAAGAATCCACTTGATCGAGGATTCCAACGATTGAATCACTTTCTTACACCCGGGAAATTTCATCAAACTCGTTTTATGGTTTCTTAATCATATTCATGAGTAATATTTTCCCCAACTCTGCCGAGCACAGATCAGACTCATGAAGAGGTACTGACCTACCCGTGTGTGACCCCCTTACTGGGGTCAAATGGACTCGAGCAAGTGACTTCAGGTCATCTGGCTCCGTCGTGAATGGCGGCCTTTAGAAGAATGCCCAGACATGGAATAACCATAGACAGATCGACTGACATGAACCCAAAATTGCAGTATCAGAAAAATATTCAAATTCACTCCACAAATAGTACGCTTCCCTACCTTTGGTAGCGTGGATGTGAAACAATCAACATTATTTTGTGCACGTACTTAGCTCTGAATGATTCCCGTCTCCTGCATTGATCGACATAATGTGGTTACTCTATCATCCATTTGAAATCTTGAAGATAGTCTTTCTGGGAAGACATCCCTCTTCATTTAGCTAACTTTATACAAAGCCGCCAAAATTAATATGAAATTGGTATTTTATATTTTGAATTAACAGGGGCTACTCGCAAACCATGAAGCGGTATTTATCGGAATTGGACTTCCAGAACCCAAGAGCATCTCCATATTTGCTGGACTTGATGAGAAAATGGGATACTACACTTCTAAAAGCTTCCTCCCAAAAGTGGCGAAGGGGAGCAAACCAGGTTTGTTGGATTTCTTTTGGAGCTCAATGGGATATTCCAGTCATTTTCTCTCACAAAAGTTTTGTTGGGAAATAACAAGATTCGGGTTTGTTCGTCGTAAAAATGTTGAAAAGTTTTAAAAACGTCTAGTGCGAAGCTTCACACTGCCCTCGCCTGTAAAACCCATAAATATGGCTATTTAGGGTGTTTCAACTCTGATGTTCGAGATCTTACTAGAGGTTTAAATGATGCTGAATCAGAATCTCAGGTCGAAAATGGCAGCTTGGACGTGGAGCAGACTTGGCGAGCTAAGATATGGACATGATACCGTAAGCGGAGTCTTAGCTGAAAGGAGTGAACAACATCGAGGAGATGGCTGCAACATTGTCATGGCGCGGGGTGTGGTACGGGAAAAGTGCCACGGAATGCATGAGTTAGGCATCTCAGTAGGTGTACACCGTGGTATCAACACCCGTGTCCTGCAAGGCCACTGGTGCCACTTTCCATAGAGGCTCTTCCATTCATCCCTCTTTCCCACCCCACCTTCCTCTTTCCCTCATCCCTAAGGCCCATTGGTTGAGTCCTGGGCGTCTTCCCATTTAAAATTTGTTTAATTTTTAAATAAATCAAATGTTAATGGGAGGAAGCTCAGGTCTCGCCCGACGGCAGCCCTAGGGATGAGGGAAGATGAGGAAGGTGGAGGTGGGAGAGAGGGATGAAAGGGAGTGTCCCTTTAAAAGACCACCAGTTCAGGTAAGAGCCGAGCAGGGCTCGGGTGATGACACCACGGAGTACTGGGATGCCCAACTTGCGCAACTCCGTGGCACTTTTCCTGCACCACACCCCACACCATGACAATGTTGCAGCCATCACCCTGATGTTGTTGGGTGACCTGCCGGGCTTCTTACCCTAATCACTCGGCATATGATACAATCTCTCCTTCTCAACATCCCAGCCGCTCAATTAATTCAATATTAGGTACTTGATACATTTAAAATAAATGATTAAATATTACCTCAATGATGCCCACTATTATTTCTGTTTTGTATTGCACTAAAAACGCATGCAATACTAACATATGTGAGTAGGATATACAGGGTGTAAGCCTAACTGGTTTGCCATACTGTACGAGTCGATTCTACAACTAATTTGCAACAAAAAATGTCTCGTAGCAATTTTGTTTGAAAGCCTTCGTTTTCGAGTTATTTTAATTTTAAATTTTTTTCTCGTTATTTTGACCTTACGTCATTCAATCGGTCATAACTCCTTTAATTAGCTATGATAATTACAATTTGAGGATACCGTTGAAAAGAACATTAAATTTCCTATTACCTCTTCTTTGAGTCAAGGTTTAAGACATGAAAAAGCCATCTGAAAAGAGAATTTTACGTAATTTGGGAAACATCGTTATAATCAAAAAAAATTTTACAATCAAATTTAGGGGAGAAGTTCGTGTTTGAACGCTGAAAAACGTGCATTTTTCCAACGAAATCAGCGCTCCGGCCTGCTGTTTCCGGAGGCCTCGCGGTCTACTGCGGCGCCCGCCCATCCACTTCCATCGTTCGACGCCTCAGATCGTCTAGGCAGAGCGCCGATTTCGTTGAAAAAATGCACGTTTCTCCTCGTTCAAACACTAATTTCCTCCCTACATTTGGGTGTCAAATATTTTTTGATTATACCACTGGAAAGCTGATATTTTGGCGCAGTTTTTACTGATCTTGCATCTCGGAAAAATATTGGTCCTCGTAGTCCAATTTGCGATTGAAAAAATTCGATGTTTCCCAAATTACGTAAAATTCTCTTTTCAGAGGGCTTTTTCATGTCTTAAACTTTGACTCAAAGAAGAGGCTTCTATCCAATAGAAAATGTTGAGCTGGCTCTGACTGGATCGTTGTTGATTTCTCCTATTTCTCTTTCGTACTGTTTTTTCTATTTTGTAAATGAATTACTACTCTTGTTCGATGAACGATAGATACAAACTTTTATTAATAAATTTCATGAAACATTTGGGGGAATCATATGGGTTGAACTATCATAATAATTAAACGACGCGGTCGCAACATACTCCCACCTTGCTATCGCCTTGCTGATAGCAACAGGTACCTCTATTCAGAATCTAGACGGCTTCTTCACTCTTCTCCCACTTCTAGTTACGATGTTTTCTTGCTTCGGTAGGCTCGATGGAAGATTTTCTTTCTTGTTTTTCTTTTCTTGTTCTTGTTTCTTGTTATTCTTCACTTTTGCTTCTTGTAGCTCCTCTCTTTGGCTGGCATTTATTTCCATGGGATATAGTCGTTGAAATGCACGAACCAATTCTGACGTAGATGTGCGGACTTTCGCTACACGATGTTGTCCATCTAGTCCAGGACACAACTCCGTTACTACTCCCATTGGCCAATTTATGCGCTTTACATTATCAGCACCTACTAAAACCACGTCTCCCACCTTCAATGTTCTCAACTTTCGATCAGCATGATGTACCAACATAGCCAGGTATTCATTTCGAAAGCGCTGCCGGATTCCCTCACGAACCTTTTGTAAATACTGAGAACGCTTACGTAAACTGGTAGCATCCACTTCATCAAAATCGGGTACTTCATCACCCATCGTAAATGTATGAATGAAATGAGCAGGAGTTAACGGCTGGAGATCCCCAGATTCCTGGTAAATGTAAGTTAGAGGTCGAGCATTCAGAGTAGCCTCACAGTCGCACAGGATTGTTGCTAACTCCTCGTAACTTAAGGATGATCTCCCCAGGTTCCTGCGTAAAAGATCCTTCATCAACCCAATTAATCGCTCCCACCATCCTCCCCACCATGGAGCTGCCGGTGGATTGAACTTCCACTGTATACGCTTGATGGTGGCGTGAGCAATGATTTTATCCCAATCAAGGACTTGAAAAGCGTTATTCGCTCCCACAAAATTGGTAGCATTGTCCGAATAAATGACCCGAACACGACCTCTTCTAGCAACAAATCGTCGCAAAACTTGGA
This sequence comes from Apolygus lucorum, assembly GCA_009739505.2. NCBI lineage: Eukaryota > Metazoa > Arthropoda > Insecta > Hemiptera > Miridae > Apolygus > Apolygus lucorum. The sequence goes on from CM019167.2 coordinate 89,707,018, forward strand.
GGAAAGCATCCGTAGATAATGAACTGGTTAGTTCTAGATGCACCGCACGGTAGACAGCGCAGGTAAACAGCACTATCCATACCTTTGACTTATCTTTTAGAATCAAAGGTCCAGCTAGATCCACTCCTGATACCTCAAATACGCCTCCCATAGACACTCGGTCTTTGGGTAATGGGGCAACTGGTGGTTCTGCTGCCTTAGCTCTGAATCTCTGGCACTTGGAGCATTTGATGAGAACAGATCTAATCAACTTTCTCATTCTCGTGATCCAATATCGCTGTCTCAAAATACACATCAAAATTTGTGGTCCAGCGTGGTGTGCCTGGATGTGTTCACTCATCACAAGTTTGCTGACAATAGGGTGACTAGCCGGAAGTAAAATAGGACATGTGAAATTCTCTTCCTTCTCATCATCTGGGAGGAGCTTTGACCTAATCCTCCTTAACCCATGTTCGTCGTGATAAGTCTGTAATTTTCTAAACATTTTTCCCTCACACGCAGAGAACCCTTCTTGCTGAACACAATTCAGGACGCGCTGTTCGGCTTCCTTCACTTCATCAAAAGAGAGCTCTTCGCGCTTCTTTGGAAGGATTCCACTTTTCACTCCTTCTCTGAACATTTTGAGGTTTTCAAATTTCCTCAACCCTCTCCTAACCCACGCTGCAACTCGGATTACTCGAAAGTAACAGGAAAATTTTCCGAGCCTCTCAGAAATTAGGTCAGGCTGACATGTGAGAGATGAAATTACGGTTTTTCGTCTCTCTTTGAGTGCCTCTTCCTCTGGAGCTCCAATGGTACGCGACGGCCAAGCATTGGGTCCCCTTTTTAGCCACTCCGGTCCCTCCCACCAACGACTGTTATACAGTCGTTCACCGTAAGATCCTCTCGATGGTAAATCTGCTGGGTTAGGCTCACCTGGAACATGTCTCCATTCAGTAGTTGTCAGTGACGATATCTCTCTGCACCTATTGCTGACGAACGTTTTCCAGTCATTTTTCCACGTCAACCAGGTAAGTACTACTGAGGAATCAGTCCAAAAATAAGGTGTGAACTGAAGTATCAGTGACTTTTTGACTTCACTGAACAATCTGGCCCCTATTACGGCACCCATGAGCTCCATACGAGGTATGGTAAGCTTTTTTAGTGGTGCAATCCGTGATTTAGCTGAAATCAACTGTAATGAAACACCGTCAGGGTGTTCTGTTCTCAAAAAAATACAGGCTGAATATGCTTCTTTACTTCCATCAGTGAATACATGCACACTCACATCGCTGACTTGCTTCGCTGACATGAACCATCTAGGAATTTGACAATGATTCAGCCAGTGTATTTCAGCTAGCCACTTTTCAAATTTCTCTGTCAAATTTTGTGGAAGTTCGTCATCCCAACCACATTTTAGTTCCCATGTTTGTTGAAGAAGCAACTTTGGGATTAATGATACAGGACACGTAAAACCAATAGGATCAAAAATCCTCTGTGTCACTGATAACAACTTTCTCCTCGTGAGAGGTTTTTCTGCTAAAGACACTGAACTAATGTCGCAATATAAAGTGTCCGTCTTGTAATTCCAAACAAGCCCTAACACTGACACTGTTTCTTTTTCTGTGAACTCGCAAGTACCTTGTTCACTCAAACTGCTGACCCAGCCTCGGAGATCGAAGCCTCCCAAATCCATCACTCGTTTTGACTCTCGCGTAAATTTATCTAATTCCTCTTTATTGTTTACACTCGTGATGCTGTTATCGACATAAAACGTATTTTTGAGCTTACGCGCCGTTTCCTGAAGTTCAACCGGAGCATTTTCCAAGTGGTGAGATATAGTAGCTTCTAATAAGAAAGGGCTTGGTGTGAGACCGAAAACGACCCTACAATGACGATAGGTGATCATCTTTTCTGCGTTTTCATCCTCCCACCAAAGGAACCTTAGAAAATCGCGATCACTGGGCGCAACGCTTATTTGTAGAAACGCCTTCGTGATGTCGGAAATTACCCCAATCGCGTTTTGCCTAAAATTGATCAGCAAATTTGGGATTTTTTCTAATAAATTTGGCCCATTTGCTAGACAAGTGTTGAGCGAATTTCCATTGGCATCTTTCGCACTAGCATCAAACACAGGTCGGATTTTCGTTGTGACCCTTGATTCTTTTATAACAGCTTGGTGAGGTACATAATGGCATCCTTTACGTTTCTCTTCAATGCTAGGTACAATTTCTATTATGTCTAAGTCTAGCCACTCAGAAAATACTTTGTGATAATCTTTCAACTTACTGAGGGCCTTCAGCTTCCTAGTAGTAGACATTAACCGTTTCATTGATACCTCGTGGTTATCTGAGAGCATAGGTCTTCCATCCCTCCACGGCAATCGAATTTCGTATCGATTAGCTGCATTTCTGGATACGGTCTTCTTGAAGTGCTCAAAAGTTTCCTCCGCAAGTTTCTCAGCGGTCTCTCTCTCACCTGGATCGGTTATTCCAAGCACGTCCAAGCGCCACATGTCAGAGATATCTATCGATAGGAAACATGATGAAAAATTAGTCGAATCCGTACCTCTTAGAGCATTTTTGCATTTCCCCATCACAGTCCAACCTAGTTTTGTTCTTATAGCTGTGAGTCCGTTGGGCAATGCTTGGATTTTTCCTGTCATCAATTTTCCGATTATATCAGCTCCAAATAGTAAACTGATTTTAGAATCGTTATGCCTAACGTCTGAGAGCACTATATTTCTTCTTTCCAACTCCCTAATGCATTCAATTGACTCCAGACGAGGAACAAAATTGCAAATCTTTTCCCTTTCTAATACTGGGAGAGTTATACTGAATGTTTTTTCTAGGCTAAAAACTTTTATGTGGTACTTGTTGTGAGCCTCTTGTTCAGTCCGTACGCCTCCAAAAAGGCTGTGCGCTAAAATTTCTTCTCCTTCTTTCTTCAATCCTAGATCAAGTGCACACTGTTTAGTTACATATGAATGTTGTGAACCTGTATCTAGCAATGCTCTTACTACTTGCACACCTTTGTTGGATACGATATTCACGCTCAGTGTCTGTAACAGTGTAGGAGAGTAATTGCCTACCAACATATCTTCTGAGATCAAATGATTACCAATTTGTTGTATAGGAGAATCTTTCTTGATAGCTTGACACATGATGACATGATGTTTTCCCTGACAGACTATACATTTTACGAATGACCTACAATTTTTTGCATTGTGGCCTTTCCTTAGACAGATCAAACATCCATTACTTTTGATTATTCTCTCTTTTCTCTCGTCATATGATAAGTTGCTTACTCTGAAACAGTCGACAGGGGTGTGGTTTGTCCGTGAGCAGAAGAAACATTCTGACTTCTTACCTCCCGTAGTCGTTGCTGCTAGAGTTGCTGCTGTCGGTTCCGAGACTTCATTTTCGTTGTAGCTTTTCCTTGTAGTCTTCTTTTGAGCAGTGGTCTGGAATCCTGTTCTCGCAAGACTAATTCGTTCCTCGCTCTCTACTTCGCACCTGAGAAATGCTAAAAGCAGTTTTAGGTAATCCGCCGATTCTTTAGTCTCGTTGATATCTCTCTTACTAGTCCTACTCCTTTCCCAAGCCCTAAGAACTTCTTCTGGCAAAGCAGATTCTACGATAGGATAGAGCATACATGCATATTTGTCACTAGTTACTCCTAATAATTCGAGAGCACCTAGTTGCGTTTCTAACTGATCTACAAGATCTGCAAGGTTGGAACCTGACTTTTGAAGAACTATTCTTAGGAGTTCGCGGACATATACTTCAATGAGGATTTCATCTTTGCCGAATCTTGAGTTAAGATGAGCTATAGCTTTTTCATAGCCTGACGATGGGTATTTTTTGACTACGGTATTAGCAATACCTGTTGTAGCTAGCAATAAATATCTATACTTGTCATCGTCATCTAACTCTTGATCTTCGTGTATTTTTCTGAATTGTCCCCAAAAATTGATCCAATTACGAACATTCCCGTCAAATTTTTCGAATTCTATCTTTGGTAACCTGTACTTTCGTTTACACCCTTCTGCCATTTGGAAACTTTCAGAAGAAGCGTACTTTTTATCTTTTTGTCTGATTTCATTTGAGGATTCTCTAGGTGTATTGGCTCTTTCATAACGGTTTTTCACTTTTAGCCACCTATCATAGTACGATTCGATAGAATCAAACTCTCTATTCGTCTCATCCTCTGTTAGTTCAATTAACCCATCTAAAATAATGTCTTTTATCTGTTCGTCTAAATTAAATAGACGTTCAGCTTTGTTGTAAAGTGTTGCAAAGCTATCACTTACTTCATCCACGTCATTATTTAGGAAAGCTGTCTCACATTCTGTTATAGAGACGGTAAACATCCTCCTTACTTGAGTTCTTTCCTTCTTGAGCCTCTCAAATGCAATTTGAGGTTCTACGTTCTGTCCCGAGGTCGCCATTTTGTTGAGCTGGCTCTGACTGGATCGTTGTTGATTTCTCCTATTTCTCTTTCGTACTGTTTTTTCTATTTTGTAAATGAATTACTACTCTTGTTCGATGAACGATAGATACAAACTTTTATTAATAAATTTCATGAAACATTTGGGGGAATCATATGGGTTGAACTATCATAATAATTAAACGACGCGGTCGCAACAGAAAATTTAATGCTCTTTTCAACTGTATCCTCAAATTGTAATTATCATTGCTAATTAAAGGAGTTATGACCGATTTAATGACGTAAGGTCAAAATAACGAGAAAAAAGTTTAAAATTAAAATAACTCGAAAACGAAGGCTTTTAAACAAAATTGCTACGAGACATTTTTTGTTGCAAATTAGTTGGAGGATCGACTCGTACAGTATGGCAGACCAGTTAGGCTTACACCCTGTATACATGTGCAAGTTGGTGTCAGATGGGCACCATAAGCCTTACTAACTTACCTACTTACCAACCTATCTGAATACATTATTTTCTTCTTTTTAGTGGTTTTCCACTATCATTTTTGAGGTCCTATCGTTTAGGTCCTATTGGTTTGTTATTTTCAATAATGAACCTTTGGAATCGACCAAGAAAAAAAATAACAACCCCCCTCAAAATTTGTTGGTTTACGTTTCAAAATATTTAATGAATCCAAAAATCAAATAAAAATGTTGACGTTCGCGGCATTTTACTTAGTTCCCATGGACTAATTTTGATGAAAATTTGTATATGGGCTCCATTGGGGGTCTAGTTATGCCCTGAAGCTTTTGGTTGGTGTCAGTCACTGCTATGGGTTGAAAAATAAGAGCTGAAATGTTCAAAAAGCCCTAGCTCAAAAAATTTTGGTACAAAGGTATAGTTTTTTCATCAATTTTAAAATAGTATTGAATTTTTAAAATCTAATGGGACCATGCGGAGCCCTGTAGGACAAACCGTTCGCTCCCTACGAGAACTTAAGGGTTGGACTTAGGATAAATCAGAAACACGAATGTGAATCGTTTTTTTTTTTTTTTTATCGTTCGCCGGGTGGGGGCAATAAAGCCAACTCCTTCCGTGCTGCCCAGTAGAGTTTACTCCGCTTTTTCAGGGGAGAGTCATTAGTTGGATCAATGTAAGAAGTTAGTTTAGGGCATTCTTCAAGATGCCCGTCGTCCATGGCAGCTCTCATGTCACATAGTGGGCATATTGGTGAGTCGAAAACCCCTATTCTGCATAGGTGTGCCCGGAGAAAATCATGCCCAGTCGTTAGGCGGAAGTTCGCTACATAGTCCTTCCGTGGGAGATCGGGCGGAATTGTAGCTGTCAGCAGGGACTCCCATTTTTTCCCCTGTGCTGAGACTTCACTGAGCTGCTTTTGCCTTTGTGCACATATTTCTTTAGTTGCAGCTATGCCTTGGGCGAAAGTTATTGGTTCGACTGGTGGTGACTGGCCCGTGGCCTGCTTGGCTAACTGGTCTGCCCTTTCGTTGCCCGGGATCCCGCAGTGGCTGGGCACCCACTGGTACGCAATCAGCCATCCAGAGTCCATTAGCTTGCTTACAGTTTGGCGAGTTGACTGTTCCAGCAGGTTTGATGGAGGGACGGTCGAAGTTAGAGTCCGGATGACCGACTGAGAGTCAATTAGAAACACGCACCCCTGTGCAGGTCCTGTCAGCTCATCAACGTGTCTGGCGGCCTCCTTCACCGCCTTGATTTCAGCGTCAAAATTCGTTGCATAAGTTGACAGGGGAACACAGCCCTCGAAAAGCTCGTGGGCTGTAAATCCAGCACCTGCTCTGCCCGTCTGTCTGTTCTGGGAGCCATCTGTGTAGACATGTATCCAGGAGGCAGTAGGGAATCGCGTGTACACAGTCTCAAGGGCGAGAGCTTTCAATTCGGAGGATCCGATATCACCTTTTGCCCCATGGTATTCAGTCAGTGATAAATAAGACAGAGGGGTCTTGAGGTTTGTGTGGGAGGCTTCGCTTAAGAAGGGTTCACGCTCAGGCCAGTTCAACTCATATTTATCCATCAGTTCGTCAAACATTGAGAGTATTGCTTTTTGGGTCTTGAGTCGTTGAGTTGGCGGTCTATACGTCCTCCAATACTTGACTGGAAGTCGCTGCAGTCGCTCTCCCAGTTTGATGGTATTCATGTCCCGCCTTAGACCCAGAGGCTCCACTCCAGTCTGAAGCTCCATTGCAGCAATTGGTGTAGATTTTGCACTACCAGTTATGGCCCTGAGTGCATGGTTTTGTACCTTGTTCAGGATGTCATGGGTTCTCTGGGAGGCAGTGGATAGGAGCTCAGCACCATACTCAATTGTAGGTCTAATGTATGACTTATAGGTGGTCACCAGGACATCCTGCCTCGCACCCCAAGTCACCCCAGCCAGCCGCTTCAGCAGTCTAAGCCTCGACATCCCGCTGGCTTTCAACTTCTCTGCGTGCTTCCTCCATGTCAATCTCTGGTCCAGAACAACTCCGAGATAGGTGGAAGAATCCTCCACAGGCAACTCTATTCCGTCGTAGTGGACGCTCACTGTGTGATTCTTGGTGGAGAGTGTGAACAGTTGGCACACAGTTTTCTGGGTGTTCACCACCATCTGGTTGTTTTTGCTCCATTGGGACAGGCTACTCAGTGCACTGTCGAGGATCTCACAGGCTGCCGTTACACTGCTGCTCGTGGCATATATCGTCAGGTCATCAGCAAAGAGAAGACAGTTTATTCCAGGAATACGTTGCAGGCAGGATACTAAGTCATTGATCATGACATTAAACAGACTGCAGCTCACCACCGAACCCTGAGGTAGGCCATTCCTGAGTTGACTGTATTTAGATTTGGCATTGTTGTATTTGACCCGAGCAAAGCGCTGAGCTAGTAGAGATCTGAACCACCTCAACATGCGCCCACCGACCCCCAGTCCACTGAGTTTTTGGAGTAGCAACTTCCTCCATACTAGATCATAGGCGGACTTGAAGTCTACAAAGACTGCTACTGTAGACTGTTGTCTGTGGAATCCATCTTTGATGGACTGGGAAAGGAAGGCTACCTGTTCGATGGTGCTTCTCCTCCTTCGGAAACCCGCCTGGGAATCAGACAGGAGGTGCCGACTTTCCAGGAAAAGGTCGAGGCGGTTTATTACTATCCTTTCCATGAGTTTGCAGATGGCATTGGTGAGAGAGATTGGTCGATAGCTCGCAGGATCGGAAGCGTCTTTGCCTTTCTTCAGGATGGGCACGACTTCGGCCTTCCTCCAAGCTGAGGGTATCCCGTGCTGCCAGCAGATGTTAAAGAAGTGGAGCAGAGTTTCCTTTGCCTGGGGGCCGAGATGCATCAGGAATTCACATGGTATGTTGTCTGGCCCAGGGCTCCGATTTTTCTTCATCTGACCGATTGCTCTGAGAAGTTCTTGCATTGTGAGAGCACTGTTGAAGACTTGGTCATCTTCCTGGGTTAAGCAGCCCAACAATGGGATATCTTTGGGTAGTTTTCGGTGTGGGAGCCGGCTAACTGCTGCATAGTGCTTTGTAAGGACTGTTGCTTTCGCCAAGTTGCCTGTAACAATCTTGCCATGTCTATGGATAGGCTCGTTCAGAGGAGGAGGATTTGCCTCATTCATCAGCTGGTTAAGGAAAGTGAACGCCCTCCTCCCATCCTTCCTGTAGTCCAGATTATGGAGAAAGCTATTGAAGCATTTTCTTTTGGCATCGAGTACTGCTCGGGTTAGTGCTGCTTGTTTTTGTCTCAAAAAGATGGAGTCTTCCATAGATCCACTTCGTTCAGCCCGATTTCTGGCATTGTCTCTTTCAGATTTCAGCCTTGTAAGCTCATCTGTCCAAAAAGGCTTAAAGTTCTTTCGGTGACCTCTGGGGATTGACCTGAGCGCACAGCTCCAGATCCTTTCGTAGAAAGCACAACTGGTTCGGTCTGGATTGTTTGACTGCAAGATGTCCTGGGTTACCTCCTCGTCAGTGAGCTCTTTAAATCTGTGCCAATCGGCTTTTTTAAGGTTCCACCTTGGGTCATGGTCTAGGTGTTCCTTGATGCAGCTGTAGCTTTCTTTCAGAACGACCTGGACGATTCTGTGACCGTAGCCAGTTGGAGACTCCAGCGCCGTTGTGTCGATTAAGCCAACGAGGGATACGTAAGCGAACACTAGGTCAGGGCTGGACTGTTCGCCTTTGAAGGATAGGAACGTTGGTCTGTCTGTTGGGATGTATTCCACAAGGTTTGAGTCGATAAAGTCCTCCATAGATGAACCGGTTGCGTTTGTGCGGGTATATCCCCACCTGCTTGAGGGTGCATTAAAATCTCCCACTATGACAGTATTGCTGTCCAGGGCCTCCTCAAGTACATCAACATTCGGGACGTTGTTGGGGGCATTGTAGGCAAAAATGAGCTTGATTCGTCTCTTTTCCTTCCACACAGTTAGTTCTAGTGCTTCAAATGTGTTGGAAGAGGTCATGGTGTGCAGGATTCGGTGTTGTACGGTAATATCACTTTTGGCATACACTATTATACCGGATGCCACACGGCGGCCACGTTTCAAGCTGTAAGCATTATACCCCGAAATGTTGTACTTCTCTATTTGCTCGCTACTAGCGCCGGCCTCAGCAATCGCAAGTATATCAGTGTTCTGTCGTTGCATAATCGTCTTTAATTCAGCGCATTTGCTAGAGGAGTATCCTCCTGCATTCCAAAAAGATACTGTGAATCGTAAAAGCGGCCTAATCTCCGTTCAAATTTTAGCTATCTGAAACGAGATCGTTGTTCGTTTCTCAAGTTGTGCTCAGTTTTGCGTCCTTAGCAACCAGTTATCAAATTTCCTAATGAATTCACCCACAACTCCCCATTTCTTCGAATTGAGTGTGAAGCATTTATTTCCCTCAAATAAACTTGTGGCAGGTAGGTTGCTGGGTTGTTATTCAGACCAATACCTTGTTTCAGTTCCTGCCAGATTTCTGCGTCTTCTCGATTTTATTTGGGCAGGGTTTGAATGTAGTTTTTGAATCGGTCAACTTGCATTATTCTCTCCAATTGATTACAATGAAAATTCTTGATCTTCGTAAAATATTTCCGCCAAACTCTTCTGTATGGAGTAGGTAGATATCTACTTTGTTTTATTCAATCCTTCAGTTCATTTATGATGGTCTGTTCATTCGTTATTATTGTGTAGGAATGTGTCCTTGCAAAGGCGGAAGCCTGCCTTCGCTCTCAGGGAATGTGATAGTTCTTGGAGCAGGGGACACAGCTTTCGACTGCGCTACATCTGCACTCCGATGTGGCGCCAAGAGAGTTTTTGTGACATTCAGGAAGGGATTCACCAACATCCGAGCAGTTCCTGAAGAGGTGAGTTGTCCGATAAGACTCTGGCACCCTCTTTCGAAGTTCATGAAGTGTGATACCTATCTATTCGCTTTCACCAAGCCTTATAGTCACTGCTTACTGACCAGAGAAACAAAGTGCAGCGAATCTTATTTGCTCATCTGTTCGTATCCGATGACTGGTTGGACTATAGAAATAGACTGCAGCAGCCTAACTACGTGATTTGCAAATCAGACACATTTTCCGTGACTACCTAATTAATTCTCTACTATCTCGGTATTGATTAATTCAATTCTTTGTTTGCAACATAATAGGTGGAACTAGCCAAGGAAGAAAAATGCGAGTTCATGCCATTTTTATCCCCTAAAGAAGTTTTTGTAGCAAACGGAGCGATCAAGGGCATGGCCTTCTACAGGACAGTGGAAACAGACGATGGTGAATGGGTGGAGGACGAAGAGCAAGTAACCAAAATGAAGGCGGACTTCATCATATCGGCTTTTGGCTCAACCTTGGACAATTCTGATGGTAAGAATTTCGTATGTAGATTTGGATTGATATTTATACTTCAAAAACATATTGTTAAGTAATGGATGCATTCCAGGGGACGTCCCATTGGATAAGCATTAGGTCAATTTAAACCAGTTGGAAAGCAAAAAAAACTGTTTAACTCGAAATAATTTATTTAGTATTTCAGGCAAGAAATAGTGGTCTCCTCCCTTCCCTCACCTTATCCATAATAACATCAATAGTGACATGGGAGCCTCGAATTTGAAGAGCATTTTAAAATCCATGATCTACGATAGGTTCCCTACATGCGAATTCGAGTCTGGCACCGGAGGGGCAATCGCAACGTTTAACTTTCATCTATTAGTTTCGGTAGGCAGTCCGTTGAAGTTCACTTCCGTATTCAAGGTGAAACACACAAAAAGCCCACGACATATGCGGTTTATGGTGGCACCACTATTAGTTCCATGGTGATACAGAAAATAATTCATGAAAATCCGGAGTTATAATCAGAATTTTTCCTCAATTTCAAAACTGGGGTACAATTAGTACTTAAGCCATAAAGGAACCGAAATATTGAAAAATTGGATATTTTTGCGAGTGTGGACCACAAGGACATGGATATTGTGAATATTATTCATCGAATAAAACAAGAAACACGCAGATCGGTTGGAATTGTCTGCCTGGGCAGAGTACACAAGATTTTGTCACACACACACACACACATAGACCTATGGTTTTTGCTTCCGAGTCTACCAAGGTAGCGGAAGCTTTGTTTTCACTTTTCAAGTTTGATAAAAAAAAGTTCTCCAAAATCAAAATTTTCACTCGCGATTTTACGCTTCAGACCTTCCTGAACAATTTAGGTTCCGTGTCAGTCTGTCTGTCTGTCATGAAATACTTGCCACAGCCATAACTTCTACATTTCTCATCCGATTCCGATGAAATATTCAGGGTTTGTGCGGGCTGTCGTGTAGATGGTCCCCTATGAGGGTAGTGCAAGGTATTTGAAATTGATGTTTTGAGATAAACTTCTATGCATCGGATCATCTATTCAATCGGGTTATGGACACGAGGAAGCTAAGTGCCACGTCAACTTGGCATTTTTCGCGGATTCGCAGAATGGTCTAAAACGGATAAGTGTGTGGTTTTTTTTCCTGTTGAGTGTTGTCCAACTTTACCCCAGATTAATCGCATAAGGACGCCCAAGTCTTACTGTGGGACGTCCTAAAAAGAGGCAAGACATATCGTTGGCTCACAGTTCATAGTTTGTTAACCTACTTGTCAACTGCTGCTTACTACAGGCAAGGAAAATAGTGGCACACCATTTGGAGGGTTACAAAAGCATTGGCAGACACCATTCGAAGTCAGGTTATTTGCTCACATTGTTGATTCGAACACTGAACATTCGAGGCTTCTGAAGACAGAAGGGCAGAAACTATTTTGTTTCATATCACATTAAATGGAGTTACTTATTTCATCAGAGGTTTCATTCAATTTTATGGTTGACTAGCTGGAAAGCCTGCTCAAAGCAGGCAAAAAAATTGTAGATGCGTAAAAAAAAATTTGATGCCGCGGCCTGGAATCGAACCCGGGACCCCCACGTTCGGGCGACATACGTACGTACGTATGGTTGGCGTTTTATGTATATACTAGCTGAAAAGCCTACTAAAAGTAGGCAAAACGCTTCTTCCGACTCTCCCAGCATCCCACTCCCTCCGGCTCCTCCCGCCTCCGATTCCCCCCCTCCCGCCACTCCGACTCGTCCCGCCTCCCACGACCCCTCCGTGCATACGTACGTACGTACGTACGTACGTACGTACGGTTGGCGTTTTATTATATTAGATACTAGCTGAAAAGCCTACTAAAAGCAGGCAAAGACTATTCCTCCGACTCTCCTCCCGCCACCAACTTCCTCCGACTCCTCCCGCCCCCAACCCCTCCGACTCCTCTCGCCCCCGATCACTCCCGCCCCCAACCCCTCCGACTCCTCTCGCCTCCGACTCCTCCCGCCACCAGCCCCTCCGACTCCTCCCGCCCCCAACCCCTCCGACTCCTCTCGCCTCCGACTCCTCCCGCCCCCAACCCCTCCAGCCTTCAACTCTCCCTCTGCCACGACCCCTCCGTGCATACGTACGTAGGTACGGTTGGCGTTTTATGTAATTAGATAGATCATTTTCAATAATGAACCTTCGGAATCGACCAAAAAATATTTTTTAACACCCCCCCCCCCCCCTAAAAATTTGTTGTCTCATGTTTCAAGGTGCGTAGAATCCGAAAATCGAATAAAAATTTGGCCGTCCCGTCCGTCCGCCGCACGCGGCACTTTCCCAACTTAGCATTGACCGATTTTGATGAAATTTGGTATGTCGGCTCCATTTGGGGTCTAGTTGTGCCCAGAAGCTTTTGCTTGATGTAGGTCACTTCTAAGGGGTGAAAAATAGGGGTTGACATTTTGAAAACGCCCTAACTCAAAACATATTGTTTAGTAATGCATGCATTCCAGGGGACGTCCCATTGGATAAGCATTGGATCAGTTTAACCAGTTGTTAAGTGATAAAACTGTTTCACTCGATGTAATTTATTTATTACTTTAGGCAAGAAATACTGCCCCCCCCCCCCAATCATTATCCACCTTAACATTTCTAGCGGCATGGGAGCCTCGAATCTGAAGAGCATTTTAAAATCCATGATCTACGACACCCAACATGCGAATTCGAGTTCCCCCCCCCCCCCCCACAACCACCACCCCAACGCCAACAATGGGGCCAGTCTGGCACCAAAGCGGAATTACGTCGTAACATTGAACTTTCATCTGTTAGTTTTAGTAGGCGGTCCGTCGAGGTTCACATCCGTATTCAAGGTGAAACACACAAAAAAAACACGAAATATGCGGTTTATGGTGTCTTGGCACCATGGTGGCACCACTATTAGTTCCATGGTGGTACAGAGAATAATTCATGAAAATCCGGAGGTATAATTAGAATTTTTCCTCAATTTCAAAGCTTGGGGACAGTTAGTAAGCAGTAAAAGAACCGAAATATTGAAAATCGGATATTTTGTGAATATTATCCCCCCCACTCGCCCCCTCCCCATACGAATTTTGGTACTCGGGTGAAATTATGTACAACTCGGAAGTTATTTGAGTCAAACAAAAAAAGAAACACGCAAATCGGTTGGAAATTGAGGCCAGGGCAGAGTTTACAAGATTACGCCCGCAAACGCACGTTTTTTAAGCATTAACCCCCCTTTCCCCCCCTTAAAAAGCAAAATTCAAAATTCCGGCGCCGTAGTGCACAACTAGATAGTTTTCCGCGTTGATGAAGAAATGAACCACAAAAATCGGTTATATCGGTTATCGGTTATCGGTTATCGGTTTTATTATGCCCAAAAACGCACGTTTTTTGAGCATTAACCCCCCCCTTTCCCCCCCTTAAAAGGCAAAATTCGAAATTCCGGCGCCGTAGTGCACAACTAGATAGTTTTCCGCGTCGAACAAAAAAAGAACCAGGAAAATAGGTTGAGAACTAAGGCCTGTGCAGAGTACACAAGATTTTGTTACACACACACACACACACACACACACACACACATACACACACACACACACACACACAGACATACACCTATGGTTTTTTTCGCGGATTTGGATTCAGAATGGTCTAAAACGGATTACTGTGTGGTTATTTTTTTTTTCTGTTGAGTGTTGTCCAACTTCACCCCAGATCGATCGCATAAGGACGCCCAAGTCTTACTGTGGGACGTCCTAAAAACTTAGATATAAAGGTATTGTTTTTTCAATCAATTTAAGATAGTATTGAATTTTTAGAGACCACGCAGAGCTCTGTAGGACAAAACGCTCCCTCCCTACGAGAATTTAAAGGAGAATTTGTTCCCTCAATGCGTCAGATGCGACAGGAGAACCTTGACCTATATTGAATTCCAAACGGGACTCGTTGGCTCAGTGGTTGCGCGTCAGACTTCTGTCCTAGACTTCTGGGTTCTAATCTCTCTCTCGTCGAGAAATAATTTGATCCAATCACATTGACTTTGGTTTACTATTTTTATATTTACTTACTTGCGATCGATGTTTTTCTTCATGTTTGTTGGTGGTAACAATGGCAAAGCCGTGTTCTTCGAAGCCGAGTGATCTATACATAAAAATAATAAACCATTGAGTAATAATTTGCAGCGTTTCTCCATTGGAAACATGAAAGTAAGTATATCTATTATTCCAAAATATTCACGATTTTCAGGTAAGGTACCTGATACCTACGTTCAGCCTGCATCTCAGTGGTTGCTGGTTGCTTGTACACCCCTCATGAACTTGTTCCTAGAGCACAGAATTCATCTCTGTGATATTTTCAGTTCTCAAAGCGATGGAACCCCTGAAATTGAAAAAATCAGGCCTGCCGTGTGTGGACCCCAACGACATGAGTACCAGCGTTGCCGGCGTATTTGTTGGCGGCGATTTGGCAGGCGTATCAGAAACCACTGTGGAATCCGTAAACGATGGCAAGACGGCTGCCTGGTACATTCACCAACACATACAAGTAAATATGTCTCTTAATCTGTGTGAAATGGGCCACAGTCGCCCAGCCATAGATTTCAGGCGCGTCTAGATTGACCGGCAACACTTCCCGAGTCCCGCGGACGCCTCATTCCGTTACAATAGAACTTCTCATCCTCCTTCGAAAACCCAATCTCTTCTACAATTTTCTTCTAGGTCTGACATGAAGGAAGCCTGCAGGACTACATAAAACAATTTTCAACAGTATTAATTCGTGCTTTTACTATTGCAATACTTACTATGTAGAGTCGAACAAACTGTTAAGTCCATTACTTTTTTCATTTAAAATTCCCACCCAACATATTTTATTAAATTGTTGAGGACATGTTTCTCTAACATCCACCAGAATTTGGTGTGATTTGAAGGTGACTATTTTTTGTAAAGCCGCTCATAACTCTTCTTCCACTCAACCGGAATCGACCAAATTTCAGTATAATGTCAACTAGTTATGTACGGAACATATCTCAGAATTTGGTGCATGTAGCTCAGTCGTAAGTACGCAGCCATAGATGATTTGTGCGAGAAAACGTGTGTTGCGGCGACAGAACTGGTGACTCGCCAACTTCTTATATACGAGTGCCTAAATTTATATATATCGTACCTAAATTTACTTTCTTTCTCCGAAATTCCCACCCACTATATTTTGGTATATTGTTGAAGATATGTTTCTCTAACATCTACCGGAATTTGGTGCGATTTGGTGATCATTTTTGAAAAGTGCGAAAATTTCGTTCTGTAGTATTAGTTGTGATTACAGAACCATGGCTACGAAACTGGTGGGTCGGCAACTTCTAATATGAGAAGTACACACAGAACGACATTTTCGCACTTCACAATAAATAGCCACCTTCAAATCGCACCAAAGTCTGGTGAATGTTAGAGCAACATGTGCTCAACAATATAATAAAATATGGTGGGTGGGAATGGGGGGTGCGCCTTTATTTTTTTAAGATTTTTATTCGAAAGTAGACTACATCCTGAGAATTTTGGCACCAACCGCGACCTTCTAGCGTGAGTAGATCTGTTTCTATTATTTTATAAAGTTTCGACCGTTTATGACGTCACGCGCCCCTCCTGCCTGGGCGGGACCCCCCAGCCCACTGATACGTCATAAACGGTCAAAACTTTAAAAATTCATAGGAAAAGAATAAAACACGCTTAAAGGTCGCGGTTGGTACCAAAACTGTCAGAATAAGGTCTACCTTAGATTAAAAATAACAATAAACAGTTTTTCCTATCCAGGCGCACACCCCATTTTGAATGAAAAAGTAATTTTGGTACCTATATAAGAAGTTGACGAGTCACCAGTTCTGTAGCCGCAACTCACGTTTTCTTGCACAAATCATCTATGGCTGCGTACCTACTTACGACTGAGCTACATGAACCAAATTCTGGGATATGTTCCGTACATAACTAGTTGACATTATACTGAAATTTGGTCGATTCCGGTTCAGCGGGAGAAAAGTTATAAACGACTGATATTTGGTAATAAGTGATTATAGTCGAAATTCGGACATTTTCGCACTTTACAAAAAACAGTCACCTTCAAATCGCTACAAACTCTGGTAGATGTTAGAGCAACAAGTACATACTCAACAGTATACTAAAATATGGTGGGTGGGAATTTCGAATAAAAAAGTAATGGACTCAACAGTATGTTCATCTCTACATAGAATTGTACCAACCTATTGCCTATCTGGTTAAAAGCACGAATTAATACTGTTGCAAATTGTTATATATACTACAGGTTTCATTTATGTCAGATGGATTGAGAAGTTAAGACGATAACAAGTTCTGTTGTAACGAAATGATGCGACCGCGAGGCTCGGCGTCACACAGGTACATTATTGTAACCAGAACTAATAAATTGGAAACAACCAATTCCTTGTGTTTGTACTTTCAAACATCAAAGTAAATCCAAGACATTACCAAAAAAAAAAAAAAAAAAGAAAAGCTTTTTGAACAAAAATTCAAATGAAAAAAGTCGGAATTCAATAAATTTTCCGTTTGTATGCCTCCGTACTCGTTTTTTTCTTCTTATGAAGCATTTTCATCATTTAATCTCCAATTGAAGAGTTTGATTCCAAACGGTACTAAAGACCATTTTCATCGAAATTGAGTTAGGACTTTCCCAGGGTTTTATGGGGTTGTTCTTCACAAAAATGCGATCGTTTTGGAGCAAAAGATAATCTATTCCCTTGAAAAACGACGGTTAATATTCCGTTTCATTTCAAAAGGTACTATACCCAACGCAATGCCGGACTCTCATCCGTTTTGTTTCAAAAAGTACTTTATCCACTTCGTTTGTTTTCAAAAAGTACTATATCCACTGTGTTTGATTTCAAAAAGGATGGTTTCCATCAAGGAGTAGGTACTTATTCAAGCGAACGTACAGAGGGCAGAATAGATCGTCTATCAGATTATTCTAGTTAATCAACTAAATAGTGTAGATCACACCAAGAATTAAAACTTTTCAACGTCTTCATTAAAAACACAAATTGTATTTGGATTCGCGTTTCAAAAACAGTGTCAGATCTATTGCCATCTGAAATTTTCCGGTTAGTCAGGTTCGTCTGTTAGTCACTCAACAAGAACTGACTGTTCCCAATTTAGTTCAGTATCCATGGTAGGAGCTCATTTGATCTCTGTGATTGATCATACATAATAATAGTTATTGTTCCGTTCATCTCGACAGAAAAAGAGAGGATTGCCGGTGAGCGATGTTCCGTCGCTACCCAAGTTCTACACGAATGTTGACGAAGTCGATCTCTCCTTGGAAATTTGCGGAGTCCGATTCGAAAATCCTTTCGGCCTCGCATCTGCACCACCGACTACAGCCAGCTCGATGATCCGGAGAGCGTTTGAAGCTGGATGGGGCTTTGCCGTCACGAAAACATTTGGTTTAGACAAAGTAAATTCAAGTTGAGATTATCAGTTCACATAACATCCGCATCAGAGGAGAAAAGCATCCTCGATGATGTCGATAATCTGTAATTATCTTGAACTATGAGATAATTAAGTGCTTAATTGATCCTAGGCCCCAGCTACTCCTGCTTTTAGTCTACGAGCGAGAAAAAGTTTTGAAAATGATTTATTATTGTCCGAAGGATTAGAATCTAGAGATTAGCGAAGTTACAGCAATGGCCTCAAATTTTTTAGTATGGAAAATGTTCTCCTTGCAAATCTGTTATATGGAACACTCAAAGAAGAAACTAAAAAGTCGAAACCAGCGTCATAATGTCCATAACAATAAAAGAAATAATGAGTGTTGGCTAAAGTAGTTAGATAACTTTAAAAAGTCAAATTATAGGGTGTCAGTGGAAATTAACTTCCTATACTTACATAATGTTCCGACTCCAAGAATTTATGAGATATTGACCAAGACAAATTGAAACTACTCCTACTCTGGAACAGAGTTATTGAATGAAAGTCATTTTTACCTCCTCAATTTAGTAGGCGTGTTCTTTCTAAATTGAAGAGAGCTGACTACTGTCAGAGGTTGATAGGGACAAACACTATTGGCGTCCCATTTAACCTGTGTAGTCTGCGTAAAACAACAATTTCCTCCTCAATTTGTAAGTTTGATGGAGTCAGACACTTACTGGTATCTTCATTTCTCGCTTACAACTTGGGAATATAAGAATTTAAAATTTAGTCTAGTCGTTGCAAAGGGAAAGGTAGGTAAGACTGCTACTTAGAGAATACAGCCTGAGTGTGAGACCAAGTGGAGAGAGGTGATTCTACTTGTGGTCGGTTAGCTAGGAATGGCAGAATTGAGCCTGTTTTGGGCCTTTCATGACGAGGGCCAGGAGAGGGAGTCCTGTCCCTGCTGTGACTAGGGCCTTCCCATCTATTCCTCCTAGGGCGGAGCTATGAATAGCATTTTGTAGACCTTGGTCTCTCTTGTTGGCTGTTAAATTCATCATAAATAGTACTTGAATTATTGACAATTATATGGTACGCCATACATAAAATATTCGGAAACTGCCCAAAATCTCCTACACTAGAAATGCTACAGAATATACAAATTTTCCGAAAAGTAGTCTTGTTTCCTCATTCCAATATCCAAATTTCAATAAGTAATAATGCTTTTTCATTAATTTATAATATAGACTTTAATAAAGAATTTTTTTGATGAATGACCGGACTGTTGACTAACGACTGACAATAAAGGTAATTTATTCCCAATAAATAGGATAGAATTACTGGGCTAGTTAGTGCCCTAATATTATGAGGAGAGGGACTGCTCTGTCGGCCCCCCAGCCACTGTAGGCGGTGAGGGCCTTCCCCTCTACTCTTAATTCCTAATTAACAATAATTAATTCCCAATATGTTTCTTTAAACCTTGTGTTCCAGGATTTGGTGACAAACGTGTCTCCTAGGATAGTTCGAGGCACGACTTCTCGCCACTTGTTTGGACCCGAACTAGGCTCATTTCTCAACATTGAGCTCATATCCGAGAAAAAATGTGACTACTGGTTCAAGTCAATCACTGAGCTCAAAAAAGACTTCCCCAAAAAGGTATGCCCTGATAATAACCAATTTTGATTTGTTAGCTCAAAGAGGGCGATTTCACCATAGCCCGGGTTTGCTGATTAAAATTTTGACTCGGAATTTTTACTTCTGGAAGTTGTGTACTGGAGAAGAGAAAAAGTGGTAGGATTGATGATGGAGCTTGTTGGCTGGTCCGTAACAGATTAAACAACTTAGGTGAAGGTGAGGGTAGATCTAACCAGCTCAAAACCACTAATAGGATGGGTTAGGTGGGTAAAGATAGATCGCCTGACACGAAACCGTTAGATGAACCTGTAAGGTAGAGGTAAGGCAGCAAGTGAGCAAGACAAGATTTTGGACTAGAGTGATTATGGTGGTTTCTCGAGTTGAACTTATATTTACAACTTGTGATAGGCGTAGACGAATTGGGAACCTGACACTCTAAGTCTCGACAGTTATGGGTTTTTTAGGTGGCCTGCTAGAGGTTTTTTAGGTAGGCCTGCTCACACCTGTTCTTCATTTGGGAATTATACCCAAGAGGAAGGAGGACGCCAGTTTTATCAGGTGCCTAGTTACTTCCTGCTGAATGGAAGAGTGTAGCTAGCCGATTTCCCTTCCTGCATAGATACCGAAGTTTAATGCCAGAATGTATTGCGAGGATTTTGGCTCAGAATCCCTTCTAAGAAGTTTTTTCCTTTTGTGAAATCACTATCAGAATGACACCCTAAAAGACACTAGTCAGCCTAGAAGAATTAAATCGAAGGGAATAGTTTTGGAACAAGGTATTAGAATGGAAAATTGGAGCATCGCTTCATCAGCGGAGTGAGCGCTACCCTGCTGTCCCATTACTGGATACTCGTTGTAGTTGTGGATCTCTGTCCCAAGCACTCCTATTGAGTTTCATATGATTGAGAGGAACATTTAATGGAGTATATTTTGCAGTAAGTGCACTGCCACGTACTTTTACGATCACTGAGAAACTAGCTAGTCTGATAGTCCCTAAATACCGGGCTATCAAAAATGTATCTCTTCCGAAGGACACGATGAGAGGTGTGTGCATTAGTTGCATGTTGGGAATAACACTTTTTCGAGTTTTGAGGCAAGCAAGAAGGAAGACTATATTGTTATGTGATACTATACACCTTTGTAATGAAGTATCTACGTATCAAATATAATAGTATATTAATCAACGCACTCGTTTTTTAATTTAGGTTATAATTGCAAGTATTATGTGTGCATATATCAAAGAAGATTGGGAAGTTCTAGCTTCAAGAGCCGAAGCAGCAGGAGCTGATATGCTCGAATTGAATTTGTCTTGTCCACACGGAATGGGAGAATCAGGAATGGGACTTGCTTGTGGACAGGTAATGTTGAAATATAGCATTACTCATTTCAATTCTGGTAGAAACTTTTCCTTTTTTGCCAGTAATTCTGTAGGTATTGAGATGTTTTTGTTTTTGTTTTACAGGACCCCGTGCTGGTAAAGCAAATTTCTCTATGGGTGAGGGATACTGTGAAAATCCCATTTTTCGTCAAACTAACTCCAAACACGACTGACGTCGTTAGCCTGGCCAAAGCTGCATATGCTGGTAATCTAACACACAAATCACTTTATTTGTTCGTTCGGAACCGTTTACAGCCAAGTTCTCACCAAGTTTGATATGTAAACTCCCGATTGTATGGTTCCTTCAAAATGTTCATCAGAATACGATAAAATGTTTGGGGATAGTGTGGGATGAGCCGGAGATGGTCCACTATCATTGTAGTCTGATTAATTACATCCATTAAGCCTGCACAATTGTGAGACTTCGATAACAAATTGTCGAGACTTCTTGCTGGTTTTTCTCGACACACCCCCTGATGTAAGCCCGCAACCCCTTGACTGAAAACCACTGCGTTAGATAATCCTATGCTTTGACTGAAACTTGCACGTTAACTAAAGTACCCAATAACATTTCTCGCACTCTAGGAAAAGCCAACGGAGTGACAGCCATCAACACCGTCTCAGGACTGATGGAGCTGAGAGGAGATGGAAATCCCTGGCCAGGAGTGGGCAAACAAAAGCTGACCACCTATGGGGGAGTGTCGGGCAACGCCATTCGACCATTGGGCCTCAGAGCTGTGTCGGCTGTTGCCAAAGCACTCCCAGGTTTCCCCATCCTTGGAACTGGAGGGATAGACAGTGCCGATGTGACCCTTCAGTATATTATGGCTGGAGCATCAGCTGTTCAGGTCAGTCCAGTATAGGCCTTGTTCTCGCCTAATTAATCGTTCCTGGGTTATGACCATATCGAAAGAACGTGGAATATGGGAGGAGAGTAGAGAAGTCACTACAGTCCACTCTCACCCTAGTCGATATTTTGTACTATGAATGAGCGTACTGTCATTCTCATACTGGAAGAAAACTGCTAACAACCACATAGGTACCTACCTCGATTGGAGTGCTCATTTCGAAATAATAACAGGAGCTGGAATCATTAAAAATTCGTAATGTATTCTACTAGTAATTTCTGTCATAAGGGCCGAGGGAAATTGAATTAGCTCTGTTGGCGTTGCATATTTTATGTGGCCGATTAATTTTCTGATGCAGCTCAAAACTGGTATATATGAAAACTGCTGTACACATTTCATGATTTCAAATTTTTAGCATGTATATGTTCATTGTAAGTTGTTCATTTCTTAATTGCGCATTGCAGATATGCAGCTCCGTGCAAAACCAAGATTTCACTGTAGTGGATGATTACATCTCTGGCTTGAAAGCTCAAATTTACATTAAATCATTGGAACACTCCGAAAAATGGTTAGGGCAGTCACCACCTACCCAAGTTCACCAAAAAGGAAAACCAAATTTCAAGGCAACGGACCAGAATGGGAAGGCAAGTTATTATGAAGTCCCTCCATTTCAAATTACTAGATCAATCCAACATTCGATAAGACTTATCGATTGATTTCAGATTTTCCTGAGATAGTTGTTTATTTTAATTTACCTACTTACTTTGTTACCTATTGTAAGACACCGCTGTATTAGTAAAACATATTGTTCAGTAATGCAAGCATTCCAGGGGACGTCCCATTGGATAAGCATTGGATCAGTTTAACCAGTTGGTAAGCGATAAAACTGTTTCACTCGATGTTTTTTATTTATTACTTTAGGGAAGAAATAGTGATCCTCCCCCCCCCACCCTTATCCACCATAAAATTTCTAGCGGCATGGGAGCCTCGTATATGAAGAGCATTTTAAAATCCATGATCTACGATACCCAACATGGGAATTCGAGTTCCAACCCCCCCCCCCCCCATCATCACCAATGGTGCCAGTCTGGTACCAAAGCGGAAATACGCGAAACATTGAACTTTCATCTATTAGTTTTAGTAGTACGTCGAGGTACACATCCTTATTCAAGGTGAAACACGAAAAAACGGCTGCCAAGTGGGTGTGGCACATAGCTTCCTCGTATCCATAACCCGATTATATAGATGATCCGATGCATAGTAGTTAATCTCAAAACACCAATCTCTAAGTACCTTTCACTACCCTCATAGGGGACCATCTACACGCTAATCTGGACAATCCTAGAAAATTTCATCAAATTCGGATGAAAAATGTAAGTGTTATAGCTCTTACAAGGATTTCACGTTTGCGCATGCGCAGATGCTTCTGTAAATTTCAAGGCCTTGATTTTCATTGGAGACCATCTACAACCTAATCCGCATAATCCCTGAAGGTTTTATCGAAATCGGGTAGAAAATGTGGAAGTTATGGCCGTTACAAGGAAATTCACGTTTGCGCATGCGCAGTCGCTTCTATCAGTCCGGGGATGATGATTTTCATAGGGGACCGTCTACACACCAACCCGCACAATCCCTGAAAATTTCATAGAAATCTGACAATAACTTCGTATAGTTATGCGCGTTACAAG
This sequence comes from Apolygus lucorum, assembly GCA_009739505.2. Taxonomy (NCBI): domain Eukaryota; kingdom Metazoa; phylum Arthropoda; class Insecta; order Hemiptera; family Miridae; genus Apolygus; species Apolygus lucorum. The sequence goes on from CM019167.2 coordinate 89,730,263, forward strand.
GAATTCATGACAGACACACAGATACGGAACCAAAATTGTTCAGACAGGTCTAAAACGCAAAACGCGAGTAAAAATTTTGATTTTGGAAAACTTTTTTTTTCAACCTTGAAAAGTGAAAACAAACAACGCTACCTTGGTAGACTCGGAAGCAAAAACCCACGAAATATGCGGTTTTTGGTGCCCTGGCACCACTATAAGTTCCATGGTGGCACAGGGAACAATTCATGAAAATCCGGAGGTATAATTAGAATTTTTCCTCAATTTCAAAGCTTGGTTACAATTGGTAAGCAGTAAAGGAACCGAAATATTGAAAAATCGGATATTCTGTGAAAATTATCCCCCCACTCGCCCCAACCCCTTGCGAAGTTTGATACTCGTTTTTAAAACTTTAACCCCCCTTTCCCCAAGGCAAATTTCGAAATTCCGACGTAGTGCACAACTAGATAGTTTTCCGCGTCTAACAAAAAAGAACCAGGAAAATCGGTTGAGAACTAAGACCTGTGCAGACGACACAAGATTTTGTCACACACACACACACACAGACATACACCTATGGTTTTTTCGCGGATTTGGATTCAGAATGGTCTAAAACGGATTACTGTGTGGTTATTTTTTAGGACGTCCCACAGTAAGACTTGGGCGTCCTTATGCGATCGATCTGGGGTAAAGTTGGACAACACTCAACAGAAAAAAAAAATAACCACACAGTAATCCGTTTTAGACCATTCTGAATCCAAATCCGCGAAAAAAAACCATAGGTGTATGTCTGTGTGTGTGTGTGTGTGTGTGTGTGTGTGTGTGTGTGTGTGTGTGTAACAAAATCTTGTGTACTCTGCACAGGCCTTAGTTCTCAACCGATTTTCCTGGTTCTTTTTTTGTTCGTCGCGGAAAACTATCTAGTTGTGCACTACGTCGCCGGAATTTCGAATTTTGCCTTTTAAGGGGAGGAAAGGGGGGTTTAATGCTTAATGAACCAACTAAATTCGATGAACCAACTAATTTCGATGAACCAACTAATTTCGATGAACCAACTAAATTCGATGAACCAACTAATTTCGATGAACCAACTAATTTCGATGAACCAACAAAATTCGATGAACCAACTAAATTCGATGAACCAACTAAATTCGATGAACCAACTAATTTCGATGAACCAACTAATTTCGATGAACCAACTAAATTCGATGAACCAACTAAATTCGATGAACCAACTAATTTCGATGAACCAACTAATTTCGATGAACCAACTAAATTCGATGAACCAACTAATTTCGATGAACCAACTTAATTCGATGAACCAACTAATTTCGATGAACCAACTAAATTCGATGAACCAACTAAATTCGATGAACCAACTAATTTCGATGAACCAACTAATTTCGATGAACCAACTAAATTCGATGAACCAACTAATTTCGATGAACCAACTTAATTCGATGAACCAACTAATTTCGATGAACCAACTAAATTCGATGAACCAACTAATTTCAATGAACCAACTAATTTCGATGAACCAACTAATTTCGATGAACCAACTAAATTCGATGAACCAACTAAATTCGATGAACCAACTAATTTCGATGAACCAACTAAATTCGATGAACCAACTAATTTCGATGAACCAACTAATTTCGATGAACCAACTAAATTCGATGAACCAACTAATTTCGATGAACCAACTAAATTCGATGAACCAACTAAATTCGATGAACCAACTAAATTCGATGAACCAACTAATTTCGATGAACCAACTAATTTCGATGAACCAACTAAATTCGATGAACCAACTAAATTCGATGAACCAACTAATTTCGATGAACCAACTAATTTCGATGAACCAACTAAATTCGATGAACCAACTAATTTCGATGAACCAACTTAATTCGATGAACCAACTAATTTCGATGAACCAACTAAATTCGATGAACCAACTAAATTCGATGAACCAACTAATTTCGATGAACCAACTAATATCGATGAACCAACTAAATTCGATGAACCAACTAATTTCGATGAACCAACTAAATTCGATGAACCAACTAAATTCGATGAACCAACTAATTTCGATGAACCAACTAATTTCGATGAACCAACTAAATTCGATGAACCAACTAATTTCGATGAACCAACTAAATTCGATGAACCAACTAAATTCGATGAACCGACTAATTTCGATGAACCAACTAAATTCGATGAACCAACTAAATTCGATGAACCAACTAAATTCGATGAACCAACTAATTTCGATGAACCAACTAAATTCGATGAACCAACTAATTTCGATGAACCAACTAATTTCGATGAACCAACTAAATTCGATGAACCAACTAATTTCGATGAACCAACTAAATTCGATGAACCAACTAATTTCGATGAACCAACTAATTTCGATGAACCAACTAAATTCGATGAACCAACTAAATTCGATGAACCAACTAATTTCGATGAACCAACTAATTTCGATGAACCAACTAAATTCGATGAACCAACTAAATTCGATGAACCAACTAATTTCGATGAACCAACTAATTTCGATGAACCAACTAAATTCGATGAACCAACTAATTTCGATGAACCAACTTAATTCGATGAACCAACTAATTTCGATGAACCAACTAAATTCGATGAACCAACTAAATTCGATGAACCAACTAATTTCGATGAACCAACTAATTTCGATGAACCAACTAAATTCGATGAACCAACTAATTTCGATGAACCAACTAATTTCGATGAACCAACTAAATTCGATGAACCAACTAATTTCGATGAACCAACTAAATTCGATGAACCAACTAAATTCGATGAACCAACTAATTTCGATGAACCAACTAAATTCGATGAACCAACTAAATTCGATGAACCAACTAATTTCGATGAACCAACTAATTTCGATGAACCAACTAAATTCGATGAACTAACTAATTTCGATGAACCAACTAAATTCGATGAACCAACTAAATTCGATGAACCAACTAATTTCGATGAACCAACTAAATTCGATGAACCAACTAAATTCGATGAACCAACTAAATTCGATGAACCAACTAATTTCGATGAACCAACTAAATTCGATGAACCAACTAAATTCGATGAACCAACTAAATTCGATGAACCAACTAATTTCGATGAACCAACTAAATTCGATGAACCAACTAAATTCGATGAACCCACTAATTTCGATGAACCAACTAAATTCGATGAACCAACTAATTTCGATGAACCAACTAAATTCGATGTACCAACTAAATTCGATGAACCAACTAAATTCGATGAACCAACTAAATTCGATGAACCGACTAATTTCGATGAACCAACTAAATTCGATGAACCAACTAAATTCGATGAACCAACTAAATTCGATGAACCAACTAATTTCGATGAACCAACTAAATTCGATGAACCAACTAATTTCGATGAACCAACTAATTTCGATGAACCAACTAAATTCGATGAACCAACTAATTTCGATGAACCAACTAAATTCGATGAACCAACTAATTTCGATGAACCAACTAATTTCGATGAACCAACTAAATTCGATGAACCAACTAAATTCGATGAACCAACTAATTTCGATGAACCAACTAATTTCGATGAACCAACTAAATTCGATGAACCAACTAAATTCGATGAACCAACTAATTCGATGAACCAACTAATTTCGATGAACCAACTAATTCGATGAACCAACTAATTTCGATGAACCAACTAATTCGATGAACCAACTAATTTCGATGAACCAACTAATTCGATGAACCAACTAATTCGATGAACCAACTAAATTCGATGAACCAACTAATTCGATGAACCAACTAATTTCGATGAACCAACTAATTTCGATGAACCAACTAAATTCGATGAACCAACTAATTTCGATGAACCAACTAATTTCGATGAACCAACTAAATTCGATGAACCAACTAATTTCGATGAACCAACTAAATTCGATGAACCAACTAAATTCGATGAACCAACTAATTTCGATGAACCAACTAAATTCGATGAACCAACTAAATTCGATGAACCAACTAATTTCGATGAACCAACTAATTTCGATGAACCAACTAAATTCGATGAACCAACTAATTTCGATGAACCAACTAAATTCGATGAACCAACTAAATTCGATGAACCAACTAATTTCGATGAACCAACTAAATTCGATGAACCAACTAAATTCGATGAACCAACTAAATTCGATGAACCAACTAAATTCGATGAACCAACTAAATTCGATGAACCAACTAAATTCGATGAACCAACTAAATTCGATGAACCAACTAAATTCGATGAACCAACTAATTTCGATGAACCAACTAAATTCGATGAACCAACTAAATTCGATGAACCCACTAATTTCGATGAACCAACTAAATTCGATGAACCAACTAATTTCGATGAACCAACTAAATTCGATGTACCAACTAAATTCGATGAACCAACTAAATTCGATGAACCAACTAAATTCGATGAACCAATTAATTTCGATGAACCAACTAAATTCGATGAACCAACTAAATTCGATGAACCGACTAAATTCGATGAACCAACTAATTTCGATGAACCGACTAAATTCGATGAACCAACTAAATTCGATGAACCGACTAATTTCGATGAACCAACTAATTTCGATGAACCAACTAATTTCGATGAACCAACTAAATTCGATGAACCGACTAAATTCGATGAACCAACTAATTTCGATGAACCGACTAAATTCGATGAACCAACTAAATGCGATGAACCAACTAAATTCGATGAACCGACTAAATTCGATGAACCAACTAATTTCGATGAACCAACTAAATTCGATGAACCAACTAAATTCGATGAACCAACTAAATTCGATGAACCGACTAAATTCGATGAACCGACTAAATTCGATGAACCGACTAAATTCGATGAACCGACTAAATTCGATGAACCAACTAAATTCGATGAACCGACTAAATTCGATGAACCAACTAAATTCGATGAACCAACTAAATTCGATGAACCGACTAAATTCGATGAACCAACTAAATTCGATGAACCAACTAAATTCGATGAACAAACTAAATTTGATGAACCAACTAAATTCGATGAACCAACTAAATTCAACTTCATACATCCATTACTTTTCTAAATCAAAATTCCCACCCACCATTTTTAGGACGTCCCACAGTAAGACTTGGGCGTCCTTATGCGATCGATCTGGGGTAAAGTTGGACAACACTCAACAGAAAAAAAAAATAACCACACAGTAATCCGTTTTAGACCATTCTGAATCCAAATCCGCGAAAAAAACCATAGGTGTATGTCTGTGTGTGTGTGTGTGTGTGTGTGTGTGTGTGTGTGTGTGTGTGTGTGTGTGTGTGTGTGTAACAAAATCTTGTGTACTCTGCACAGGCCTTAGTTCTCAACCGATTTTCCTGGTTCTTTTTTTGTTCGTCGCGGAAAACTATCTAGTTGTGCACTACGTCGCCGGAATTTCGAATTTTGCCTTTTAAGGGGAGGAAAGGGGGGGTTAAGGCTCGAAAAACATACGTTTTTGGGCATAATCTTGTGTACTCTGCCCAGGCCTTAGTTCTCAAACGATATTCGTGGTTCTTTTTTCGTTTGACGCGGAATACTATCTAGTTGTGCACTACGGCGCCGGAATTTCGGATTTTGCTTTTTAAGGGGGGGAAAGGGGGGGTTAATGCTTAAAAAACGTGCGTTTGCGTGAATAATCTTGTAAACTCTGCCCAGGCCTCAATTTCCAACCGATTTGCGTGTTTCTTTTTTTGTTTGACTTAAATAACTTCTGAGTTGTACATGATTTTACCAGAGAACCAAAATTCGCAAGGTGAGGGGGTGAGTGGGGGGATAATATTCACTAAATATCCGAATTTTCAATATTTCGGTTCCCTTCCTGCTTACTAATTGTACCCAGTGAGAGTGAAACATTTTTATCGCTTACCAACCAATTCGACGCGGTAATCTAACTAATTGTGCACTACGTCACCGGAATTTTGAATTTTGCCCTTTAAAGGGGGAGGGGAGGGGGGCCTAAAAAATGTGCGTTTCTGGGCATAATCTTGTAAATTCTGCCCAGGCCTCAATTTCCAATCGATTTGAGTATTTCTTTTTTTTGTTCGACTCAGAAATCTTACAAATTGCACACTATTCCACCAAAGTATCAAAATTAGCAAGGGGAGGGGGCGAGTGGGGGGATAATTTTCACAAAATATCCAATTTTTCAAGATTTCGGTTTCTCTATAGCTCATTAATTGTACACAAGATTTAAATTTTAAGGAAAAATACTCATTGTACCCCTGGATTTTGATGAATAATTCTCTGTACCCCCATGGAACTAATAGTGGTGCCACCATGGTGCCAGACAGCATAAATCGCACACTTCGTGGCTTTTTGTGTGTTTCACCTTGAAAAAAGATGTAAACTTCGATGGACTCCCTACCACAACTAACAGATGAAAGTTCAACTTTGCAACGTATTACCGCTTTGGTGCCAGACTGAGACCATTGGAGGAGGGGGGAAGTGTTTACACGAATTCGCATGTTGGGTATCGTAGATCATGGATTTTAAAATGTTCTTCAAATTCGAGGCTCCCAAGCCGCTATAAATATAATGGTGGATAATGGTGAGGGGGGGGGGGGGAACTATTTCGGCCAAGTGGAGGGATAATATTCACGCAATTTCCGATTTTCAAGATTTCGGTTCCTTTTTTAGGACGTCCCACAGTAAGACTTGGGCGTCCTTATGCGATCGATCTGGGGTGAAGGAGGACAACACTCAACAGAAAAAAAAATAACCACACAGTAATCCGTTTTAGACCATTCTGAATCCAAATCCGCGAAAAAAACCATAGGTGTATGTCTGTGTGTGTGTGTGTGTATGTGTGTGTGTGTGTGTGTGTGTGTGTGTGTGTGTGTGTGTGTGTGTGTGTGTGTGTGACAAAATCTTGTGTCGTCTGCACAGGCCTTAGTACTCAACCGATTTTCCTGGTTCTTTTTGGGCATAATCTTGTGTCGTCTGCACAGGCCTCAGTTCTCAACCGATTTTTGTGGTTCTTTCTTTCATCGACGCGGAAAACTATCTAGTTGTGCACAACGGCGCCGAAATTTTGAATTTTGCTTTTTAAGGGGGGAAAAGGGGGGGTTAATGCTTAAAAACGTGCGTTTGCGGGCATAATCCTGTAAACTCTGCCCAGGCCTCAATTTCCAACCGATTTGCGTGTTTCTTTTTTTGTTTGACTCAAATAACTTCCGAGTTGTACATGATTTTACCAGAGTACCAAAATTCGCAAGGGAAGAGGGTGAGTGGGGGGATAATATTCACAAAATATCCGATTTTTCAATATTTCGGTTCCTTTACTGCTTACTAATTGTACCCAAGCTTTGAAATTGAGGAAAAATTCTCATTATACCTCCGGATTTTCATGAATTATTCTCTGTACCACCATGGAACTAATAGTGGTGCCACCATGGTGCCAGGACATGGTGCCATGATGCCATAAACCGCTTATTTCGTGTTTTTTTTTTTTTGTATTTCACCTTGAATACGGATGTGAACTTCGACGGACTGCCTACCAAAACTAACAGATGAAAGTTCAATGTTACGACGTATTTCCGCTTTGGTGCCAGAGTGGCACCATTGTTGGCGTTGGGGAGGTGGTGGGGGTGGGTGGGGGGTGAACTCGAATTCGCATGTTGGGTATCGTAGATCATGGATTTCAAAATGCTCTTCAGATTCGAGGCTCCCATGCCGCTAGAAATGTTAAGGTGGATAATGGTGGGGGGGGGGGTCAGTATTTCTTGCCTAAAGTAATAAATAAATTACATCGAGTGAAACAGTTTTATCACTTAACAACTGGTTAAACTGATCTAATGCTTATCCAATGGGACGTCCCCTGGAATGCATGCATTACTAAACAATATGTTTTTCTGTTGAGTGCTGTCCTCCTTCACCCCAGATCGATCGCATAAGGACGCCCAAGTCTTACTGTGGGACGTCCTAAAAACAGATTATGATTCCGTCTTGTTCATGTCTACTTCGACACTCACGCTATATGTATTTCAGACTCTACCAGTTTTTGGTAAATACAAGGAAACGCGAGAACAAATCATCGCACAATCGAAAAAATTCAACCAGGATGTGAAAATACTCAAGCCCAGGTTGATATCCAAGCAAGTGAGGGCTGTCATGAGGCTCCAAGAGCTGATAGGGTCTTCACTGGAGCACATCACGAATTACAAAAGCCTGGACAACACTGACCAAGTCGTAGCTCTTGTCAATGAGGTGAGACAAGACCACGTGACCTGCCGAATCATTTCATTTCGTAAATAATGTATAAATGTATAAGAGGAAGACAACAGTATGACCAAAAGCTACCACCAATCTCACAACCTCGAAAAACGAGAATTAATGTGGTTGAATTTCCGATGAAAAACACTATTGAACTTAGGAGGGAAACTGTAATTCCAAAAAACAAATCATCATTATTCATACCATTAGATGACAATTTATTTCGTTGGACCGGACACATGTCTTCCAATGCCTTATATATAATTAGGAACCGCACACTTCAATGAATACCCAGTAAATAATATAAACCCTATGATTAACCCCAAAGGTAGGCAATTTGATTTTTCGAAGAATCTGTAGACAAATTATTTCAAGTTGGAAATTCAATTTAAAATAAGAGAGAAGCTGAGAGAGTTGTGGTTGGTCTCATTTGACACAGAAATCTAATTCTATGTGATGTTCAATTAGGGGTATTCCTTGACAAGATTATGATTTCGATGTTGTTCAAGCGGAAATCTTTGACAAAAGAAAATCATTAAACTCTATTCAAGACTTGTATTACGACTATCCATGAAAAAAGAAAGGATTTCCTATTTAAGACCTCATCACAAAATACAGAAGAGACTCATGATTTTTGTATTTTGTATTCATTTCAGGATATGTGCATCAATTGTGGAAAGTGCTACATGGCGTGCAATGATTCTGGTTATCAAGCGATCACGTTTGACGAGGACACTCACATACCGTTTGTCACCGACGAGTGCACTGGTTGCACGTTATGCCTTTCAGTTTGCCCCATCATCGACTGCATAACGTGAGTTTCTTTTTTTTCCATTGCTTACTAGAGTGTAGTACAGGGTGCGACAGCATAACTTCCTTTTTTCAAAACAGAATAAAATGCATTGTATGAATCAGAAAATTTGTTCCTAATATGGTTTTTACAGTGTAGGTACACTACAGGTGCACATTGGTTTTGAAGATAAAATCACTCAGGTGACGTCCTCCATCTCAATCCACTGAATATACCAGTGTCTGGCGTGTGTCATGACTCAAGCATAGCAGGCGTTATGTTGGAAATTCCTTTTTGATGTCTTTCTTTAAATTTTAGAGTATCTATCCTTGGACGGTTCACTAAAAATATGGAATTTCAAAAAACACCTTTAAAAAAATCACAATGGGACAAATTGGGAGATAAGGCCTCTGCAAAACGCTCCTGTTTGAGGAAGTGTTCCCAAAAAAACAGCCATCGATGCTTTTGCGATGTGTGAGGTTGCACCGTCTTGTTGGAACCAAATTAAAAAAAAAAAAAATCCTGTAACACCTTGTAGTGTTCCCTCAATTTACCCTACACGGGATGGGTAGCACAATGACAAAACGCGTAAATGAATAATGACAGCGGTTTATTTGAAACTTCAACAAGCACGTTAGGTAGGCACATCAACGGGGCTCAGAACACACTGCTCCTGAGCGATCCCACTCTCCAGCCTTAATCTAATTATAAAGTGCGCAGGCGCTACTTATTGTAAACAAACACTACACACCTAATAACAATAAGATGGCAGTTTTGAGGGAACCCAGAACGCCTCATTTCAATCAGGGGCGATTTGCAGAGGTCGGTCCGATCCTTCTATTTGTCCTCTTGAGATTTTTTCTACGGGGTTTTTGAAATCCTGAATTCAATCCTGTGTTTCAAGATTAAAAGAACGGCATCAGGAAAGAATTTCACACATAACGCCTGCTACGCTTGACAGAGTCATGAAAAGCTAGAAATCGGTATATTCAATGAATTGAGAATGGGGGACGTCAACTATGTGTTTTTATCTTCAAAACTTTAGTAATGTACTTACCTACACTATAAAAACCAAATTACAAATTTTCTGATTCATGAGAGATAAGGACTTGGGGTTACCTTGGTAAGCCAGACATCTCATGTAGGGACGTAGTAAATAAAATACGGGCGAGTGCGGATTCCATGAACAACTTGGTTGGTCACTAATCACAACACATTCACTCCGACCGATGTTTCGAAAAAGGCCTTCACAACGCGAAAAGTAAATCGACGACCTAATTAAAAGGGAAATACGCACAAATTCACTTCTTCGTCTTGATTCTGGAACCACAATCCACCAGCAATCACTCCGACCTTAGGAAAAGAAGATAGACTGATTGTGTCCGATTACCTGCCTTTGCAGGTTGGAAGGAGAGGCGTCTGGAGATCCAGCGGCTCGTCCTCGACACAAGCGCTCACAGCGGCCTTCCTGCTAACTCTCTTATCTCATTCTCACGCTCAATTTGAGTTTGTAATAATAATAATAGATGGTGCATGATGAACTTCGTTGAGGTCTCATCAATGGTTGGAGGTAGGTAGTCCAGGTCAATAAAAAACCTTTTTCTTTCCTACGTACATCTACCTAAAAAAAATTGGTAATTGTTTTTACAAGACAAGCTTCATTCTTCGGTAACTGAAGGCACTTGCAGCGAATTTTCCAAAAAATGAAGCTATTGCAATCGTCTAAAAAAAACCGGGGTGAAGTTAGCAATAGATTCTAGCAACAGAAAAACGTCTGCCAAGTGGGTGTGGCACATAGCTTCCTCGTATCCATAACCCGATTATATAGATGATCCGATGCAAAGGTAGTAGTTAATCTCAAAACACCAATCTCTAAATACCTTCCACTACCCTCATAGGGGACCATCTACACGCTAATCTGGACAATCCTAGAAAATTTCATCAAATTCGGATGAAAAATAAAGTGAGTAGATGTATGTGATTAGATCAAAAAAATACTTAGCCTCGGCTGGGATTCGAACCCGCGACCCCTGGGGGACAGTTGAAGTTACGGCTGTTACATGGAATTTACGTTTGCGCATGCGCAGTCGCTTCTATCAGTCCGGGGATGATGATTTTCATAGGGGACTATCTACAACCCAATCCACATAATCCCTGAAAATTTCATTGAAATCGGGTGGAAAATGTAGAAGTTATGGACGTTATTTTTTTATTTTTTTTTTTTTAATAAACTCCCCTCAAAGACAAAATGTCTTTTGAAAAAAAAAAAAAAAAGGAGGAAATTCACGTTTGCGCATGCGCAGTGGCTACTATCGGTCCGAAGGTGATGATTTTCATAGGGGATCATTCAAATACTAGTCTGTAACATCCCTGAAAATTTCATTGAAATCGGATGGAAAATGTAGAAATTATGGCCGTTACAAGGAAATTCACGTTTGCGCATGCGCAGGGGCTACTATCAGCCCGAACGTGGTGATTTTCATAAGGGACCATCTAAATACTAATCTGTAACATCCCTGAAAATGCCATTAAAATCGGATGGAAAATGTAGAAATTATGGCCGTTACAAGGAAATTCACGTTTGCGCATGCGCAGTGGCTACTATCAGTGCGAAGGTGGTGATTTTCATAGGGGACCATCTAACCACTAATCTCTAACATCCCTTAAAAATTCATTGAAATCGGATGGAAAATGTAGAAGTTATGGCCGTTACAAGGAATTCACGTTTGCGCATGCGCAGTCGCTTCTATCAGTCCGGGGATGATGATTTTCATAGGGGACCGTCTACACACCAACCCGCACAATCCCTGAAAATTTCATAGAAATCGGACAATAACTTCGTATAGTTATGCGCGTTACAAGGAATTCATGACAGACAGACAGACAGAAACGGAACCAAAATTGTTCAGAAAGGTCTAAAACGCAAAACGCGAGTGAAAATTTTGATTTTGGAGAACTTTTTTTTTTCGTCCTTGAAAACTGAAAACAAAGCTTCCGCTACCTTGGTAGATTCGGAAGCAAAAGTTAATGCTAACCCGGATGGAAGTGGAGTTGAGGAAAAAGGGAGAAACAGACATGAAGATCTCTAGTAGGATACTCTAGTAGGATAGGTACTAGGTCCCTGGAAACAGAGGAGATAAGAGAGTTAGCAGGAAGGCCGCTGGGAGCGCTTGGGTCGAGGACGAGCCGCTGGATCTCCAGACGCCTCTGTTGGAAGGGGATGGAAGCCATTGCGCATGCGTAGGGCACGTTTGCAAATATCAGTTCTAAGGTGATTCCAGGAAGGACACCCTCTCAGCCTGCTACCCGTTGTTTTGTTCGTGTTTATCCACAAGATGTTCTAACTTGAAAAAAAAAACATTCACGAACTGAAAGATCTTTTTCTCTTTCTGGTTTTTGGTTTATTATTCTCAATAATGAACCTTTGGAATCGACCAAGAAAAAAATGTAATATTGTTAGATCCAAATTTTAATGGCTGGGCAAATTCAAAACAACCAATATACAACTGAGCCTCCCTCGTAGAAGAGGTCATTGTTGTTCCAGTTACTTTCAAAAGAACTCTCGATCCCCGTTTTCTCATAAAATAAATCATTTATGATGAGGGAACCGCACAAAGAGATTTTCGTGCGGCTAGAAAACGTTTTCAATCGTTGTTCAACTTTTCCTGAGTCCGAATAGCTCTTGAATGGAGGTCAGACTCTTCGGGTGAGTACTTCTTGCCAACACCTTTTTGCTACCTGCCGAAAGTAAGCTGAGTTTACTAAGCTCCCACTTCAATTCTTCTAGAAGATTTTCCAGCGCCCTCCTTCCTTACTGCCTCACTAATTTTAGCCAATTTTACTATTGCCGATGAAGGTGTAATTAAATTTTAAATCACGATAAGCGGATTGTGATTGCCATAGGTATCCAATATCCTATTTGCGGTTTTTTTTTTCAAAATGTTTTCTCTAACGTGGTTTATTTGAATTATTGTTACTAAAAATTGATTTTAAAATGTTCAAACATATATTAAAAATTTTCCCTTAGAGATTTTCCCTGGTCGCAGGATCAGTATTTCTTATATGGCAAGATGTTTGAAGTAGGTACCTAACTATGTTGACAAAGTGATGACCTGAAATTCTAGAGATTTCAAACTTAAAAAATACTGACGAATACCCTGCTGTTTTGACATTAGAGCATATTCCCAATTTCTATCAATAAAATGCCAGTGAGCGGATTCTTGAATCTAAAGAAAGTACGTAACACAAGGTAGGCGCTTGTTCTTCAAGTTAGTTGATTTTCGAACTCAAGGATAGAATGCATCCATTCCGTCATTCTTTCTGAGCTTCCTACTTTATCAATTATGTCATTATCTAGTAAGACAATTTTTTAAAATAATTTCGAACTAATTCTTTTTCTTTGATTTTAGGATGGTAACAAAGAAGATACCACACAAGATCAATAGAGGATCGAAGTAAAACTAGAAAGTTTGAATAAAAGTGGCACCGCTGGTGATTTACCAGCAACCAATGTGGGTTCTTAGTGTGTACTGCTTCAGCTAATTGTTGCGTATGCGCAGTAACCACCATTGGCTCGATTGAAGTGACATGATTAGTGTCCCTCCTATGCTCTGCTCACAATATTTGCGATGTAAGGATGGTAACGGTTTATCAAATAGGTACCTACTTAGTTGTGGATTTTTCCCGGGTCAAGGTGTTTGGTCACTAATGAATAGACAGACTCCGTGCAAAAATGTGTTGTGTAATTTGAAAGCCAAAATGTAAAATAAAATTTGCTTTTGGAGGGCGAATGGTTTCTTCTTCTTTGTAAATACCTATCAACAAAATCTAATCATTCCCTGTAGCAGAAAGCAAACCCCGAGTCACGGAAGTTTCCAAAGTTTTGCAAACAATGCACCTGGAGAGAGAACCACGTCAATATGGGTAAGATTAGTTTTCAAAAACATATTTGGAACTGTCCCCGGGCATGCATTAACGATATTTTGGAATAAGGTCAATACGCTGTAATTGAATTAAGACAATTCACTAGGATAATTATGAATAATTACTTATGATGATAAATTCATGATTTGAATGGACGATTTTCCTGTTGGTCGACTGGGCAATTGTTCGATTACCACTTTGAAATAAATCGATTCTGTGAAGGATCGATGTTGCATCCTAAGAATGATTACCAACTTCCGTTTCACCATGGATTAACCATAGTGTAAACCACCATCCATAGTTTGAGCGAACGGGGAAGTACTTACGGCAGTGGAAGTATGTACACCCGTGCAGCTCGGTGCTCCCCTCACGGGCTGCTTTGGTTTATTATTTTCAATAATGAACCTTTGGAATCGACCAAGAAAAAAAAATTTTAACACTCCCTCAAAATTTGATGGTTTACATTTCAAGGTACGTAGAATCCAAAAATCGAATAAAAATTTGGCCGTCCGTCCGCCGTACGCGGCACTTTCCCCACTTAGCATTGACCGATTTTGATGAAATTTGGTATGTAGGCTCCTTCTGGGATCTAGTTGCGCCCCGAAGATTTTGGTTAATGTAGGTCACTTCTAAGGGTTCCAAAATCAATTTTGAAATTTTGAAAACGCCCTAACTCAAAAAATTTTGATATAAAGGTATTGTTTTTCCTTCAATTTAAGATTCTATAGAATTTTTAGAATTTTTTGAGACCACCCGGAGCTCTGTAGGACAAACCGTTCGCTCACTACGAGAATTTAAAGTTTGGACGTACGATAAATCAGAAACACGAGTGTGAATCTCCGTTCAAATTAAAGCTGACCGAAATGCGATCGATGTTTTTCTTCATGTTGGATGGTTGGTTGGTGGCTTTGTAGACGAGTGGTCTATATAAAAATAATAAACCATTGTGTAATAATTTGCGGCGTTTTCGGGCGGAAGTAGGGATGGGGTATCGAAGAAATTATCGATACTCTAATAATATCGATATCCCAACCCCATCTGACTTTCGCAGCGAAATTCAAAGGCCAGATAGCTAGGAAATATGTGGGTCTCATCAATGTTAAAATAAATGCTGCTTCAACAATAGTTGATCGGCTGGGCATCATTCGCTTTTAAAAATCGAGTACCCTAAACAGATTAATAACGTCATCAACACCATTAGGTAATTATCCTCATTGAACAAACGGTTGGTCTCACAGAGCTCTGGGTTGTGTCAAGAAATTCTTTAAAATCCTCACTATGTATTTTAAATAAAGGAAAAACGCTGCAAATTATTACACAATGGTTTATTATTTTTCTATATAGATCACTCGTCTACAAAATCACCAACCATCCAATATGAAGAAGAAAAAAAAATCAAATTCACCAACCATCGGTCGCATTTTGGTCAGCTCTAATTTGAACGGAGATTAGGCCTCTTTTGCGATTCTCACTCGTGTTTTGATTTATTTATATATTTCAATATAAACCCTTAAATTTTCGTAGGGAGCGAACGGTTTGTCCTACAGAACTCCGCGTGGTCTCAAAAAATTCTAAAAATTCTAAAGTCAGCTGTCTGCGATGTCTTGTGCAGTTGTAACTCCAATATAACATTTTCTAGTTAACATTTCTTTTATTTAAATTACCCAAGAGGTTATGGGCCCAGATAATTTAAATTCGAGTCAGTGAAGTGTCAATCCAAGTCGCGAATTCGGCAATTTGTCGCGGAAATTTTTGAGAGTCTTGCTACACGTGCGCGCCCTATTTGAGTTCAACATCGGCCATTTCATTGAATTATATCCCCGTTACTCGGTTTAATAGCACAGGATTCCAAACCTGGAAAATGCTGGTTTTATCTGTCCTGGAAGAGCTAGAAGTTGAATAAGCACTTGGAGGAAAATCGGCTGGAATGGATGAAATGAACTTCAAAAGATCGAAAAGCCCGGAATGTCCTTACACGATGTCTCGACGAAGGTATTCTACAAAAAAATGATAAATGGTAAACGGAGCTCCACCAACAAACGATGGATGCGAAAAACTGGCCTCTCAACTAAAACCGTTTTATGTAGGCTCCATTTGGGGTCTAGTTGTGCCCTGAAGATTTTGGTTGATGTAGGTCACTTCTAAGGGTTCAAAAATGAATTTTGAAATTTTTAAAACACCCTAACTCAAAAAAATTTGATATAAAGGTATTTTTTCCCTTCAATTTAAGATTCTATAGAATTTTTAGAATTTTTTGAGACCACCCGGAGCTCTGAAGGACAAACCGTTCGCTCCCTACGAGAACTTAAGGGTGTTACGGACGATAAATCAGAAAAAAAAATTATGAAAATACAAGAATAGTGAAATAAAAAACTTTTTAACAAAAAAGCGGACCGACCTCATAATTGATGATGGCATCCCACTAAAAAGGAAAAAATAATAACGACAACTTATTCAGATAGGTAGGTAGGTACGCATTGAAGTCGCCGCCGTGCCCATCTGCAGAGACAAACATACACAAGTAGATTCCACTTCCATCTGGTTAGTATTACAACATGGGTCGATAGTGCAATACAAAACAGGAATGAGAGTGGGTAGCTACCTATCATTGAGGTAATGCATGTGTTCATACTCAAATGAACCAGTTAGTGTTACAACATGCGTAGATAGTGCAATACAAAACAGGAGTAAGGGTAGGTAAGCAAGTAAACAACCTTCTCATGTTGAATTTTTATCCAACTGCCATTTTTGGTGAGGCAGACGTCTTCAGCTGTTATCAAAGGAAATATTCTTACTGAGATTCATACTTATTGTCACTCTCTCATCCTCCTTCATACGACAGCAGTGACGTACTACCTAATAGTTTTGGAACTGATTTATTACCTCAATGATAGCTACCCACTCTCATTCCTGTTTTGTATTGCACTATCGACCCATGTTGTAATACTAACCAGATGGAAGTGGAATCTACTTGTGTATGTTTGTCTCTGCAGATGGGCACGGCGGCGACTTCAATGCGTACCTACCTACCTATCTGAATAAGTTGTCGTTATTATTTTTTCCTTTTTAGTGGGATGCCATCATCAATTATGAGGTCGGTCCGCTTTTTTGTTAAAAAGTTTTTTATTTCACTATTCTTGTATTTTCATAATTTTTTTTATTTTTTACTTTTTAGTGATTTTTTTAATTTATTTTTAAAATTTAATTTTTAAAATCATTTGTTTTAATTGTTTTAATTGTTGCTTATTAATTTTGTTCGACTTTAATTATTTTAATTTTACATAACTTACCTACTACCAAGTACTTTTGTTTAAATTTTAAAATTATTCGTTTTAATTTTTAACTTATTAATTTTTTTCGACTTTTATCATTTAATTTTTTTTTAATTTTACATAATTACCTACTACCAAGTACTTTTGTTTAAAGTCGGTATTCTTTGAGTTACCGACCGTTAACCTGTTTTCTACATTTTTCGCTATTTTTCTTTTTTAAATCTTTTACTTGTATTTTTTAGTTACTAATGGTTTTTTTTTAATGTGGAATTAATTATTACTTTTTGAGGTTTTTTTTATGAAGGTAGTAGGTAACTTTATTGTTTAATTTTTACATTTTATTTTAGTACCTATACCTACAGTATTATTGTTTAAAGTAGTTATTAGTGAGTCCAAAAAATTATTAAACATAATGTTTAGTAATGCATGCATTCCAGGGGACGTCTCATTGGATAACCATTAAGTCAATTAGAACCTGTTGGTGAGCGAAAAAACACGCATTGTTATTTTGCTTCCTCCTGCACCAAACTGTTTCACTCAACGTAAATGACACGAGGGCGATGATATCCGTAGAGGAGTATCTACACTCAAATCCGCGCAATCCCAGAAAATACCATCAAAATCGCATGGAAAATGTAGAAAGTATAGCTCTTACAGGGAATTCACGTTTGCGCATGCGCAGTGGCTATTATCAGTTTCTTGGCAATGCTTTTCATCGGGGACCATCTATATGCCAATTTGCATGATCTCTGAGAATTTTCTTGAAATCGGATGGAAAATGTGGAAATGATGGCTGCTACTAGGAAATTATCGTTTGCACATGCGCAGCGGCTATCAGTCCGGGGGCAATGATTTTCATATGGGACCATCTAAACGCCAACTCGTACAATCTCTAAAAATTTCATCGGAATCGGACTTGAAGTTCATAATATGAAGTTCAAAATATTATTTTAGCCCGCTGCAACATGTTCTGGATGATGAGAAGGCTATGTGCTAGACCCACTTGGTAGTCTACCGGAATTTGATGGTTATCGGAAACCCTCCTCATAAAGCATCTCATTTTTTGTGAAGCTTAGAATCGGACCTTAAATTTGAATGTACACAAACATGTACAAAAAATGTACAATCAGTCGGGAAACTCGTCTTTCAATGAAATGTTAAAGTTAATTTCCAAATTGAGTTCAATATCATTTTTTGAAATTAAAATTTTGCTTCACAATCCACTTCATCTTGAAGAAATAAGCGTTTCACTCTAACTAGGGAGGATGGTCCCCAATGAATGAGAGGGTGGTCCCCCTTGAATTTGTTGAGGGGCGGCAGGCGTCCGAGAATATGCCGGAGGGGACGGGTGTGCGGGGGGGGGGGGGGTGGCTTCGAGGAATCGGGCGGGGGGAGAGGATGCGGAACAATCTTCCCGAAAACCACGTTTTTGAACTTTTTTCACAAAATTTCGATACTTTTAACAAAGCAAAATGAAATCTGATTGAAACGGGACCACTATGGATACTTGTAGAACACTTTTCAAAAAGAATCAGGCAGATTGATGCCCGAATAAGAAAATGCTAGTGGTACAAACATACAGAAAAAAAAATCGTCGTCCCATGACACACCGAACTGTATACCTCCTTCCTTCGGCGCGGCTTCGCCGCGCTTGAAGTCGGTCAAAAACGAGTGTGAATCGCAATAGAGGCCTAATCTCCGTTCAAATTAAAGCTGACCGAAATGCGATCGATGTTTTTCTTCTTGTTGGATGGTAGGTGGCTTTGCAGACGAGTGATCCATATAGAAAAAAAATAAACATTGTGTAATAATTTGCAGCGTATTTTATTTTATTCCGTCTTTTTCATGATTTCCGTGTTTGTTAGTTTGTTATTAACAAAAGACGCTGAGGAGAAATCAGCCTAATTTTTACACTCCATCTAAAAATAAGTATAGTTGGAGTTCCACCAGTGTTCTCGAGTGCGGGAACACACAGTTATATTGCTTCCGAGACTACCAAGGTAGCGGAAGCTTTGTTTTCACTTTTCGAGGACGCAAAAAAAAAGTTCTCCAAAATCAAAATTTCCACTCGCGTTTTGCGTTTTAGACCTTCCTGAACAATTTTGGTTCCGTGTCTGTCTGTCTGTCTGTCTGTCTGTCTGTCTGTCCGTCTGTCTGTCTGTCTGTCTGTCTGTCTGTCTGTCATGAATTCCTTGTAACGCGCATAACTATACGAAGTTATTGTCCGATTTCTATGAAATTTTCAGGGATTGTGCGGGTTGGTGTGTAGACGGTCCCCTATGAAAATCATCATCCCCGGATTGATAGAAGCGACTGCGCATGCGCAAACGTGAATTCCTTGTAACGGCCATAACTTCTACATTTTCCATCCGATTTCAATGAAATTCTCAGGGATGTTACAGATTAGTATTTAGATGGTCCCCTATGAAAATAATCTTCTTCGGACTGATAGTAGCCACTGCGCATGCGCAAACGTTAATTTCCTTGTAACGGCCATAACTTCTACATTTTCCATCCGATTTCAATGAAATTCTCAGGGATGTTACAGATTAGTATTTAGATGGTCCCCTATGAAAATAATCTTCTTCGGACTGATAGTAGCCACTGCGCATGCGCAAACGTTAATTTCCTTGTAACGGCCATAACTTCCACATTTTCCACCCGATTTCGATGAAATTTTCAGGGATTATGTAGATTAGGTTGTAAATAATCCCCTATGAAAATCATCATCCCCGGACTTATAGAAGCGACTGCGCATGCGCAAACGTGAATTCTTTGTAACAGCCGTAACTTCAACTGTCCCCCGGGGGTCGCGGGTTCGAATCCCAGCCGAGGCTAAGTATTTTTTTGATCCAATCACATACATCTACTCACTTAATTTTTCATCCGAATTTGATGAAATTTTCTAGGATTGTCCAGATTAGCGTGTAGATGGTCCCCTATGAGTGGTACTTAGAGATTGGTGTTTTGAGATTAACAACTATGCATTTGATCATCTATATAATCGGGTTATGGATACGAGGAAGCTATGTGCCACACCCACTTGGCAGACGTTTTTTTCTTATCTTCACGCAGTTGTGTGTCTGTATTTAGTGTCAAGCTCAGTCAGGAATGGTACTATCCGATTCTTCTGGTAACTACTTACCTATTCTATTTGTGTTATCTATTCTATATCAGTATATTGGTAAATAGTTGCATTCAATACAACACATTTCCAGGTTGGATGCCGCCGAGGGGGTGGAAGCCGCCGAGTTGCACCGCCGACGGTTGGGGGTTTATCTAATTAGATGTAATGTATGTAATTAAATGTAATAAATGGGTCAGCGGTATCGTAGGACCATTCTCTTTCATAACGATACATGATTGTAGCGTCAAAAACTTTGAAAATGACTCAAAAACGGAAAATGTACAGGGTTCAGTGTCCACTCTCGAAAAATCGTTATTGGCATTCGGTGCTTCGTCCAAAAGAGATATGCACAATGGTTCTATGTCCCAATAAGATACCTAGCTATACAATTCAATCGTGTTGTGGACACTAGAGCTTTGTCCGGTCACAGTTACCTACCTAGAGGATGATAGCATGCGCGCCACCGTAGAGCGTCGGAAAAAACCGTTCGCTCCACCTGAACTCAAGGGCTGGACTTATAAAAAATCAGAAAACCAAAACTGAATCCCGAAAGATTGTTCTCTATAGGGAATAGGCCTAAATATGTGTTCAAATTTCAGCTGATTAAATTCGAGCATTAATCGTTTCATAAAAGTTTTGTGTCAATTCAATTGGAGATTGATGTTTTGAGATCAACTACTATCCATCGGGTCATCTATATGTCGTTGCCTGAATGATGAACTGGATAACAATTTTAAATTGAAAAGAGCGCCAAGGCTGGATCGAGCCGCTCGAGCGGCGAATGTATGTATACATTCGGGTTAAGGATACGAGGAAGCTATGTGCCACACCCACTTGGCAGACGTTTTTCGACTGTTATTTCTCTACATTTTACCTTCCGGAAACCATATTATTTATTGTCACCTATTTATTTATTACACCTCATTTCATACGAACCGAACCTGCGCCCCAATACAAGGTACCTCCTGCTAGCTCAATCATTTATAATTGACTTAGCAGTTACCTACCTTTTAGAGAGACTGAACACCGTGTGTTGGTGGTAACACGACATACATTGTTTTTGCTTCCTCACTACCGAAGGTAGGGAAGCTTTGTATTCGTGAAAGAAGTGAAAAAAAAAAATGTCCTCCAAAATCAAAATTTCCACTTGCTTTTTGCGTTTTAGAGCTTCCCGAACAATTTTGGTTCCGTGTCTGTCTGTCTGTCGGTCTGTCTGTGGTCAATCCTTGTCCCGTGCAAAACTATACTAACCTGTGGTCCGATTTTGATGAAATTTTCAGGGATTGTGCGGGTTAGGTCCTAGACGGTCCCCTATCAATTTCAGCACCTTCGGACCAATAGGAGCGAGTGCGCATGCGCAAACGTGAATTTCCTGGAACCTCGGTTTCTCGGTTTCTAATGAACCGATTTGGTTCAAATTTGGAGGTTAGTTAGGGACTAACTTCTAAGAGACACCCTATAAGTTTCAATCGAATTGGTCAAGCAATAGCCGCTGCGCATGCGCGAACTTTAAATTTATTGTTACAACCAAAACTCCGCAACTATTCAACCAATTTCGATGAAATTTTCAGGGATTGTGTGGGTTAGGTCCTAGACGGTGGACCGCTAAATAAAATTGTACGTTGAAAATACAATTCGAATACAAAAGGATTTTTTCGCCAACTGATTCTATACGTCCATGTTACAATGAGTGAGGAAGCTATACTGCCCACCCAACTTGGCAGACGTTTTTCTTATCCACAGCTTCAACTGAACAACTTCGGTGAGCATTGCTGAATGGTTGGACTTGGACTCTTTTATTGACAGTACAGACATCGATTGTCTCGTGTTGGAATCGATTAGATTGGAATCGACCGAGAACATCCCGGGTTCAACCCGGCGGGTGTTCTATAAGGTACCTACTAGAGTAGTGGCAACTGTGGATTCGCCAACTTGGTGTTCCGTCAGGACCAACATCGATAAACGCCGCCAAGTTTTGCCGCTGACATCTCTTTCACTCTCTTCAGTGGTTATTAGTCGACTCAAGTGGGCTTATGTTGTCGAGAGGTGGTCATAGGGAACACAAAAGGAGGTCAGGCGTGATAAACGACGATTTTGTGCGCGTTGAATCTCAGTTATCTTTTGATTGAATTATTTATTATGAAATGAATTATTCATATTTATTATTGAATCTCAGTACTTATTTTTATCCATCTGTTTACTTGAGATTTGATTGAGCTGAAATGTGATGATAATTGTATTTCCTGTATTTCCTTTCTATTACATTCAATTCAATAGAATTTATCAGTGTATATCAAGCGATATCACATCTCTTTTATTATTAAGTATCTTCGCTCATTTCAATTAGCCAGTAGCTTATTTGATCTTGTAGGACTTCTCTGCTGTGAGCTCACCGAGACTAAACAATATAACAGTGCGGTTGACGTCAAAATTCTCAGGATGGGATTTACTTTCAGTTAAAAGTCACAGTGAACCATTTTTTCCAATCCCTTGTGCCTTTGGTTGGTATTAGATCACGATTGACAGATAAGAGGGGTATTTCAATTTTTTCCAACTTTTTCGAGTGAAGCATCATTTGATTCTCCAACATGAAACCACGATGGCTCGAATCAAACGGTAAAATGTAGTAGATTTTACATTTCCCCAAGTATCTAGCACACTGCCCTAGGGATAGAAATGAATACCAGCATTTCTACAAAATTTGAAATGGTTCAAGGGGGAGGTAGTTGAATTTTTTCCACGTTGTAGGTCCCAGTAGTAGCAGGCTTGTAGTGAGGGTTCTTCTTCAGCGTGTTCTATGGCCCAGGAAGTAGTATCAGTAATTCAGTAGTGTTCAATTAATAATTAATACAGTAATTTGTATCAGTATTTTGAGATGTTCGGCGTTTCTGTAAACTCTTAGCTACGATGTATTCCTAAAGACAATATACAAGAGTTATATCGATACCTTAAAGCACCAAGTCTTTCCAAATTTTGCTTCCGAGTCTACCAAGGTAGCGGAAGCTTTGTTTTCACTTTTCAAGGATGGAAAAAAAAGTTCTCCAAAATCAAAATTTTCACTCGCGTTTTGCGTTTTAGATCTTTCTGAACAATTTTGGCTCCGTGTCTGTCTGTCTGTGTGTCTGTCATAAAGTCCTTGTAACGCGCATAACTATACGAAGTTATTGTCCGATTTGTATGAAATTTTCAGGGATTGTGCGGTTTGGCGTGTAGATGGTCCCCTATGAAAATCATCATCCCCGGATTGATAGAAGCGACTGCGCATGCGCAAACGTGAATTCCTAGTAACGGCCATAACTTCTACATTTTCCATCCGATTTCAATGAAATTTTCAGTGATGTTACAGATTAGTATTTAGATGGTCCCCTATGAAAATCACATGAGAATCTCAAATCCTATACATCCCAACACCAGGCCCCAATAGCTCAGACGTAGCGCTTACTCCCACCCAGGAGTCGCAAGGTTCGACTCCCAGCATTGCCAAGAAATTTTTAACATGTTTAATGTTTTAGGGCTGGGGGTCGTTCTGTGAATTCCGACACGCAAATCTGCAACATTTTTTTTTCTTAGTTACCACGGACCGATTTCTTAGTTACCACGTTATATCGGCTCCATTTGGGGTCTAGTTGTACCAAGATGGTCACTGATCAGCTGAGTGAGCTCCAAGGCCATTTTCTCTCCTGTTGAACGCAGGAAGCTGAAATTTGAGAAAATAAACATTAAACATGATTTAATGTTTTTCCCTCGCAAGGTTTGATCCAATCACATACATCCACTCACATTTTTCATCCGAATTTGATGAAATTTTCTAGGATTGTCCAGAGTAGCGTGTAGATGGTCCCCTATGAGGGTAGTGGAAGGTACTTAGAGATTGGTGTTTTGAGATTAACTACTATGCATCGGATCATCTATATAATCGAGTTATGGATACGAGGAAGCTATGTGCCACACCCACTTGGCAGACTTTCTTTTTTTTTAATTTCAGAAAAACCCAAATTCAACATACCTATCATTGACCATCTTGAAGATTGTAGCTTGAAAATTTGTTGAAGAAATTAAAGAGTTTTTTGTCACGAGCCATTTTTGGGGAATTGTGCTCTGCTGAAAACTTCTTTTGTGTTTTTCTGAAAACTCCGTTTGGGTTTATTATTTTCAATAATGAACCTTTGGAATCAACCAAGAATTTTTGTTTTTTTTAACCCCACTCAAAATTTGTTGGTTTACGTTCCAAGGTACACTGAATCCAAAACGCTGCAAATTATTACACAACGGTTTATTATTTTTATATAGATCACTCGTCTGCAGAGCCACCAACCATCCAACATGAAGAAAAACATCGATCGCATTTCGGTCAGCATTTCGAACGGAGATTAGGCCTGTTTTGCGATTCACACTCGTGTTTCTGATTTATCGTACGTCAAAACTTTAAATTCTCGTAGTGAGCGAACGTTTTGTCCTTCAGAGCTCCGGGTGGTCTCAAAAAATTCTAAAAATTCTATAGAATCTTAAATTGAAGGAAAAACAATACCTTTATATGAAAATTTTTTGAGTTAGGGCGTTTTCAAAATTTCAAAATTGATTTTGGAACCCTTAGAAGTGACCAACATCAACCAAAATCTTCGGGGCACAACTAGACCCCAAATGGAGCCTACATACCAAATTTCATCAAAATCGGTCCATGGGAACTGAGGAAAGTGCCGCGGACGGACGGCCAAATTTGTATTAGATTTTTGGATTCTACGTACCTTGAAACATAAACCATCAAATTTTGAGTGGGGTGTTAAAAAAAAATTTTTCTTGGTCGATTCCAAAGGTTCATTATTGAAAATAATAAACCAAAATCGAATAAAAATTTGGCCGTCCGTCCGCGGCACTTTCCTCAGTTCCCATGGACCGATTTTGATGAAATTTGGTACGTAGGCTCCATTCGGGGTCTAGTTGTGCCCCGAAGCTTTTGGTTGATGTTGGTCACTTCTAAGGGTTGAAAAATAAGAGTTGAATTTGAAAACGCCCTAACTCAAAAAATTTCGATATAAAGGCATTGTTTTTCCATCGATTTAGGATAGTATTGAATTTTTTGAGACCACACGGAGCTCTGTAGGACAAACCGTTCGCTCCCTACGAGAATTTAAGGGTTGGACGTATGATAAATCAGAAATACGAGAGTGAATCGCAAAAGAGGCCTAATCTCCGATCAAATTAAAGCTGACCGAAATGCGATCGATGTTTTCCTTCAAGTTGGTTGGTGGTAACTATGGCAAAGCCGTGTTCTTTGCAGACGAGTGATCTATATAGAAAAATAATAAACCTTTGTGTTATAATTTGCAGCTTTTGGACATAGTGCTTCAAGGTATCGATATTGTATTACACAATAATGACCCAAGGGTGAATAATGTTCCCCACAAGAAGCAATCCGTTGTAATAATTACCTAATACGAAGAACATAAACTTACCCAAGGCATGAAAAGGTAATTTATTTTGAGGACTTGGACTCTAGGTAAGTAGAATTTATAGATTTTATTGTCTGAATCAGGATTTACTAAAGTTCATGACAGACCTCAATGAAACAACACAAGCAACAATCAAATACTATTCATAATAATTTACCATACAAATACAAAAATTAATACAAAAGACACCTGCGTTCTACTCCCACGCCGCGACAATGACAGCAGAGCTCTCAAGCGGCGATGCTGCTAACTAAACTTTTCGCAACCTCGTTTTGACTGCCTTCTCAACATCGACTCTTCTCCAGGACCTGAGGCGGGCGGTGTGAGGATCTGCGGCGGGCGGTGTCGAGACGCTCCTCATTGATATCCGGATCGGATGGCGGGCGACCTGGCGGGGGCTGAGCGGCCTTTCGCCGCCCCCGGCTGACTCCCTGACCTACATCACGGCGGGTCCTCCGGAGGCGGAGAGCACGAAAAGACGTGACGTGGCGGGGGTGGACGGTGGCGGGGGAGTTCCAGAGATCTCCTCCGCGGGCTCTTCCTTCTTCCAGAGTCATCTCAGAGTCCCTCAGTGACGGAGCGAGTTCCTCCCGTGCCCAACAGCCACGTCCTCCTGTGCCCAACGGTTCTCCCGTGCCCAACGTCCCGGTCGTGCCGCACGATCCTCGAGGATTACCCATCACGAGAACTCTTCGCCCTCTCCATCTGGTGAGCACAATAGAAACTTCTCAACTTCCACGTTACCGCACTTTGAAAGTTAGTTAGTTGCAGAGATAGCGATGAGTCCAAAACTCTCGATGAAGATTTTGGAGAAAACTTCTGCTAAAGTTCGACAATCTCGTGAGATCCGAGAAAACTCACAGATTTTGAGATCCAAAAGTCATTTTTCGAAAAGCTCGATCACTAAAGAGTTACTTCGAGAATCTGAGGAATATTTTAACCGATTTGCAGACAACTTTATCTCCTTTTTGAACTTCGTGACGAAGATAATCATTTTTTTAGGCTTTCAAGAGGATTTCGAAGACACCAAAACTGCACGAGATTTTACACCACAAAACTCTGGGAAATCTGAGATTTTCTTTGTCAAAATTGTAGTATTTCACCTACGAGTTGGATCTTTCTTCACTCCTCCAATTCATAGAGGACACTCCTCTAATTCATAGGAGACACTCCTCCAATTCATAGGGGACCATCCTCCAATTCATGAAGGTCACTCCTCCAATTCATAGGGGACCATCCTCCAATTCATGGAGGACACTCCTCTAATTCATAGGAGACACTCCTCCAATTCATAGGGGACCATCCTCCAATTCATGAAGGACACTCCTCTAATTCATAGAGGACACTCCTCCAATTCATGAAGGACACTCCTCTAGTTCATAGGAGACACTCCTCCAATTCATAGGGGACCATCCTCCAATTCATGAAGGTCACTCCTCCAATTCATAGGGGACCATCCTCCAATTCATGGAGGACACTCCTCTAATTCATAGGAGACACTCCTCCAATTCATAGGGGACCATCCTCCAATTCATGAAGGTCACTCCTCCAATTCATAGGGGACCATCCTCCAATTCATGGAGGACACTCCTCTAATTCATAGGAGACACTCCTCCAATTCATAGGGGACCATCCTCCAATTCATGAAGGACACTCCTCTAATTCATAGAGGACACTCCTCCAATTCATGAAGGACACTCCTCTAGTTCATAGGAGACACTCATCCAATTCATAGGGGACCATCCTCCAATTCATGGAGGACACTCATCCAATTCATAGGGGACAATCCTCCAATTCATAGAGGACCATCCTCCAATTCATGAAGGACACTCCTCTAATTCATAGGAGACACTCATCCAATTCATAGGGGACACTCCTCCAATTCATAGGGGACACTCCTCCAATTCATAAAGGACACTCCTCCAATTCATAGGAGATACTTTACCAACTCATAGGGGACCATCCTCCAATTCATAGGGACCATCCTCCAATTCATAGAGGACACTCCTCCAATTCATAGGGGACCATCGTCCAATTCATGAAGGACACTCCTCTAATTCATAGGAGACACTCATCCAATTCATAGGGGACCATCCTCCAATTCATGGAGGACACTCATCCAATTCATAGGGGGCCATTTTCCGATTCATGGCGGACACTCCTCTAATTCATAGGGGACACTCCTCCAATTCATAGAGGACCATCCTCCAATTCATAGAGGACACTCCTCCAATTCATAGGAGATACTTTACCAACTCATAGGGGACCATCCTCCAATTCATAGGGACCATCCTCCAATTCATAGAGGACACTCCTCCAATTCATAGAGGACCATCCTCCAATTCATAGAGGACACTCCTCCAATTCATAGGAGATACTTTACCAACTCATAGGGGACCATCCTCCAATTCATAGAGGACCATCCTCCAATTCATAGAGGACACTCCCCCAACTCATAGGGCTAACATTTTATTTCGAAGTCAAAAAAGTTTAAATGAAAGTAATAAAGGTTAAATTAATAAGTAAAATACACCGATTTTTTCCTGTTTTTCGAAAGTCGCTGGTCCTCAAATTTTCAGTCAATTCTGAAGGATTTTCTATTTGTTGAGTCAAACCGGCATCGGGAATTACGCGCTGATCCAGAATTCAGCGTATTTGTACACAAAATTGGTAATATGCACTAAAAATTTGATTTTTTTTTCTGTTGAATATACTAGTTAACTTCCGGAGTTGCCCAAAATGTCACGTTTGCTTGCGAGTTGCTCCAAGTTATCGTCCGAAGAGACAGATTTTACAGGGAGTCCTCAATAAAGCTGAGCGGAAATCCAGGGGTCGATCTCACACGGTATCTCCATCAGAAAAATTTTTCTGTTCCGACATTTAATTTTAACATTTAATGTCTTCTAAACATTTAGTTTTAACACCTTGTTTGCACCAAGTTTTTTTAAATTTTAAGATTTTTTTTCGTGTTTTCGACCTTAGGTCATCGAAACTCCTATATTTTGAGGATGTCGTTGAAATGAGTTAAATTTCAAGCTACCTGGTGCAAAAGCAAGATCTTTTAGAAATAATACATTCTTTAATATTCGAATCAAGAAGCAAAATGTTACGAAATCTGATTATTTTTTGTCAACGTTATTACTCTGATTTTCTGCCCATTTTGAGGGCGCTCTTCGGAAAAAACAAGGCCAAATCGTCAGCTTTCCAACGGACCATCGAGGTTCACTACCTATGGAATTTGAGGACTGAAAATTTTTTCGGAATGGAGGACGGAAATGGTGTTTGAATGCGAAAAAATTGTTTAATTTCAGCAAAAATCGAGGTTTTTCCCCCTTTCAGGAGTTGTGGGTGAACTGCTTTACAGGGTGTCCCGAAATCAATACTCCAGGGATCGATTCTACAACTAATTTGCAACAACTTTTTCCTCGTAGCACTTTTGACGGTGTTTACTTTGGCACATAGTTAAACAAAACAAATCACGAAAAAGCGTTACAGTTAGTTAAAAAAAAAAAATGATTTCCACTTAAAACCGAGTCGTTGCTACGGAACTTCATCTTCGTCATTCGTGTTCGTAGAAAAATCGTTCACCGTTCGTTGGAAAGCCCTAAATTTATGCAAAAATTATAGGTACACCGCTAAAACCGCTGTAATTATATGTAGAAGAAACTGAGATATACCGCTGAGTTAAAAGAACTGTACGCGTCAACAAACAATTATTGAGGAAGCATATTATTGTAAGTAGGTAGCGCAGGTAGACGTGATTTATGTCTACCATTTGTTTATGTACAATTTGTTGCAGACTCGAATCCCTATTTTTGCTGAAATAACTCGTTTTTCGCATTCAAACATCAATTCCGTACTCAAATTTCATAGGAAACCTAAAACATGATGGGGCGTTGGAAAGCTGACAATTTGGCCATGTTTTTGGTTTATTATCTAATAATATAAAACGCCAACCGTACGTACGTACGTACGTATGCAAGGAGGGGTTGGAGGGGTCGTGGGGAGAGTCGGAGGCTGGAGGAGCTGGGGACGGGAGGAGTCGGAGTTGGGGGCGGGAGGAGCTGGGGACGGGAGGAGACGGAGATGGGAACGGGAGGAGTCGGAGTTGGGGGCGGGAAGTGACGGAGGGAGTTGGTGGAGGAGAGAGTTGGAGGGATCATTTTTGCCTACTTTTAGTAGGCTTTTCAGCTAGTTTTCAATAATGAACCTTTGGAATCGACCAACAAAAAAAAAAAAATTTTAACACCCCCTCAAAATTTGATGGTTTACGTTTCAAGGTACGTAGAATCCAAAAATCGAATAAAAATTTGGCCGTCCGTCCGCCGTACGCGGCACTTTTGCCACTTAGCATTGACCGATTTTGATGAAATTTGGTAT
This sequence comes from Apolygus lucorum, assembly GCA_009739505.2. Classification (NCBI taxonomy): domain Eukaryota; kingdom Metazoa; phylum Arthropoda; class Insecta; order Hemiptera; family Miridae; genus Apolygus; species Apolygus lucorum. The sequence goes on from CM019167.2 coordinate 89,760,494, forward strand.
GTAGGCTCCATTTGGGGTCTAGTTGTGCCCCGAAGATTTTGGTTGATGTAGGTCACTTCTAAGGGTTCCAAAATCAATTTTGAAATTTTGAAAATGCCCTAACTCAAAAAATTTTGATATAAAGGTATTGTTCTTCCTTCAATTTAAGATTCTATAGAATTTTTAGAATTTTTTGAGACCACGCGGAGCTCTGTAGGACAAACCGTTCGCTCACTACGAGAATTTAAAGTTTAGACGTACGATAAATCAGAAACACGAGTGTGAATCGCAAAAGAGGCCTAATCTCCGTTCAAATTAGAGCTGATCGAAATGTAATCAATAGTTGGTGATTTTTTTTTTTTTTTTTTTTTTCCTTCATATTGGATGGTTGGTAATTTTGTAGACGAGTGATCTATATAGAAAAATAATAAACCATTGTGTAATAATTTGCAGCGTTTTTGGTTTATTATTTTCAATAATATTCCTTTGGAATCATTTCCATTTGGTTGGTGGTTGGGGTTGAAATTTTCAAAAATGCTCTAGTAGATAGTAGGTACCTATGGTTGGTAGGGAGGGATTTATATAGAAGGGTGATCTATACAGAAAATGATAAACCTTTGGGCAATGATTTGCAGCGTTTTTGGATTCTACGTACCTTGAAACGTAAACCATCAAATTTTGAGGGGGTGTTAACAATTTTTTTTCTTGGTCGATTCCAAAGGTTCATTATTGAAAATAATAAACCAACATCGATCGCATTTTAGACAGACAAACTTTTTATCGTAAGTCCAACCCTTAATTTCTCGTAGGGAGCGAACGGTTTGTCCTACAGAGCTCTGCGTGGTCTCTAAAAATTCTAAAAATTCAATACTATCTTAAATTGATGGAAAACAATACCTTTATATCAAAAGTTTTCGTGCTTGGCACTTTTGAAAATTTCAATCCTTATTTTTCAACCCTTAGAAGTAACTGACTCAACCAAAAGCACAACTAGACCCCAATTGGAGCCCATGTACCAATTTTCATCAAAATCGGTCAGTGCTAAGCGGGGAAAGTGCCGCGTACGGCGGACGGACGGCCAAATTTCTATTCGATTTTTGGATTCTGCGTACCTTGAAACCAACAAATTTTTAGGGGGGTTTAAAATGTTTTTTTCTTGGTCGATTCCACAATGGAAGATGAAGAAGGGGAGCTAATGGAAAATTTTGCTGCAGCTCGATCCACTTTGAAATAACCCCAGATAACTATGGATAAATATCCGAGTGAAAACTATCCTGATTAAATCCATTATTCCATTATCCATAGATATCCTGATTGCTTTCGATAATTATGGCACTCAGATAATATAGATTCAACAACTATCGGTACCATCTTCCGAAAAACTTTACTCTCAATGTAATTCTTGTCTCAAATCCAGCTTCGTGTTTCGTTCTGAGTTTCGAAGTCATCCTGGAGTTGGATGCCCTCATAAATAACCTGCCTACTCTCTTGACCCAGAAGTTTTCCTTTGTTGAAGACATATGTTATGGACCTTTCGCATTAGAATCACTAGACAAGCTATTTGATTTACGGTAATTACTGGAGAGTGTGATTTTACTGCCCCGTCAGAGCTTGGACTGACTTGCACCGTTCACCAGCTTCTGGTAATTCGTCAGTGTCAAGCTGAGCATACTTGGGTTAAGGTAAACTTGATAAGATTTTTCGACCATTAGACAATTTTTTTGGCGGTCCCTCACACCATCCTCCTGCCTTAATTAAGCAATATTACATTTCTAGGAGGGTCTTCAGGGGGACTAAGCCTAGATGAGTACCAAATGAGAACCAAAATAAGATGCCGTTTGTAATCATTTCCGTATGCAAGTGCGTGACTGCATTCAAAACGGTCAGCTTGGTCAAGCTATTCAAGAGTAGTACATTCAACCCATGTGAACTCTCTTTCTGTATTTGAGGACAAGAACTCAATCTACAGCTGTGTTGCAATGTGAGATTGTCTCTCTCTTGTGAATGACTTATTTTGCCTACAACCAGTACCTTTTTCCATTGCAAGATTCTCCAACGTTTTATTCACCAAGACGTACGAATTATTTACATGATGCTCTGCAACAGGACAGGACCATCTTTGTTCAATTTACAGGATCTACAAATCGACTAGCTTGGTCATGGAACAACCTCTACTCGAACCAAAGATTTAGAAAATATTTTCAGAATATTTCAAAACGTATTTCTATAATGAATTTATTTCGAAATCAAGAGCTTCATTGTTGCTTCCAGTCTACAAGGTAGCGGAAGCATTGTTTTCCGTCTTCAAGGTATAAAAAAAATGTTCTCGAAAATCAGAATTTCCTCACGGTTTTACGTTTTAGACCTCTCTGAACAATTTTGGTTTCGTGTCTCTCTGTTTGTTATGAAATCCTTGTTGCGAGCTATACGAAGTAATTTATCCGATTTCGATGAAATTTCCAGGGATTGTGCGGGTTGGCGTGTAGGTGGTCTCCTATGAGGGTAGTGCTAGGTACTGAGAGATTGATGTTTTGAGATGAACTATTACACATCGGATCATCTAGGAAATCGGGTAATGGATACGAGGAAGCTATGTGCCGCACCCTATGATATGATTATCACGGATGACCTTGAACATGGTGAAGAAGGTATGCTTGACAGAGAGTAGAGGAAGATTCATTTGATTCCCGTGTGTACACGAGGCACCGGCCGACGTGGTAGACTTTTTTATTTCGCAAATTATCTAACAAAGTAATAACTGCAAATCCGAAAGGTAGAAAAATCGAGGTGGAGTCGGACCGTCTCGACAAATTTTTCCCATTCACCAGTCGTGGCTCAACTTGGCGATCTCGTTAGTGGAAACGAGGTCAGTTGGCTGGCGGCGCACGATCTGTTCCCATGAGCCCGTCAAATCCGTGATTGTCTGATATGATTCCCTGAGAGGCGCGCATCGGAGTTCTCAGTGTTTTTTTTTCTGCATATTTTGGAGATTTGCATTAATGAGGTTTCGGAAACGGTTTGACTCCTGGAATCACGTAAATCCTCGGATGTCGTCGCTCCATTGCTAAACTCGAATGTGCATGCCAGGATTTGTTCCGATACCGGTGGCCGACTCGAAAGAGAAGATGATTATGTTGTGAGCTTGCTTGAAGACGGTGCGATACTACATTCAAAATAATCGATATCTCCAATCCAATTATCGATATATTTAATCGATAATTTAATAATTTAAATAACAGATATTTTCAATCCAATTATCGACAGGTATCTATACATTTTTTTAAGAATTTCTCTATGTCAAACCGTGATGAGACATTCTAAAATGGTTTCCAAAATACAACATTTTGAAGCCAAATTGTTAATAATAACAATTAGATCAATTTTGATCATCTTTTGGTTTAGTATATTCAATAATGAACCTTTGGAATTGACCAAGAAAATTTTTTTTAACCCCCCCTTAATTTTGTTGGTTTACGTTTCAAGGTACGTAGAATCGAAAAAATCTAATAAAAATTTGGCCCGCCGTACGCGGCACTTGCCTTAGTTACTATCGACCAATTTTGATGATATTTGGAATATGGGCTCCATTTGGGGTATAGTTTTGCTCCGCAGGTTTTGGTTGATGTAAGTCACTTCTAAGAATTTATAAATAAGGGTCAAAATTTTGAAAACGCCCTAGCTCATAAAAATTTCGATATTAAGGTATTGTTTTTCCATAAATTTAAGATAGAATTGAATTTTTAGAATCGAATGAGACCACCCAGTGCTGTGTAGGACCAACCGTTCGCTCTCCAGGAAAACGTAAGGGTTGGTCTTATGATAAATCAAAAACACGAGTGTGAATCTCAAGAGAGGCCGCATCTTCGTTCAAATCTTAGCTGACCGAAAAGTGATCGATGTTCGCTTCTTCGAGTTGTACTCAGTTTTGCGTCCTTGGCAACCAGTAATCATATTTCCTAATGAAGGCCCCCACACCTCCCTATTTCTCCGAATTAAGTGTGAACCGTTTATTCCGTCAAAATAAACTAGATTTTGATACGAAAATGTGGTTGATAGGTAGGGGTAAATGCGAGTTATCTACACAGAAAAATAATAAATCTTTTTGTAATAATTTGCAGCGTTTTTTAAAGTAGAAATCTAGTTTAAGTTTCATTAAAAAAAAAAGATTTATAATGAGAGTACAATTAGTTCTTTTTGCTTCTGAGTCTACCAAAGGTAGCGGAAGCTTTGTTTTCACTTTTCAAGGTCGAAAAAAAAAATTTCTCCAAAATCAAAATTTTTACTCGCGTTTTGCGTTTTAGACCTTTCTGAACAATTTTGGTTCAGTGTCTGTGTGTCTGTGTGTCTGTGTGTCTGTCTGTCTGTCTGTCTGTGTGTCTGTCATGAATTCCTTGTAACGCGCATAACTATACGAAGTTATGGTCCGATTTCAATGAAATTTTTAGGGATTGTGCGGGTTGGTGTCTAGACGGTCCCCTATGAAAATCATCATCCCCGGACTGATAGAAGCGACTGCGCATGCGCAAACGTGAATTCCTTGTAACGGCCATAACTTCTACATTTTCGATCCGATTTCAATGAAATTTTCAGGAATTGTGCGGATTGGTGTGTAGACGGTCCCCTATGAGAATCATCATCCCAGGACTGATAGAAGCGACTGCGCATGCGCAAACGTGAATTCCTTGTAACGGCCATAACTTCTACATTTTCGATCCGATTTCAATGAAATTTTCAGGGATTGTGCGGGTTGATGTGTAGATGGTCCCCTATGAAAATCACCACCTTCGGACTGATAGTAGCCACTGCGCATGCGCAAACGTGAATTCCTTGTAACGGCCATAACTTCTACATTTTCCATCCGATTTCAATGAAATTTTCAGATTAACTTGTTTTGATGTTTTGAGATTAACTACTATGCATCGGATCATCTATACAATCGGGTTATGGATACGAGGAAGCTATGTGCCACACCCACTTGGCAGACGTTTTTTAAATAATATCACAATCATTTTTATGACGTCCCACAGTAAGACTTGGGCGTCCTTATGCGATCGATCTGGGGTAAAGTTGGACAACACTCAACAGATAAAAAAATAACCACACACTAATCCATTTTAGACCATTCTGAATCCAAATCCGCGAAAAAAAGCGAAAAAGGTGAATGTCTGTGTGTGCATAACACACTCCTAACATCTTCAAAGCATACCTTGTGCATACAATATGTTGGTATGGTATACTGAAAATCGAAAAACCAACAATAGCCGTGTGGGAGTTCGTGGAGACGAGTAGAACGCGAATATGGACTCCTAACATCTTCAAAGCATACAGTATGTTGGTATGGTATACTAAAAATCGGAAAAAACCTAGAATCGTGTAAAAAACGTTCTAAAAGAAATTGCAACACCATTGTTCCTTTTCTTCACCATTCATTCAACTGAGAGATTTCTTTGCAAATTCGCTCATTAATTCATACTGCATGAATGGACTTTTTAAAAAACTAGTTCCCCGCATTTTTTCGATCAGCTTTCGTAATGCAGATCTTTTTGCGTAAGATGGATCAGTTTCCGTGCTGTGAATCAGTTACAGATACTTGTCTCAGGTCTTGTTGTTTGGATCAATTTCCTTACTGATCCATAAAGCTCTCAATCACACCTATAATTTGAATCATGTTGAAGATGACGCTATTTATACATGTGAACATTAATGAGCTAACTTGGTAGACAACCCTCTCATCACCTCCCTTCTCGTCTACGGGGATTTTGAAGTCGGTCAATAATAACGTAAAACAGTTGCAGAATAACGCTGTATAGAAGCCTCCAGCTGAAACAGGAAGTGCATTTTTATTTTATCAGCTTACTGGTTAAAATTGAAAGTTCAACTTCTCATCCAAAGGGATGGTTCTACGAGTAAGAGCCCACGTTGAAAATAATCAACTAAAATCGATTCAAGAAATTTACTGTAATTCCGACTTGCTATAAAAAGGCCCTCTGAAAGTCCGCTCGTCTGGCATGCCCTCCACCTAGAGGTGACTGATGAAGGGGTTCAATCGAACAACAAGTTCTGTGGCGGTCAAGCCAACGAACTCCCGACTGGATTGTGGACAAGTCTTCAAAGTCAACGCTGAGTTGTAACGCCCCTTCCAGGCCGTTAACCCCAGTTCAGATAGGCCATCAGGGTGATCTCAGCGGGGCGACGAGCGATTTGAAAATCCTTAGCGGAGCTCATCAATGGCAAATAAGGCAGCAAATGAATATTTGATGGATTTATCTACCGAGCCAACGACTTATGCTAATGAAGCTCAGCTGTTCTCCACGTGCCCACACCTAAAACATGCCGAGTATTCGAAGCTTGCATTCAGAGATGTAAGTTTGTGAATGTGTCATCTATTGAGACCACTATTACGTTTTCACGCGCGCATCGGCGAAATCAATTTCTTACCATGAATCAGGTGGCGTTACAAGTAATCATTTTTAGGAAGGCGGTGAGGAGAGGCCAAACTAGACATTCGATATCGGTATCGATGTTCCTCAATCGATTGATTATTTCCGATGTTCGTATTACTGAACCTCAATCAGTGATTGGAACATTCTAGTAAATCAATAATTGTATTCACTCGTGACTATAACTTTTCATCATCTTATCTCGGAATACTTCACTAAACATTACGTTTAACGAAACAATCATCTCATCCCAACGATTTCTCCGGAGGTTGTTATTTTTGCTATAGTATTTCCAACATCGGTGTTTTGCAGTCGATGTCGATTCCCTAGCCAAACTAGAAAATGCTCTTGATTATTATCAAATCGCTGCAAATTATTACACAACGGTTTATTATTTTTCTGTAAAATTCACCCTCCTGCTTTTTGAGGACCTGGGATGGGTGGGAGGAGAGGTTTGGGAAACCACGTGTTTAACAATAATTATTTACTGGGTGGTTTCATTCGTTTCTTAGAATGTTAGACTATTTTAAATGGATGAACAACGTCATAGAACATTCATTATTTAGGTAAATCAATTATTAATTAAGCGAGCGGTTGGTCACACAGAGCTCTGGGGGGGGGGGGGGAACTATAGCCATATCTTCTTCATTTTCCCCCGAATTCGATACAATTTTCAGGGATTGGGCGGGTTGTATTGTAAATGGTCCCTTATGAAGGTCGTGCAAGGTGCTTGGGGATTGATGTTTTCAGATTAGTAACTTATGTATCGGATCATCTATGCAACCGGGTTATGGGTACGAGGAAACTACGTGCCACACCTACTTGGCGTATTTTTTAAATTTCTGAAATACCCTTGTTAACAATTACTTGCCAATACCGAATATGGCATATACCATTATGATTGATGTATAATAAATAATTAAGACGGTAAATTCTACAATAAAAGTCTACCAAGAGGGTGTGGCATATAGCTTCCTCGTACCCATTACCCTGTTGTATAGATGATTTGATGTTTAAAAGATAATCTCGAAATATCAACCTCTAAATAAATTTTTCCACTCTCAACCCTCACAATTCCTGAAAATTTCATCGAAATCGGACGATGACTTCGTATAGTTTTGCCCTTACAAGGATTTCATGACAGACAGGCAGACAAGATACCATAAGTGTACAAGAAGTTCCAAAACGTAAAACGCAAGTGAAAATTTTGACTTTGGAGATAATTTTTTGTTAACCTTGAAAAGTGAAAACAATGTTGACAGACTCGGAAGCAAAACCCCGATATTGTGACACTATTTTTCGAAATCTTGACCCCTCAGAGTTGAACTAGATCTTGGCTATGTTTCTTTTGATATTATTGAGGTGAACTGCTGGATTTGTGCTACAAAAGTTATTGAAAAGTTTGAGGCCACCGCAATAGATTCGCATTTTTCGAAATTGGTCGATAACAAACAGTTGTGTTGGAATTCTCAGCGGTTTTTCCTTCTACGATCGTATTTGTTGGGCCGTACGAAAGGGTACCACTAGAATTCCTTATCTCTGAAAAATTGAGTCTTCCATGAAGCACACGCAAGCTCGATTGCTGAGAGAGCGGAGATCGGCAAGGGCAGCAACTCGAACGTTCTCTTTGCGGCTGACATTATATCACAAGTCGAGGCTCATCCTCTGAGGGTTGGTGAGGATGGGAGATGAAGGCGAGGGTTCAAGGTCCACAGCCACTTTCACTAATAATGGCACAACGGGTCCAAGGAGGATTATTCCCGCAATCTGACGAGCTCTCCTTTCATGGCCCCGGATTGACCTATCGCGGGGCAAAGACCTGGTCGTCCGTCCAGGATGGATGGGACATCCGCTTTGGCAATACCTGAGAAGCTGCATCCTCTTGAAGCTCATCGGAGGTAGGTATGTCTGTGATAAAGAATGGGAATCGGCCAGCAAAAATCAAATAAAAACACCCGAGTTTTTTTTTTTAAATTAAATAATTATAATTCTTGGCATTTGTCTTTGAGAAAGAATTTTGTTCGCAAGAAGTAACAAAAAAAGTAACAAAGAAATAAAGTAGGTATTTAAAAAATAAATAAAAACGTATTGTTTAGTCACGCATGCATTCCAGGGGACGTCTTATTGGGTGATGATTAGTTCAATTTCAAGCAGTACTACCCGATAAAACATGGTTTATTACCGGCCAATTGTGGTTTATTATCTTCTATATACATATCGCACATCCGGAGTAAGACTGGTATAAGTCCGAAATTGGCGGTTTTGAGTTATATATTCCACCAGATAGCTCTCGTCGAGCTCTACACGGGGGTAGAACGGGTTTAACGATAACTTAATTATTGGCCGCTAGAGAGCAGATAAACCAGTATGGTTCTGAGCCATTCTTCTACCATGGCGTCGGAGCAAGACTGGATCACTTCAGTTATGCGCCAGACGCCGAAGTGTGATGAACTCAAGGTATGTGTAATACTGGTATATATCAGATGTACCGCTTTTGATCCAACAATAATTAGAGTGGTTGATCTAGTTTTAAATTACAATTACATTGCAATACTGGTTTATTTTGAGATGCACCAGTATTTCTCCAAAACAAAATGGAATTTCTCTTTGGTCTGCATGTTGTAACGTTGGTATAATATGAGATGTACCACTTTTGATCCGAAAGGTCATGTATTGGTTCCACTTTTAGAATTACAACTCTGGTTTATTTTGAGATGTTCCACCATTTCTTGGGGTAATAGTGGTACATCATAGGAATTTGATCAATTTAAGCATGCTGGTCGCAAATGAAGAGGTAACGAAGCAATTTTGGTATAGCACATGATAGTTAAATAGTATATGAGTGCCGTAGACCCTTGAGATATTAAAAAAATTCGTTCAGATGACTGTTATAGAACAACAAAGAAGTCGAAAATCTTTAAATGCGATTTCCCATCAGTTGGGTTTTTTGACTTATACCAGTCTTACTCCGGATGTGCGATATGTCGGCGGCATAGGGTATTCAAATTAGGCGCTACCGAGTTATCTGAATCGGCTTCTCGATGGATCGAATGAAAGAGAAGCCTATTGAATCAGCTATCGATACTGGACGGGTGTATCGAGTATCGAGAGGGGGAAAGGCAGTTCGGGAGAACCCCGCGAAGGGATGTCGGTCTAGTAATGTTTGATAAGTGAAATTCAATCGTAATGTTATTGTAGAGCTGCTCTACAATAACATTACGATTGAATTTCACTACTAGAGCCAATGCAAGTGGTGCGATAATGTCGAGTTATGATTAGTGAATACGCCCTTTCCGTCATCAGAAGTGGTCGAACCAGGTGAGTTTTTATTTAGTATAAGAAGATTGAAGACAACAAAAACCATGGAGTCTCTAAAGGCCATTCGAAATCAACAGGTGGAACAATCCAATTCTAAGCTCTGAATCCTGAAAATCTTATTGAAATTCGAACGAGTTTTGCTTTTCCTTACACACGATTACATTTTATTGCAAATTATCATCCATCATTGATAAAATTGTCGTACAAGAGACAAAACATTGTTACCTAACCTCTCTACTTGAAATCTGTTATGAGATTCATTCCTATCCCATTTTGGAAAGTAATCTCACATTCTCTTTTAATGTAACATCACATTGTATCCACCTAATGAACTTTCAATCAATAACTTTGAGATGTCTCCTGCCGAGGAGAACCTAGTCATGAGGTTGTGGGAAGGCTGGGAAGGAAGGTTACTTATAAGCTTTCCAACGTTTCAGCAACCAACTTGCGTTCTGGGAGAACATCTTTGTCACGTGACGTTCTGGAACCAATAGCCTTGCGTTTTGGCAGGACACACCTTTGTCACGTGTTTAGTAGGTCCAATCAGAACCTCTCTTCTCGCAATAGTTTCGTGAATCTCCAATTCTCTCATCACGTTTCAGAAATATCACGATACTTTTTTTTTTGTTGCCAGCTGAGATTTTACGGATTTGAATTACAGAAAAATTACTCCCTTCTCCTTGTAGCTATGATATTGTGTTGAACCTGAATTATGCTGAGAATTTTCTGTTCATGTTCATGTAACTGCTGAATAGTACTTGCATTTTGTTTGGTGGTTTTTTGGCGATGTCGCAGACACATAAAACGCCAACCGTACGTACGTACGTACGTATGCACGGAGGGGTCAAGGGAGTGAGGGGGGGGGGGGGGGGTTGGCGGAATCGGATACGGGAGGAACTGGGGGCAGGGAGGGAGTGGGTCGCGGGGAGGAACCGTTTTTGCCTACTTTTAGTAGGCTTTTCAGCTAGTTTTCAATAAAAAACCTTTGGAATCGATCAAGAAATTTTTTTAAACCCCGCCCCCTCAAAATTTGTTGGTTTACGTTTCAAGGTACGTAGAATCCAAAAATCGAATAAAAATGTGGCCGTCCTTCCGCCGTTCGCAGCATTTTCCTGAGTTCCCATGGACCGATTTTGATGAGATTTGGCATATGGGCTCCATTAGGTTGATGTCAGTCACTTCTAAGGGTTAAAAAATAAGGGTTGAAATTTTGAAAACGTCCTAGCTCAAAAATTTTCGATATAAAGGTATTGTTTTTCCATCAATTCAAGATAGTATTGAATTTTTAGAATCGAATGAGACCACCCGGAGCTCTGAAAGGCCAACCGTTCGCTCCCTACGAGAACTTAAGGGTTGGACTTACGATAAATAAAAAACACGAGAGTGAATTGCAAAATAGACCTAATATCCGTTCAAATTTTAGCTCACCAAAATGCGATCCTGTAGGTATTTGGTAGGTAGGTAGTATCTGTGGTTGGTAGATGGTGACAATGGCAAAGCTGAGTTCTTTGCAGACGAGTGATCTATACAGGGTGTAACGGTTAAGGTCGTACAACCGGCCAGGGTTCGATTCTACAACTAATTTGTGACTTTTTTTGTCTCTTGACTTTTTTTTCTTAACCCCCTTAAAATCGGACTTTTTCCACTTTTAAGATTTTTTTTGTATTTTCGACCTTACGCCATTAAAACATCCATAACTCCCTTGTTTTTCAGTCAAAATTCAAATGTAATTATACCGTTGGAAAGAGCGTTAAATTCATCTCCCTAGTGTTAAATAAAACTTTTTAAGATTCAATACTTACAATTGAAATCCGGTGAGTGAAATGACATAAATCCCCTTTCTTAGCTTCCGAACATCAGATTAGTTATCAGATCAGTGATCAGTTCGTGACCTGCCTACACATCTAATTGTATCATGACAACTTTTTCCAATCAAGAGTATGCCGATATGCTGCTGGTTTATAGTTTCACAAACCAAAACGCCAGTGAAGCTGTACGGGAATACCAGCGGCGATTTCCATCTAGGCGCGTAGCCTCCAAAAACGTGTTTTCAAGGGTATGTAACAGGCTGACTATGCTGTTCATGTTTTGTGTTCTGTGCGCGTCACTAACAAAGGGGATTTATGTCATTTCGCTCACCGGATTTCAATTGTAAGTATTGAATCCTTCCTACAATACTGCCCTCCTTAGTAAAAACGTCCTATGTCAATTTTTCAAGTTTCGAGAAAATCGAGTTTTAGTTTCGGCTTCTGCGCCACCCAAACCATTGAAGCTTGATATTTCGTTTTGGTCAGCTTGAGGTGATGGTCAAAAAACGAAATCTCAAGCTTTGGTTTGGGTGGCGCAGAAGCCGAAACTAAAACGCGATTTTCTCGAAACTTGAAAAATGGACATAGGACGTTTTTACTAAGGAGGGCAGAATAATAATTGTGTCTTCCATCTACTTGAAGGGCTTATCCAATTCATTCATAAAATGAGATTGGTTTGTTCGTTATTGATATCTTCCAGTTTTATGAACTGCTATTTTGTTTTAGACAGGTTATTATGAACAGGGTGGTTTGATTACTTGCGATGTGGGGAGGAGGATGGACATTAAAAACATACCTTTGACCTTATTGTCAACGGTAGTAACGTTTAACTTGGCCGATCTAGTAATAAAAAAATTGGCATACAAATTAACAGAAATTAAGACAATTTTCAAAAAGTGAATTGAACAAGATATCAGTGACTGCTTTTTCGATAAGTCTTGTGTCATCATTTGACTCAGCGAGACAAAGTACGAAAAGATGGCTGCCTAACTCATTTTAGGGTAAAAATGTTGATTTTCGCGAAACGTCGATTTTTACTGGAAGATCAACGGTTTTAGGCACGGGAACGAGGATTTTACACCATTAGTCCACTGTAAACAATTTTATGACCATACCGTTGGAAAGCTGAGATTTTGGGTCAACTTTTGGGGTTACAGTTAGAGTTACAAACGTTTGAAAAAACGAAAAATTTCCGAGATTTTCGAGATTTTACTATTCGGGCTCATTTTTCAAAATCTTAGTCTTCTTTAAAAAGTTTTATTTAACACTAGGGAGATGAAGAATTTAACGCTCTTTCCAACGGTATAATTACATTTGAATTTTGACTGAAAAACAAGGGAGTTTGGCTGTTTTAATGGCGTAAGGTCGAAAATACGAAAAAAATCTTAAAAGTGGAAAAAGTCCGATTTTAAGGGGGTTAAGAAAAAAAAGTCAGGAGACAAAAAAAAGTCACAAATTAGTTGTAGAATCGAACCCTGGCCGGTTGTACGACCTTAACCGTTACACCCTGTATAGAAAAATAATAAACCTTTGTGTAATAATTTGCAGCGTTTTTATGTCGTAAAAGTAGACCCTATTCACCCTTAACCGTCAAATCGATCAAGATTTATCCATATATTTATTTCTATTTATTCTGCTTATCTGGTTATTTAAACAGATGTAACAACAGATAAATTTAGATTCAGAATGGATTAGGATAGACTAGAATAACAGTTTACTAGTTTCTTGAAAAAAAGGCAGAGCCATGGTCTGGCGTGAATAGAATTTTCCTTAATACCACAATAATTAATATTAAAACACTGCAAATTATTACACAAAGGTTATTGCTGCAAAGAACACTGCTTCTTTCTCAATTTCCCGTCAATTGCTCATTTAACGATTGTTAATCCTTTGGGTGGTTTCATTGGTTTCTTAAAATTGAACACAATCTTAGATGGATGAAAAAAAGTTACGGAACATTCATTAATCAGGTAAATAATAAACCTCATTAGCAAACGGTTGAGCCTACAGAGCTCTGTATGATGACAGTCGACTCACAAAGTCTTCAACATTTTGAACTAATGGAAAAACCCTTTTTAAGTGACTGACAATAACCAAAAGCTTCGGGGCACAACTAGACCCCAAATGGAGACGATAAACCAACTTTCTTCAAAATCGGTTCACAGTGGCTTGACCCTTATAAATTAAAGTGGACGGTAGGAATAGCAAAAAGGTAAGGTAGATGTGTCAGCTGAGTGGATTGGCAGAGGTGTATACTGTATCGCAATATGTATCAAAAGTTGAAGCTGAAGTTCTGGGAGGCAGCTACGTAATTAAACAGCGACGAGCAAAATGAGGAGAACCATTTCGATTTTCAAGGGTGTGATGGTATTTTGTTGACTTCAAATACTAACATAACGCTGTATCGGGTTCGTATTTTGTTATGCAGATAAAAGTCCGTCTTGATCTCATTTACGGTGAAACATCATCCTAAAATTATTATTTGTATAAATATCGTCCAGTGTCGACTCAACCTAACTCGCCCGAACGAAAAAATACCCAAGAAAAAGGATGATACAATTGAAATGGATGGGAATCATGAATTGAAAAATCCAGTGAAAAGGAAGGCGCAACACAACTTGCCGTCAAGCATTGACGAACCAACACCACTTAGCGCCATGATTTTCTTGGAAAAATCTTCTACTGGCTTAAAACTTTTTTCTCTCGATGAATTACGATTTTGTGAACAGGAGAGGCTGGAGGAGAAAATAATAAATACTGTGGATTGAAATAAGCCAGTCTTCTGGCTGTTGAAAAACGTTGGTCAAATTGAACCCGTTTTTTAAAGTGGTTAAGTATGTATCATTTGTGAAACTTTCGGGAAAACGCAAAAAACCGTCCCAAGTCGTCAAAACGGACAAATCAACCCATTTTTAGAATTTTCCAATACAGCTAATAAGATATTATACTATCCATACCATATCCACATTATACTATCCATACTATATCCATATTATACTATCCATAATATATCCATATTATATTATCTACCAATTCTGTGCTATTCTCCAGAATTTTTCAGATGTTTTTCAGCTAGAGGAAGCGTATCAAATTGCAGTTTCAAATTCTGTCACATACCCAATCGAAATCGATGCAACCAAGTATTGATTCCCAGAAAATTAAAAAAGGTGAAAATGGCCAAAAATGACACATAAACCTTTTAACCCTAGAATGGAAAGGTCAGCTTGAGGGCTTATAATAGAAAGAAGGAGTCATTTTGGTTTATTATTTTCAATAATGAACCTTTGGAATCGACCAAAAAAAAAAAAATTTTAACACCCCCTCAAAATTTGATGGTTTACGTTTCAAGGTACGTAGAATCCAAAAATCGAATAAAAATTTTGCCGTCCGTCCGCCGTCCGCCGTCCGCCGTACGCCGTACGCGGCACTTTTGCCACTTAGCATTGACCGATTTTGATGAAATTTGGTATGTAGGCTCTATTTGGGGTCTAGTTGTGCCCCGAAGCTTTTGGTTGATGTAGGTCACTTCTAAGGGTTCCAAAATCAATTTTGAAATTTTGAAAACGCCCTAACTCAAAAAATTTCTATATAAAGGTATGGTTTTTCCTTCAATTTAAGATTTTATAGAATTTTTAGAATTTTTTGAGACCACGCGGAGCTCTGTAGGACAAACCGTTCGCTCCCTACGAAAATTTAAGGGTTTTTATTGAAATATATATATATAAATCAAAACACGAGTGTGAATCGCAAAAGAGGCCTAATCTCCGTTCAAATTAGAGCTGACCAAATGCGATCGATGGTTGGTGATTTTGATTTTTTATTTTTTTCTTTTTTTCTTCATATTGGATGGTTGGTGATTTTGTAGACGAGTGATCTATATAAAAATAATAAACCATTGTGTAATAATTTGCAGCGTTTTGGCCATTTGGCCCCACTGTGCGCCGTCCGCCGTACGCGGCACTTTCCCCACTTAGCATTGACCGATTTTGATGAAATTTGGTATGTAGGCTCCATTTGGGGTCTAGTTGTGCCCCGAAGATTTTGGTTGATGTAGGTCACTCCTAAGGGTTCCAAAATCAATTTTGAAATTTTGAAAACGCCCTAACTCAAAAAATTTTGATATAAAGGTATTGTTTTTCCTTCAATTTAAGATTCTATAGAATTTTTAAAATTTTTTGAGACCACCCGGAGCTCTGTAGGACAAACCATTCGCTCACTACGAGAGTTTAAAGTTTGGACGTACGATAAATCAGAAACACGAGTGTGAATCGCAAAAGAGGCCTAATCTCCGTTCAAATTAAAGCTGGCCGAAATGCGATCGATGTTTTTCTTCATGTTGGATGTTTGGTGGCTTTGCAGACGAGTGATCTATATAGAAAAATAAAAAATAATAAACCATTGTGTAATAATTTGCAGCGTTTTACTCCCACTTACAAATACTCAATTTTGTTCTTTTTTTTATTTTAAAAGTGATATGACGGATTCGGAGAAAATAGCAACAAACAACGATGTAAATAACTAGTTTTGCATTTATTTGTCACGTGAGTAATACACTAGATTTGACTTTATGATTACCACAAATGGGTTTCTAGCAGCCTTTGCAGAATGTGGTTGTGTATCGTTTCACTGACGATGTGATGATCCTTTCTATATCAAGTAGACGGTTCACTTGATTTTCTTTGTGATTCCGATATTTCGAATTCCGATATTTCTGAATCATATAGGTACGCGTTGAGACATGTTAAATTTAACGACCCTCAACGGGAATAAAGAGTACTATTTACTCCACCAGACTTACGATTTCAGAAAGATGGAGTAATTTACTCCCTGAATTTTAGAAGAAACCGCACCACTTAAAAAGGAGCGTCCATTCACGTCCACTGCACTTGCAACACTATCTAGACATCCTTACTGAGGCTTATCATGAGTTTGGTGGTGCTACCCATGATAGTGGGCATGTCCATACAACCTACTCAACATAGTAAGGAGTAAGGTTTACTCCACCTTTCCATTCCAGGGTTAAAAAAACAGGTTCAATTACAGTCGGTGGGGTTGCGGTTGGACCCTCGAAATTGAGTTTCGGGATACTTGTTAGACATTACATCCGAATTTCCGACAGCCCTTCTTAATTCCCAAGGCTACTTGATTATCGTCCATAAACAACGCAAGGTACCTAGGTTTTCTTCGTCCAACTCAACTCAAAGGTTCAAGGTGTAGTTGTGTGAAATATCGCGATTTGAAGGGCAAGTTTGGTCCTGTTGCTTCCGTGTTTTTATTCAACAGCGGCGCAACGATTAAAATTATGTTTGACTGCAGAGAAATGTGGGTTTCAAGGAAATCGAGTGTTGGCTGCTGAGTGCCTGCCTACACGACCTGACCTGGCCATGACGTGCGGCATCAACTTTCTCGTAATTTTGTCGTAGAACGAACGGCGACACTCGTGTGATTCCCCATGATTGATAGGTGACTCCTTCTGATATTAATTATTTCGGACAGCCCCCTCACCCCTTATGACACTCCTCTAAGTAAACGACTGCGGAATATCACTATTTCATTTTGAGTTAACAAGCAAATTTTGAGATGTTAGTTAGTCAGTGTACGTTACGAATGAGATATCGATTGGTCTAGGTGTCAAATGATATAGAAAGAAAACAGATTTCGAATAATTTTCTCTAGTTTTACTTTATCAAACTTTTAACAGTAAATATCTGAATTAACAGAATAGGTTTCTTTATGTCTTTTAGTGATGGGCATGCGTTACAAATGAAAAAGCTGTAAATTATTACACAAAGGTTTATCAATTTTCTCTAAGGATCACTCGTCTACAAAGAACACGGCTTTGCCATTGTCACTACCTACCAAACATATGTGTACTACCTAGCTACTACATACCTAATTCACAATCGAGTTTATTTGGAAGAAATAAACGCTTCACATTCGATTCGAAGAAATAGGGAGTTGTGGTGCCTTCAAAGAAGGAAATTTGATTATTGGTTGCTGAGGACGCGAAACTAAGTACAACTCGAAGTAATGAACTGCGATCTCATTTTGGTCAGCTAAAATTTGAACCGAGATTAGGCCTCTTCTGCGATTCACACTCGTGTTCCTGGTTTATCGTTAGTCCAACCCTCAAGTACTCGTAGGGAGCGAATGGTTTGTCTTACAAAGCTCCGGTTGGTCTCAAAAAATTCTCAAAATTCAAAACTATTTTAAATTGGTGAAAAAAAAACAATTCCTTTATATTGAAAGTTTTTGAGCTAAGGCGTTTTCGAAATTTTCACCTCTTAGAAATGACTGACATCAACCAAAAGCTTTGTGGCACAACTAGACCCCAAATGGAGCCCATATACCAAATTTCATCGAAATGGGTGATTGGAATCAAAGGACAGTGCCGCGTACGGCGGACGGACGGCAAACTTTTTATTCGATTTTCAGATTCTGGTACTTTGTAATTTTGAGGGGGGCGGGGTTAAATTTTTTGTTATCTTGGTCGATTGAAAAGGTTCATTATCTATTGAAAATAATAAACCAAAACGTTTCGAAACGTTCGTTAACAACAAATAGAAGCGGTTTTAGGAACTGGTTAATCAGGAACGGTTCATTTCCAGGCGAAAAAACTTTGCTAACTATTTCACAATAGTTTAAAATGTTTGTAAAAGTGTAGACTAGAGAACTTAACCACATTGTGCAAAGAGGGAATTGCGTTTAGGTGGAAGTGAAAACGCGATGCGTTTGGGTAAAGTAATTCTCACTTCAATCAATCAATCAATCAAAGTTTTTATTGTAGAAACCTAAGAATAGGTATGACAACGTCGGAAGAGTATATGATACATAAATAAATATACTACCAATCTAGCAACACATAACAATTTATAGATGCAACAAACAACAACAGTGATAGAGAAATAATTCATTAAAATAGAGTAAAAAACGCTGCAAATTATTACACAATGGTTTATTATTTTTCTATAGATCACTCGTCTGCAAAGCGACCAACCATCCAACATGAAGAAAAACATCGATCGCATTTTGGTCAGCTTTAATTTGAACGGAGATTAGGCCTCTTTTGCGATTCACGCTCGTGTTTCTGATTTATCGTACGTCCAAACTTTAAATTCTCGTAGTGAGCGAACGGTTTGTCCTACAGAGCTCCGGGTGGTCTCAAAAAATTCTGAAAATTCTACAGAATCTTAAATTGAAGGAAAAAAATTACCTTTATTCCATGATTTTTTGAGTTAGGGCGTTTTCAAAATTTCAAAATTGATTTTGGAACCCTTAGGAGTGACCTACATCAACCATAATCTTCGGGCACAACTAGACCCCAAATGGAGCCTACGTACCAAATTTCATCAAAATCGGTCAATGGTAAGTGGCAAAAGTGCCGCGTTTGGCGTACGGCTGACGGACGGCCAAATTTTTATTCAATTTTTGGATTCTACGTACCTTGAAACGTAAACCATCAAATTTTGAGGGGGTGTTAAAATTTTTTTTTCTTGGTCGATTCCCAAGGTTCATTATTGAAAATAATAAACCAATAAACCTTAGTATTATAGATTTCCGCATTGATCAAGAGACTCTTCACTCGCCGTCGGAATGTCACTGAAGATAGCTGTCTAACATCGTGAGAAAGAGCATTAAAAAACGCTGCATATTATTACACAATGGTTTATTATTTTTCTATAGATCACTCGTCTGCAAAGCCATCCAACCATCCAACATGAAGAAAAACATTGATCGTATTTCGGTCAGCTATAATTTGAACGGAGATTAGGCCTCTTTTGCGATTCACACTCGTGTTTCTGATTTATCGTAAGTCCAAAACTTAAATTCTCGTAATGAGCGAACGGTTTGTCCTACAGAGCTCCGGGTGGTCTCAAAAAATTCTTAAAATTCTATAGAAAATCATATTGAATTTTTTTGAAAATGTTTTGATTTAGGGCGTTCTCAAAATTTCAAAATTCATTTTTCAACCCTTAGAAGTGACCTACATCAACCAAAATCTTCGGGGCACAACTAGACCCCAAATGGAGCCTACATTCAAAATTCATCGGTCAAATTCATCGGTCAATGCTAAGTGGCAAAAGTGCCGCGTACGGCGGACGAACGGCCATATTTTAATTTGATTTTTGGATTCTACGTACATTGAAACGTAAACCATCAAATTTTGAGGGGGTGTTAAAAAAATTTTTTTTCTTGGTCGATTCCAAAGGTTCATTATTGAAAATAATAAACCAAAATTTGGCCGTCCGTCCGCCGTACGCGGCACTTTTGCCACTTAGCATTGACCGATTTTGATGAAATTTGGTATGTAGGCTCCATTTGGGGTCTAGTTGTGCCCCGAAGCTTTTGGTTGATGTAGGTCACTTCTAAGGGTTCCAAAATCAATTTTGAAATTTTGAAAACGTCCTAACTCAAAACATTTTGATATAAATGTATTGTTTTTCCTTCAATTTAAGATTCTATAGAATTTTTAAAATTTTTTGAGACCACCCGGAGCTCTGTAGGACAAACCGTTCGCTCACTACGAGAATTTAAGGTTTGGAAGTACGATAAATCGGAAACACGAGTGTGAATCGCAAAAGAGGCCTAATCTTCGTTCAAATTATAGCTGACCGAAATACGATCGATGCTTTTCTTCATGTTGGATGGTTGGATGGCTTTGCAGACGAGTGATCTATAGAAAAATAATAAACCATTGTTCAATAATTTGCAGCGTTTTGGTTTATTATTTTCAATAATGAACCTTTGGAATCGACCAAGAAAAAAAAAATTTTAACACCCCCTCAAAATTTGATGGTTTACGTTTCAAGGTACGTAGAATCCAAAAATCGAATAAAAATTTGGCCGTCCGTCCGCCGTACGCGGCACTTTCCCCACTTAGCATTGACCGATTTTGATGAAATTTGGTATGCAGGCTCCATTTGGGGTCTAGTTGTGCCCCGAAGCTTTTGGTTGATGTAGGTCACTCCTAAGGGTTCCAAAATCAATTTTGAAATTTTGAAAACGCCCTAACTCAAAAAATTTCGATATAAAGGTATTGTTTTTCCTTCAATTTAAGATTCTATGGAATTTTAAAAATTTTTTGAGACCACGCGGAGCTCTGTAGGACAAACCATTCGCTCACTACGAAAATTTAAGGGTTTATATTGAAATATATATGTATATAAATCAAAACACGAGTGTGAATCGCAAAAGAGGCCTAATCTCCGTTCAAATTTTAGCTGACCAAAATGCAATCGATGGTTGGTGATTTTAATTTTAAAAAATTTTTTTTTTGATTTTTTTCGATTTTTTTTCCCCTCATATTGGATGGTTGGTGATTTTGTAGACGAGTGATCTATATAAAAATAATAAACCGTTGTGTAATAATTTGCAGCGTTTTTTTGTTTGACTCAGAAACGTTCCACATTGAACACTATTTCACCAGAGTATCAAAACTAGCATGGGGAGGGGATAGTATTCACAAAATATCCGATTTTCTAATATTTCGGTTCCTTTATAGCTTACTTATTGTACCCAAGCTTTTCTCTACATAACTCATAGAGAGAAATATTGAGAGGGTCAAAATTGGGAAACAAAACGATTTCTGGATCGAGTTCAGGATGTATAAGACCCATGGTCAGCAAAAAACCTAATGATGCCTCAGTTTGTGCAATTCTCAGTAACGAGCATCTTCCCCTCTCAACAGCTGATCCTAATGTAAGCTCGGTTGACTCATAATCCTGCTCATAAGCAACGATGTTTCTTTCCCTAATGAAGAAGACATGGCTACTAACGTTATTAATTCTGACCAAACCGAGGTAGTGCATGAAGATAATGATCATTTACCAGACAAAATTCTCCATTTTAGGTTTTAGCCCAGATACAATGGAACCAGTCAATATTTTGCTTTGCACAAAGAAATTGTTCCAAAAAGCTAAAAACGCTGCAAATTATTACACAATGGTTTATTATTTTTTATTTTTCTATATAGATCACTCGTCTGCAAAGCCACCAACCATCCAACATGAAGAAAAACATCGATCGCATTTCGGTCAGCTTTAATTTGAACGGATATTCGGCCTCTTTTGCGATTCACACTCATATTTCTGATTTATCGCACGTCCAAACTTTAAATTATCGTAGTGAGCGAACGGTTTGTCCTACAGAGCTCCGGGTGGTCTCAAAAAATTCTAAAAATTCTATAGAATCTTAAATTGAAGGAAAAACAATACCTTTATATCTAAATTTTTTGAGTTAGGACGTTTTCAAAATTTCAAATTTGATTTTGGAACCCTTAGAAGTGACCTACCTCAACCAAAATCTTCGGGGCACAACTAGACCCCAAATGGAGCCTACATACCAAATTTCATCAAAATCGGTCAATGCTAAGTGGCAAAAGTGCCGCGTACGGCGTACGGCGGACGGCGTACGGCGTACGGCGGACGGACGGCCAAATTTTTATTCGATTTTTGGATTCTACGTACCTTGAAACGTAAACCATCAAATTTTGAGGGGGTGTTAAAATTTTTTTTTCTTGGTCGATTCCAAAGGTTCATTATTGAACCTGAAAAAAATTTGAAATAATAAACCAAAAGGATATATTAACCTTCACCAAATTCTTACGAAATTCCAACTAATTTGTCAAATCTGGCTCCACCTAAACTGAACCTGTAAATTCGAAAATGTTTGACAAGATATGATTTAAAAACATTATTTTTCTTAGGTATTCTGAGACTCAAAATATTATTGGCAAAGGTCTGTATGCTTCGCAAAAATCCCTTAATTACGTTTTTGGGGAGGTGAAACTTCCAATTTCAGATAAACGGAATATCTTGACCCCTTCTATCGTCTGAATGTTGTACCTACGTAGGAACCAGATTTCCCCAAAATTAAAACAATCCATTCGGGATCTAGTTGATAAAACTCCACCTTCTGAATTGTTCTTTAGTAACTCGCTCATGGATGATTTGAGAACAGCGAAACGAGCTTCTCTCCCACTGAACCGGAATCGACCAAATTGCAGTATAATGTCGACCAGTTATGAGAGAAACATTTTTGTAGAGAAATATTCTCTATGTTTCTCAACATTTCTCTACTGGTATATGTTTCGTGGGAGGTCTAGTTTAGCTTAAAAATAACAATAAACAGTTTTTACGACCCATGCGCACACCCCATTCGCATGTTGGGTATCGTAGATCATGGATTTTAAAATGCTCTTCAGATTCGAGTCTCCCACGCCGCTAGAATTTTATGGTGGATAAGGGTGAGGGGGGACCACTATTTCTTGGTTAAAATACTAAATTACCTAGCTGCCTAGCTAGAGCTGTAGATTTCCGATTCCTACCTAGTTATTTTGGTTTCATTTGTGATATTCTTATTTTATTCCAGTTCCATTTAATATTTTTCAAATTTATAATGAGTGGGAAGGGTCGGGTACGATGTAAATTTTCCTCGAAGGGGTTCACGAACTTCAAGAGTATTGAGCATCAATTTGTTATTTAACATAGAGCTTGTTTTCGAAATGTATGAAATGCCCTTGTCACACTCACTTTTGACAGCATTTCACTACGACATCTCCAACAATATCAATTTCTCCTGTTATTTTCGAAAAGTACTACATAACTCTAGAAACATATACCAGAATTTGGTGCACGTAGCTCAGTCGTAAGTACCCGGCCATAGTTGATTTGTGTTGCTGCCCCAAAACGAGTGGTTCGGCAACTTCTTGTATCGATTGTTTTTTTCAACAAAATTAACACCCACCACATTTTAATTTATTGTTGAGGACACGTTGCTCTAACATTCACCGATTTGAAGGTGTCTATCTTTTGTTGAGTGCGAAAGTGTCGTTGTGATTACAGAACCTCGGCTACAAAACTGGTGGCTCGGCAACTTATTATATCGATTGACTACTTTTTGACATTGTATGTCTTTACTTTGGCACATAAATGAAAAAGCGTCGGAAAAACGGCCACAAAATTTGTCACAAAAAAGCGTTACAGTTAGTTTTTTTTAAAAAATGATTTCTACTTACAACCAAGACGTTGCTACGGAAATTTATCTTCGTCATTCGTGTTCGTAGAAAAATCGTTCACAATTCGTTGGAAAGCCCTGAATTTATGCATAAATTATGTAAATGACATAAAATGTCCCAATGTGTTGCAAACTCGTATGCAAGCGTTTTTTCTTCAAAATTTTCACCCCCCATATTTTAGTATATTGTTGAGGTGGCTAATATTAGTTCGGAGATGATTATTTTCATAGGGGACAATCTACTTGTACATGACAATTCATATGATCCGTGAAAATTTCATCAAAATCGGATTGAAAATGTAGACGTTATGGCAGCATCAAGGGAATCATTGTTTGCGCATGCGCAGTGGCTACTGTCAGTTCCTTGGTAATAGTTTTCATAGCCTATGAATCATAGGATACCATAGGGTATATTTGCCAATTCGCATGATCCCTGAAAGTTTCAACAAATTCAGATGGAAAATCTAGAAGTTATAGCAGGGAATTATTGTTTGCGCATGCGCAGTGGCTACTATCAGTCCGAAGGCGATGATATCCATAGGGGACTATCTATATTTAAATCCGCGTAATCCCTGGAAATATCATCGAAATCGGATGGGGAATGTAGGAAGTATAGCTCTTATAGGGTATTCACGATTGCTCATGCGCAGTGGTTACTATCAGTTCCTTGGTAATGATTTTCATAAGGGACCATCTATATGCCAATTTGCATGATCTCTGAACATATTCTTGAAATCGGATGGAATATGTAGAAGTTATGGCTGTTAGAGAAATTATCGTTTGCGCATGCGCAGCGGCTACTATCAGTCCGGGGGCGATGATTTTCATAGGGGACCATATACACGCCGGAATATCGGAATTTCCCTTATAAAGCATCTCATTTTTGTGGAACTTAGAATCGGGCCTTTAATTTGAATATACAAAAACGGTCTGTCAATCAATCAGTTTGGAAACTTGTCATTGAAATTGATTTTGAAATTTCAAAATTTTTCAAATTTTAAATTTTAAAGTTAATTCCAAAATTTATTTCAAAATCATGTATTGGAAATCAAGTTTTTGCTTCACAACCAAGTTTATTTTGGTACGGAACAATCTTTCCAAAGTGAACAAAAACCACGTGTTTTCAACTATTTTCACAAATTTTCGAAACTTTAAACAAAGCAAAATGAACAGCATGTAGAACAGCATGTAGAACACATTGCAAAAAGAATCAGGCAGATTGATACCAGAATAAGAAAATGCAGCGTGTCCAAAAATACAAAAAAGAAAATCTTCGTCCCATGACACACCGTACTGTATACCTCGTTCCTTCGCGCGCCTATCGGCGCTGTTGAAGTCGGTCAAAAAGTAGAAATCATGCTGTTAAATGGCTATTACGTTTGCGCATGTGCAGAGGCTGCTGTCAATCCGGGGGCGATGATTTTTGTAGGAGACCATCGACAGCCCAATCCTCGTAATCCCTGAATGTTTCGTCGAAATCGGATGGGAAATGGAAGAAGTTGTGGCTGTTAGGGCTATTACAAGGAAATTCACGTTCGCTCATGCGCAGAGGGTACTGTCTGTCGGGGGGTAATGATTTTCATAGGATGGACCTTCTGCACGCCAACCTGCACAATCCCTGAACGTTTCATCAAAATCGGACAATAAATTTGTATAGTTTTGCCCGTTACAAGGACTTCATGACATACACAGACAGACACGGAACCAAAATTGTTCAGGAAGGCCTGAAACGTACAACGCGAGTGGAAATTTTGATTTCGGAGAACCTTTTTTTTCAACCTTGAAAAGTGAAAACAATGCTTCCGCTACCTTGGTAGACTTGGATGCAAAAAGGTTCAATTCGAAATGAAAAAGGTAGAGTATTATAATATCAAAGTATGACACCCAAAAAACTAGATTTCAACGAGATAGTTCCTTGGAGGCTGTTACTCGCTCATCAACGCTTTTCACTACATCTAGCAGGTTTGGTTCCTGCAGGCGATGCACTCTCTTTAAATGCGCTATCTTGGTAGACTCGGAAGCAAAAAAAAAAAGCATGAATTAATGAGCGAATTTTCAAAGAAATCTTTCTTTTTACACTCGTCAGGGATCGTTTAAGAATGTTCCAAAACGGATTTCAGTGAAGAAATTTTTCGACAAAGTCCATTCTAAAAATGTTGAGGCTATCGCAATTGCTTCATTTTCCTTGAAAATTCGCTAAACATGAACACATGTGATACCTAACTTGTTATTCTGACTTCAGAAGAATGACAATTTAAATCTATTGTGTACCTTTGTTCCTACCATGTTTTTGTTGCTCTTTTAGCATTAGAAATTTGTTCCATGTTCCGTACCTACTAGGTACTTACGAGCTCGAATTATGTTTGTTATTGTTGGTTTATAGAAGGTATTTGCTCCGGTAAAACAATATTCATTGAGGCCTACCAATTAAATTCGGCTATGAGCTCTGCTCGATATCTTGATGCCCGGGATCCTAGAGAATGATTGAGGATTCTGTTAATAATAAACGATAGTAAACGATTTAATGTAATATTTTCATTGTAATATTGATAATAATATTGTAATAATAATATGTAATAATATTGTTGGTGATATTTTGGCTCGTTTCCCCCCCGACAGACGGACTAAGTCCAAAGTTGTACCACATTGTAATTGTTTGAATTAATGTTCTAGCATTGCCACATATTTCTCGTAGTGATATTTACCTAATAATTATTGTAGCATGTTATATGTGATATATAAATAAAATGTGTTTTCTTCTTCTTCTTCTTCCAACTCGAATTTTCTCTCTGGATGAGTTACTGCTTTTGAATGTTTACCTCATCTTCTTATTGCTATGATTCTTTTAGGGAATGAGAGAAGCTCAGAACTTTCCTTGAAGTCTGAGAGGTGAAGCGATCGATTAATATCTTTCCGATCCCTTGCGCGAATACAAAGCTTTTCCGTAGAGGATGCCTCTGCCGACTCATGTGTTACGGGTGTTGGACAATCAAAACCCGATGAACGAGGACACTTCTTTCAAATGAAAAGACGATTCGACCGTAAAAACGATAAGGTTTCTTATGTGCATGGTCATGAGAGATCCGGTTGGGGGCCAATTGGCATATGAACGGATGGAGTGAAACCGGAATCCTCGAACAACCACAACGGCCACCTCCATAGGGAACTCAGAGTGAGAAGGCAAGTCGGGTGGGGTAAAGCTGGTCGGCATATCGTTAGGAATAGGAGGTACATTATCGTAATCGAGTGGTTTTTCTTGGGATTATTCCACAACGGAAGATGTCGGAGGAACAAATCTATTCAGCTGCGTGGAACTTGAAATCAGGTATTATCTCGATGTTGGTTCACGACTCTGAATCAGTCCTCTTCCTACTGAAGACTGCGAGCTCAGTCTTTGCTTGGTCAGAAATCTTGCTCTTGAATATTTTCAGATGAATCATTATGATCGTAGACACCACGAATAAGATTTTCGTAGCGGGAGACTATTCCACAAAATGGACATGAACAATAGTTTGATGAAGCATAAGGCCTTTTCATCTAAATGAGGCATTGACTCCAAGGTCAAGAAAACCCACCTGGTACTGATATTGCAGAATCTGCAATAATTCACATCTGATGTGAAGATTAATGTATTTTCATTAATTAATCGAGGCCTTTAAACGATGCAAATTGTTTCACAACGGTTTATCATTTTCCTGTAAAGATCACCCTTCTGCGAAGAACACAGCTTTTTCCGACCTCGTCCAAGGACCCTTGAAGGAGAGGGGGGGGGGGGACTCATGAGCTCAGAGAGATCCTTTCTATTAGTATTCTGATCAATTTCACAATAATTGCTCATTTAAAGATATTGGTCGTCTGGGTGGTTTCATTCGTTTCTAAAATTATGCACTGCCTTGAATTGATATAAAAAAGTCATGGGACGTTAATTAATTAGGCAATTAATTATCCTCATTAGCAAACAGTTGGGCCTACACAGCTCTGGGTGGTGTCATTTGACTCTAAAAATACTTGAACATTTCGAATTAACAAAGAAACAATACCTGTATATTGAAAGTTTTCGAGCTTGGGCGTTTTAAAAATGCTTCCCCCCCACTATTTACCCCTTAGAAGTGACTAACAAAAACCAAAAGTTTCGGGACACAACTAGACCCTTAATGGAGCTGATATTCCATAGTTCATCAAAATCAGTCTACGGGAACTGGGCAAAGTGTTTCTGTTGATAACAGTGCGAGATGATGATAAAGTAAGGTGAAGTGATCTACACTTTCCTGTGACAGACATCAGTAGGATCTGAT
Organism: Apolygus lucorum; assembly: GCA_009739505.2. NCBI lineage: Eukaryota > Metazoa > Arthropoda > Insecta > Hemiptera > Miridae > Apolygus > Apolygus lucorum. Next base: position 89,788,349 of record CM019167.2, read on the forward strand.
GTGTGATGCATTGTTACATATAAAGTTGCCATAATTCTTCATCATCTATCATCCCAAGTGATTTGACTTGATGAAAGAAAATACATCGATCTCAGAAAAACATCTAATCGTTACAGGATAATCGATTGTCGGAATAATTCAACGTTTATGACAGACTTTTTGACAATCGATACTTATTTCTAACTGCTGTCCACCCAGCTGCTGTCCAGTCTCTCGAATCCACTATTTTTTGTCCTTTGCGATCTGAAACCGTAAAAATCACAGAGTAAACACTCCTGTTCTGAACCAATTTGCACGATTATAACAGCTTCTTAAATCTAGGAAAACGGCGTTTATCGGGGTAATTTGTCTCATTTTAAGAGATGAAAAGCTCTTCCGATACCACAAATATGAATTTCGACATTTTCCTCCCATCTTTAGGACAACCTGCATTATAGAAACAAGTTTTAGCGCATTTCTAGAACGTTAAAAGTAGGTTCAAGTAGAGAAATTCAAAAATTGCAGACTTGTTTCACCTCACAAATGTTGAAAATAATAGAAGCATTGAAATCTTTCTGAAATTAAATATTAGAGCAACCTCAAAAAAAGCATGTATTGTGACAGTCGATCGATTTTTCTCAAGCAACAGTTCCCTATACGAAGCTCTAATATCTCGCAAACGCTACCAGAACGGTTTCAAGAGTCAAAGAAAACAAAATGGAAAAATTATTTCTCAAAATTTGGTCATTTTATTCGAATTTAGTTGTTTGTTTTATCTTGAAGTAGCACATTTTCAAAGGAAAAATGTTCTTTTTTCTAACATTAGTCGGTTTAGAAATTTCGTCATTCACGTGGATAATCAACCAATAGTCAAAACTTAATGGATTTCTTAGGCACTCCAAGAGTCTGTACAGGAAGCCTAGCTAGACTTGGTCTGCGCCAGCTGCTGGCCTTTCAAAGACCTTGTTAACAGGATTTTCTTCCCATGATGGCAGTAAGGACCACCTACCTGCTCAGCAATAATTATAACCCCATTCCTGATGAGTTCCCATGGTTTCACAACACGAGTCGAGGGATCACACGAACATTGAAGTAGGTAGCTGAGATAAGTACCTACCTATTACGTGCAACTTTCAATCCTTCTCCTTCTAAATTCCGAATGTATCCTTTTGAAAGTAGAGGACTTCGATAGCTCTGCGCACTAGAATGTAAGCTGTGAAACGTCACTATTTCGACGAGGTGATCGGAATAACATTTGCGATTGAGCTGAGCTGGGTCCCCAGTGTGTTTTCTTGTTCGTCCCGGTTCCTACTAGTGATGGGTATCGACCAACAGATAATTGGTTCAGGCTAAATGCAATAAGTTTATTTTTGAAATTTGTCACCCCATGGCAGCACCAAAATGATGAAATTTTCGTTTACTCCTCATTTGAGAGTGGAACAATATAATTTAATTCGGCAAACGGATTTCTCTTAGATATACGTAGAAATGTGGGTAATTGGTTCTGAAAATATGCAAATTGTTTTGCCCAGTACTCAAAAAAAAATTTTAATTTTGAACATTTTCAAAAAGTGGCTCAATGCTATTGAGCCTATAGCCTATACTATTGAGCCAATAGCCTCCATAGATTACAAATCCGTTTTCAGAATTTTTCTAACTCGATCATAGCCGTCGGATTCCAGTTTCCAGGATTAGTGGCTAGGGGCGCAATCGTGAGCCTCTTGCTTGTCTTTGGTGTGCAAGCTTTGGTCACCAATCTCCAACTTCCAGGTAGGTAGGAAGGAACTTATTTGTTCCAGTTTTGATCAGCAGTTGAAAAGTTGTCTTTGGCATGTACATGAATAAATCAGGTTAAACTTCAGATGTCATTCTAGAGTGGTTTAAAACGGTTTTCCACGATGACATTCTAAGAAAATGCCTACATTTTAGACTTATTGCAATAGCAAAACGTGCCAAGTTTTAGGACGCCCCACAGTAATAATTGGGCGAAGAGAAAAACATATAGTGTGGGTAAGCGAAAAAACTGTTTCACTCGATGTAATTTATTAAGTATTTTAGGCAAGAAATAGTTGTCTCTCCCCCTCACCATTATCCACCATAAAATTCTAGCGGCGTGGGAACTCGAATTTGAAGAGCACTTTAAAATCCATGATCTGCGATACCCAACATGCGAATTCGAGTTCGCCCCCCCCCCCCCCCCCCACAACCAGTCTGGCACCAAAGCGGAAATACGTCGTAACGTTGAACTTTTATCTATTAGTTTTGTTAGGCAGACCGTCGAGGTTCACATCCGTATATAAGGTGAAACACTAAACAAATTGTTTAATAATGCATGCATTCCAGGGGACGTCCCATTGGATAAGCATTATATCAGTTTAACCAGTTGGTAAGTGATGAAACTGTTTCACTCGATGTAATTTATTTATTACTTTAGGCAAGAAATAGTTACCCCCCCCCCTCACCCTTATCCACTATAAAATTTCTAGCGGCATGCGAGCCTCGAATTTGAAGAGCATTTTAAAAACCATGATCTGCGATACCCAACATGCGAATTTGAGTTCCCCCCCCCCCCACAACCATTGGTGCCAGTCTGGCGCCAAAGCGGAAATACGTCGTAACGTTGAACTTTTATCTATTAGTTTTAGTAAGCAGTCCGTCGAGGTTCACATCCGTATATAAGGTGAAACATAAAAAAACCCACGAAATATGCGGTTTATGGTGTCCTGGCACCATGGTGGCACCACTATTAGTGCCATGGTGGGACAGAGGCTAATTCATGAAAATCCGGAGGTATAATGAGAATTTTTCCTCAATTTCAAAGCTTGGGTACAATTAGTAAGCTATAAAGGAACAGAAATATTGAAAAATCGGATATTTTGTGAATATAATCCCCCCACTCACCCCCTCCCCTTGCGAATTTTTATACTCTGGTGAAATAATGAGCAATTTGAAAGATTTCTGAGTCGAACAAAAAAAGAAACAGGCAAATTGGTTGGAAATTGAGGCCTGGGCAGAGTTTACAAGATTATGCCCGCAAACGCACGTTTTTGAGTATTACCCCCCCCCCCTTTCCCCCCTGAAAGGCAAAATTCGAAATTCCGGCGACGTAGTGCACAACTAGATAGTTTCCCGCGTCGAAAAAAAAGAACCACGAAAATCGGTTGAGAACTAAAGGTGCCCGTCCACTAGGTCGACAGCGCGGCGCGGCGCGGCGCGACGCGGCGCGACGCGAAAAAAAATTTCTAGAAATTTAATGGGAAATGAATGGCAGCCCGTCCACTAGGTCGACAGCGCGGCGCGGCGCGGCGCGGGTCGAAACTTTTTCGCAATCTGTCGCTCTCCAGACTTCTGGAGCGCGGCGTCGCGCCGCGTCGCGCCGCGCCGCGCCGCGCTGTCGACCTAGTGGACGGAGGGCGAAGCGAAAAATTGTCGACCTCGGTCATTTTCGTCAGTGTTCGGCTTTCGTATACGAGGCTTAATCATGTGTGAAGCTCGAAAAACTTCCCCCTCGACATTCTAAAATAATTTATAAACTTTTGCTCGTCTCCTAGCAAATCTTGGAACAGGTGATTGTGCTCCCCCAGGTCCATCCTCTTTATTGGATGGACCTAAACTCTTCTCCTTTTCCCACCGATTTGGTCCTCTTCTTCTGCTTCCAAAGCTGCAACTAAAATGAACATTTCTTCTTCGTCGTCCGATGAAGACATAATATCTATGCCCCACATTTTCCTGAGAAGGCACCTTCTCAGGCGTGGCGAAACGGCGGGTCGAAAAATTTTATCCGCTCCAGTGGACGGAGCCTAGGAATTTCGCGTCGCGCCGCGTCGCGCCGCGCCGCGCCGCGCTGTCGACCTAGTGGACGGCCAGCTTAATCGGACACTGATCTTTCTTCCCTGAGAACGCACGGAATCTGATCCTTTTTCCCCGGAGCCCCGTATTTGTTTTAGCTTTAAACATATTGTTTAGTAATGCATGCATTCCAGGGGACGTCCCATTGGATAAGCATTAGGTCAATTAATACCAGTTGGTAAGCGAGATAACTGTTTCACTCGATATAATTTATCGATATAATTTTAAAATACATGCGATGTTTTGGAATCGAATGGGACTTCCCAGAACTCTGTAGGACTTGATTAGCATCGATTGTGAAATCAATTATACTCCGACCACAGTCCCCAACGTCGAAGGCGCACTCTCACCCATGCACACAGAAATGTTTGACGGAGTATAGAATACTAGACGTCATCAAAGAGTTACTTTGGTTAGTTCTCAGTAGTCTCGGTAGAATGAGGCCGGCTAAACGATTTTAAACAAGAAACTTTTACAGTTTCTATCCAAATTGGATGACATTTTCAGCGATTGTTTGTTTGGTACTTCAGACCGGCTTTTATTGAATTGAGCCTAGTTGAGTTTCCTGAGCTACGAAGAATCAAATATAGTTACAAAGGCACCCACAACTCTCGGATAGCGCAGTTTTTAGAATCGAATGAGATCACTAAGCTACACTGAAAAACAAACCGCTATACAGAAAAATAATGTACGGTTGCATGATCATTTATAGCGTTTTTACTACATTTTCTTGGTCCACCTACGGATATTGAGGACTCAGGGGTTGGCAACTCTGCAATGCGATTAGTTTTGATTAGAACAAGTCCTCGAAAGACAGCGTTGAAAATTGATTGAAGTGTTGAAGAGGAAGGTGAGGAAATCATCCAACCAGTAATTAAATCATGCAATTAGCTGTCTCATTCAACCTAAACTGCAGTGGATCCTAGTTAGAGGGCAGTCATCAGAAACGCCGAAGGGAGTCGTAAACAATCGATTTCCAAAACTATCCAACTATTCATTCCCGTATTACGGGTGGGTATCGACCAACGACCAATCAATTATTTCATCCAAACTAATCAATTCACAGATTATACGGACCTTAATAATAGATTATTTGGAGAAAAATACTGCAAATTATTGCGCTGCGGTTTACAATTTTTCCGTAAAGTTCACTTGTCTGTGTCACTTCTAGGGACCAGAGATAATACTGTTGGGGGAGTTATTATCCATCTTCGTTAAGCAAATGGTTGGTTCCATAGAGCTCAGGGTGGTGTCCAAAAATTATTGAAAATTTAGGAAATTTTAAATTAATGAAAAAAAACGCTGCAAATTATTACACAATGGTTTATTACTTTTCTATATAGATCACTCGTCTGCAAAGCCACCAACCATCCAACATGAAGAAAAACATCGATCGCATTTCGGTCAGCTAAAATTTGAACGAAGATTAGGCCTCTTTTGCGATTCACACTCGTGTTTTGATTTATATATACATATATATTTCAATATGAACCCTTAAATTCTCGTAGGGAGCGAACGGTTTGTCCTACAGGGCTCTGCGTGGTCTCAACACTGAGAAAAAAAAAGGGCCTTTTCTCGGTTAAAACACGATTTTTTGCTAGGTCCTATCCTGCCAACCTAGAATTTAATGTATTTTCAGTCACGGGTGGATCTTTTTAATGTCACGGTTGTATATCATCTAACCGAGACTGAAAATACCTGTGAATTTACCGACCACAAAATGCAATCAACCGTGATTTTAAAGGACTTAAAGTCACGGTTGAAGCTACAACCGTGAAATTAAATGTGCCGCTCCCGGATTTAATCTCTAGGTTAGACTCAACTTGTATTTAACAGTGAATTAAAATGTGCCGCCCCCGGATTTTCAGGTCACGGTTGCTGACGATGAATTAAGAGTCACGGTTAATTGCATAACTTATTATTAATGTCTCGGTTATTATAATCCTAGTTTATAATCGGGTTTTACTTTCGTGGACGGTGAAGCAACCTAGAAGCAAAAAGTTCTAACCGCCAATTTAATGCACAAATAATTTACAACCAGGGTGATTCAACCTAGTATTCAATAATTGGAGTATTTTCCACTGGGTTGCCTCCAATTTTTTTCTAGGTTGCGTCCCTTTATTATCAAGGTTGCCTGCCTTATTTTGCTAGGGTACATTCCTTTGTTTAACGGTTCTCCCCATCAAATCTCTCGGTTCTTGCACTTTCTATCTAGGTTGGCTCCAGTAAAAGTATAGGTTGTTCCTATTAAATCTCTCGGTTCTTGCACTTTCTATCTAGGTTGGCTCCAGTAAAAGTATAGGTTGTTCCTATTTAATCTCTCGGTTCTTGCACTTTCTATCTAGGTTGGCTCCAGTAAAAGTATAGGTTGTTCCTATTAAATCTGTCGGTTCTTGCACTTTCTATCTAGGTTGGCTCCAGTAAAAGTATAGGTTGTTCCTATTTAATCTCTCGGTTCTTGCACTTTCTATCTAGGTTGGCTCCAGTAAAAGTATAGGTTGTTCCTATTAAATCTGTCGGTTCTTGCACTTTCTATCTAGGTTGGCTCCAGTAAAAGTATAGGTTGTTCCTATTTAATCTCTCGGTTCTTGCACTTTCTATCTAGGTTGGCTCCAGTAAAAGTATAGGTTGTTCCTATTAAATCTGTCGGTTCTTGCACTTTCTATCTAGGTTGGCTCCAGTAAAAGTATAGGTTGTTCCTATTAAATCTCTCGGTTCTTGCACTTTCTATCTAGGTTGGCTCCAGTAAAAGTATAGGTTGTTCCTATTTAATCTCTCGGTTCTTGCACTTTCTATCTAGGTTGGCTCCAGTAAAAGTATAGGTTGTTCCTATTAAATCTGTCGGTTCTTGCACTTTCTATCTAGGTTGGCTCCAGTAAAAGTATAGGTTGTTCCTATTAAATCTCTCGGTTCTTGCACTTTCTATCTAGGTTGGCTCCAGTAAAAGTATAGGTTGTTCCTATTTAATCTCTCGGTTCTTGCACTTTCTATCTAGGTTGGCTCCAGTAAAAGTATAGGTTGTTCCTATTAAATCTGTCGGTTCTTGCACTTTCTATCTAGGTTGGCTCCAGTAAAAGTATAGGTTGTTCCTATTTAATCTCTCGGTTCTTGCACTTTCTATCTAGGTTGGCTCCAGTAAAAGTATAGGTTGTTCCTATTAAATCTGTCGGTTCTTGCACTTTCTATCTAGGTTGGCTCCAGTAAAAGTATAGGTTGTTCCTATTTAATCTCTCGGTTCTTGCACTTTCTATCTAGGTTGGCTCCAGTAAAAGTATAGGTTGTTCCTATTAAATCTCTCGGTTCTTGCACTTTCTATCTAGGTTGGCTCCAGTAAAAGTATAGGTTGTTCCTATTAAATGTCTAGGTCGTTCTGTTTTCTGTCTAGGTTGTCTCAAGTAAAAGTATCGGTCTTTCCTATTAAATGTCTAGGTCTTTCCGTTTTCTGACTAGGTTGCCTCGAGTATAAGTCTCGGTCTTTCCTATTAAATGTCTAGGTCGTTCCGTTTTCTGTCTAGGTAAACTCGAGTAAAAGTATAGGTTGTTCCTATCAAATGTCTAGGTCGTTCCGTTTTCTGTCTAGGTAAACTCGAGTAAAAGTATAGGTTGTTCCTATCAAATGTCTAGGTCGTTCCGTTTTCTGTCTAGGTAAACTCGAGTAAAAGTATAGGTTGTTCCTATTGAATGTCTAGGTCGTTCCGTGTTCTGTCTAGGTTGTCCTTATAGTAGGTTGTCAATTAGTACAATTTCTAATTCAAATGCGTACAAATAAGCAAATTGACAGAACTGATTAAAACAAGAACAATACAACATTAAAAACGAAGAAATCTTGAAAATCTGAAAAAGACAGTAGGTACTGTTATCCGCCAGAAAGCCAACCCTTTTTGATTTTCTTCTTGTAGGAAAAGCTAAATTGTCACAAGCGAATAAAACAAGAAATACAGAAGTACCCTGTATGAAGAAATCTTGAAAATACTACAAAACAAATTATGTTACTAGCTAAAAAGCCAACCTTTTAAGTACTTGTTTTCTTTTTATACCCAAATACAACTTTTGTAAATTGATGTCATTAATAGGTTCCATAGATAACAACAGGGTATGTAATTAATGAGTAATTTTATTTTAATGCCTTGTCTTTACATGGTAAGATATTGTTTGTAAATAAATAAATAAATTTTAACTTAAACATTTTAATATCATAAAGTAAAGCTTTAGGTACAATTTACAAATTAAGTATTAGTAATAATGATAACATTTCAAAATTGCACCCCTTAATAAGTGTTTCTCATTGTAACATAGACAGTTCCATCATTAGCCTTAGTTAAAGTGATTGGAAAGGGAAATCCAGCAACTGGTAGCGAGCTGAAGGCTTCAATTTGACTTTAACAACTTCGTATGCACGGAAGTGCTCGACAAAACCTAACGTAATGAGATTGTAGCCTCTAACGTACACATCGTTAGTGTTTTCGTTACAATACAAATGTGTGATAAGTATGAAGTTAGGATTTCCGTTTTCGTCTATATTTGTGCATAGCACGTAACCAGAGGTGAAATACACGATGGAAGCGGTTGTAACAAACTCGACCAATTTCAAATCATCACACAGTGGAACATTGAGAGAGTGGCAGATTTGGATAAGTTCGTTAGGAGGTATAAACCTAGTTTTACCATATACATTCACAGCAGGCGGGAGTTCATTTTTGAAAAAAAGACTGTTCAGTTGATAATGGTGTTTATCAGCAGTTGATTTTGGAGTGTTGACTGAGGTGCGAATTGAGGTAACTGCTGCTTTGATAACTGTGTGCTTCGACTCAAAACGCATGCTAGAGAGTGCGTTAAGTGGGCCGTGCCTCATCATAGTAGGGTTGTGCGTTAAAAAGTGAAATTTGGGTTGCAACGTAGCAGTTTTGTCACCAATTTCATTGCAAAGGGGAAAATACAAATCCAAAAACTCGTAAATCACAGTAGCTAAGTAAGCGGCTCTTTCGGGAGTTACTGTAGATCTAGGAATATTGTAAAAGAGCTTTTGAATAGAAATCCAAATGTGTTCATACTCCAACGTGTATTTCAAATTGAAAGTGTAAAACACTTTGAAGCAGAGCTCCACTCCTGTCAATAAATTATCGGTTATGTATTCGAAATCGAAAACTCTGACAAATACTTGTTATATGTTATAAACATTACCCAAAACAGCAATATAAGGCTGGACAAAGCCACTATTGGCCAATATCAGCTCCTGATGGTGAGCCCCCTTCTGCTCAGGAGTTTCGAAGAAGGCGATGAAGGATACAACCTGGCGTTTGCGGAGCGTTCGTGTTCGTCCGCTGAAACACAGGAAGTAGCATTAGGTTCAACGTATTTACACAGCTTGCATCATTGGTGGTGAGAGGGGGTGGGGGAGGGGGAACTAACTGTTCTTTTCGCATTTTTGGTTTATTATTTCGAGAGTATATTTATTTCGAGAGTTTTCGAGCTAGGGCACTCTTGAAAATTTCAACCCTTAATTTTCACCCCTTAGAAGTGACTGACATTAACCAAAAGCTTCGCGGCACAACTAGACCCCAAATGGAGCCCATATATGGAGCCCATATATATATCAAATTTGAACCAAATCGCTCCAGTGTTGCTAAGAAAAGTGCCGTGTACGGCGTACGGCGGACGGACGGGAATTTTTTAATTCGATTTTCGGATTCTACGTACCTTGGAATGTAAAACATCAAATTTTGAGGGGGGAGGGGGTTAAAATTTTTTTTCTTTCTCGATTCCAAAGGCTTATTATTGAAAATAATAAACCAAAAGTGGAATTTTTAGAATCGAATGAGAATACAAGGAGCTCCGTAGGACCAACAGCTAGCTCCCTCAGTGGTCCTTGGCGGTTAGGACTAATGATAATCAGAAATATGAGTGTGAATCGCAAGTTAACGTCCATTGTATAGAAACCATTTTCTCTCCTATTCAACGCAGATAGCTAAAATTCGAGAGGGAGGGTCAAGAGAGAATGCTGAAGATGTCTGAGAGATCACAGATCAGCTGAGTGAGCTCCAAAGCCATTTTTACTCCTACTCATCCCAAGAAACTGAAATTTGAGAGAGAGGGTTAATGGAAAATAATGACCCCTCCCCGTTAAAATGTGATGGTTTACGTTTCAGGGTTCGTAGTATTCAAAAACGCTGCAAATTATTACACAATGGTTCCTTATTTTCTGTATAGATCACCCTTCTTCTGTATAGATCGCTGGTACCATCAATAGTAACTACAAACCTCATTATTCTCCATTAACCCTCCTTCTCAAATTTCAGCTTCCTGCGTTGAATAGGATTGAAAATGGCTTCGGAGCTCGAATGCTGAAGACGCCTGAGGGATCACTGATCAGCTGAGTGATCTTCGAAGCCATTTTCAATCCTATTCAACGCAGGAAGCTGAAATTTGAGAAAGAGGGATAATGGAGAATAATGATGTTGGTAGGTACTATTGATGGAAAACCAGTGATCCAAATAGAAGGGTGGTCGTATTTGTTACTGCATGCACAGGGGGTGTCATTATGCTTCGAAAATTCCCTAAACTGGGAGAAATGTTGGTTAGAAACATAAAAAAAGACAGGATGAAAAACAACATCGATGTGCTCACTTTGTTTGTTGCGGTAGCAGGAGAGAGCTGCGTTGAGGATGGGTATATCCGTATGATACCTCGATCTCTGGCAGTTTTCGGCGGATTTGACGATCACAGGGACGCATTTACGAAGGCCATCATCAGTCCAAACTTCAAATCTTCATAAGGAGCTACAGAGCTCTGGTTGATCTCATTCGATTCTAAAAATTCAGTTCTATTTTAAATTGATGAAAAAACAATACCGTTACATTTGAGTTTTTTGAGCTAGGGCGTTTTGAAAATTTCATCCCCTATTTTTCACCCCTTAGAAGTGACTGACAATTAAAAACGCTGCAAATTATTACACAATGGTTTATTATTTTTTATTTTTCTATATGGATTACTCGTCTGCAAAGCCACCAACCATCCAACATGAAGAAAAACATCGATCGCATTTCGGTCAGCTTTAATTTGAACGGAGATTAGGCCTCTTTTGCGATTCACACTCGTGTTTCTGATTTATCGTACGTCCAAACTTTAAATTCTCGTAGTGAGCGAACGGTTTGTCCTACAGAGCTCCGGATGGTCTCAAAAATTCTAAAAATTCTATAAAATCTTAAATTGAAGGAAAAACAATACCTTTATATCAAAATTTTTTGAGTTAGGGCGTTATCAAAATTTCAAAATTGATTTTGGAACCCTTACAAGTGACCTAAATCAACCAAAATCTTCGGGGCACAACTAGACCCCAAATGGAGCCTACATACCAAATTTCATCAAAATCGGTCCGTGGTAACTAAAAAAGTGCCACGTGCGGCGGACGGCGGACGGACGGAACATTTTTTATTCGATTTTGGTTCATTATTTTCAATAATGAACCTTCGGAATCGACCAAGAAAAACAATTTTTAATACCCCCTCAAAATTTGATGGTTTACGTTTCAACGTACTACGTAGAATCCAAAAATCGAATAAAAATTTGGCCGTACGCCGTAAGCGGCACTTTTGCCACTTAGCATAGACCGATTTTGATGAAATTTGGTATGTAGGCTCCATTTGTGGTTTAGTTGTGCCCCGAAGATTTTGGTTGATGTAGGTCACTCCTAAGGGTTCCAAAATCAATTTTGAAATTCTGAAAACGCCTTAACTCAAAAAATTTTGATATAAAGGTATTGTTTTCCCTTCAATTTAAGATTCTATAGAATTTTCAAAATTTTTTGAGACCACCCGGAGCTCTGTAGGACAAACCGTTCGCTCACTACGAGAATTTAAAGTTTGGACGTACGATAAATCAGAAACACTAGTGTGACTCGCAAAAGAGGCCTAATCTCCGTTCAAATTAAAGCTGACCGAAAGGCGATCGATGTTTTTCTTCATGTTGGATGGTTGGTGGCTTTGCAGACGAGTGATCTATATAGAAAAAAATAAAAAATAAACCATTGTGTAATAATTTGCAGCGTTTTGGATTCTACGTACCTTGAAACGCACCTTGAACCTTTTTTAAAAACAAGTTTTTATTATTTGTTGATAAAGTGAACTAAAAAGTTTATAAAAAAATAACTAATAAGAAATATTATCCACTTTAATTATTAGACCTTTCCGATTTTATCACAGCCCCAATTTTATTAACACAAGCGTGTTACATTGTGATAGCAAGAGGCAAAAGATGGTGCTAAATGTTTTTATTTGTACCATCAAAATGTAACACACTTTTATTTATAAAATTGGGACTTTGATAAAAACGGTAACATTTAATAATTAAAGTTTAATTTTCTTATTTGAGTTAATTTTTTTAACTTTTAAGTTCACTTTACTGATTAACGAATAATAAAATGTTTTTTTTTTCTTTACCTAATTTTATTATACATTTATATAATTTTAACGGATAGATGCGGAAAATATTAGATTACACGAAAAAAAAAACTGAGAAAATGGACTAATTTTACGTCGATATTTCGACGGGTAACCCTCTTCTCACCCCCACCCCCCCTTAATATGCACCCCCTTATGTGGTGATATTGCATTGTGATCCGATTTATACATACCTGAAAAATTGTAGCTCAATAGAAAACCGGGAAGTGGATCAAATTTAACTTGAAATATTTTACTGCAAACAAACTGGCAACGGGACAGGTGAAACTAAATAAAAGCTTGTAAAAATACAAAAGTCCTGCACTCTAGGACTTTTTTTTAATCACTATTTCGAGATCACTGTACTCATGTTTTGACGGGGGGATACTCTGCGAACTCGACCGGGGGGATTCTGATACACCTCTCTCAACACGTGGGGGTTTTGACGGTCGCCCGAGTTCATAATGAATAGGTGTGCTTAATTTACATAAAATAAATGAGCAAAATGTAATAGTTGTGTGCCTAATTTACTTAATATTAATGAGCAATAGGTAATAATATTGTAGGAAGTAGCTCACCTCGGAAAATTTCGATAGTCGCAGCTGAGAGGCCCCATTCAGCCAACATGCCTGTCACATCTTCCATATCGGGAGAGGGAGAACCAATATACTCAATCAAGAAAATATTATGACACAAGTCACAACCAAGATGAAGATGATAATGAGTTGAGTATAATAAAAAAAGAGAGCGTTATAGGACGTGACACGTGAGAAGTTGTAAACTGGAAGTGGGTATCGGGGTAGGTTGCACGCGCGTTTATATACGGATTGCCCCACCACTGCCACCAAATAATTTCGGTCTCGGTTGAATCAACCAAGTGAATATTTTACCAACATTTTCAAATGGTTATATCATCAATAAATTAACAATTTTACCTTGTTTTCACGATTGAATTCAACAAAGCAAACGTCACTACATCAAAGGAGACATACTTTCAAAGCAACTTTTCTTGAATAAACGCTTGGAGGATGATTGGGATCGCTTACAATTTCGTTCTCGGTTGTATCTTATTTCATGGACGGTTGTTCCAACCGCAAGGGATAAACAAATTGCATTAAATTGACTTTATCGCCATGAAATCCGTATGTTTCCATCTTTCTCGCAACAAAATCAGATAGAACGGGTTTCAGTCCCTTCGTGACATATGGAGGACGGACTTAAACAAATTTATTTTTCGAAATGAAGTATATGAACCGTTTGGAGGTTATGTACCACGTGCTTAATAGTTGGGATTTTTGGCTAGCAATTTCGTTCTCGGTTATGACGATTTTATGGACGGTTGTTTCAACCGCAAGGGATAAACAAATTGCATTAAATTGACTTTATCGCCATCAAATCCGTATATTTCCATCTTTCTCGCAACAAAATCAGATAGAACGGGTTTCAGTCCCTTCGTGACATATGGAGGACGGACTTAAACAAATTTATTTATCGAACTGCAGTATATGAACCGTTTGGAGGTTATGTTCCACGTGCATAATGTTTGGGATGTTTGGCTACCAATTTCGTTCTCGGTTATAACTGATTTTGTGGACGGTTGTGTGAACCGGGATGGATAAAAAAATTGCATTAAATTGACTTTATCAACATGACATCTGTATTTTTCCATGTTTATAACAACGAAATCAGATAGAACGGGTTCTTCGTGACATACGGAGGACAGACTAAATACAAATTTACCATCTCGAAATGCAGTATCATGAAACGCTTGAAGGTTAAGTAGGATAATAATGCAAAAAACGTTGTATTTTTCTAGAGTTTTTGTGGAAAACATTATCTCCCACGACCTAATGATTTCGGAATCGAATTTTACGCAATTTTTCATGCTAAATCGAATGATGAAATTCAGACCTCCATGGGCTGGGAGCGACCTTCGTTACTCACTAAAAAGAGGTTGAAAATCTTATATGTACTTGACAGTCGGGGAGGTCTGAAACTGTCACCAGTATGCTAAATATTTCCGGTGTAGGTAGGTACCCACACTTCTTGCAATTTTGTGCCGTTCTTCAGGAATATTTTTTCCCCCTGTGCGCCTTCAAGTGGATTTGGCTCATGCATCCCCTAACGAATTTTCAATTTGGAAGATATATTTTCTGTGAAGATTATGATTTCAAATATTACTGTCTACGTGAACCAAAAGCTGGTAAAGATCTCTGAAGCAAATGAAATCCAAAGCCATTATACCGACCTACCAATTTTGATAAAATTCGAGCCTTGATTGGCCCACTTTAATTGATGGGTTCATGGAAAACGGCTGAAACCCATGACAGTGATTTGTGGACGACAGACGGAACAGCACCTGGAATTGATAAAGCCTTGGTACTGCTTCCAAATTTCATTGCTTGCTCTGAGATTTGACAATGAATCTATATAAAACATTTAATACTCCAGAAGAGAGACGAGTGCTTGATAACGTGATGGCTTCAATAGAAGAAATCTGTGACAATTTTGTCTCAACATGAGCCAAGAGAGTTTCGCGGTGGAAATGAAATTGAAATTTGAAATGAAGAAAATCCATTTTGCTTTATCAAGCCCATCAAAGAAATGCCGTATAGTGGAATCGAGTCAAAGCCAAAGAGTTACTTCTGAATCAGTTTGAATCTGCCGCCATTTTATTGGATGAATAATTTATTATCACCGTTCTATCAACCTAAAAAATTATTGCCGATATACCTAACCTAGAACAAAATTATCCAATCGAGAAAAAATTGAACTACTCGGTTGAATCAGCCAATATTTTATTGTATGAATTAAATATCACCGTTGTTTCAACCTAGATAAGTATTGCTGATATAATGTAGAACGAAATCAGGTGGGAGGGTGTTTATTGTCTATGATGATCCAACCGTGAGCTGATTGGTCAGTAAAGTTCTTCGTTGTAGGTATCAACCGAGTTGTAAATTAGGGGGCAGGGTGGAATAATGTTCGCTCGTGAAGTAACCGTGATCTGATTGATCAGTTTATAAATTTTACGTTGTTTCAACCGAGAGGTAAAGTCGGAGGCAGGGTGGATTAATATTCGCTGGTGAAGTTACCGTGATCTAATTTTTCATCTATAAATTCCACGTTGTTTCGACCGAGAAGTAAAGTTGGGGGCAGGGTTGATTGATATTCCCTGTTGAAGTAACCGTTATTCAATTTCACAGCCTACAATGCTAGGTTGTGTTAACCGCGACAATAAACCTGCTATAACCGTGACCAGATTGGGGGCAGTTTCAAATTTCCATCACTGTTGTTTCATCCTGGAAGTCTTTGAAACAACCGTGACACTAAAGTGGTTTTAACAGAGACTGAAAGTCACCTTTTTTGTTCTAGGGTATATGTTTAGAGTAACGGTTGCTTCTTTTAAATTTCTCGGTTAATTTTTGTGATACAACAGTGACTTTAATGAGGGGGAATTATATGGAAGGTCAAATCATTTCGATCTCGGTTCACCCCACTTACGAGCCACGGATAAATCATTAATGTCACGGCTTGCAACTTTTCTTTTCTAGGTCAAAACATTTGGTCCAGGTTGAATTTTTTTCACTCCAGGTTGTGATCAGCAAGTGAACTATATTGGTCTCGGTTGTTTCAATATTGGTCCCGGTTGTATCTATTTTTTTCACTGCTGTATCAACCGGGATTCTTTTTTTTCACGGTCGAATCAATGGATTCACGGTTGTTTTTCTTTTTTTTTCACGGGTATATCTGCTTTAACCGAGCCCCTAAAAAAAACTTTTTTCTCAGTGAAAAAATTCTAAAAATTGTCTACTATCTTTAATTGATGGAAAACAAGTTGAGTTAGGGCGTTTTCAAAATTTCAATATTCATTTTTGAACCCTTAGAAGTGACCTACATCAACCAAAATCTGCGGGACACAACTAGACCCCAAATGGAGCCTACATACCAAATTTCATCAAAATCGGTCAATGCTAAGAGGCAAAAGTGCCGCGTACGGCGGACGGACGGCCAAATTTTTATTCGATTTTTGGATTCTACGAACCTTGAAACGTAAACCAACAAATTTTGAGGGGGTGTTCAACAATTTTTTTTTCTTGGTCGATTCCAAAGGTACATTATTGAAAATAATAAACCAACATACCGGTATTTCGAAAGTTTTCAAGCTAAGGCGTTTTGAACATGTTTTTCCCCTCTTCTTACACCCCTTAGAAGTGACTGACAATAACCAAAAGCTTCGGGACGCAACTAGATCCCAAATGGAACCCTTTTACCGAATTTCATCAAAATCTATCCTTGGGAACTGGGCTTAGTGCCGCCAACGGCGTACGGATGGAAAAATGGGGGGTGCGCCTGATTTTTTTTTCTTCAAATTTTGGTTTATTATTTTCAATAATGAACCTTTGGAATCGACCAAGAAAAAATTTTTTTTAACACCCTCTCAAAATTTGATGGTTTGCGTTTCAAGGTACGTAGAATCCAAAAATCGAATAAAAATTTGGCCGTCCGTCCGCCGTACGCGGCACTTTTGCCACTTAGCATTGACCGATTTTGATGAAATTTGGTATGTAGGCTCCAATTGGGGTCTAGTTGTGCCCCGAAGATTTTGGTTGATGTTGGTCACTTCTAAGGGTTCCAAAATCAATTTTGAAATTTTTAAAACGCCCTAACTCAAAAAATTTTGATATAAAGGTATTGTTTTTTCCATCAATTTAAGATTCTATAGAATTTTTAGAATTTTTTGAGACCACCCGGAGCTCTGTAGGACAAACCGTTCGCTCACTACGAGAATTTAAAGTTTGGACGTACGATAAATCAGAAACACGAGTGTGAATCGCAAAACAGGCCTAATCTCCGTTCAAATTAAAGCTGACCGAAATGCGATCGATTTTTTTTTCATGTTGGATGGTTGGTGGCTTTGCAGACGAGTGATCGATATAGACAAATAAAAAATAATAAACCATTGTGTAATAATTCGCAGCGTTTTTAATCGAAAGTAGACCTCTTCCTGAAAATTTTGACACCAGCTGTTCTCTTTTTGGATGAGTAGATCTTTTTCTATGATTTTTTAAAGTTTCGAATGTTTATGACGTCACGCACGCCTCCAGCCCACTGTGACGTCATAAACATTCGAAACATTGAAAAATCATAGAAAAAGGTCTTCTCACGCTAGAAGGTCGCGGTTGGTGTCAAAATTCTCAGAATGAGGTCTCAGAATAATAATAAACAGTGTTTCCGACTCAGGCGCACACCCCATTCTTATTCGAGTTGTTGATTCTACTTACCTGCAAACGTAAACAAAGGTTCGTTATTGAAAATAATAACCTAAAATGGCAAGAGCTGGATCAAATCCCGGTCTAGGACGTCACTTTCAAATTTCCAGAACCATCCCAAAGAACTAAGAACTAACAACTATGTTTGAATTCTTGGATGAGAAAGTGTCCAGAGTCCTGAACACCAATTAAGGTAGTGAGTATTCGAGACTGGAGCTTTTCATGGATGTCGCCAAGGTGAAAATCGAGCACCTATGAGGACGCTGGTGGCGATATAAACTAATGAGACAACGGGGAAGGCAGCAGGTCGATAATTTCGCTATCATTGACATTGGCCAGATAAACCTTTACCTCGTGGGCCGCTGTGGCTTGTGGGTGGATTTTTGAAATACCTCTCAAGTACGCAACGACTGACCTTTCACAAATAGAGGTCGCCATCCCCTTCACCTCGCTCATTGATACAGTTCCATAATGAAATGATAGGAAGCACTCGCAATACTCGATCACGCATCTCGCCCTTCACTCTTCGCTAACTGCCCCGAATGGAAGATTACGCAGGATCACAAAAAATCATTTGAAGGATGAGTTAAGAGAGACCGCCAAAAGGGTGGGCAGTTGTGGGAATTACCTCTTCGCCGCCTTTTCATCTTTACTTCGTCAATGGGCGTATTATGTTTTGGTTGTCTCGCTGAAGATATTGAAACCGATAAACAAATCGCGAACGAAACTATTCTACAATTTTCAGTGTTGTCCTGTCGTATGTTCTACATTTCAACTTTTGGATTCAGGCGCCTCGGAAGAAACCATCGATCTATAGGAATGTTTTTTGGGGTGCTGACTCCGAATCTGACCTCTTTTTTTTGCGGTCACGTCCAAATTTTAAAGATATTGGCAATTTTTCGTTTGTTTGGCCTTTTTCAGTTTAGAAAATTACTAATAATCTTAGAGATGCCCAGAAATTCCACAAAAACTCTCTTCTTACTGGAAGACCCAATTTACCCATATCATTAATTCAGAACATTCATTCCTGGAGTCAGCAATGCAAACTTGATCGCAACAACACTTTTTTCCGAGGAATATATTAGACTTGTAGGCGTAAATTCATTAAGATTCAAAGATAAATTTATTCTTCAGGGACAACACCGTTGTAAATCTAGTCTGGCACGTGTCTTTCAGGGTATCAAGCTCTTTTCCGTGAGATGTATTCGTTTCAGAGATGTTGACGCTGGATTCACCTTATCTGTACCCTGCCAGATGAAAGGCCCCAGTTCGATCTTGCTTCTCCAAAATTCTTCAAAACCTAAATTTCCACTCGCGTTTTACGTATCAGCCCTTTCTGAACATTTTTGGTTCCGTGTCTGTCAGTCTATGTGTCTGTCATGAAATCCTTGCCACATCCAAAACTTCCACATTTTCTATCCGATTTCGCTGAAATTTTCAGGGATTATGCGGATTAGGTTGTAGGCAATTCCCTACAAAAATCATCACCCTGGACTGATAAGTAGCCGCTCCACATGCGCAAACGTGAATTCCTTGTAACAGCCACAACACTAACATTTTTCATCCGAATTGATGAAATTTTCTAGGATAGTTCAAATTGGTGTGTAGATGGTCCCCTATGAAAATCATCTCCTCCAGACTAATAGTAGTTGCTGCGCATGCGCGAACGTGAATTCCTTTTAACACCCATAACATCCACATTTTCTATTCGATTACGTTGAGGTTTTCAGGGATTATGCAGATCAGGTTTTAGATGGTCCCCAATGAAAATCAAGCCAGTATGACAGTAGCTTCTGCGCATGCGCAAACGTAAAATCCTTTTAACAGCTATAACGCTTACATGTTTCATCCGAATTTGATGAAATTTTCTAGGATTGTTCAAATTGATGTGTAGATAGTCCGCTAGGAAAATCATCTCCCCCAGACTAATAGTAGTTGCTGAATGAATTCCTTATAACAGCCATATCTTCTACATTTTCCATCCGATTTCGACAAAATTTCTCAGGATTGTTCAGATTAGCTTGATGAGGGTAGTGGAAGGTACTCAAAGATTGATATTTTGAGAATAACTACTACAATCGGGTTATGGATACGAGGAAGCTATGTGCCCTCACCCACTTGGCAGACTTTTTTTTTCTCTCTAGTTTCAGGCCCCTAGTCATTCGGAATCATCAACTCATTTCCAGTAAGAAGAGCGTTTTTGTGGAATTTTTGGGCATCTAAGATCATTGACCGACTTCAAAGCGCCGAAGTCGCGCGAAAGAGGAGGTACTCAATTCGGAAAAACGTAAAAAACGCCAGAAAAACGTAAAATAAACGGGAAAATGGAGGTCACATTCGGATTCAGCACGCCAAAAAACATACATTTTCCCGAGGCGCCTGAAATAGACTTTTTTTTGTAAACCTGTGTAATGATTCTCGATTATGCTATCTTCGAAAATCGTTAAGAAATTGTTTGCTACGCACGGAATTTATTTATTCGATTTTCAGATTCTTTGACTCTTGATACACAGGATTTCGAGGGAGATTAATAAAAATTTCTTCTGCTCGGAATGGTTCATTCTTGTAAATTCATTGTATGATACTACACTGAGATTTTATTTGTTTAATTGCGAATATATTTTATATCATTATGTTGTAGTAGTACAAACCTCGAAAAACAAGTTTTCTAACTTTATCTTCTGGAACTTCTAGCTCTCTCAGTAGTAGGACAATCTGGCCCTACGAATTCATCCTATCTTTCATTATTCTTGTTGATATATTTAGAAAGCATTACTAGATCAGAAACCGTTTCAATCAAAGGAATAGAATAGTTTTGATGGAAAAACTTTTCCCCCTTACTTACCGGATTCTTTTTGTGGTTTATCATTTTGTGAACCTTTGGAATCTTGTAAGAAAAAAAAGTTATCCCCCCCACTCCTCAAACTCAAACTTTGATGGTTGACCTATTGATGATTATGATGGATTTAAATCTATGGTTTGTATTAAAAGATGAACCTCTCATGAACCTGAGGATCTTGAAGTGATTGCAAAATAAATCATTCCTGAGCTTCATATCCTTCTAGGAGTTGTGCAAATTTTTATTTTTGGTTTATTATTTTCAATAATGAACCTTTGGAATCGACCAAGAAAAAAAAAATTTTAACACCCCCTCAAAATTTGATGGTTTACGTTTCAAGGTACGTAGAATCCAAAAATCGAATAAAAATTTGGCCGTCCGTCCGCCGTCCGCCGTACGCCGTCCGCCGTCCGCCGTACGCCGTACGCGGCACTTTT
Organism: Apolygus lucorum; assembly: GCA_009739505.2. Lineage (NCBI taxonomy): Eukaryota > Metazoa > Arthropoda > Insecta > Hemiptera > Miridae > Apolygus > Apolygus lucorum. The sequence continues at coordinate 89,809,161 of CM019167.2, forward strand.
GCCACTTAGCATTGACCGATTTTGATGAAATTTGGTATGTAGGCTCCATTTGGGGTCTAGTTGTGCCCCGAAGCTTTTGGTTGATGTAGGTCACTTCTAAGGGTTCCAAAATCAATTTTGAAATTTTGAAAACGCCCTAACTCAAAAAATTTTGATATAAAGGTATTGTTTTTCCTTCAATTTAAGATTCTATAGAATTTTTAGAATTTTTTGAGACCACGCGGAGCTCTGTAGGACTAACCGTTCGCCCCCTACGAAAATTTAAGGGTTTATATTGAAATATATATATATATAAATCAAAACACGAGTGTGAATCGAAAAAGAGGCCTAATCTCCGTTCAAATTAGAGCTGACCAAAATGCGATCGATGGTTGGTGATTTTGATTTTTTTTGAAGATTTTTTTTTATTTTTTTCTTTTGATTTTTTTTTTTTTTTTTTTCTTCTCTTCATATTGGATGGTTGGTGATTTTGTAGACGAGTGATCTATATAGAAAAATAATAAACCATTGTGTAATAATTTGCAGCGTTTTTTATTGGAGGCCTTGTGCCATATTTAGGAAAATTAAAAATGCTTCGGTGGCCACAGAAGCTGAATCTACTCGCAAAGAACTACCTTGATCACAATGTTGTAAGCAGTGCATACAAAAACGTCTGCCAAGTGGGTGTGGCACATAGCTTCCTCGTATCCATAACCCGATTGTACCTATAGATGATCCGATGCATAGTAGTTAATCTCAAAACATCAAAACAAGTTAATCTGTAACATCCCTGAAAATTTCATAGAAATCGGATGGAAAATGTAGAAGTTATGGCCGTTACAAGGAATTCACGTTTGCGCATGCGCCGTCGCTTCTATCAGTCCGGGGATGATGATTTCATAGGGGACCGTCTACACACCAACCCGCACAATCCCTGAAAATTTCATAGAAATCGGACAATAACTTCGTATAGTTATGCGCGTTACAGGATTTCATGACAGACACACAGACACGGAACCAAAATTGTTCAGAAAGATCTAAAACGCAAAACGCGAGTGAAAATTTTGATTTTGGAGAACTTTTTTTTTTCATCCTTGAAAAATGAAAACAAAGCTTCCGCTATCTTGGTAGACTCGGCAGCAAAATTATTGAAGTTGTCAAATATGTTATTAGATCCCGAAATATACGAAAAATTTGGTAGTCTCATCCCACTTCTTCTTTTCTTGGGAATCTTCAGAGCCATGAAAAATTGGAACATCCTTGTTTTGGAGTGAAACGTGTACCAGCTGACCTCGATAAAATCATTGCAGTATTACGTGCGGCCTTGCTGGCGGTTGATTTATCAGAAACATTAAAAATTCATTACTCATATAAAAGGATCGCTGGAAGTTTTAAATGAAGAAGAAGGTTTAGGTTTATGGTCAGTACAGTCTGGAGAAGCCATTCATCATAAACTCAAGAAGTTTTGGAAAAGACGAAAAATGAACAACATGGATGGCCCAAAGTTTCTTGGAAAACATGAATGAATAAAGAAATAGGTGAACTGAAACTCAACCAACCATATTGTCTTTGACCGACTTCAAAACCGCCGAAGACCTGAAAGAGGAGTGTCATCAATTCATTGTATCGTGGGACGACGATTTATCTATTGCTTCCGAGTCTATCAAGGTAGCGGAAGCATTTTTTTTTTCACTTTTTACGGTTGAAAAAAAAAGTTCTCCAAAATCAAAATTTGCACCCGCTATTTACGTTTTAGACCTTCCTGAACAATTTTGGTTTTGTCATGAAATCCTTGTAACGGGCACAACTATACGAAGTTATTGTCCGATTTCGATTACATTTTCAGGGATTGTGCGAGTTGGCGTGTAGATGGGCCCCTATGAAAATCATCACCCCCGGACTGATATGAGCGACTACGCATCGGCAAACGTGAATTCCTTGTAACAGCCATAACTTCTACATTTTCGAGGTTGTAAACAGCAATAACTTCTACATTTTCGATCCGATTTCGATGAAATTTTCGGAGATTGTGTGGATCGGAGTTTAGACGGTCCCCTATGAAAATCATCACCTGATAATAGCCACTGCGCATGCACAAAAATTAATTTCCTTGCAACAGCCTCTATTTCTCTATTCCTCATTTTCTATCCGATTTCGATGAAATTTTCAGTAAAATGAATTTGATGAATTTCTCAGGCATTGTTCACTTTGGCACGTAGATGAGCCCCTTTGAAAATCATGGCCCCCAAATTGATATTACCTTGCATGCGTAAACTTAAATCCTTGTAACAGTCATAACGTCCACATTTTTCATCCGATTTCGATGAAGTTTTCAGAGATCGTTGATGTTTAAATGGTCCCCTATGAGGGTAGTGCAAGGTACTTAGAGATTGATGTTTTTAGGAAAGGAAATTGGTTGAACTAGAGGATAATGAGGCTGGGACTTGACTCGATATTCAAGGGGAGTGGGGCATGTGTCCCGCGTCCTGTCTAGTCGGCGCTTAGGGACAGGACGGGACACCGCCGTTGTCCCGCGTCCCGCCTGTGGCGTTTCCTGTCCTGTGCCTGCCTAGTGTGCGGAGACCTTTAATGAGTGAATTTTCAAAGAAATCTTCAGAGCTATGGTTAGGATCAGCCTTTTGGGTGTGGTATAGCACCAATCGTCTAAATTAACAACCAACCTCTTGGTTAATTTTTTTAAACTAAAAAACGCTGCAAATTATTACACAACGGTTTATTATTTTTATATAGATCACTCGTCTACAAAATCACCAACCATCCAATATGAAGAGAAAAAGGAAAAAAAAGAAAAAAAAATCAAAAAAATCAAAATCACCAACTATCGATCGCATTTCGGTCAGCTCTAATTTGAACGGAGATTAGGCCTCTTTTGCGATTCACACTCGTGTTTTGATTTATATATATATAGATATCAATATAAACCCTTAAATTTTCGTAGGGAGCGAACGGTTTGTCCTACAGAGCTCCGCGTGGTCTCAAAAAATTCTAAAAATTCTATAGAATCTTAAATTGAAGGAAAAACAATACCTTTATATCGAAATTTTTTGAGTTAGGGCGTTTTCAAAATTTCAAAATTGATTTTGGAACCCTTAGGAGTGACCTACATCAACCAAAAGCTTCGGGGCACAACTAGACCCCAAATGGAGCCTACATACCAAATTTCATCAAAATCGGTCAATGCTAAGTGGCAAAAGTGCCGCGTACGGCGTACGGCGGACGGACGGCCAAATTTTTATTCGATTTTTGGATTCTACGTACCTTGAAACGTAAACCATCAAATTTTGAGGGGGTGTTAAAATTTTTTTTTCTTGGTCGATTCCAAAGGTTCATTATTGAAAATAATAAACCAAAAATACTCTTCTTGTCACCCCAAACTCATTGAGTACCCACAAGTATATTATTTTGCTTCCGAGTCTACTAAGGTAGCGGAAGCTTTGTTTTCACTTTTCAAGGTCGAAAAAAAAAGTTCTCCAAAATCAAAATTTTCACTCGCGTTTTGCGTTTTAGACCTTTCTGAACAATTTTGGTTCAGTGTCTGTGTGTCTGTGTGTCTGTGTGTCTGTCTGTCTGTCATGAATTCCTTGTAACGCGCATAACTATACGAAGTTATAGTCCGATTTCAATGAAATTCTCAGGGATTGTGCGGGTTGGTGTGTAGACGGTCCCCTATGAAAATCATCATCCTCGGACTGATAGAAGCGACTGCGCATGCGCAAACGTGAATTCCTTGTAACGGCCATAACTTCTACATTTCCCATCCGATTTCGATGAAATTTTCAGGGATTGTGCGGGTTGGTGTGTGGACGGTCCCCTATGAAAATCATCATCCCCGGACTGATAGAAGCGACTGCGCATGCGCAAACGTGAATTCCTTGTAACGGCCATAACTTCCACAATCTCAATCCGATTTCAATGAAATTCTCAGGGATTGTGCGGGTTGGTGTGTAGACGGTCCCCTATGAAAATCACCACCTTCGGACTGATAGTAGCCACTGCGCATGCGCAAACGTGAATTTCCTTGTAACGGCCATAAATTCTACATTTTCCATCCGACTTCAATGAAATTTTCAGGGATGTTACAGATTAGTATTTAGATGGTCCCCTATGAAAATCGCCACCTTCGGACTGATAGTAGCCACTGCGCATGCGCAAACGTGAATTTCCTTGTACCGGCTATAACTTCTACATTTTCTATCCGATTTCAATGAAATTTTCAGGGATGTTACAGATTAGTATTTAGATGGTCCCCTATGAAAATCGCCACCTTCGGACTGATAGTAGCCACTGCGCATGCGCAAACGTGAATTTCCTTGTACCGGCCATAACTTCTACATTTTCTATCCGATTTCAATGAAATTTTCAGGGATGTTACAGATTAGTATTTAGATGGTCCCCAATGAAAATCGCCACCTTCGGACTGATAGTAGCCACTGCGCATGCGCAAACGTGAATTTCCTTGTACCGGCCATAACTTCTACATTTTCTATCCGATTTCAATGAAATTTTCAGGGATGTTACAGATTAGTATTTAGATGGTCCCCAATGAAAATCGCCACCTTCGGACTGATAGTAGCCACTGCGCATGCGCAAACGTGAATTTCCTTGTACCGGCCATAACTTCTACATTTTCTATCCGATTTCAATGAAATTTTCAGGGATGTTACAGATTAGTATTTAGATGGTCTTCTATGAAAATCACCACCTTCGGAATGATAGTAGCCACTGCGCATGCGCAAACGTGAATTTCCTTGTAACGGGCATAACTTCTACATTTTCCATTCGATTTCAATGAAATTTTCAGGGATGTTACAGATTAACTTGTTTTGATGTTTTGAGATTAACTACTATGCATCGGATCATCTATACAATCGGGTTATGGATACGAGGAAGCTATGTGCCACACCCACTTGTTTTCCCTTATTTTCTGTATACCATACCAACATACCGTATGTGCAGGGTATGTTTTTTTAAATGTTAGTAGTCCACATTCATGGTCACCTCGAACTCATAGCTGGTCTCCTCCTTGAGTTCCCACTCAATAACCGATTCGGTTTTCGGGAACAAATATGTACGCAGAAATTTTGTGATGAATCCAAATGTACCATTTATACATACATATGATTTTTGGAGAAACTCCAAGAATCGTCTTAAAATGTTCCAAAACAGATTTCAGTGGGGAAAAAAATCAAAAAAGTCCAAGCTAAAAATTTTGAGTCGATTGGAATAGCTTCATTGTCTTTGTAAATTCACTAATAAGTTGATGAATATGTAAGAATGTATTATTTCATAATTACTTACTCACTTTCGTTTAACTGCCTTTTTGCCTAATTTGCGTGGGGTGTACTCGTAATCATGGGCCTAAAATCTAATAATAATGGCCGATGGAAGTGTAGTGTTGCCCGCTTCACCTGCGACGGGGGAGAGAAGATTATTCCACCGTTGGAAAGAATTTCTGGATCGTCCACCGCTCAGAAGCAAGGATGAAAGATCCCTGGAACCCAAGCAAACACTGCCTCGAGCCAACTAGTCATACTTCATTGAATATGACAGATTTCTACAGCGCCGCTATTTTACGCAGATAGTGCGGAAGGAGACGTGATGAATAGGTCTGTGGTAACGTGTCACTTCACAAAGAAAGTAAGAGCGTGTGATTAGTCTGCAGGATGAGAGATGCGGGTGATAAGACTCCTAGGAAGGCTTTTACGGGGAGCTCACCCAGCCACAAACCCGATAAACCTTGGTTGTCTGTCTTCTATTCCACGTCTACTCGTCCCGCTCTTCCACTGAAGGGGAAGCAGCAGGAGATAAAAGTACGTTCAAGGATAGTAAAATATTCTGCTCATATTTTGCGCAAATCGCATCCTCTCACACGAGCTGTCATAATTCAACAGGAAACCCTTCATGCAGCGAACATTTTTATTCAATTTTCGGATCTTACTTACCTTGAAACGTAAACAACCAAATTTTGAGGGGTGGGAGGGTGGGTCACAATCATTTTTGCTCGATACCCAAGGTTTATTGAACATAATGAACCAAAATTGGAACGTGGATTCATCCCATAATTTCATTTCGGGAGCGGAATGGGTTGCGGCAAATTTAAAAATTATTTTCGGAAGTCCCAGTCATCGTTTGACTTACTACATGAACAGCCAAAGCATCATCTCCAATTTTTGAATACCAAAATGAGAAGTTGCATCGAGATGACTTGCTGATTAGTAATGAAAACACAGAACCTACAGCACGCTATAGGAGAAGCCCACTTTTGGTACCAACAGTGTGTGGTTAGCTGACATATTCACCCGAAAAGATTTTACTTCCTATTGGTTCCTGGATTGAAAACATCCCCTCCTTGAGAAGAAATAAATTGTTTCTCAATTACAGCCAGATGGTTTCACGTTTTATCCCATCATCACTTTCAGTTCCTTATGAGTACGAGTATGTCACCACTCCCGAGCCCCTAACGGCCTATCGATCTTGTTAATTTAATTCTATCATCAACTACCGATTTCCCATCTCAGTCTGTTTTGGGTTACCATTTTCAACAATGACCCTTCAAAATTGAGGAAAAAAAGAAATCCCCCCTCTACAACCCACCATCAATATTTGATGGTATACATTTCAAGGTATCAAAGTTTCAAGCTAGTACATGAAACCATTTAGACTACTAGCAATCCATTTCATCGAATTAAGTATCCAAGCCAACTTGAATATGCTATTTTAGTACCTATGCAATAAAAAAGTGTTTCTGACAATTTTTCAGAACATTGACCTAAAACAACAAAAATGCAGTAAATTTTTCCAGTCTCCTGTGATTTCATCAAAATTGTCATCAATCACTTCTAAGGATTGAAAAGTAATAACTGTAATTTTGAAAACGCCCCAGCTCAAAAAATTTGGTTATAAAGGCTCTGTTGGTTATAAAGGCTCTCCAGAGCTCTGTAGGACCAGCTGTTCACTCCTTTCGAGAACTTGAGGGTTGGACTTACGTTAAATCAGAAACACGAGTGTGAATTTCAAAAGAGGGCCAATCTCAGTTCAAATTTTAGCTGACCAAAATGCGATCGTTGTTCTTTTTTCGAGTTGAACTCATTTTTGCGACCGTAGCAACCATTTTTTCATGAAAAGGTTACACCCCCCCTTCGTTTCCCCAAAATACAGCGTAAAAAATCGGGACCAAAGCTATTCTTTATGATTTTTTGTGAGGAATTCAGGAAAAGTACTTTCGCGCATGATGCTTGCGCCCAATTGACACTAACTTCATTTTTAAAAACGCTGCAAATTATTACACAATGGTTTATTATTTTTTATTTTTCTATATCGATCACTCGTCTGCAAAGCCACCAACCAACCAACTTGAAGAAAAACGTCGATCGCTTTTCGGTCAGCTTTAATTTGAACGGAGATTAGGCCTCTTTTGCGATTCACACTCGTGTTTCTGATTTATCGTACGTCCAAACTTTAAATTCTCGTAGTGAGCGAACGGTTTGTCCTACAGAGCTCCGGGTGGTCTCAAAAAATTCTAAAAATTCTATAGAATCTTAAATTGAAGGAAAAACAATACCTTTATATCAAAATTTTTTGAGTTAGGGCGTTTTCAAAATTTCAAAATTGATTTTGGAACCCTTAGAAGTGACCTACATCAACCAAAATCTTCGGGGCACAACTAGACCCCAATTGGAGCCTACATACAAAATTTCATCAAAATCGGTCAATGCTATGTGGCAAAAGTGCCGCGTACGGCGTACGGCGGACGGCGGACGGACGGCCAAATTTTTATTCGATTTTTGGATTCTACGTACCTTGAAACGTAAACCATCAAATTTTGAGGGGGTGTTAAAAATTTTTTTTTCTTGGTCGATTCCAAAGGTTCATTATTGAAAATAATTGAAAATAATAAACCAAAAATGAAACCCCCCTTTTTTATTAAAAATTTGGATTCTACGTCAAATTTCATGAAAAATTCATACCCGAATCGATTTTGGTTTATTATTTTCAATAATGAACCTTAGGAATCGACCAAGAAAAAATTTTTTTTAACACCCCCTCAAAATTTGATGGTTTACGTTTCAAGGTACGTAGAATCCTAAAAACGAATAAAAATTTGGCCCTCCGTCCGCCGTACGCGGCACTTTTGCCACTTAGCATTGACCGATTTTGATGAAATTTGGTATGTAGGCTCCATTTGGGGTCTAGTTGTGCCCCGAAGATTTTGGTTGATGTAGGTCACTTCTAAGGGTTCCAAAATCAATTTTGAAATTTTGAAAACGCCCTAACTAAAAACATTTGGATATAAAGGTATTGTTTTTCCTTCAATTTAAGATTCTATAGAATTTTTAGAATTTTTTGAGACCACCCGGAGCTCTGTAGGACAAACCGTTCGCTCACTACGAGAATTTAAAGTTTAGACGTACGATAAATCAGAAACACGAGTGTGAATCGCAAAAGAGGCCTATTATCCGTTCAAATTAAAGCTGACCGAAATGCGATCGATGTTTTTCTTCATGTTGGATGGTTGGTGGCTTTGCAGACGAGTGATCTATATAGAAAAATTAAAAAATATTAAACCATTGTGTAATAATTTGCAGCGTTTTTTATAGCGCGCAACTTGGCTTTTTGAACGCTCTAAGTTGCGCAACTCCACAATTGCACAAAAATTAGGTTTTGGAGAACCAAAAGCAAATTAGTTGTAGAATCGATCCTTGAAGTTATACACCCATATAATATACCCATACAGTTACACCCTGTATAAACTTCCCAGCTATGCGACAATCCACTCGTTTAGCTCGCACAATTATTTAGGTACTCAGAATTTTCATATTTATATTATTTAAATGAAACATTCATTCTTCTGTGCAACGTTAGAAAAATGAATAGATAGGTACAAAGAAATTAAAAAATATCAAGTATGAACATATTAAAAAAAGAAACGATGATTATTTATAGTATTTTGTTCAATATTATTATTATAAAATGATGTTATTGATAATGATTGGATAACATAAATATCCCACTTAAGTAACTATGTAATGAAAATTCATTTATCAATCAATTCATTTTCATAGTATAAGATGAATATCACTCAATAAAAATGCTTATTCAGCATAACTTGGTAGGTAGATGTAGAAGTGAAATCGGAAGCAATGTTACTGTTCTATTCCGTGGGGGTCAAGGAGGGTCGGATTGAAGGGGAGGGTAACAAGGGTCGCTAGGCAGCCAACCTCCTACTCCATTTGCTAACAACCAATGAGCCTGCGTTATTTTTCATTTACCCTTTCCGTCTCCAATTGTCCAAGAATCAGATTTCCGAAATTCCAAATAAATGATACTAAGGGTACTTCCAAACTGAGTAAAAAATTAATAAAATGCCTATGTAGCAAATCAAATTTTGCATACATAACATACCTGGAACTCAGTGGGTAGGAAATATAGTACGAGTAGGTACAAGGTAGGCAGCCGAAATATCCTGCTAGCACGCGGCACACAACCGAACAAATACTTAGGTAGATATCCAGCAAGCACACAGTACCAGGTACCTATCTCAAAGTTTTTTTTTTGAACTCAAACTTAAATCCTGCAGGAGGCAGTTATACAGTACCACCAGCGTAGTCGTTCCGAGGCATGTCCGAACTGAATTTCAAGAGGGGGTTGAGTTTGTCGGGCTGTCAAGGGCGAAACCCGAAAAGACCGACCCGGGTCTTACCTATCTGTTTATTACGAACATTTACTGTTTATTACGAAAGATACCTACGACTTTTACGAATTTTTCGACGCCACCCAGAGCTCTGTGGGACCAACCGTTCGCTTCCTGTGAAGTTAATTGATTAGGTACCCGATTTCTAATGAATATATAATTATTACTGACGTTTTATAGGATAGTGTTCAAGTTTTAGATGCGAATGAGACTATCCAGAGCTCTGAACGATTATTCAGAAACGAATCCAACCATCTAGACGATCAATAAATTTTAAATAGTTAAGTTGAGATGTCCAGACGTTGTGTGATTTTGGATCAATGATTGAACGAGACGTTGTCAGTCACACATAGTTTTATTTAGTATTTAAACTTTTACAGGGGACCGGTTTCGGACGTCATGCCATCATCAGCCTCTGCAAGTAACAAATGAGGCTGTCAAAATACTTATGGTAATAATGGTAACAATAAATTATTTACAGTGGTAGAAAAGAAACAATTGTGATGCACGTAAATAGTGGTTAAAATGAATGTTATAAATGTTATGAATGTTTAAATTGCAAGATATGGTAGCAGGAGGCTATGAAAAATGTATGGTAAAGAAAGACTATGGTAAAAAGGTGTGAATACAAATTTTTTGAATTAGAAGAACCGAAACAATTGTTATGCAAGTGAATAGTGATTAACATGAATGAATATGAATGTTTAAATTGCAAGGTATGGTAGCAGAAGGCTATGAAAAATGTATGGTAAACTAAGGCTATGGTAAAAAGGGCGTGAATACAAATTTTTGAGTGTTAGAAAAGTACAATAGGTAGATAATGAATTTGCTTACTGGGAGAAAATTGACCCTCACAGTACATATTCAGTGCGAACATCATACACAGTGCGAACGTGCGATTCGTCAATTTTCTCCCAGTAAGCAAATTCATTATCTACCTATTGTACTTTTCTAACACTCAAAAATTTTTATTCACGCCCTTTTTACCATAGCCTTAGTTTACCATACATTTTTCATAGCCTCCTGCTACCATATCTTGCAATTTAAACATTCATAACATTTATAACATTCATTTTAACCACTATTTACGTGCATCACAATTGTTTCTTTTCTACCACTGTAAATAATTTATTGTTACTATTATTACCATAAGTATTTTGACAGCCTCATTTGTTACTTGCAGAGGCTGATGATGGCATGACGTCCGAAACCGGTCCCCTGTAAAAGTTTAAATACTAAATAAAACTATGTGTGACTGACAACGTCTCGTTCAATCATTTTAAATAGTTGTTTATTGTGAACTAAAACAGAACATTATGGCCCTTGAGGACCCCCCTCCCCCCCTCAATCTTGTCACTGGTATTCAGAAGGTAGCTGAAAGTTCTCAATTTCTCTGTGTTGAACGAATGATTAGTTAGAAAAAGTCAAAATTGCACATGAGCGATCGCTGACGGATCTGAGCCAAATTTCTGTTGATCAAATCAATGTTCGAATAGCATTTCATCTCACTCATTTGTGCTTCTTCAACAACCAAGAATCAAATCAATTGAAGGGGCTCACAACTTTGGGATAACGATGTTCGCTGGTTGGTACTTCCTTACAGAATAAACTTGATTGTTGTATTATGTAGTTTGTAGATACTATTAATGGAAAAGCCGTGTTCTTCGCAGATGGTAGATCTTTGCAGTTCAATGAAATCTTTATTGCTCAGGAAGCTCAACAGTGACATAAATCCTAATTCGAGGAAGAGAGGGGGGAAAATCATGAAATTACAATGTTATTATCTCTCTAGGATGTTGAGTGTTCTTGTTGTCATTCTTCACTGGAATATGTGATTCTCTCCTGAATCACGATCTGCAGTCTACATGGCGGGAAGTCCCCTGCTGCCGCACTTCAGGGACTTACAACACCACCACCAGCTTCCTTCTCTATTAAAAACGAATTTTAGCCCCTCTAACGCGCGATGCGCACGCTAAAGTAATGCGATTTTCATGGCCGCCGGTGAACTCTTGCGTAATTTCGACAATCAAGTTCTTGGCGTTATTTGAGCTCCCATCATTCGCGTAATTTAATGCCTTTGAACTTCAATGAAGTCAGCAGAACTTTTTACTTATTGTTTTACTACCTGTACAACTTCATAACTTTTCGGGCGTCTTGGGAAAGATCAGTCCGAATGACTAAACATTGTCTTATTCTCTTTCTAGGAAGACCATCGATGTTCGATGCTTTTTCATTGGTTTTGATAAGAAAGTGGTGCAGATGCAAAATCAGTTGGGTATCCATAACCCGGTTGTATGGATGATCAGTCATAGTAGCTGATATTTATCAAAACATCAGTCTCTACGTTGTACCTTGCACTACCCTCATAGGGAACCATCCACACGTCAACCCGCACAATCCCTGAAAATTTGATCGAAACCGGACTATTGTTCGGGTTATTGCTTCGTATAGTTTTGCCCGTTATAAGGATTACATGACAGCCTCACACACACAGACAGACTCGGAAGCAAAATTGTTCAGGAAGGCCTAACGTGAAACGCGAGTGGAAATTTTGATTTGGAGAATGTTTTTTTTTCAAGCTTGAAAAGTGAAACAAAGCTTCCGCTACCTTGGACTCGGAACGAAATTAGTAAACGAAGAAATGAAGTAATCCTTTGAGTAATAATTTGCACGGTTTTTATGAAATACCTCCCTGTCCTCCTCTTGTTGATTACGAAATTTCGGCAACCTAAAATCGAACAATAAATAGATAGATAGTCGAGTCAAAGAAAAAAAAGTCTGTCAAGTGTGGCACATAGCTTCCTCGTATCCATAACCCAAATGTATAGATGATCCGATCTATTTTAGCTAATCTCAAAACATCAATCTCCAAGTGCCTTGCACTACCCTCATAGGGGACTATCTACACGCCAACCACCACTATCACTAAAATTTCTTCTAAACTAGGCAATGACTCCGCATAGTTTTGCGCGTTACAAGGATTTCATGACAGACAGACTGACACACCCAGACACACGAAATCAAAATTGTTCAAGAAAGTACGAAAACTAAAACGCAATATGTGGAAACTTTGATTTTAGAGAATATTTCGTTTAACATTAAAAAGTGAAAACAAAATCAAAAATGTTGCAAATTATTACACATTGGTTTATTGTTTTGCTTCATAGATCACCTGTCCGCAAAGAACGCAGCTTTCCAACCAGAAAAATATCCTGATCCCAAAGTTGTGGGTGCCTTTTATACGAAATTTGATTCTTGGTTGTTAGGAAAGCACAACTGGTTGCCATGAATTAGTATTTGAAGAAACGAGGAAAGATTTCCTTTGATCAGCTGGAACTCGACCCACCTCCGTCAGCGAACGTTTAGGTGCGATTCACACTCATGTTTCCGACTCTCCACGTCCATTCCTCAGAGTTGTGAGAGAACCGAATGACAGCAGCCTTCTGAGGACCATGGGTAGGTGGGATGGGAGGGGAGTTCGGGATTCGCAGGGTCCATTTGTACTGATTAACTTCAAAACAAACGCGCATTGAATAATTATTGTTGATCGACTTCGTGGTTTCACTCGTTTTTAGAAATTGAGCACTATCTAGAATTGATGAAAAAACGTCATGGAAAATGCATTAATTAGGTAGGTAATTAATTATCCTAATTTGCGAATGATTGGTCCCACAGAGATCTGAGTGGTGTCAGCAAATTCTTTAAAATCGTCGCTATTTCAAATTAATGAAAAAAACCTTTGAACCGAAAGTTTTTGAGCTAGGGCGTTTTGAAAATGCTTTTTCCCACTTTTTCTCCCTTTTTTGACTTTATTATTTAATTTTAGCCATACAATTGGTATTTATAATAATTACATCATTCTATGTCTTATAAGTATGAACATAAATATATATATGCATCTCAATTTCATGCTTAAATGAACATATTACACTAAATGGTATGATTACACTAATCATGCATGAGATGATTAAGAACAAGTCGAGCTGGGACGCTATGGCAGTATTTGTCACAGCAGTCCTCAAAGCAAAAATGCTGGATGGAAGATGGGAGGAAGAAGATGAGGAATAGAATTGAAGGAGAGACCAGAAGTAGGAGCAGCCTTTTGGCACAAAAAAAGGGCTCACCCTGAAGTAGTACTGTACAAGTGGTTCCGGGGTGAGTCTTAAGCAGAGGGAGTGGGGTTTTAGTTGGTAGCCCCAATGCACTTGTGAACTTCCCCTTCGATCTTAAAGAGTTTCCCCACTTCCGTAACCAAAAAAAAACTCCTCTGCGTAAACCACGTAAAAACCACGGCGAGGGGGGTAATTCTGACTGCAGGGACTGATAGTAGATTCCTTTTGTCGAATATTTGTAGTTTCCATTCCATGGCTGTCTCCAATGTTCATTAATTGTGCTATACAGATCTCCGTAGGGAATATCAATGTTAATAAATTCGCCTTCTCGAGCTCCTTGTTTTTATTCGAAATCTGGGCATGATAAGTCGATATGTTTGCCAATGAAACTCTCAACCAATGGAATTTGTAATATACGCGAGTAAAGGACTTGAAGTGCTTTAAGCTTTAATACATATCGGTCTGTGATCATACATCTTCTACAATCGAGAGGTAGTTCTTCAGATTCAGCCAGATGAATAGAAGAATCCGATACACCTTCTTAAGGATTTGTACTGCAATTGGGATACTTTTTCAAGATGTGTTTTATAAGCTTGGCCGTAAAGAATGCAACCATAGTCAATAATTGATCGAATGGTGGCTCGGTATAACATTAATGATACTTCGGGATCCGATCCCCGTTTCATATGCGTTACCGATTTTAGAATATTAAAATATCTTTCACTTTTGTTCAGTACGTGATTAGTGACTGACAACAACCCCCTTAGAAGTGACTGACAACAACCAAAAACGTGGGGCAAATAGAGCCGACGTACCAAATTTCATCAAAATCGGCCAACGGGAACAGTGAAAAGTGAGTGACGCATACGGCGGTCGGACAGAATCCTTTTTATTCGATTTTGGTTTATTATTTTCAATAATGAACCTTTGGAATCGACCAAGAAAAAAAAAAATTTTAACACCCCCTCAAAATTTGATGGTTTACGTTTCAAGGTACGTAGAATCCAAAAATCGAATAAAAACTTGGCCGTTCGTCCGCCGTACGCGGCACTTTTGCCACTTAGCATTGACCGATTATGATGAAATTTGGTATGTAGGCTCCATTCGGGGTCTAGTTGTGCCCCGAAGCTTTTGGTTGATGTAGGTCACTTCTAAGGGTTCCAAAATCAATTTTGAAATTTTGAAAACGCCCTAACTCAAAAAATTTTGATACAAAGGTATTGTTTTTCCTTCAATTTTGGATTCTATAAAATTTTTAGAATTTTTTGAGACCACCCGGAGCTCTGTAGGACAAACTGTTCGCTCCCTACAAAAATTTAAGGGTTTATATTGAAATATATATGTTTGCGTTTAAAATAAGGCGCCCGAACTTCATGTTTTTCCGTTGGGAGCGCTGACATCTCTACCAGCCTTCCCTTAAAATCAGTCTGTTCTTGTCTCCTGCCATCAGCGCAACCACCTCTTTAAAATCGTTTTTCTTAAAAGTATTTTTCACCTATCTTTGGTTTAATGCTCTTCAGTGCATTATTCACACTCAATTTCAAACATACTCGTAGTAGTGTTATTCCCTCAAAAATACAATTAAAGCCTACCCTCTGCTGCCTCCTTGGTCCGATTCCTGCCTCCGAAGTTTCGTCGCCTTCATCTTCAGTACCACCAAACCTAGGGGCCCCTAAGGTAAAGCTGCGCAGCACCAAAGGTATGTCTCAGGAATTTTAAAATTCGAAATTCCCGTCTTCACTATTAGAATTGACATTTCCCACTTTTTCCTTTTTTTCATCTCTGAACCGTCCTATTGTTCTGTCCGCTAATAAAATTGCTACAATTTCTATGGTCCTTCGTTGCCAAATTCGTAAATTTTGGTGAAATTTACTTTAATTCAAGGTGGTTTTATTTCACGTGAAAACGTGGCTCCATTCCTTTATTCTTGTAGGTACTTTATCTGTTTCAAGTATTCACAAGAGCTCTCTTCTTTCCAACTCCATTGTACTGAAATAATTCTTGACCCCTTGACCATAAACATCTGGCCACAGGTGTCAACTCAACAGGTCCCGTACCTGAAACTCTCTTATCTCCCCGTACAATCTGCTTCAAAAGGGTCCCAAGTCACCTGAATAACATTCAACTACTCTCAGTTTGCTGTTCTGCATCGAGTTCGTGCGATAACGCAGTTATCCGTGCTGAATTTTATCGGTCCTTGTTAGTAAACTTTCCGGCTACCGTGATCAATTACCTATAGTTGGTTTTTTAAGTAATTTTAGTGATCTTTAAATAAGAATATTATTAAAATATTTTAGTAATTTCAATTCAAATAAGTAATAGAAATGACTGGGGCCGATTCCGAAAAACTCTCCTCAACCGCTAGTGGTCGTGACAAATTCATTCAGCGTATGAAGAAAGCCTACGACATGGCAAAGACAATTAATAACGCGCTCAAATCGGACGAAACACCCACGTTTATTGAGAATGCAGAGTTATTTCTTGCCAGAATGGGTTCCATAGACTCAGTGTTTTCTTCGTTTGAACGATTGAACGCCGATATCGACGCCTTGAATGAACGTGTGGATCCTTCCAACAGGGTTGAAACCTTACAAATTGCTGCTAGTTTTGATGAAGCATATTACTTTTCTAAGTGTGTTGAACGCAAGCTGTACAAATTGCCGGAGTATCAACCGATCGACACTCGTAAGTCATTACCATTTACTACTTCTTGTGAACAACCGTTACTTGTTAAGTTGCCCAAGATTTCTCTAAAATCTTTCAATGGTGACATTTCTTTGTGGCCTACGTTCTACAACATGTTTGTGTCACTCATTCATACCAATAACAGCCTATCCAACAGCGATAAACTTCATTATTTAGTCGATTCACTATCAGGTGAACCACTCTCTCTTATTGAAACTCAAACGCTCACGCCTGATCATTATCCTGTTGTTTGGAATATGCTATTGAAACGCTATAATTCTAAGCGCATTCTAGCCGCTCATTATTTGGATACCATGCTGAACTTTCGTACAATTTCTGATGCACAATATAATAATGTATCAAATCATTTGGGCACATTTAATACTAATTTCAACGCTCTGTTAGCACTTAAAATACCTAAACTTGAAGATTTCATTTTACTTCACATTGCGGCGAGAGGACTTGATCCGTCTACTCGGAAGTCCTTTGAATTGAAATATTCTGATAAGGAAATACCCTCTTTTAGTGACCTCATCGGATATGTCGAGCAACTGTGCAAGATCCAGGAGTTGACCAAAGGGATCTCCGGATCAGGGAAGTCCACCATGAAATCTAATTATTCTTCAAGTAAAGCTTCCAGTTCATCAAGTAAGCCCCAATCATCTTTACTGAATTCTGTTGTGTCTTCTAAATGTGTGGTATGCGCTAAGGAATGCCCTAAAATTCGTGAGTGTCCCAAATTCAAGGGACTCACTCCTGTTGATCGCTATGAATTGATGAAACGTTTAAATCGTTGTCGAAATTGCTTAGGTAATCACTTTACTTCCGTTTGCAAATCTTCTAGTAGGTGCTCTAAATGCACTTTGAAGCATCATTCAGATTTACATTTTGGTAATGAGTCTAAAGCACTTCAAGCCAATTCTGCAACCTCTAGTACGCATGTCGTCAGTAACAGCGTTATTTCATGTAATAATAGTTCTTCGGATGCACTGACTTGTTATGTGCCTCAAATTGCTGATTCTACTATCATGCTGGGTACGGCTATGGTTTCTATGCTTGATGCTCATGGCCAGCCAAAACCTGTTCGCATCCTTATTGATCTCGGATCTCAGGTTTGTCTAATGACGAAAAAATGTTCTGAAACTCTGGGGCTCAAGGTTCAAAAATCCTCTCGGAACATGACTGCTGTAGGTGGTTCTCCTATACGCCACAGTAATGGTCTGGTATCCTGTGTAATAACTCCTAGCAATAGCAGTATTCCTAAGCTAGAAACACAAGCATTTGTTATTAATAAAATCACTGGTGATCAACCTCAAACACCACTCGATCATACTATACGTAAGCGTTTCCATAATCTTCTTCTGGCTGACCCCAACTTTGATCAGCCTGGGGAAATTGATTTTCTCATGGGTGCAGAGCTTTATCCACTCATTTTAAATTATACCCATAATCTCATTGTCGGCGAACCATCTGCAATTTCGACCATATTCGGATGGGTTCTCGTTGGCAAGGCGCCTGTGACGTCATCTGCATCTTTATCGCTTCTCGCTTCATCGTCTTTTTCTGTAAATCATTGCTGTGTTGCCCTCGACTCTTCACTTAAAAAATTTTGGGAGATAGAAGAAACTTCTATTCATCACCCTTCTAATCCTGAGGACGATGCTTGTGAAGCTCTCTTTCAGGAATCTCATTATCGTCAATCTTCTGGACGCTTCGTTGTACGTTTACCATTTAAAAACTCATTTTCAACACTTCCAAATAACAGAGAAGTCGCACTTAGGCGTTTTTTATCTTTGGAATCTCGCTTGTCGCGTCAGCCGACTGCCCGAAATGAGTATATAAATTTTATGGAGGAGTACAAGGCCCTTGGACATATGTCTATTGCTCATGATACATTTTCTTACATAATACCTCATCATATTGTATGTAAACATGACAGCGTTACCACTAAGTTAAGGGTTGTATTCGACGCTTCTGCCTCCTGCGGACCAGACAACGTTTCTCTCAACTCATCGCTCCTCAACGGTCCAAAGCTACAGAAGGACATCTGGCAGATCATTTGTTCATTCCGCCTTTTTCCTATCGTCTTGTGCGCCGATCTGCGTATGATGTATCGACAAATTTTAGTTGATCCTCGTGATCGAGTTTTCCAACGAATATTTTACCGTTCTTCTTGTACATCAGATGTTGAAGAATATGTTCTGAATACAGTTACTTATGGAGTGGGCCCTTCCGCCTTTCTAGCTCAACGCTGTCTCATTCAACTTGTCCATGATGATGGAGCAGCATTTCCTCTTGCCTCCAAAGCTATTTTGGAGCAAACCTTCGTTGATGACATCACTACTGGAGCTTACGATCTCGATTCAGCTCTTCGTCTGCAAAAAGAGTTGAACTCATTGTTGGCTTTAGGGGGTTTTACTCTACACAAGTGGTCTAGTAATCACCCTGCTCTCCTAGAATCTGTTCCTATCGATCATGTTACTCTACCACTTAATTTCTCTAATGATGATGATCGAACTTTGAAGATACTTGGCATCAAATATGATCCAAGATATGACACGTTCTCTTACCATATAGCTCCCAATCATATTAGAATAACTAAGAGAGGTGTACTTTCCGAGATAGCAAAAATTTACGATCCACTAGGGTGGTTAACCCCAGTGATTTTTTTCGCTAAATATATTATGCAGCTTATATGGATGAAAGGATTACAGTGGGATGACTTACTTCCTCCCGATCTCACCTGCGAGTGGAATAACTTCACCTGTGGTCTTCCTGCGCTCAGTGCTATCCGCATTCCTCGCTATATTCCTGCTGAAACCTCTGAAAGTGTCTACATCCTCGGTTATTGTGATGCGAGTGAGAAAGGCTATGCTTGCGTGGTCTACGCTGTTATTAAAAATAAGGAAGATCATAGCCTTCACCTCATTCAGGCTAAGAGTAAGATCGCCCCCCTAAAGACCTTAAGTTTGCCAAGGTTAGAACTTTCAGGAGCTTTATTATTATCTAAATTGATTGGTGATCTGAAACCTTATATAGAATCACTTCGTGCAGAATCCATAAATTTATTTACTGATTCTACCATAACTTTATCGTGGATCAGAACGCCTCCCTATAAATTAAAAACGTATGTTGCAAATAGGGTGGTTGAAATCTTGAATACCACCACTCCTAGTCAATGGCATCACGTGAAATCCGAATTTAATCCCGCAGATCCTGCTTCCCGCGGTCTGTTGGGTCCTGACCTTGTTCAATGTAATTTATGGTGGAACGGACCTCCTGATTTCCTCGTCAAGGAGCACATCCATTTTTTGTCGTCTCCTGAGATTCATGAATCAGTGGAATACCTTCATGAATTCAAGCCTCACACTTCTCACCTCACATCCTTGTTAACTGTGCCATATCTTATTTCTATTTTAGAGAAGTACTCTAATTACAATAAAGCTATGCGAGTATTTTCTTATGTTTTGCGCTTTATTCACAACCGCTTATGTAAACGAGCACATCGTCATGTTGGCAGTTTAGTTCCTTCGGAGTTGAAACAAGGGTTTCTACTCATGATCCGAGTTACCCAGTATCATCACTTTTCTACTGACATAAAACTTTTGAAAAAGGGCGAACCTGTTTCAACCAAGTTACGTGCTCTCACTCCTTTCTTGGATGAAAATGGATTGATTCGAGTCAGAGGCAGGATTGAAAATTCCAATGCTTCGTATGATTCTAAGCATCCTTATCTAATCCCTCATGGATCTCATTTAGCCAAACTCATCTGTGATCATTTCCATAGACTCACTCTTCATGGTGGACATCGTTTGATATCGTCTCTTCTTCAACGCCGCTTCTGGATCTCCGCGCTGCGCCGCCTCATACGCTGCAGGATATTCCGATGTTCGACGTGCTACCTTCCCAAGGCACCTGGGGTGACTCCATTGATGGGAGATTTACCTGCTTCTCGCTTCTCAGCCGTTCGAGCTTTTCGCAGCGTAGCATTGGATTATGCTGGATTCTTCATCATCCGAGAGAGTTTACGCCGCAATGCACCCCGCTCCAAAGGGTACATGGTAGTCATAGTTTGCCTCTCTACCAAGGCTGTGCATTTGGATTTCGCTCCTGACCTATCAACTCCTGCCTTTTTGCGCGCTCTTGACCGCTTCGTGGCTAGGCGAGGACTTTGCAATGAGATTTTCAGTGACAACGGTACAAATCTAGTTGGAGCCTCGCGTCACTTGAAGGAAGTTTTCGAACTTCTCGCCTCTTCTCAAGACGTAGTGAACGATCATCTTGCTTCTCAGGCCATCGTTTGGAATTTTTCGCCTCCGGCGGGTCCCCACTTCAATGGGATTTCTGAGGCAGCGGTCAAAACGGCAAAACATCACATTTCTAAAGTTGTAGGTAAACAGATCATGACCTTCGAAGAAATGACCACAGTTTTATGTCGCATCGAGGCCATTCTCAATAGCAGACCCCTTGGTACCTTCTCAGCTGACGCCCACGAAGATTCAGATTTTTTGACTCCGGGGCATTTTCTTGTAGGAGCTCCGCTTCTGGCACCACCAGAGGAAAATATTCATGATGTGGCTGTCAGTCGTTTGAATCGTCACCAGCTGATTCGCCACTCCGTCCAAAATTTCTGGAGACGTTGGAAACTCGAATATTTACCCACTTTGATTCCCCGCGCAAAATGGACTGAACTTCAAGAAAACCTCTCTGTTGGCGACGTAGTGTACCTTCGCAACGTTCAAACTCCGCCGCTGCAATGGCCTATCGGTCGTATTCTCGCCATATATCCGGGAAAGGATGGAATTGTGAGAGTGGCCAAGATACGTACCACTATGGGCGAATATGTGCGTCCGGTTCACAATCTCATACCCCTGCCTCCGGCCTATTGAAGTCATTTCTATTGCATTAACTTCATTTATTTTACTTTATTGGTTTATTTTTTTTCTTTCTCAAGTATTGAAAGGTTAATAATATATTAATTTTTTTTTTTATATCGCATTTTTTGAAGATTCTTAGTCAGTTTCTTGATGAGTGTTGAAAGATTATCAACATGTTTAATTATAGTATTGAATTACATTCTTATTGGAAGGTCACCTTTTATCTTTACAGTTAGTTGTTAAATTTCCTTTGAAATTTCACGGGGGCCGGTTTGTTTGCGTTTAAAATAAGGCGCCCGAACTTCATGTTTTTCCGTTGGGAGCGCTGACATCTCTACCAGCCTTCCCTTAAAATCAGTCTGTTCTTGTCTCCTGCCATCAGCGCAACCACCTCTTTAAAATCGTTTTTCTTAAAAGTATTTTTCACCTATCTTTGGTTTAATGCTCTTCAGTGCATTATTCACACTCAATTTCAAACATACTCGTAGTAGTGTTATTCCCTCAAAAATACAATTAAAGCCTACCCTCTGCTGCCTCCTTGGTCCGATTCCTGCCTCCGAAGTTTCGTCGCCTTCATCTTCAGTACCACCAAACCTAGGGCCCCCTAAGGTAAAGCTGCGCAGCACCAAAGGTATGTCTCAGGAATTTTAAAATTCGAAATTCCCGTCTTCACTATTAGAATTGACATTTCCCACTTTTTCCTTTTTTTCATCTCTGAACCGTCCTATTGTTCTGTCCGCTAATAAAATTGCTACAATATATTTATATAAATCAAAACACGAGTGTGAATCGCAAAAGAGGCCTAATCTTCGTTCAAATTAGAGCTGACCGAAATGCGATCGATGGTTGGTGATTTTTATTGCTTCCGAGTCTACCAAGTTAGCCGAAGCTTTGTTTTCACTTTTCAAGGGCGAAAAAAAAAAGTTCTCCAAAATCAAAATTTTCACTCGCGTTTTGCGTTTTAGACCTTTCTGAACAATTTTGGTTCAGTGTCTGTGTGTCTGTGTGTCTGTCTGTCTGTCTGTCTGTCTGTCCGTCTGTCATGAATTCCTTGTAACGCGCATAACTATACGAAGTTATTGTCCGATTTCAATGAAATTTTCAGGGATTGTGCGGGTTGGTGTGTAGACGGTCCCCTATGAAAATCATCATCCCCGGACTGATAGAAGCGACTGCGCATGCGCAAACGTGAATTCCTTGTAACGGCCATAACTTCCACATTTTCCATCCGATTTCAATGAAATTTTCAGGAATGTTACAGATTACTATTTAGATGGTCCCCTATGAAAATCATCACCTTCGGATTGATAGTAGTCACTGCGCATGCGCAAACGTGAATTTCCTGGTAACGTCCATAATTTCTACATTTGCTATCCGATTTCAAAGAAATTTTCAGGAATGTTACAGATTACTATTTAGATGGTCCCCTATGAAAATCATCACCTTCGGACTGATAGTAGCCACTGCGCATGCGCAAACGTGAATTCCTTGTAACGGCCATAACTTCTACATTTTCCGTACGATTTCAATGAAATTTTCAGGGATGTTACAGATTAACTTGTTTTGATGTTTTGAGATTAACTACTATGTTTTATTTAAGCGGGAAAGCCTTCACTCGGCTAGAAATTGCGGGGTGGGAGTTACCTACGCCTTAATGTGATGATCAAGGCAACAGCTCTAAGAAAAGCAACAGCAAAACAACAAAATTGTTGAAAAATCATGACATGATGTTGCTTGAGCTTCTTTTACATTGTAATATGAATATGTATTTCTGCACTGAGTAGATATTTGCGGCATTGCTTCACGGTGATACAATGCGGCATACAAATATATCTTTTTGGACTGAGTAGGTATTTGCGACATCGCTGGTCATTACAATGCGAATCATCATGAAAACACGTCCGATTTCACTTCACAGCTACCCCGTTATCTTTATAAAAATAATAGAGAATTTTCGAAGGAAAAATTCATGTCAAAACCTCGTAACTAGGTAGGGGAGTTTTCCTCCTACAAAACTCGTTAACCACTCGTTGGAAAGCTCTCGATTTATGCCAAAATTTTATGCCCACTACTTGGCCATAAAAATGAAGAAACCATGTCAAATGTTTATGGGAAAGCTTTTTTTTGCAGAGTTGTTGTTTGCGGGCAAAATTTTGGATTGACCACATCGGTAAGATAATAATCATGGCAATACACTCGTACTTCGTGTTTCACAGCTTATGGACAAGTTGACATTTAATGTCTTTACTATGGCACATAAATGAAAAATCGTCACGCGGGGATCGTCACAAGGGGAGCGTTACGCGGAAATTTCTGATGATTTTCACGTACAACCAATCGTTCCTAGGGAAAACTAACTTCCTCATTTTCCACCCCACAAAAATCGTTCACCACTCATTGGAAAGCTCTCAATTTATTAAACATAAGACATAAAATGTCTCTCGTGGTTGCGTACTTGTACGAAAGCTGTATCCACCGTTTGTGTTTTTTCTTGGTCGATTCCAAAGGTTTATCATTGAAAATAAACCAAAAGTGGCTTATTAAATCCATTATTGACCAAAATATGTCTTTTGGTCAAGGAATTTTTCGCGACACTTTTTTTTGCCAAAAATTTAAATAATGTACCTACGAGAGAATAGAGAAATGAAATAGAGTACGATAAAGTACTCGTAAGAACTTACTTAATGCTAATAAATTGTTCATAAAATATCTTGTGTGTACTCGTATTATATGTCATCATATTAATTTTCAAATTACACCTACAACAATGGACATATCCATCATCTATTGTTTTCCTTCTAAGGGAGAAATTGATAGCCTCTTGAGAAGTGATATTTGATTTCAAATCCAAATTTTTTCATAATTCTATTTTGAGAATTCCAGTACCTACCCCACAAAAATTCTGCTATCCATTAAAATTTAATGCAATAATTTCGTATCAGGATAAATTTGGTACCAAAATTCACCTAATATTCAATTTTTTTAGTTTAACCTTGATTGGACCATGGTGTCACTAGTTTCACCAAAAACATCTCAGGAACTCCACAGCTGTCCCAAAGTTTGACCGGAGTAACCAAAATTACATTTAAATTTTATATTAAATATAAAATTTAAATGTAATTTTGGTTACCTACTCCGGTCAAACTTTGGGACAGCTGTGGAGTTCCTGAGATGTTTTTGGTGAAACTAGTGACACCATGGTCCAATCAAGGTTAAACTAAAAAAATTGAATATTAGGTGAATTTTGGTGCCAAATTTATCCTGATACGAAATTATTGCGTCCACTACACCTTGACCCAATGCAAATGCTGAATTAGTTGAGAAATGGTTAAAAAATTATTAATGTGTTTTTGCACAAGTTTTTTGTAGGTAGTTGGAAAGTTTTTTTGTAGGTAGGTACCTAAATAGAGGGAGTAACGATGAGGTTTATTTTGGGTAAGAAATGAAACAAAGGGTGGTTGGCCGTTGGGCTTCTCTGGGAAGGACGGAAGGCCGTAATCCTCCAGACTTCCTGGAAACAAACCTCGTTTGTTGTAGCCAAACAAACCTGCTCAACGCATGCGCGGACCCATCACGCTATTCACCTCTCGTCCAATCACAAGCCTTGTGACACAAGGGCAGATCAAAAATTCAGTTTGTTTTCTGTTAAGTCGGGGTGATGCTTGGTGAGATTTCCGGAATCTTGACTGCCGTTGTGAAATTTTTCTCTTGTGCGAATATTTTATTTTGATTAGGTCGTCGATTTATTTCGCGGAGTGTATGGGCATTTCTAAAAAACCCGGTCGGAGTGAAAGTGTTGTGATTTTTGACCATCATCCTTGAAATCCAACGGATCTCCGACTCTACTCCATCTTCCCGACAAGTCAAACGTAGGGCAACCTCTCGTTCAGATCTTCCCAGATGGTGCAGATTTTCAAGAACATAGGCGAAAATGAAGGGATTTATTACTGAAGTTTACACTTTTTCAAGGTAGGTGTCTACTTGAGCTGTGAGGTGCTCGCATTTCAACTAGCGAATTATCAACCGGACTGAAGTTAGCAATATTCTTCGGCAATATTTTTTAAAAATCAGTAAACTCCAACGATTTTACCGATTTTAGTTACGGTTTGTCTTCAGTCGGTGCGCCATTGGCAAAACTAAAATTATTGTTAGGTAATGCATGCATCCCAGGGGACGTCTCATTGGACAAGCATTAGATCAATTATAACCAGTTGGTCAATTATAACCCCTCACAATTACCCACAATAACGTCTAGCAGCATGGGAGCCTCGAATTTGAAGAGCGTTTTAAAATCCATGATCTACGATACCCAACATGCGAATTCGAGTGGGTTTTTTCCTCGCGGATTTGGATTCAGAATTGTCTAAAACGGATACGTGTGAGGTTATTTTGGTTTATTATTTTCAATAATGAACCTTTGACTTTTTTGGAATCGACCAAGAAAAAAAAAATTCTAACACCCCCTCAAAATTTGATGGTTTACGTTTCAAGGTACGTAGAATCCAAAAATCGAATAAAAATTTGGCCGTCCGTACGCCGTACGCCGTACGCCGTACGCGGCACTTTTGCCACTTAGCATTGACCGATTTTGATGAAATTTGGTATGTAGGCTCCATTTGGGGTCTAGTTGTGCCCCGAAGCTTTTGGTTGATGTAGGTCACTCCTAAGGGTTCCAAAATCAATTTTGAAATTTTGAAAATGCCCTAACTCAAAAAATTTCGATATGAAGGTATTGTTTTTCCATCAATTTATGATTCTATAGAATTTTTAGAATTTTTTGAGACCACGCGGAGCTCTGTAGGACAAACCGTTCGCTCCCTACGAAAATTTAAAGGTTTATATTGAAATATATATATATAAATCAAAACACGAGTGTGAATCGCAAAAGAGGCCTAATCTCCGTTCAAATTAGAGCTGACCGAAATGCGATCGATGGTTTGTGATTTTGATTTTTTTTTGATTTTTTGATTTTTTTATTTTTTTTTTTTTGATTTTTTTTTATTTTTTTTGAGTTTTTTTTTCTTTTTCTCTTTACATTGGATGGTTGGTGATTTTGTAGACGAGTGATCTATATAAAAATAATAAACCGTTGTGTAATAATTTGCAGCGTTTTTTTCTGTTGAGTGTTGTCCAACTTTACCCGAGATCAATCGCATAAGGACGCCCAAGTCTTACTGTGGGACGTCCTAAAAAATATGGTTTGAAATTGTGATTTTGTTGAAATTTTCAGGAAATGTGTCGGATAGTCTATGGATAGTCCCTTGTTCGATAAACGTTAATTTCTTCGAGCTATAATTTTGCTTCCGAGTCTACCAAGGTAGCGGAAGCTTTGTTTTCACTCTGAAAAAAAAAGTTCTCCAAAATTAAAATTTCCACTCGCGTTTCACGTTTCGGACCTGAACAATTTTGGTTCCTCGTCTGTCTGTCATGAAATCCTTACCACAGCCGAAACTTCTATACTTTCCAAAAATATTCAGAGATTGTGCCAGCTGATCTGTAGATGGTCCTCTTCAAGGGTGGTGCAAGGTACCTACTAGAGATTAATGTTTTGAGATTAACTACTATGCATCAGATCATCTACTCAGTCGGGTTATGGATACGAGGAAGCTATGTGCCACACCACTTGGCAGACGTTTTTTTTTTTTATTATTATTATTTTTATTTTTTTATTTTTTTCATATTGGATGGTTGGTGATTTTGTAGACGAGTGATCTATATAGAAAAATAATAAACCATTGTGTAATAATTTGCAGCGTTTTGGATTCTACCTTGAAAGATAAACCTTAAAATTTTGAGGGGTAGTTGAACATTTTTATTCCTTGCTTGATTCACAATGTTTATTGAAAATAATAAACCAAAAAGTCCATGCTAAAATTGTTGAGTCTATTGCTATAGATTCAACAATATTTTTCGTAAACCTGTGAATCGATGTATCGTCTATCGATAGGTACCTACTGATTTGTAATCGCTATGTCCCAAATTCCTCACACGCTACAAATTTTCGATTATGTGAACGACTGAAGTCTCTCAGGGCCGTTAATCATTGCTGAATATCCTCCAGATTCAATCAGAAGAGCTTTGACCTCCGGTTGAGATGCTGAGACAGGTTTCTTGAAGTTCAAGATACAAGTGAAGCCATGTGCAACGCGTCTATTGTTGTTGGGAGCTGTTAGTTTCTCAATTATTTCCTTATTCTACCTACAGGTCCTCATACACTGTCATTGTCACCCGTCCAAAAAGATTGTCGCGATCTAACCTAGTCCTCAAGGAAAAGATCCAGTACCTAGCAAACTTACGTGGCGGTGCCCCTTTTCACTAGTCGATACTGACGAGGCTATGAGGTAATTTTTACTGAAAACCTGGAAAAATAATGTTTACACTGAATGTTTACACTGAAAATCCTGAAAAATGAAACTTTAGAGGTACTCAAAACGAATTCCAACTGTGTTCGGCGGAAGTGCATTCCAGAATAGAGAAAATCAAGTATTTAATAATTGGTTAGTGGGAATTTCTCGTTCTCAGAATATTTTGTTCTCGTCCAAAGTTGAAATAAGTAAGTTACTTCATCAGAGTATCAAAATTATTATGATGTGGGGTGGGGGATAACATTCACTAAATACAGAATTTTCAATTATTTCGGTTCCTATAAAGGCTTACTGATGGAGCCCATGCCTCTAAATTCAGGGACATAATCAATATACCTCTGGATTTTCATGATCTATTCTTTGTGCCACCGTGGATCAAATCATACGAAGAAAAGAATGGCAAGTGAAAAAATATAGTAGTGATGACGCGTCATAATAGTTAAATTATACTAATCACCACCCGTTTCTTTAAAAGAATAATAACATAGCACGAAATGATAAAAATTATTTTTATAGAAAATAGTGCGAAAACATAGGTATTGTTTAGTAATGCATGCATTCCAGGGGACGTCCCATTGGATAAGCATTAGATCAGTTTAACCAGTTGGTTAGCGATTAAACTGTTTCACTCGATCTAATTTATATAGTACTTTAGGCAAGAAAATGTGACCCCCCCCCTCACCCTTATCCACCATAAAATTTCTAGCGGCATGGGAGCCTCGAGTCTGAAGAGCATTTTAAAATCCATGATCTACGATATCCAAGATGGGAATCCGAGTGCACCCCCCCCCCTCCCCACCACCACCAATCATGCCAGTCTGGCACCAAAGCGGAAATACGTCGTAACATTGAACTTTCATCTATTAGTTTTACTAGGCAATCCGTCGAGGTTCACATTAGTATTCAAGGTGAAACACAAAAAAACCCACAAAATATTCGGTTTATGGTGCCCTGGCACCATGGTGGCACCACTATAAGTTCCATGGTGGCACAGAGAATAATTCATGAAGATCCAGAGGTATAATGAGACTTTTTGCTCAATTTCAAAGCTTGGGTACAGTTAGTAAGCTATAAAGGAACCGAAATATTGGAAAATCGGATATTTTGTGAATATTATCCCCCCACTCGCCCCTTCTCGTTGCGAATCTTGATACTCTGGTGAAATCATGTACAACTCGGGAGTTATTTGAGTCAAACAAAAAAAGAAACACGCATATCGGTTGGAAATTGAGGCCTGGGCAGAGTTTACAAGATTATGCCCGCAAACCCACGTTTTTGAAGCACCCCCCCCCCCCCCCCTTAAAAGGCAAATTTCGAAATTCCATCGACGTAGTGCGCAACTAGATAGTTTTCCGCGTCGAACAAAAAAAGAACCAGGAAAATCGGTTGAGTACTAAGGCCTGTGCAGACGACACAAGATTTTGTCACACACACACACACACACACACACACATACACACACACACACACACACACACACACACACACAGACATACACCTGTGGTTTATTTCGCGGATTTGGATTCAGAATGGTCTAAAACGGATTACTTTGCGGTTTTTTTTTCCTGTTGACGTCCTAAAAACTAAATAGTTTTCAAGGTATTTCAGTATAAGGTGAAGCCAAGTTCTTCGTGGTACTGCAAAAAGCAATCTTTCAGGCATAGGGCAGATGCGTTCTCACACCCTGCGATGGGGATTGAGGGACCCTCAGGAGGCTAGTAGGCAGGTCACGAGAGACAATAATTGAACCGATGAGAATAAAAACAGTACAAGTCCATTTTTGACGATTGTTGAAAAATGGCTTTTTGTAGGTTGTAACCAGTAGAACTACGCATTGAGCACAAGAGTAGTATGCTAACCACACTCGGTAAGCTTGAACAGAGCCTAAATGAAAATGATTGAGGGAAAAAACAGTAGGAGTCCATGGACTTATACCACCTGACACCTGATATCTCGATAAGCTGATTGGGGACATGTACTGTTGTCATTCTCACTGATTCAATTAATTTCACAATAAACTCTCATTTAACCGTGATTCATCGTTCAGAGCTCTGGATGGTCTCATTAGTTTCTAAAACTTGAAAATAAATTAAACACCAGATTTAAACACTTTAAATTTATATTTTTAAAAGTCAGTAATTATTTATTCACAAATTAAATAATTAATTATCGTCATAAAAAGCGAACTATTGGTCCCACAAAGCTACGGGTGGTGTCAACCAATTCTTAAAAATTTAGAGAAATTTTAATTTACTTATGGAACAAACAATACCTGTTTTTGCCACGTACAGAATGGGAAATTATTTTGTTCGATTTTTGGACTTGAAATCTCATTATCTTATCTTGAAAGGTCAACCATTAAATTTTGAGGGTGGGGGGGAAAAATTGTTTTTTTTTTTTCGTTCGGTACCAAAGGAAAACAATAAACCGATAAGAGTTACGTACAGCTATTTATTCATCGAGTTAAATAAAACATTGGACAAACTATTCACAGATTAATTTTAATTGTATTGCACATTGATATTTTTGACAAGAAAATCTCTTTTTACGAAGAAAATTCCGAAAGTTACAAGGATGCGAGTTGTGTATCGGTGAGATAAACATGACGGGTCAACTGATCATGAAGAGGACTGGGCGAAAAGGGATCAGTTGAATTATTGAACTGGTTGAATCATGTTTTTCATTGAGCCTCGATAGGTATTTGAAAATACTTTTGATTCAAGTCAGGATTCTCAGTGAATTTGAAAAATATTTTATTTTAAGCTGCTACCCAGATGATATTAGTAGTTTATTTTGGTGGTGCATCCCTCGGGAGACGGTGCTACTTCGAGCTCACCATAGAAATGTTGAGAGCTGATTACAGTCGCGATTAACGTTGGTTTTGGAAATTGAAATGTGGTAGGGAATTTTCGACCACAAATGTGCAACTCCACCTTAGCAGTTTAATACGTTCGAAACAGGAAGAAATGAATTAGAACTAGGAGGATCTCTCTTCGGCTCCAGTTGACCTTTACGAGCGAATTTCTTCCGGGGAAGAACGCTTCCGTCTCCGATTTGTTCCATTGTATATGATCCACTTGTTACTTTCAAATGCCAGTTTCAAACATGGTTGCCATCTCTACCAAAATCTTGGTAGATCAAGTCTGAGACTACCGAGTTCTCTAGCTGTCTGCCGATTTTGCTTCCGAGTCTTCCGAAAAGCAATGTCTTCATTTTTCAAGGTTAAAAGTACCTAATAAACAAAAGAAAAACTGTTCTATAAAATCAAAATGTCCACTCATGTGGAAATCCTGAACAATTTTGGTTTCATGTCTGTTATGAAACCTTTGCAAAGTTATTGTCCGATTTCGATAAAATTGTCAGGGATTGTGTGGGTTGGGGCGTAGATGGGCCCTGTGAGGGTAGTGCAAGGTATTTAGCGATTGATGTTTTGAGATTATCTACAATGCATCGAATCGTCGATACAATCGGGTAATGGATACGATGAAGCTATGTGCCACACCCACTTGGCAGACGTTTTGCTTCCGAGTCTACCAAGGTAGCGGAAGCTTTGTTTTCAATTTTCAAGGACGAAAAAAAAAGTTCTCCAAAATCAAAATTTTCACTCGCGTTTTGCGTTTTAGACCTTTCTGAACAATTTTGGTTCCGTGTCTGTCTGTCTGTCTATCTGTGTGTCTGTCCTGAGCTTCGTTCGTAGTGCAGTCCGGGACAGTTCTAGAACAGTTCGGGCGTGCGCAGTAGGGCTTTACGCGTTCGCAGTGCACGAATCCCGAGTTCTGGAACTGAGTTCGCTGTTCGCAGTGACTTTCGGACACAGTTCCGGACTAGTTCGGAACTCGGTTCTGGCGTTCCGGATTTTTTCTCGAACTCGTTATCAGAACTCCGGACACCTACAAAGGAGCTCTCTGGTGAGGGTTTCAAGAAACTTTAATAAGAGGCGGGTACGTGGCTCATCAGGCATTTTTTGAATTTTTATAGTACGTATTTGCAACGTTAAAACCCTCTGTTACTGACGAAGTGCGCTGAAAACCATTAAATTGTTCCACTTTTGTCGGTTTTTTAAAACTATTATATTATTTGTTTTTATTATGATTTCAATAATTTATGCCAAGTAACTTTTTGATGTAGATTAAATTTGCTACTGTTTGACATCAACCTAAGCTCTGTAGTTGGGATAAATAACGGAGATACAACAATTCAAAATAAATAATTTATTCCATTTCTCAAAAATGAATTAAAACCAAAAAAAAGTAGTAACTACCTTTCTTATTTTAATTTTGGTAAAAAGCCAGTTTTTTTTTCAGATTCATTCATAGCAAATAACTCCGAATTGATTTTGGTTTATTATTTTAAAAATACCCTTTGGAATAGAACAAGAAAAAAATTACACCCCTCCTTCAAAATTTGATGGTTTAGGTTTCAAGGTAAGTACGTACAGTAAATAAATTTAAATAAATAAAAATAAATTTTTCCGTATGTCCTTAGGTAGGTACCATTTGTCCTTCTTGTTTGAAAACTGCCGATGTAAAGGTATTGTTTTTCCACAAAATTTTATTTTATTTAGTACCTATTTAATATAAAATAGAATTAAATTTAAGTAATACTTAATAATTGTTCTTCCACAAATTTTTTTTAATATTTAATATTGTATATCTATTAAGTACCTACCTACCTATTTAATATAATATATTAAATATCATATTATTATATTTAATATTTTATACTTTATATTAAATAAAATTGAATTTTTAGAATGGAATGAGACCACCCATAGTTTTGTAGGATCAACAGTTTGGTCCATATGAGGAAGGTTGAACTTTAATAAATCAGAATGTTTATTTCTTCGAAATGAGATTCATGTCAGCTGTCTTCGTTGCAATCACTTTGATCTATTATAGAAAAAAATAAACCACTGTGTAATAATTTGCAGCGTTTTATCACAATGAAGGAGAAGGTTAGGCGATAACAGATTAGGTACAGCAGTTCCGATTCATGGAAGCGTTCGCAGTGTAGAAAATCCGAGAACACAGTTCGAAATTCTGGGCGGCCATTTTTCAGAACTCCCCCAGTTCTGGACAAGTTCTAAAACTGCACTACGAACGAACCCATGAATTCCTTGTAACGCGCATAACTATACGAAGTTATTGTCCGATTTCGATGAAATTTTCAGGGATTGTGCGGGTTGGTGTGTAGACGGTCCCCTATGAAAACCATCATCCTCGGACTGATAGAAGCGACTGCGCATGCGCAAACGTGAATTCCTTGTAACAGCCATAATTTCCACATTTTCCATCCGATTTCAATGAAATTTTCAGGGATGTTGAAAATTAGTATTTAGATGGTCCCATATGAAAATCACCACCTTCGGCCTGATAGTAGCCACTGCGCATGCGCAAACGTGAATTTCCTTGTAACGGCCATAACTTCTACATTTTCCATCCGATTCCAATGAAATTTTCAGGGATGTTACAGAGTAGTGATTAGATGGTCCCCTATGAAAATCATCACTTTCGGACTGATAGTAGTCACTGCGCATGCGCAAACGTTAATTTCCTTGTAACGGCCGTAACTTCCACATTTTCCATCCGATTTCAATGACATTTTCAGGGATTACGCGGATTAGGTGGTAGATGGTCCCCAATGAAAATCAAGGCCTTAAAATTTACAGTACCCTCTGCGCATGCGCAATCGTAAAATCCTTGTAACAGCCGTAACAGTTGCGTCTGAGGTGAGGATCTCAAAATCAGTCAACCAACCCCTTTGTAGATCAGTGAGCTAAGTACTGGACTCACACCCAGGAGTTCCAGGTTCGACTCTAAGTCTTGCTCAGAAATTTTTTGATTCCAATCACTACCGCACTTACATTTTTCGTCCGAATTTGATGAAATTTTCTAGGATTGTCCAGATTAGCGTGTAGATGGTACCCTATGAGGGTAGTGAAAGGTACTTAGAGATCGGTGTTTTGAGATTAACTACTATGTATTTGATCATCTATATAATCGGGTTATGGATACGAGGAAGCTATGTGCCACACCCACTTGGCAGACGTTTTTATACTGTCCCCCACTAAATAGTCTTTAACTGCTCCCACCGATAAACTTAAGTAATTGAGGATCGTACGATTTTCTTTGTAAATATAATAACCATAGTACAAACCCATTTGTTACCACCAACCAACTTGAAGAAGTACTTCGATCGCATTTCGGCCAGCTAACATTTGAACGGAGATTCGGCCTCTTTTGCGATTCACACTCGTGTTTCTGATTTATCGTAAGTCCAACCCCTCGTAGGAAGGTCTCGTAGGAAGCGAACGGTTTGCCCTACGAGCTCCGCGTGGTCTCCAAAAATTCTAAAAATTCCATACTATCTCAAATTGATGGAAAAACAATAACTTTATATAAAATTTTTTTGATTTTGATATTGCTAAGGTATTTACTATTAGACATCTTTACGTGAAAAACCTACTATTGCAATTCTTTAGGACACCCAACATAATTGAAGTTTCTCGAAGGGATTCGAAATACGATACTAGATATGCCGCCGCAGGGAATGTAATTGGCCCTCGACCTAGACTGACTCTGACAACGCATAGCCCGATCTTCATTCTACATTAAATGACTAAATTTCTATTTATGATCTCTTTCCCCGAACTCCAATCATGAATTTTGTAAACTTTTACATGAAAAATAATGAAAAAACTGACTATCTTTGATGGAAACTTGCCACCGGCGATAACTGCTCACTTTTATGAAGGCATACTCAGGACTTACATGGTTTTCCGGCGAAAAAAGAGGTAGCCGACTTACACGTTTTTTCTATGCCTTCTGGAAACATCTATTCATCAGATTGGAAAACGGCTTCACCAAATGGATCAAGCGACCCTAATTTACCTAGAGAGCTCAAAACCTACCTAATTTTCGAAAAAATACCGACTTACATGGTTTTTCAGGTATATGGACGATTTGTTACATAGAGAAATTGTTTGTAGCATGAAAAGTCCCCAGAAGTTCACTAGACCAAAATACAAAAACGCTGCAAATTATTACACAACGGTTTATTATTTTTATATAGATCACTCGTCTACAAAATCACCAACCATCCAATATGAAGAGAAAAATAAAAAAATAAAAATAAAATCAAAAAATAAAAAAATCCAAAAAAAATCGAAAAAATCAACAAAAAAATCAAAATCACCAACCATCGATTGCATTTCGGTCAGCTCTAATTTGAACGGAGATTAGGCCTCTTTTGCGATTCACACTCGTGTTTTGATTTATATATATATATATTTCAATATAAACCCTTAAATTTTCGTAGGGAGTGAACGGTTTGTCCTACAGAGCTCCGCGTGGTCTCAAAAAATTCTAAAAATTCTATAGAATCTTAATTTGAAGGAAAAACAATACCTTTATATCGAAATTTTTTGAGTTAGGGCGTTTTCAAAATTTCAAAATTGATTTTGGAACCCTTAGGAGTGACCTACATCAACCAAAAGCTTCGGGGCACAACTAGACCCCAAATGGAGCCTACATACCAAATTTCATCAAAATCGGTCAATGCTAAGTGGCAAAAGTGCCGCGTACGGCGGACGGACGGCCAAATTTTTATTCGATTTTTGGATTCTACGTACCTTGAAACGTAAACCATCAAATTTTGAGGGGGTGTTAAATTTTTTTTTTCCTTGGTCGATTCCAAAGGTTCATTATTGAAAATAATAAACCAAAAGCAAGTGTTAAGTTGGCTAGTTACAGAAGGGGCTTTAGATGCGAGAGGACATTAAACAACATATATGTATAGGAGACTATTAAAGTTTTGAGATTATTAAAGTTAGATAATATTAAAGTAAGTTAGCATATGTTAGAGATTATCAAAATGCGTTCTTTTTTTCTGTCCAATCAAGTATTGTTTAGTAATTTACTTATTCTGCATTTATAGTAGATATCAATTTATTTACAACACGGGCCAAGCCTAACGTCGGTAGGAAATCTGAGCAAATTGCATCGCATCATGAATTTATCTTCTTGTAAAAGTTAACAAAATGGCGCCAAATAAACATATCTATCTATCTATCTATTGTAAATTTAATCAAAACACGAGGACGCCAGCCAGGATAGGTCCCTAGCGGATTGGGTACCCAAATCCTCTGCCCTTGGTTTTAAGACGGTGGCTGAAAGTTGTCTCAGTCTGTGTTGATCGAATGATGAGTCAGAAAGACGAGTGTGAATTGCACATGAACGTTGGCTGACAGATGTGAGCCAAATTTTTCCTGATAAAATGTGATCTTTTTTCGTTAATCGAATAGAATTTCATTTCACTCACTTGTGCTTCAACAACCAAGAATCAAATCGATTGAAGGCACCCACAACTTTGGGGAAAAGATATTTAGCTGGCTGGTAGGAACTTTCTGTGAAAATAAACTTGATTGCTAATGGAAAACCCGTTCTTCCCTCAGATCTTTACAGAAAAATAACAAACAGTTGTATAGTAATTTGCAGCGTTAAGCTAACTGAATTATGACGAAACAGCGAAGCCGGTTGACTTCAGATTTCGCCAATATGAACTTAAATTTCTCAAGGATATTGGTGAAAAGTATTGCAATTTAGTATCATTTTTATGAATGTCTTCTTCTTACTTCATTTTCTTACTTCTTCTTACGTAACGTTGTTTTCATTGAACCCAATTTTACACTTTTATGAAGTAATTGATAAATCAAGTTTTGAGCCCCCGATCAATTGATGAATAGATTAGTCAGGATGAAATAACGTATTATTTGTTCGTCGATACCCATTCCTAATCTTCAGCCAGGTGTTACCTCGATGAAAATTCGAATAGTTGGTTTCAACTTGACATTCTCACGAACTAACAATAATTCTTTGAGTTTACAATTTTTTCTCCGGATCGAGGCATTCAATGCAAATTTCGCTCCTATCTTTATAATGAAGGCAATCGAGTTCTCGTAATGATGTTCCATCGGAACGTGATTATAGCTGTTACACACTCGGGGATCAGTCTGCTGCTCTCTCAGAATCTATGAATACTGCTCATCTCGGGAAGCCCCGTGACGATAGCGGAACCTTGTTTCACGCCCCTCTTGAGTGAAGAGGAGGAATCACCCGACTTTCAATAATTCGGCGCCTAGCAAGGCATACTAAATATATTCTAGCTTTGAATTTCAGGGAAGATAATCAATATACCCCTCAATTTTCGAGACTTCACCACGAGGGCATCAGAAACCACATCTGAGCGTGGGATTTTGGGTGTTTCACTTCGAATACAAAGATACCGACTGCCTATCAAAACCAACAGATACCCAACGCTTCGTTTCGCTTATTGCCTATTAGCGATCGATAAGTATCGATTATTTATCGTATCAATTTTTGTCGGTTTGTAATTCGATGTCGGTAGATTTAATTTAATCGATTATTTTGATTATTATTGTCTAAATCGCTCATATCCTAGAAGAGGCGTACAAGTCCAAAAATGTCATTTTTGAGTTAGGAACAGTTTTGGGTAGTGGAAGTGCTGTTTTTCAGTCCTGTTTTTCATCCCTCCGCCTGAATGCTGAAAGTTCTTAGTTCGATGGACGGGGCGAGCCACCTACGTTTGCAGAAGACAGGCACAAAGACCAGTGCTACCCTCTAAAGTGGACGTATCGCCTCTATTAAGTGATTTCCTCAATTAAAGAAACCTAGTGTTAATTTTTTGGAAACTCCTATCACAATCAAGACGATCAACAATGATAAATGCATGTTTATTGTGCAATTTATCAGAACACTTCGTTCCCTCGAGCCTAGCCCAAAGGACTCTCCTGACCTTGTCCCAACAAGGTAGTTGACTGGTGATCTTTACAGAAAAATAATAATTGCAATAATAATCACAATTATAATAATTTACAAGGTTTCCTAATTATTTCATCCATCATGCTGTGGCTATTTAACAGCAGGTAGCTAGATGGTTACCTACTTGTGTTTCTAGGACGTTGTAAGACTTGGGCATCCTTGAATATGCGATTAATCTGGGTTAAAGGTGGACAACACTCAACGGAAAACAAAATAACCAGATACTAATCCGTTTTAGTCCCTTCAAAACCCAAATCCACGGAAGAAAATCCATCAGTCTGTGTCTCTTGTCCAGGCATTATTCCCCAACCGATTCGCGTGGTTCCTCCATTGTTCAACGCTAAAATTTATCTAGCCCTGTGGACTACGTCATCCACATTGAATTTTGCCTTGAAGGAGGGGGGGGGGAGTAGAAACTATTAAAATTTGGTTTTTTTTTACAGCCTAATCTTGTGTATTTCGCCCAAACCTCAATTTCCCACTGATTTGAGTGTTTCTTTTTTGTTCGACGTGGAAATCTATCTAGTTTTGCACTACATTGCTGGAATTTTGAGATTAGAGTAAACGGAGGATGAACGAGGGGTTATTATTTAGTGAAAGTAAGGCTCATTATGACAGCACGTTGAGCGCGCTACCTACTCCTAAATTTCAACCGATTCGCGTGTTTCTTTTTTCGACTCAGATAACTAACTGACTAACATTAAGTCGCCAGAGTACTGAAATTCTCATTAGGAAGAGGCTAGTGGTGGGATAATATTCACAAAATTGCGATTTTTCGATATTTTGGTTCATTTAGGGCTTATTAATGGTACCCAAGCTTTGAATCTTTATGAATAAACCTTTGTATTTTCATGAACTATAAATTTTGACACCATAGAACAAATTAGTGGTGCCACTGGTGTGTTTCACCTTGAATGTCTACTCCTACGGACTACCTACCGAAACTATCGATGAAAGTTGTACTGAAACCGTTGAAGAAGGAATGGTGTGAGGGGGGGGGATTGAACTCGAAATCACACGTTTGTTATCTTTGATTATAGATTTTAAGAAGCTGTTTCAATTACTTCAGAATATTTTTGGAGACAGAATTATAAATATCTTCCGTTTTCAATCTGTTTTATTTTTCCGACAACTCCCAATCTAATAAATTCTCGTTTTATACACCTCAAGTCATGATTATTCTCATTTAAAACCAAATTAATCATTTGGGAAAGAATTAAAATCGTCCATGAAAAAAAGTGACATCTCTGAAATAAAGAAATATTGTCCACGAAAAAAGGGAACAACACCAAAAATCGAAGAAATTTGACAAAAATATTCCCCCACTCCTTCCTCACTAGCGAAAAGAATAATTTC
Source organism: Apolygus lucorum (assembly GCA_009739505.2). Lineage (NCBI taxonomy): Eukaryota > Metazoa > Arthropoda > Insecta > Hemiptera > Miridae > Apolygus > Apolygus lucorum. The sequence goes on from CM019167.2 coordinate 89,848,086, forward strand.
GGTCCATGAGCTGTAGAAGCATTAGTACGGGAACATTTTCCCCAAATATCATTAACATTAAACGTGTTGTCATGGAGATATAGCTATTTGTTTGAGTGTAAAACTTTGAAAGCGATTTCCCGAAAATCACATTTTTGGACTTGTACCCCTCTTCTAGGATATGAGCGAAATAACTTAGGTTGAAACTCATTACAAGTTAGAATTGAACTTGTACTCATAATCTAGAGAGGCCCCTTAAAAAATAAAAAAAAATCACGTAAAAAAAAGTAAAAATCACGTCGGGGTCACCATTTATGTCGGAAAACACGCACATAATACATTAAAATAACCACAAAACACGAAGTTGCTTCCGAGTTTACCAAGGTAACTGAAGCATTGTTTTCACTTTTGAAGGTTGAAAAAAAGTCTGCCTAGTGGATATGGAACATAGTCCTTCCTCGTCTATAAACCGATTGTATAGCCAATCTAAACAATCCCTGAAAATTGCATCAAAATCGGACAGTAGAAGAAAAATTAAAGAAATGTTTATTTTCAAAAATAGTGGTGAAAACTAAATATTATACAACAATACATATGAAAGACAACATTACTATTTAACAGAAAAAAACATGATAGGTATGGACGTGTCGTCCGTCTACCAAATGGGTTGAGCTCCAAAGAAAATAAGGATTATAATAACAATGCATGGTGTAAGTCGGGGGATGGGGCGGTGGAGCGGATGACGTCACGACGGGCGAGTCAAGCCAGCCGGACCTCTACGTCAGAGCAGCCCGAGGGGGGGTGCTGATTCTTCGGGACTCCTCGGTAAACGTCGGGCGTCGTCGGCTTTCCCACCCCGGCAGCGACCAGCCACCCTCAACCGAGCTCCCCCACCGTCAGTCAGCTTCCTACGTTTGACCGAAGTGGTTGTGCTCACCAGGGCCGTCGTCTTTTTTCCAAAGACTGGTGTAGCGAAAGTAACAGTTTTCACATCTTGATCGTACCTAAAGTCACGGTGGTACGCTCACCCCTTTTTCTTCGTATCCTGCCGACAACTACCTTCGGGCTTGTCGAACTCATCCTGGACACCTTTACTACTGGATCAGGCGCCTTCACGATTGGTACACCCCGTGCCACACCCTTGAGACGACTCCAGAATCTCTGTAGTACGGTAATCCCCAGCTCATATTACTTCCAATTGTTTTGCTACGTGCCAGTTAACTCGCTACATTCCAGATTCTATATATTGTTCTTGAATAAGATTATTAATCGGTACAAACGCAACTTTGGTTAGGTACATATGCAACCTAGTGTAAATTCAGTAATTGTGCAACACTTTTCGGTACGAATAATAGTACGCCATCAGCATTTATAATAATTCGTATTTTGGTACCTTCGGTACCTCGTAATAACTCATATAGTAATTTTGATACACGTAACGATACGCTTTTCTTTCATCACATACCTTGTGTAATAGTCATTTCGAAGGGTACATATTTTCGGTACGCCTGTCTTTTGCATAAAACTTATAATACGTATTTCGGTACTCGTTTTGGTACAACTTACCTTTTGCATATATTTCATAGCCCACACTTAGTCTTGAATTGTGTGATATTATTTCAGTCAGTACGCGTTGCGTACCATTTCCTATTTACCCACGTGATACGTTTATTTTCTCATATATATCTATATTTTGAAGCACTATAAGCCAGGTACTATTGATACGCATATTATTTGTAGACAATTTCATTTATTTCGATAATACAATTTTTGAACAGCAACTTGTAACCTGTGTTGTGTACATTTCTTGTTCCCATCATCCAAGGTGTCTAAGGTACTGGGAGTATCAGTGATTCTCTTAGTATCATTTTGTTAGTTTCACGGTTTTGAATTGCGCTACCATAGTCTCCCTCAGAGCATTTGCATTTAGGCTCAGTCAAGTCTATATTTCGAAACCGAAAAAGCTTACAAAATTGGTGGCAGCGGTTAGGATCTTGTGTAGGTACGCCACACAGAACCCAGGAAAAAGACACTTGGTGATTGGTAGCAGGAAGGGTGCACGTATTGCAAAGATTTTGAGAGGGTGTGTACAAACGGTACGCATTCCACAAGAATTTTCACACGGATTGTACAGGTGGGGTCGTTGGGTTCGTCAACTTACCGACGCAGGTACGAAACAAGGGATTAGGCCGGTACGGATTTTCCTCATCCAACACAATGGCGACCGCGGGATCGGAAAGGGACTCGACGGCCGAGATGTTTTCGCAGTTAGGGACCCTGTTGAAGACCTTCAATGACCTGCACGTGGAAAAGGACCAGCGGGGGGGGAATAATCTCGACATTCCGAGGTCAATGTTCTTGGAGTTGGACCCCTGGGATCCCGATGAGGCGGGAGCGATATCGGTATCCTCGTATTTCCGATTATTTGAAGACGTCGCAGGTACCCTCGACCAACAGAAACGACTACGACTGCTACGCTCGAAAATGAGAGGTACGGCTAAGCAGTTCATGATTGACAATATGGGTTCGTACGTAGGAGAGAACCCATACCTTTACATGAAGCAGGCTATGGTACAGTGGTACGAACGGGGTAACCCCGGGAAAGCCGCCGCTTCACTTTGGACCGTAAAAAGACAACCAAATGAGACGTTGCGACAATTCGCAGAAAAAATCCGACAGTTAGCACAGGTAGCGGTACAGGAAGAAGGCGCTGAGTTAAATGCGGCTCAAAAGGTACAATGGGTACGCCGAAAGGTACTCAAAGCTTTCATCCGAGGAGTTGGAAAGGAATTGAGCTCGCACCTTCTGAGTACTGAACCTGCAACTATTGAAGCAGCTCTCAAGCGCGCAGAAGAAATAGAGGAGACGCTAGGGGAACACGACGAAGTGGAGGTACGATGGGACTTGTCTGCGGTACAACCCGGAGACCGAAAATGCTACGCCTGCGGCGCATTCGGACACTTCGCAGCTCGATGCACTTCACGCGGTACGAATGGTACGAACGTCGCGGCGTCAGCACCGAAAATTACCAACCGCCCGGTACCCAGATACCCATGCATGTTTTGCGCAGATACGCAACACTTCCCGGTCGACTGCCCGAGTAACCCTCAGAAGACCATTTTCTGTGATTATTGTGGAGTCCGTGAACACCTTGAAAGGGACTGCCATAAAAAGAAGCTGCTCACACCTGTATCGCACCCGCAGGGTACGAATGAGAAGTTCACAAACTCCAACAACGAATTGGTACCAGTATCACGTGAGGTGGGACACATCACCATCATTGAAAGACCCCTCAACCGAACGCTACGCATCAACGCTACGTTGAACAACGAGTCTCGCTCGTTGATCCTAGATACGGGCGCTGCGGTATCGGTATTAACAGTTCCGGTACGCGGTACTCCTATTCTACCAACGAATGCTACTGCATGGGGGGCGGACGGATACCCACTAAAATTCCGTGGTGAACAAACGGTACGAGTGAACTTGCGGGGCATAACTTTTGATCACACGTTTCTTATATTTGAACGGGAGGGAACCGGATTGGACTTACTGGGAATGGACATCATGAAGAAGGTACCCATGGTCATACGAGCAGACCGTCACGAAGTAACCTTGCTGAGGAACGACGAAAAAGAATCGGTACCCGTGGCAGGGGTACAAGCAACAAGAGTAGCACCCGACCTCTCCGGTACGGTGGTACTTGACACACCCGATACGGAGGTACTCCCTGAACACGGTACGGTGGTACTCGACCTACCCGATACGGAGGTACTCACTGAACAAGGTACGGTGGTACTCGGAAATTTCGGTACGGAGGTACGCCCAAAAGACGAAGTACCAAACATTCCCCAGGAAATTCCAAGAGTAGCGGAACCCTCGACAAGCGAACCGGATCCATCGGACGAAGATGAGCGGGAACTCACCCCCACCGAAAGATGGACCGCTACGGAACACGAAATTATCGAACAACTACGACAAAAATGCACGGATGTGCCGGAGAAAGAAGCTAATCAGTTGCGAGATATTCTAGTAGAATATCATCAGGTCTTCCAGAAACCCAGCAGGGACGGATGTCAATTAGAGGTAGCACACCGGATCGATACGGGAGATCAAGAACCTGTTAACGTGCGACCGTATCCCATACCTCACGCGCTGAAGGAAGAAGTTGAAGAGCAACTCAGGAGCATGCTGTCGGACGGTGTGATTCGACCCTCCAGTAGTCCCTGGAACGCACCTGTTGTTCTCGTGAAGAAAAAGACTCCGGCCGGTGAACCGCAAAAATGGAGGTTTTGCACGGATTATAGAGGTCTTAATAAAGTAACCAAACCTGATGCATACCCGATGCCAAATTTGCAGAGTACGGTGGCTGCACTGGGCCAATGTGCATGGTTCAGTAAGATTGACTTGGTGGCTGGATACCACCAACTACCTATTCACGCAGACTCCATCGAGAAGACAGCGTTTTCGGCGTTGGGGCGCCACTTCGAGTACCAACGGATGGCGTTCGGACTTCGGAACGCTCCGGCAACTTTTCAACGAACGATGAACGACGCACTCGACGGGTTAATTGGAACCCATTGCCTGGTCTACTTGGACGACATTGTGGTGTTTTCTCCAACACTAGAAGCCCACTTTGATAGTCTGGTGAAAATCCTAAGTAGGCTACGGGATGTCGGGTTGCGGGCCAACCACGAGAAATGTGAATTCCTCAAATCCGAAATTCGATATTTGGGACACCGAATCACGAGGGATGGCATCAGAACGGAACCCGAAAAAACCACCGCGGTAGAACGTTTCCCAACACCTACCGATGCAAAGCAGCTACAAACGTTTTTGGGGATGGCCGGCTATTACCGACGGTTTATCAAAAACTATTCCGGTATCGCCGCGCCACTTACGTCGCTACTCAAGAAAAACGTAACCTTCGTTTGGGAACAGGAACACAAGGTTGCCTTCGAGACTTTGAAGAAAGCGTTGACCACTGACCCGATTTTGGCACACCCGAATTTGGACAAACCTTTTGTCCTCGCGACCGACGCTTCGCAAACAGCTATTGGCGCGGTGTTGTCTCAGCGCGTTGGAGACCAGGAGCGACCTGTGGCGTATGCCAGTAGGAAACTTAACCCCGCTGAAACTCGATATTCAACGACCGAAAGGGAGTTGTTGGCTGTGGTGTGGGCAACCCGCCACTTCCAAGAATATTTGTTGGGAAAACAATTCCAGCTGGAAACCGACCATATGGCGCTAACCGCCGCTATGAGGTTGCGAGACCCCACGTCGCGAATCGGGAGATGGACGTTGCGGCTGGCCGAATACGATTTTGTACCGGCGTACCGACCCGGCAGTCAGATGGGCCACGCTGACGGATTGAGTCGAAATGGAGTAGCTGCAATAGAATTGGATATCCCCGGACGACTACTGGCTGCTGCGCAAGAAATTGATCCTTGGGTCCAGGGATTGGTGAGAAAAGGAGCTGCGGGCTTGGTGAGGCGGACGAACCTGTGGGAAACCACCGTTGTGACCGAAGGGGAGGAGCACGTTGTCCCCTTGATCCCGAGCACCATGCGCGAATGGATCATCAAAAACTGTCATGGTTCCAGTTGGGCAGGCCACCCGGGGGCGGACGTAACAGAAAAAATAGTTCGCAAGGCGGGGTACTGGCCCAAAATGTCCCGTACCATAAAGGAATACATCGCGGCATGTGAAACGTGTCAACGGCGAAACAACCCACAGCGTTCGGAGGCCCCCATTCAGCGCCCTTTGATTCCCAGTTCTCCGGGGGAGATCGTGGGAATGGATTTTGTTGGTCCTCTACCGACTCCGTCGGGACAAAAGTATCTTCTCACGGTGGTGGATCATTTTTCAAAATACGCGGAGGCGTATGTGGTCGGCGACACGACAGCTGAAACTGTCGCAGAGTGTCTTGCAAACCGGTACATTCCGACGCACGGAGTACCGAAACGGCTAGTAACGGACAGAGGAACTGCGTTCACGTCACAAACGATCCAAACGCTTTGTCGACGATGGGGAGTGGTAAAAATTCAAACGACAGCGTACCACCCACAAGCCAACGGGGTTTGCGAGCGATTTCATCGCACCATCGCCAATATTGTTGCGAAACTGGTACGAGAGACTAAGAGGTGGGAAAAGGCTATACCGATCGCACTCGCTGCATATCGTGCAACGCCCCATAAAAGTACGGGCTACTCGCCGAATATGTTGACGTTTGGTCGCGAGCTAAGGATGCCTAATACCATTGAATGGCGACAAACTTGCCCAGTCGATCCAATAGACCCTCTCCGTTCCATCGAAAGGATACGCCAGATTGCAAAAAAGAGTCTGGACAAGGCATGGATGACGCAAGCGGAACGTATCAACCGCCGGAGAACACCTCGATCGTTTGAAGTTGGGGATCGCGTCTATCTCAAAACGATGCAACCACCCAAAGACGTGTGTAAGAAATTTTGGAGCCCGTGGACCGGACCATGGACGGTACTAGAAACGTCATCACCGGTAACGTATCGAATCACAGACGTACTGCAAAAACGTACCCAGGTGGTACACCTGAACCGCTTGAAACCAGCAGCGGAAAACGGCGTACCTGATGGTGCACTGACGGACGTGCCGTTCGGAACTGTTGAACAGCCGAGTCCTATTACACCAATACGACGTGAAGACTTAAGCCCAGAGAAAGAGCATGAGTGGGAGGTACTCATGGAAGACGAGGAGATGCGGGTCGGACCACACATTCCGCCACCCGTAACACCCAAGATTGAGACAGCGGTACTGGTGCTTGGAGACAGCACGCCAGGGGATAGCATACCATCCACCAGCGTACCGAATACCGACACACCGACTGCTTCCACACCCTACAACTTGCGACCACGAAGTACTAAGGACTACCGCACGTTACATCGGAAAGGTTACCTGTCAGGAGTCGGAGTACTGGAAGACGAGTTGTCTGCTGCTGACGACGAGTTGAGGGAACTGGAGGAAGCCGTAGCACGGATCGGTGATGTGGTGAATAAGGTACGCGTACCACCGGTACGCAACTGTAACATAAATAGAACAATGTAAAAAAAAAAAAAAAAAAAAAAAAAAAAAAAAAAAAAAAAAAAAACCTGAAAAGCTGGAAAGAGAAAAAATATCTGAAAATAAAACAAAATAGTATGCGTAGATGTAGCCGATACTTACCTTCATCGTAGAATTTTAGTAAACCCCTTGCCCTTTTAAACATTGTAAACCCCACTTACCTGAATGTAGCGAATCTGGAAACGTGGTTTAACTGTTGGTAGTATTGTGTTCATGGAATTGCCGTATGAGTACTTAAAGAGATTCTTCTGTTACAGTACGGAGTCACAGCCATAGCCATGGCCATGCAGCCGACCGATCCAGCAGACATGGAAGGACCACCCACCGCCGAGCACGAGACTGTCAAGCAAATCCGAGAGACATACCAAAATCAGTCTAAGGAAATGTTTGAAGCTCAGGAGTGCCAGATAGAACGAAACCGAGCTCAAGAAAGGGAGGCACTACGGATGGTCGAGGCGGCTGCCTTCATGATCAACACTGCATCGCAAACGCACAACACGTACGCCATTCACAGCGCATTACAAAGCGGAATGACACATGTACTCCGTCTAGCAGCTTTACTACCGGCATGGAAGCACCTGCGTACAGCGTATCAGGGGTTGGAGCAGCAGTTGGAACTGGAAATGGCAGCGAAAAGAACGGCACATGACGAAGTCACAAAGCTCACAAGAGAAAAGCGCCAACTGATGGAAAAACTTGAGGCACTCCAGCCATGCGTCAAACTCACCAGATTGGATGACAGCGACGAAGGACCATCCAAAACCATGACAGCTATTAGAAAGAAGCCACGTCACACAATCTTCAGCGATGACGATGATTCAGATGACGACTTGGAGAACCCTGAGGATGACATGCCAGAGGGAAGCCAAACACCATTAACCTCATCACTCACCCCAGAAGTCATACTGACTGAGGACCAGACCGTCTCGCCACTCACAATTAAACTGGTGACATGCCCTGTCTGTGGAGTGAAGGTGAAGAGACTGACTGCTTTCCGATGCTTGTCCTGCAAACAATTTTGGACCAGACTCATCAAACGCCACCGAGAAGGAACCCTCAATACAGCCTGTCCGGAGCCACACCCCGTACCAGTCTTGGGTTGTCAGCATTGCAGACGTCGACGATACGAGGCGGCAATGCTGAGACTAAAACCTCACAAACCACTGGAGATCCCCAGGACGGAGGACAATGATTTGCCCGCCGGGGACGGCGGCTTCCAGGAGGGGGAGGAGTGTAAGTCGGGGGATGGGGCGGTGGAGCGGATGACGTCACGACGGGCGAGTCAAGCCAGCCGGACCTCTACGTCAGAGCAGCCCGAGGGGGGGTGCTGATTCTTCGGGACTCCTCGGTAAACGTCGGGCGTCGTCGGCTTTCCCACCCCGGCAGCGACCAGCCACCCTCAACCGAGCTCCCCCACCGTCAGTCAGCTTCCTACGTTTGACCGAAGTGGTTGTGCTCACCAGGGCCGTCGTCTTTTTGCCAAAGACTGGTGTAGCGAAAGTAACAGTTTTCACATCTTGATCGTACCTAAAGTCACGGTGGTACGCTCACCCCTTTTTCTTCGTATCCTGCCGACAACTACCTTCGGGCTTGTCGAACTCATCCTGGACACCTTTACTACTGGATCAGGCGCCTTCACGATTGGTACACCCCGTGCCACACCCTTGAGACGACTCCAGAATCTCTGTAGTACGGTAATCCCCAGCTCATATTACTTCCAATTGTTTTGCTACGTGCCAGTTAACTCGCTACATTCCAGATTCTATATATTGTTCTTGAATAAGATTATTAATCGGTACAAACGCAACTTTGGTTAGGTACATATGCAACCTAGTGTAAATTCAGTAATTGTGCAACACTTTTCGGTACGAATAATAGTACGCCATCAGCATTTATAATAATTCGTATTTTGGTACCTTCGGTACCTCGTAATAACTCATATAGTAATTTTGATACACGTAACGATACGCTTTTCTTTCATCACATACCTTGTGTAATAGTCATTTCGAAGGGTACATATTTTCGGTACGCCTGTCTTTTGCATAAAACTTATAATACGTATTTCGGTACTCGTTTTGGTACAACTTACCTTTTGCATATATTTCATAGCCCACACTTAGTCTTGAATTGTGTGATATTATTTCAGTCAGTACGCGTTGCGTACCATTTCCTATTTACCCACGTGATACGTTTATTTTCTCATATATATCTATATTTTGAAGCACTATAAGCCAGGTACTATTGATACGCATATTATTTGTAGACAATTTCATTTATTTCGATAATACAATTTTTGAACAGCAACTTGTAACCTGTGTTGTGTACATTTCTTGTTCCCATCATCCAAGGTGTCTAAGGTACTGGGAGTATCAGTGATTCTCTTAGTATCATTTTGTTAGTTTCACGGTTTTGAATTGCGCTACCATAGTCTCCCTCAGAGCATTTGCATTTAGGCTCAGTCAAGTCTATATTTCGAAACCGAAAAAGCTTACAATGGGAACACTGGTCCCAGTTAAACTCTTCAACGACCAGGTCGTAATATCATAATATCTACTCGCGTTTTACGTTTTGGACCTTCCTGAACAATTGGATCAATCCATGAACAAATGAATTTTGCTCCGAGAAATGTTCTCCAAAATCAAAATTTCCAATCGCGTTTTACGTTTTAGGTTCTTGAACAATTTTGGTTCCTGGACAATTTTGGTTCCGTGTCTGTCTGTGGTTATTTTGCTTCCCAATGGAACCCAAGCTTTGAAATTCCAGGAACATAATCAATATAAATATCAAAAATAGAGGAGCAAATCAATGGTGGTTATACGCAAAAAACCGCGTATTGCGTGGGTTTTTCAGTGATTCACTTTGAATAAAATACAATGGATATTGTGATACAATACAATAAAAAACGTCTGCCAAGTGGGTGTGGCACATAGCTTCCTCGTATCCATAACCCGATTGTATAGATGATCCGATGCATAGTAGTTAATCTCAAAACATCAAAACAAGTTAATCTGTAACATCCCTGAAAATTTCATTGAAATCGTACGGAAAATGTAGAAGTTATGGCCGTTACAAGGAATTCACGTTTGCGCATGCGGAGTGGCTACTATCAGTCCGAAGGTGGTGATTTTCATAGGGGACCATCTAAATACTAATATGTAACATCCCTGAAAATTTCTTTGAAATCGGATAGCAAATGTAGAAATTATGGACGTTACCAGGAAATTCACGTTTGCGCATGCGCAGTGGCTACTATCAGTCCGAAGGTGGTGATCTTCATTGGGGACCATCTACAACCTAATCCGCATAATCTGAAAATTTCAGCGAAATCGGGTAAAAAAACGCTGCAAATTATTACACGATGGTTTATTATTTTTTATTTTTCTATATAGATCACTCGTCTGCAAAGCCACCAACGATCCAACATGAAGAAAAACATCGATCGCATTTCGGTCAGCTTTAATTTGAACGGAGATTAGGCCTCTTTTGCGATTCACACTTGTGTTTCTGATTTATCGTACGTCCAAACTTTAAATTCTCGTAGTGAGCGAACGGTTTGTCCTACAGAGCTCCGGGTGGTCTCTAAAAATTCTATAGAATCTTAAATTGAAGGAAAAACAATACCTTTATATCAAATTTTTTGAGTTAGGGCTTTTTCAAAATTTCAAAATTGATTTTGGAACCCTTAAAAGTGACCTACATCAACCAAAATCTTCGGGGCACAACTAGACCCCAAATGGAGCCAACATACCAAATTTCATCAAAATCGGTCAATGCTAAGTGGGGAAAGTGCGGACGGCGGACGGACGGCCAAATTTTTATTCGATTTTTGGATTCTACGTACCTTGAAACGTAAACCATCAAATTTTGAGGGGGTGTTAAATTTTTTTTTTCTTGGTCGATTCCAAAGGTTCATTATTGAAAATAATAAACCAAAAGTGGAAGTTATGGCCGTTACAAGGAAATTCACGTTTGCGCATGCGCAGTGTCTACTATCAATCCGAAGGTGATGAATTTCATAGGGGACCATCTAAATACTAATCTGGAACATTCCTGAAAATTTCATCGAAATCGGATGGAAAATGTGGAAGTTATGGCCGTTACAAGGAATTCACGTTTGCGCATGCGCAGTCGCTTCTATCAGTCCGGGGATGATGATTTTCATAGGGGACCGTCTACACACCAACCCGCACAATCCCTGAAAATTTCATTGAAATCGGACAATAACTTCGTATAGTTATGCGCGTTACAAGGAATTCATGACAGACAGACACACAGACACTGAACCAAAATTGTTCAGAAAGGTCTAAAACGCAAAACGCGAGTGAAAATTTTGATTTTGGAGAACTTTTTTTTTCGTCCTTGAAAAGTGAAAACAAAGCTTCCGCTACCTTGGTAGACTCGGAAGCAATAACGTAATACTTGAATACGTCATGTCTGAATACCGACCTACCAAAACCAACAGATGAAAGTTTCATCGTTACGCCGTATTATCGCTTTGGTGCCAGACTGGCACCATTGGTGGGGGGAGGATTCGCATGTTAGGTATCGTAGATCGTGGATTTTAAAATTCGGTTCAAATTCAAGGCTGTCATCTCGCTAGAAATGTTGTGGTGGATATTGCGAGGGGGGGGGGGGGGGGCGTCCACTTTTCCGTCTTCAAAATATCAAGTTTCGGGTTCTCATAATGCAAAATGTTACGATACCAGGATGTAAAGCTCACCCAAGCTTATCTAGGAGGTTAGCTGACCTGCGCGGCTAGCTCAGGGTATTGTGGGTTCCAAACCTTGCTTGTACCTATAATGATCCTATAATTTATTTTAAATATTCAAACAGGCCGCCGCTACAAGGAACAAATCCTACTTCAAGGAACCCCCCCCCACCCTTTTTTTCTTACTTTAAGGAACAAACCCCCCTTAGATAGAGCCGGAAACTAAGGGGTCTATTTGCAAGGGCATGTTATTCCTGTTCATCAGAAACTAGGTTATGACCGTGGGAGTTCTATTTTCTCATCCTTCTAGGAAACCTGATTTTTCAGGTTTGATGTATGAGTCTAATTTTTCGGCACAACAAGTGCCTCTTTGTTTCTGTTGTTCCTTTCTCGGTTGCGCAACTTGAGAACAACAACTGTAGGAGCCTGTGAGGCTCGTATGAACAAAATGCGAGATATGACGGGTCCGAGAGACGCGGAGATTAGAAAAGAATCCTTTGCTAGCCCATCGATGCAGTGATTGTAGTTGATGCTTCAATACGATCACTATCATAAGAGAGGGTCTCACAAGGGGTAGCTAGGAGCGAATGTTCTTCCTGTAGCTCTTGGATATTACCTACCATCGCCGGGGCCTATAGAAGCAAGGGTCTTGAGACCAGGCCATCCGTCTTGCCGAGAGATTTGATGTCGCTCTGTTTGGTTGCCCATTCCAACCTGGACTGGGACATCAAAAGAAAAACGCTGAAAATTATTACACAATAGTTTATTATTTCCTGGAAACAACCTCTACTTTTCTATTAATAATGCCTTACAAACATAATATCGCGCAAGGTTAACAATAAAGTTCATTTTCACAGAAAGTACTTCCCAGCGTTTTCCCAAAGTTGTGGGTGCCTTCAATACGAAATTTCATTCTTGGTTGTTTAGGAACCACAACTGAGTGAGATTGAATTCTATTCGAAGAAACGAGAAAATATCGCAGTTGATCACCAGAAATTTGGCTCACTTCCATCCGAGAACGATCGTATGCGATTCTTACTCGTGTTTCTGTCTCATCATTCGTCCAATCTGGGGAGTAAGAGAACCTCAAAGATGTGAACATGAAAAACAAAATTTACAATTTTTAGGGCGTCCGACAATAAGACCTGGGCGTCCTAATGCGATTAATCTGGGGTGGCGACGGACAACACTCAAAAGACGTCTGCCAAGTGGGTGTGGCACATAGCTTCCTCGTATTCATTACCCGATTGTATAGATGATCCGATGCATAGAAGCTGATCTCAAAATATCAATCATTAAGTACCTTGCACTACCCCAAAACGGAAAAATCTACACGTCAACCCGCACAATCTCTAAATGATAGATGATAAATTTGATTACTGGTTGCTAAGGACACAGAACTGAGTACATCCCGAAGAAACGAACAACGATCGCATTTTGATCAGCTAAAATTTGAACGGAGATTAGGCCTCTTTCGCGATTCACACTAATGTTTCTGATTTATCGTAAGACAACCCTTAAATGAGGAATTTCACCGAATTCTGTTTGCATTTTTCCTGAATAGTTGATGGTGTGGGATAGATGAAAATCGGGCTGGTTTCGGAAAATAAGTCTCCTGTTATTTTTGGGAGACAATCAAAATTTTTGATTTCAAAACTAACCGGGAAAAAAGACATGCAGCGGGAACGCTCGCTGATTGGGCTGTTCAGATCGCCGTCTCCTCCCAGTGTTGCCCATTGGGACAACGAAATCGTGTTTTCTTTGAGAAAAGTTATCAAACAAAAACAGGGGAAACCTAATTTTCCCCATCTTGCTTTTTCTATTTTTTTCTTCAGTTTTTCGATTTTGAACTTTACTGTTTCGTGAAATTTTGCATGTGGGGACTTTAGATTTCTCGATCTCAGCGCTTCAAGCGGCCATAAATGAACTATTCCAGCAAGACGTCATTTTCCCGGTTTTTTTAAAACGTTCGTATTTTCTACACTGTTTTGTTTATTCGTAAATCAGGAAGTTCGGGCTGAAAGTTTGCCTAAGGAGGTTTTTCGAGGTGCTGAATCCGATTTTGGGGTCAAAAATAGGAAATTCCGACGTGGTTAAATTCCTCATTCTCGTAGGGAGCGAACGGTTTGTCCTACAGAGCTTATCTTATTTCAAGTCGAAAAAAATACCATTTTTACAATTCTTTTAGCGAATTGGCAAGGAAAATGAAGCTATTGCAATGGCCTCAAAATTTTTAGAATGAACTTTTTCGATTTTTTTTTTTTTTTTTTTTTTGCTGAAATCCGTTTTGGAACATTCTGAAACGATCCCTGAAGTTTTTCCAAAAATCATATTGTAGTAGTAGTAGTAAGTTAAGTAAACAACCGTTTCAGGTTGGATTTTCGTCCGACTGCCATTCTTGGTTTCCTGGCGTCGCGGACGTCATCAGCTGTCTTCCAAAGGGATCAGAATTTGTTCTGATGATCTCGCTCATGGCTTCACCACCCTGGGTTGGGACGAGGGGGGCGATGAGAGCCCCGGCCGCACGACCCCGCAGAAGTCGGTGCATAGTCCACCGCCTAAGAACGACCGTAGCCACACCGCTGTCCCAAATCATATGTACCTATACCCCCCCACCAGTCTCGCACCAAACGGAAATACGATGGAACGTTGAATTTTCATCTGTTAGTTTTGGTAGGCAGTATGTACTAGTACGTACTAGTAGTGGTTCACATCCCTATTCAAGGTGAAACACACAAAAAAAAAACTAATTATGCGGTTCATGGTGCTCTGGCACCATGGTGGCACCACTATTAGTTCCATGGTGGTACAGAGAATAATTAATGACAACCCGGAGGTTTAATGAGAATTTTTCCTCAATTTCAAAGCTTGGGTACTATAAAGGAATCGATAAATTGAAAATCGGGTATTTTGTCAATATTATCCCCCACTCGCCCCCTCCCCTTAAGAATTTAATACTCTGGTGAAATAGTGTGCAATTTTTTAACAAAACCTTTATTTCAAATGTTTTTAAGCTGAGGAGTTTTGACATTTTCAACCCTTATTTTTCAACCCTCACAAGTGATTGATACCAACCAAAAGCTTCGGGGCACAACTAGACCCCAAATGAAGCTCATACCTGTACCAAATTTCATCAAAATCGGTCCATGGTAACTAGGGAAAGTGCCGCGGACGGCGGACGGACGGCAAAATTTGTATTTGATTTTGGGATTTTACCCACCTTCAAACGGGAGGGGGGGGGGGTAAAAATGTGTTCTTTGTAGATTCCAAAGGTTCATTATTGAAAATAATAAAACAAAATGATGTAACATGGTAGTAGGTGGTATTTTTAAAGGGGTAATAGGGGGTATTTTTAAAGTTTTATTGTTTTTTGATTAATCTTACGATTTCAAGATGAAAACTCGCCAGTTTCAACAAACTGTGATTCAACATGATTTTTCAAATGGTCATTTATGACTCACTTACCTAACTACATTTTAATACAAAAAAAGATTTTCGTGTTCAGCTTATACAAAATCATAGATTGATGGGGGTTGGGCCATCCAACATTTTCTATGCACAACAGGGAGAACATTAATAGAAAAATAGCGCATCAATACATTTTGGTTTATTATTTTCAATGGTAGAGCTAGAAAAAATTATAACCTCCTCCCCTCCACAAAAATTTGAAAAAAAAAGTTTCGTTCCGTTCACCGTAAGCGGCACTTTGCCCTGTTCCTATGGACCGATTTTTGATGAAATTTGGTATAACGGCTTCATTTGAGCTCTAATTGTGCCCCAAAGATTTTGGTTATTTTCAATCACTTCTCGTGGGTGAAATGTGGGGGACCGTTTTCGCCATAGGTCGAAAACTTTCAATATACAGGCATTGTTGTTTCGTTAATTTAAAATAGCCACAATTTGTAAGAGTTTTTGACAGCACCCTGAGCTCTGTGGAACCTACCGTTCGCCTAATGAGGATAATTAATTATCTTATTACTGAATGTTCATGATTTTTTTCATCGATATAAGATACCTAGTGTTCAATTTCTAAAAATGAATGAAACCATCCAGACGGCCATCTATTGTTTAATGAGCTGTTGTCGCTGTTGTCACTTGTTGTCCCTGAGAGCCACACACCCCCCTCACCACACCTACCCCTGGTCCCTAGTAGGCAAACGAAGAATCCGTGTTCTTCGCACACGGGTGATCTTTACACAAAAATAATAAACAGTGTAATAATTTGCACTGTTTTTCACTAGAGTACAAAGAAAATTGAGACCAGTTCAAAGAATACATTATCAATATCATAACACAACACTATTTTTCGAAATTTTCAACATTCATTCATTTTTTCGGGTTCGAGGTAATTTATATATTTAGAAGAAAACATCAAACATCCCAAATGTCTGTGGTGGCAACCGTAAATCAGTTTTTCAGCTCCTCTGAACAATAGGGTGTGCGTCTGGGTAGGAAAAACTGTTTATTGCTATTTTTAATCTAAGGTAGACCTCATTCTGAGAATTTGGTACCAACCGCGACCTTCTAGCGTGTGTGAATCTTTTCCTATGAATTTTTAAAGTTTCGACCGTTTACGACGTCACAGTGGGCTGGGGGGTCCCGCCCAGGCGAGAGGGGCGCGTGACGTCATAAACGGTAGAAACTTTGAAAAATCATAGAAACAGATCTACTCATCCAAAAAGAGAATGGCTGGTGCTAAAATTCTCAGGATGTAGTCTACTTTCGATTAAAAATCTAAAAAAAAATCAAGGCGCACCCCCCATTGGAAACATGGATTTATTTCATGATACGGTGTGGGCGCCAAAATGGTTCCATAACATTGATAAAGATAGCAACGATGGGTTCGTTTGCTTGAACAACAAGGATTAGGTAGGGAAGGTTTATTCAAGCTTGAACAACAAGAATTGGGTAGGGAAGGTTATTTAATTAAAAGTAACAATTAAACTATCCTGAAAACCTGGATCACTCTCAGCACACTCAATTCAATCCGAAAGAGGGACAGAATGGTCACAAAGGCGCACGGACAACCTTTTAACACGATAATACAAAACAACTATAAGAAGTACAAACATATTTTAAATAATTTGGTTAAAGGTGAAAGAGAGAAATACATAAAAGCCAAATTGGCAAAAGACGGTAATAATTTGAGACAAAAATGAAAAACTATTAATGAGGCAGCAAACCGAAAAAATAACGACGGAAACTGCTTTCCAATCCAGGATCGGATTATACATTCCAATACCATCAAAAATGAAAAAGATGTCGCTAATATCCTTAACGACTATTTCTCATCAGTCGGAGAAACCTTAGCATCAAAATCATGGAAGGTCCATGCAATCGCCAATCTGAAATCATACCTTCATCATCATATCCAAACTCAATTTTCATTTTCAAGGTAGAGATAGACGAAATAATTAAATCAGTGCGATCTATCAGAGAAGGTTCTGCTTCGGGCCCTGACGAACTTCCACCCCATGCCATAAAAAAAGGTAATAGAGATTATCGCTGAACCATTTGCCCATTTGTTCAACCTGAGTAATTCCACAGTACAGTAGTGTTTCCCCAGAGGTTTGAAAAGGCGAAGGTAGTACCTACCGCTCTACAACAAGGGCGAAAAAGCGGAACCCGCAAATTACCGTCCGATCTCCCTGATATTGGAAAAATATTTGAAAAACTACTCAAATCTCGCCTGGTGGCATTCATGGAATAGAGAAAACTCATTGGAGCGCAGCAATATGGGTCTCAAAGGGGTGTTAGTACTCAGGACGCTTTAATCAAGGTTACAGACGAAATATGCACCTACATGGATGCAGGAAAAAAATCACTCTAACGTGCCTCGAAGTAGCCAAAGCATTCGATTCGATATCAAAACCAAAACTCGTCGAAAAAATGGAAGCCTCGGGTATACGAGGACTGGCTGGACTTTTTCGAATCCAAAACTCAAAGAGAGTCAGCAACAATACGAGAATTCGGCTGCTCACAGGGAACCTCTATTGGACCGATATTGTTCCTCTTGTACGTCGAAGGACTGGCCTCACAAAATTATCTATGATGTGGCCCTTGTAAACACGGGAGAAACCTGGCGGGAGGCCCACGATAACGCTGAGAAGGATCTGCGAACCATCGGACGGTGGATGAATCTCAACACACCCACAATCAATGCGACCAAATCGGTTTTCATTTATATCTCGAGGAATCCCGATTTTTCATCTGCGGGCTGCGGAACTCAGGTGCTACATAGTTGCAGCGATTCTCCTTGCAGCTGTCCAAAAATTAAGAAAGTTGGTAGTCTACCTTATTTAGGAGTGGTGATTGATTGTCATACGAAATGGGATCATCATATTCAGAATCTGTGCGAGAAACTTAAGAAGTGCACCTACGTATTGTATAGAATTAACTTCCTATCGAAAGAACTGTTAATAAATATTTATCAAGCGCTATTTGAGTCGATCTTGCAATACGTTATAATCATATGGGTAGGTACTTTCAGGAATTTAATACTCACTATTCCAGAAACCTTGTCGCTACCCTACCGATAACTTATTTAAAGAGTTGAAACTTTCAACTGTCCACCAACTATACGCTAAGAATATGCTAAAAATAATTCAGAAACATAAACATAGGTATATTTTTAAATAACGGTAGGTAGCGAAAATCAAGAAACTATAGACTTGAATTTCCTAAAGTGAGGAACAAGTATGCACAGATGACCACCAAGTATGAAGGGATGCAAATAATGACAAAAAAGGATTTCGAAAAAATAAATGAAATGCTATATATTAATAATAATGAATTGTTTAATAAAGAATTGAGCAAATTTGTAGCTGAGCGACCGTTTGATTATTTTATAAATTAAACTAAGATGGTCGTAGGAAAAAATACAAAAGCGGATTTTTATTTTATTTTGTTTTTACTCTACATCTAGCCAGAACCAACTCCGCGCTGGACCACAGTCATCGCCATTTAAACCTTTGAAACTATCATTGATTTACCAGAAGTGTTTATTTTAGTTTTTATGTCATGTACCAACTGAATGATGATGAAAACAACAACAAACATGACATTAAACAATTTCATTTCATTTCAAGGTGTTTTCAACATTTTAGGAAGAAATCATCAGATCATAGACATGGAAGTTCTTCCTTTGAAAATCATGTATCTCAAACTTTCTAAATGATTATTCTTCTAACTCTAGAAGTGACTAGATGGGTTAAAATAAAATTGGGTTGAAATTCGCTGAATATGTCATATTGCATGAATGCAACTTTGTTCAAGGTCGTGGAACATAATATGTTATTGGTATTGAATTGTGAATTGTGGTATTGTATTGTTGTTGTGGTATTGAATTGTGTATTTGTGGTTATATTATAACCAATACCATTCAATATGCGAGGAGGTTTGCCTCTCACTAATAATGTTTTCTTGCTCTCCTAGCTTTTAGCGAATTTTCAAGGAAAATGAAGCTATTGCAATGAGTGAAATCAAAATTTTTAGCGTGGTCTTCTTTGATAAATTTTGTTTTTGCTGAAATCGGTTTCGAAACATTCTAAAACGATTTCAAAAGTTTGTCCAAAAATCATAGGAGATAATATGAATATGTGTCAATCCAGACGATAACTTGAGTAATTGTTTTCAAAAGTTTCAAGTTTTTTGCCAAAATGTTCATAACAACAAACGAAAAGACGAGTTCGTTAGCCAGGAATTTTGGACAACCCTAAAGGAACCAAATTTTAAAAAATCGGCCAAAAACATAAATAAACTGTCGATTGTCGAAACCTGGATCAAGGATTGTAGCTACATGCCTTTCAAGATGAGCCTTGGAGTTTTATGACCATAGTTGACGGGAATTTTCTAACTTAGATTGTTTTACGATATAATTTTTTAATTGTTTTCATCAGCATCTATGTATAATTTGAGAATCACACAATTGGAGATATTAGGAAGTTTTTCCAATAGATTTATTGGATATATTTATTTACAGAAAGGAAACCTCAAAACATCCGAAAAGAAAAGGACAATATGTCACTAAAACCTGCAATTTTTATGAACTGAACATCGATGACTTAATAAGCGATTTTGTATCGGCCGCTGCCCCTGGACTCTGGACTGTCAGCATCTCCACAGCCTGCACCGTTATGAAACAATTTGCGAGTTCCGAAAATATATTCAGTGCCGAAGTGAGAAAGTTGGAGGATCAATGCCGCCGCCGAGTGTAACAAGCGAGTTAGTAGAGTGTGGCAGTGAGGAAGATTGCCAAGGGTTACAGCATAATAGAGGATGAGTAGGCAGGTAGAGAGGGGTGCCTGGGCCCACGGTCACCCGTAACCAGGCCAAGCAGCATACAACGTTTCGGCCGTGAATTTGAAGTGGACTTGCGAAGAGGACACGATACTAGGGATGCTCTTAAGATACTAGTTTCTGAACTGTGCCGATACATTTCTTATGATAGGTAACTCTTAGTCAGTTTGTTGAGGATGTACCATAGCATTTTTGGTTTATTATTTTCAATAATGACCCTTGGAATCGACCAAGAAGAAAATTGTTTAACCCCACTTCAAAATTTGTTGGTTTAAATTTCAAGGTAAGTAAAATCCAGAAATGTAATAAAAATTTGGTCGTCCGTCCGCCGTAGGCGGCACTTTCCTTAGTTCCCATGAACTGATTTTTATAACATTTGGTATGTGGGCTCTATTTAGGGTCTAGTTGTGCCCCGAAGCTTTTGGTTGATGTCAGTCACTACAAAGGGTTGAAAAATAAGGGCTGAAATTTTCAAAACGCCCTAGCACAAAAATACTCGATATAAAGGGAATCTTCAATTTAAAATAGTATTGCATTTTTATAATCGAATGGGACCTCCCGGAGCTCTATAGGAGCAACCGTTCGCTCCCTATGAAAACTTAAGGGTTGGTCTTACGATAAATCAGAAACATGAGCGTGAATCGCAAGAGAGGCCTAATTTCAGTTCAAATTTTAGCTGACCTAAATGCTGTGCGCTTCTTCGAGTTGTACTCAGTTTTGCGTCCTTAGCAACCAGTAAGTAATCAAATTTCCTAATGAAGGCACCCTCAACTCCCTATTTCTCTCGTGTGAACCGTTCATTTTGTCAAAATGAACTTGATTGTGAAGCGAAAATATGATTGGTAGGTAGTGGCAATGCTGAGTGATCTACACAGAAAAATAATAAACCTTTGTGTAATAATTTGCAGCGTTTTTGCAATGTGAGAGAATTCCCCCCCCCCCCTCCGCCAATCCTGAAAGTACCAACTTTCTTACAAGATCATTTCCCTTACCCTCGTGGTTCAAGTTCGAAGATCTTATAGGTAGATCTAACAGATCTACAAAGATCTAACAGAAGCCTCTGGACACCAGCATTGATAAACTCACCACCTCCATCACAAATAAATTCTTTCACAGTGTGATCAGCATTTGAAGAACATTGCCAGGCTCGCTACGACCTCTGATGTATGGTTCAAGAAGAATACCCGACGAAACTTTGAAAAATCATTCTTTAGACATAGGTTACATCTTGATCCTCCAATAGATTCCTCCTGAAACGGCCCACAAACGTCAGCATGAATCCATACACCGCATTGGTAGGTCGGTCCTGGCATTCATGAAATGGATCACGATGGTCTTTCCTATAAATACAACCTTCTCACAGGTCTTCATCATCTGGAAAAGTTCAATTTTATGACGTATTTCTGCTGGTGGTGGTGGGGGGGGGGGGTGAACTCGAATTCGCATGTTGGGTATCGTAGATTGTGGATTTTAAAATGCTCTTCAGATTCGAGGCTCCCATGCCGCTAGAAATGTTATGGTGGATAATTGGAGGGGGAGGGGGGTTGTCACTATTTCTTGCCCAAAGTAATAAATAGAAAACATCGAGTGAAACAGTTTTATCGC
Organism: Apolygus lucorum; assembly: GCA_009739505.2. Classification (NCBI taxonomy): domain Eukaryota; kingdom Metazoa; phylum Arthropoda; class Insecta; order Hemiptera; family Miridae; genus Apolygus; species Apolygus lucorum. The sequence continues at coordinate 89,869,768 of CM019167.2, forward strand.
TTACCAACTGGTTAAACTGATCTAATGCTTATCCAATGGAACGTCCCATGGAATGCATTACTAAACAATATGTTTTATTCGACGAAGGACCATTTGTGTATATTCAAATTAAAAATCTGATTGTAAGCTTTAAAAAGAGATGCTATATGAGGGGGGTTCCGATAATTAAAACGTAAAGGTAATAAAATTAAACTGCGGAGGGAGAAAGGGGGAAATTATACTGCGTTATTCGCTCAGAACATGCAAGAGCCATATCAACTGTGTTCATGCTTGCTACTGTTTCTGCTTCAATGTTTCGCAATGGAACAACCTCCTCCACCCAGTTTGTGTACCAATCTATCATGGTAAGGCAGTAGCTGTAACCTTCTGATGATGGCATTGGTCCAATCAGGTCGATATGAACAACTTCAAATCTTTCATCAGTTTTCTTTCAAATCTTTCATCAGGACCCTAGGTAGGTGAGAGGTGGGTAAATGTACAGGTATTTCCACCTCCTCCCCCCCCCCCCCCCCCCCACCGCGGCTCGACCCTTCCCTTATGGTGGTCATCTGTTTTCTCTCGAGCTACCCTCAACTTTTTACCCTTTAGAAGTCACTGACAATAATTAAAATCTTCGGGGGCAAGATCCCAAATGGAGCCGATTTACCAAATTTCATCGAAATTGGTCCACGTGCCGCGTCAAAGTGCCGCGTTCGGACGGAAAATGTTTTGTTCGATTTTTGAATTCTTTACCTTACCTTGAAACGTAAACCATCAGAATTCCTTTCTCTTCTTGGTCGATTCCAAAGATTCGTTATTGAAAATAATAAACCAAAATAAGTAGTCATAGTCGTTTAAGGACACCTCTATTCTCTATTCTGCCATGAGCAAGGGCTCAGGGGTGGCTTCAAATAGCAAAGAATGCTGCCTTTGTTGAGTTTTATGATTCGTCAGATCTTTGGATGACACCACAATCGCGACAGTACGTTTGAGAAAAGAAATGACTTTCTCACAGGCTGAAGGATTTCAAAAATGCAAGCTCCAAACAGTAGCAAAACCGAACACAGCGAATGGAAACTCAGGATCATCCGTCCACTCCACTTTCATTTATCACAGTTTCTACAGTGGTCTTGTACTCCAGGAGTTATGTGAGTGTTACGAACCACCCCATCAGATCAAGAAGATTCCGTTTTCTATTTCTATTCCATCTTGGAAGTTGATTTCTCTAATGAGAATAGTTCCAGTCCGAAAGGCAGCCAGATTGACCTCTAGGTGACCTCTTCTCCTCGCGGAGAGAGTAAGAGATGGATAATATGCTGATCTCATGCTACAGAATTGCGCAAATTTCTCTACTCAATTTATCCTACATCTTACCTTTATATTATCCTTCTCCTTATTTGTCAATGATGATAATATTTTTGATGAATATGAATGAGTATGTCGCTGAGTGGTACGATGAAAAGCTCTTGATGTCGAATTTGGTAGGTAGTTTACAATTCAACCTTACCTACATAGAATCCAAAATCAAACGAAAAATTTCCGTCCAGCTGCGCCACTTAACCCAGTTCCCATGGATTTTGATGAAAGTATGAGCTACTTAGTGAGTAGTTGTGCCCCGTACATTATTAGTCACTTCCAAGGGGTGAAAAGCGGAGGGTTGAAATGGTCAAAACCTCTGATACTTCCAGCATACAAAATCCATTCCATCAATCTATAATGAAACCCCCTCTTTTTCTCCTTCTTCCATTAATTTAGAATGTTCACGAATTTTGAGAATTGAATGACATCACCCCGAGCTACGTAGGACCAATCATTCCATTAATGTGGATAATTAGGTGATTACCTAAATAATGAATATTATGAAAAACAATACATTTATATCAAAATGTTTTGAGTTAGGGCGTTTTCAATTTCAAACCTTATTTTTCAACCCTTAGAAGTGACCTACATCAACCAAAATCTTCGGGGAACAGCTAGACCCCAAATGGAGCCTACACACCAAATTTCATCAAAATCGGTCAATGCTGTGGGGAAAGTGCCGCGTACGGCGGACGGACAACCAAATTTTTATTCGATTTTTGGATTCTACGTTCCTTGAAACGTAAACCAACGAAATTTGTGGGGGGGGGGGGTAACTTCTTTTCTTGGTCGATTCCAAAGGTTCATTATTGAAAATAATAAACTAAAACAAGGAAGCTGATCAGAAGGCAGTAAGAAACTGATCTACAACCAAATCGGAAACTTGTTTAAAGACATAGGTAAACTGCTGTATAGAAATAAATAGCGTGTGTTCAGTATGCAAGGCCACGAGACGTTCGAGACCACACGAGATCTTCACAACAACTGAAGAGCTCGGCCGAAAAGGGGTACATGTTCCTTTTTTGAATTTTACAGGTGTAAGATTGATGGAAATAATTAATAAAACCATCGTCATAGCAGGAGAAAACTATTTTATTTACTTTTTAAAATACAACTCAAAATTGAAACTATACAATGCTGCCAACATTATAAATATGGCACAACAGGAGAGCCAAAAAACGAATCCCAATCATGCGGTCACGAATTCACAAGCTAAATCGAACATGTACCCCTGTTCCATCAGATTTCCCACAAGCTAATGAGATATTAATACGTACCGTATAATAATATAAGAAAGCTATCTATTTGTGGCGCAGTTACACATTATAGCATTTACAAATGTATTTCAACCCTTTACAAAATAATTGAACCCTTTACAAAATTATTTCAACCTTTTACAAATAAAGGGGAAAAGGGTTTAAATAATTTTGTAAAGGGTTTGAATAAATTTCTAAAAGGTTGAAATAATTTTGTAAAGGGTTGAAATAAATTTGTAAATACTATACATGAACACAAAACACTTTGAACACAAAACGTTTGATAGAACGAAAAACACTTTGATAGACTTTGAACACAAAACGTTTGATAGCTTTGAAAGCTTGATAGCGAGAAGAAAACAGGCGGTCGTCGGGTTTTGAGTAACTCATCGTCCTAGCAACGGGAACATGTATCCCTATTCGTCTATTGAAGGCGTCACATTTTCACTTGCTCTCATCGCAAAAAAACAACCATGAAGTTAAAAATATCGATATTTTATTCTATAATCGTGTAGAGGAAACCTCAAGCTTCAATTTGACGCAAAAAAAATTTTCGTAAAAAGTGACATGTACCCCTTTTCGGCCGAGCTCTTCAACTTACTACCTGCGTCACATCATTCAAATCTTCAAATTTCATTAGCTTCCCTAATTTCTTCTAAACATTTTCTCGACGAACAGACCCGATTATGGTTATTCCTGACCCATGCTCTCTTGAAAACAAAAATTTTAAAAATTGACTGAAATACCCAATCGAAGTTGGTGTCGATGTTACATTGATTTAACATCTCAACAAAATAACAGTAACAACAAAACGTAGTGTGGTCGTCAAAGAAGTTTTGTTTTGGAATTTTAGAACAGACTCAGTGGGGTAGAAAACAGTCAAAGGTTGAACCGACATTTCCCGGAAGGGAATAGATTACTTGGGAACACTGCGCAGTGCGCAACTGTGAAACTCGGCTCATTGCCCTTTCTAGAGTAGGATCTCATTGGTTAATTTTCTCGAATTTAGGAACCAATCAATGTCAAACGGCTCAACTGATTATCACAAAAATGTGTACATGTACTCGTATACGTATGCGTATACGTATCTTCGAAGGGGAATCAGAATCAGTTTTACCCGGACGTTGCACGAGGAATAAGAACATACTCTGAACCGATTACTTCCAATCCTAAATCGAAAAACTTAGATAATTAATTGCTTTGCAGTATAGCGAGTTGAATAGGCTACAACCCTGCTCGATTAGAATCCCTTTAAAACGACAAAAACAAACCAGCGTCATACACCAACTTGATAAGTTAGGTATGCAAAATTGACCGTGACTATAGATTTGGCCCATGACAATAGAATTGAATTCAAAATGCCGATTCCCGAACAGCTTCCTACAAAAAGACCCGAGCAGAATTCGATTACTACACAAATCAAACTCACCTCACGTGAAGGGGTGTCGAATCATTAAGAAGAGCGGAAAATAGAATGGTTCCTAGTGAAAAAAAAAATAACCTTCAGTGTCAGCGTACCCACCTGAGCCCACGCGAGTAGTAGTTACCTTTGGGTGAGAATGAGAACAGGTTCGACAATTTTCTTGTTTCTTCTTTTTCTTCTGTTTATTCTTACCTTGTTTTTTTTTTTTTTTTTTTTTTTTTTTTTTTTTTACTTTTCTTTAATTTGAGAACTTGTTTTCAGAAGCGGAGGAGAGCTGGTGGAGCTTCAGAGGAAGGGTCTCTGAAAACTTCCCAGTTTCGTACCTAATCGGAAGTCAAGAGGCTCGTTGGATATCTTACGGTAGGTGATCCTAGTTCCTGTACACCATATTGCTTTTGAGGCTCCAAGGAAGCTTTGTTTTCACTTTTCAAGGTTGAAAAAAAATGTTTTCCAAAATCAAAATTTCCACTCGGGTTTAAAGTTGTTGGCCTTCCTGAATAATTTTGCTTCCTCACTACCGAAGGTAGGGAAGCTTTGTATTCGTGAAAGAAGTGAAAAAAAATGTCCTCCAAAATCAAAATTTCCACTTGCTTTTTGCGTTTTAGAGCTTCCCGAACAATTTTGGTTCCGTGTCTGTCGGTCTGTCGGTCTGTCGGTTTGTCTGTGGTCAATCCTTGTCCCGGGCAAAACTATACTAACCTGTGGTCCGATTTTGATGAAATTTTCAGGGATTGTGCGGGTTAGGTCCTAGACGGTCCCCTATCAATTTCAGCACCTTCGTACCAATAGGAGCGAGTGCGCATGCGCAAACGTGCATTTCCTGGAACCTCGGTTTCTAATGAACCGATTTTGCTCTAATTTGGAGGTTAGTTAGGGACTAATTTCTGAGAGACACCTTATAAGTTTCAATCAAATTGGTCAAGCAATAGCCGCTGCGCATGCGCGAACTTTAAATTTATTGTTACAACCAAAACTCCGCAACTATTCAACCAATTTCGATGAAATTTTCAGGGATTGTGTGGGTTAGGTCCTAGACGGTGGACCGCTAAATAAAATTCTACGTTGAATTAAAAGTTAAAAGTTAAAAGAGTTAAAAGTATTTAAATTGTAATTTTGTGACATCAGTATTTCATTCGTTTTATTTTAATCAATTTCAACAATAATCAATAATAATTTTCACTTGATCTCGTAATTAATTCAAATTGTAATTTTGTGATTTTAGTTGTATACCCACACACTTTTGTTCAATTATTTCAGTGGTTTATATACCACAACCATTTTAAACAAAACTCAAATTACGAGTATATAACAAATTAATACCCATAATCCTAATACGTACACCTATTATAGTTTTAGTATTGAATAATAATAATCATTATCGTCATAACTTCGTAGTTTTATTTTATACCTACACTCTCTCGTTCTTTTATTTCAGTGGTTTATATACCACAACTATTTACAACACTATTATAAACATTAATACCTGCAACCCTATCCCGCATATTATCGCCAATATTTTGGTATTCAATAACTCTTTGAATCATAATTTTTTCGCCAACTGATTCTATACGTCCATGTTACAATGAGTGAGGAAGCTATACTGCCCACCCAACTTGGCAGACGTTTTTTCCCGTGCCTGTACTGCTGTGTACTATTATACGATGTATTGTATTGTTATAAGTTATTTTCTTATTTCTATGAAATTTCCAGAGATTGTTTAGATTGGCGTGTAGATGGTCCCCTTTGAAAATCATCACTCCCGGATACATAGTAGCTGATGCGCATGCGCAAACGAGAAATCCTCGCCACAGCCATAAATTCTACATTTTCCAACTGATTTTAATGAAATATTCAGATATTGTGCGGGTTGAGGTGTAGATGGTCCCCTATGAGGGTAGTGGAAGGTACTTGGTGATTGTTGTTTTGAGATTTGTTATTATGCATCGGATCACCTATACAATCGGTGTATGGGTACGTGGAAGCTATGTGCCACACCCACTTGACAGTCTTTTTTAAAATAATTTTTTTCATCAAAATTGCTTCCGAATCCATCAAGGTAGAGAAAGCATTGTTTTTCTTCCTTTGAGCCTGGGGGAACTTTCGCCTAACTTCCCTATTTCTGTATGTGTAACAAAATCGTGTGTACTCTGCCCAGGCCTTACTATCCAACCGATTTGCTAGATTCTTCTCTCGTTCGACGCGGACATCTATCTAGTACTGCACTACATCGCCGGAATTTTGAATTTGGCTTTAGAAGGGGCGATCAAAGCATGAAAAACGTGCATGTTTGACCATAATCTTGTGTACTCTGCCCAGGCCTAAATTTCACATCGATTTGCGTGGTTTTATTTTTTCGAGGCGAAAATCTATCTAGTTGTGCACTATTTCACCGGAATTTCGAAATTTGAGTTTAAGGGGGAGAAAGAGGGGATTATTAACTGAAAATAAGGTGGATTCTGACGAAACAGCGCGCTCATAGGGGACCATCTACAACCTAATCCGCATAATCCCTGAAAATCTCATCGAAATCGGATGAGAATTGTGGAAGTTATGGCTGTTACAAGGAATTCACGTTCGCGCTTGCGTAGTGGCTACTATCAGTCTGGGGGTGATGGTTTTCATAGGGGACCGTCTGCACGCCAACCGGCACAATCCCTGAAAATTTCATCGAAATCGGACAATAACTTCGTGTAGTTATGGCTGTGGCAAGGATTTCATGACAGACAGGCAGACACGAAACCAAAATTGTTCAGAAAGGTCTGAAACGTAAAACGCGAGTGGAAATTTTGATTTTGGAGAACTTATTTTTTAACCTTGAAAAGTGAAAACAAAGGTTCCGCTACCTTGGTAGACTCGGAAGCAAAATTTCTTGGTCGATTCCAAACGTTTATTATTGAAAATAATAAACCAAAAGGTGCGAAAATTCCAAAAGCGGACGTCATGTCCAGGCTTCCGAACCAACAACAAGTAAAAGATGAAGATTGAAACTTCATTTATATGTCAATTCCAATAATAGCTGAATCAGAAGTAGAGGGGCATACAAGAAATGACCCTATTCTTAGCAAAGTGAGCAATTTTTGAAGAATGGTTGGTACTATTGTGCGCAGATAGACGTCAAATACTTCAATATTCGTGAAAATCTATGTTCAATAAATAGTATCGATATGTTCAACAAAACGCCTAAAAACATTACAACGTGATGTTTTAAAAATTTTGCATCGTAATCACCCAGGAATTTTGCGGGCCAAATTAATTGCTCGTTCGTATTCTTGGTGGTTTGGTTTCGACATAGAGATAGAATCATTTCATGCACAGTGTCACGAATGTCAAATGACCCAAAGTAAGTCATCTAAAAAAGTGGGTGTGGCACATAGCTTTCTCGTATCCATAACCCGATTATACAGGGTGTCCCAGAAGTTATGGTCCACCCTCCGGCATTTCCGTATTTCATCACGTAATAAAATGGACCCAACGCCATTTGTCATATTTTTTTGTAAAGAATTCAGGAAAAATACTTTTGCGCAAAAAAATTGCGCGCAATCGTGCGCAATTGACACTAACTTTGTTTTTTCAAATGGGAACCCCCATTTTTTATTGCAGATTCAGATTCTACGTCAAATTTCATGAGAAATCCATACCCGAATCGATTTTTTTCATCGCGTGCAACTGGTACTTTTCGCGCGCAAAGTGACCAGGGTGCGCAAAAGTGAATTTTTTTAACCCCCAAGTGTGGCACATTTTGCTTCCGAGTCTACCAAGGTAGCGGAAGCTTTGTTTTCACTTTTCAAGGACGAAAAAAAAAAGTTCTCCAAAATCAAAATTTCCACTCGCGTTTTGCGTTTTAGACCTTTCTGAACAATTTTGGTTCCGTGTCTGTCTGTCTGTCTGTCTGTCTGTCTGTCTGTCTGTCTGTGTGTCTGTCATGAATTCCTTGTAACGCGCATAACTATACGAAGTTATTGTCCGATTTCTATGAAATTTTCAGGGATTGTGCGGGTTGGTGTGTAGACGGTCCCCTATGAAAATCATCATCCCCGGACTGATAGAAGCGACTGCGCATGCGCAAACGTGAATTCCTTGTAACGGCCATAACTTCTACATTTTCGATCCGATTTCAATGAAATTTTCAGGGATGTTACAGATTACGTTTTAGATGGTCCCCTATGAAAATCATCACCTTCGGACTGATAGTAGCCACTGCGCATGCGCAAACGTGAATTTCCTTGTAACGTCCATAACTTCCACCTTTTCCACCCGATTTCGATGAAATTTTCAGGGATTATGTGGATTAGGTTGTAGATAGTCCCCTATGAAAATCATCATCCACGGACTGATAGAAGCGACTGCGCATGCGCAAACGTGAATTACTTGTAGCAGCCGTAACTTCAACTGTCCCCCAGGGGTCGCGGGTTCGAATCCCAGCCGAGGCTAAGTATTTTTTTGATCCAATCACATACATCTACTCACTTAATTTTTCATCCGAATTTGATGAAATTTTCTAGGATTGTCCAGATTAGCGTGTAGATGGTCCCCTATGAGGGTAGTGGAAGGTACTTAGAGATTGGTGTTTTGAGATTAACTACTATGCATCTGATCATCTATATAATCGGGTTATGGATACGAGGAAGCTATGTGCCACACCCACTTGGCAGACGTTTTTTTCATTATTTTTGACGCTGAATCACGTGGTGAGGTCCTTTCTTCGATTTTATCGTTATTTTTCCAAATTTAGAAGGAAAAATAATGTTTTTGGACTTTATTTTCCCTCACCCTTTCGCAATACGGGCTGGGTGGGGACCTGGCTAGATTAAAAATAAAATCCTCACTTCTAAATTCAAACAATGTAGGAAAGGTAGGTACTACTTTACTAATTTACTGTAAAAAAAAAATCAAAAAGCTTCTCATCTAAAAACCTTTAAAAAAAATTAAAAGTAACTTGTTACTTGTCTGCAGGCAAAAGGAGGTAATTTCGAGCAGTTGCTGTGATTTTTAAATTTCATTATTATTATCTTAGTTTTTTATTACTACTTGTTTTCGGAGATTTTGTAACTTTTAATTTTTTTTTGAAAATTTTGAGATGAGAAGCTTTTTGATTTATTTTTTTTTAACTTTCCACTATTTCCAATATTTTTTTAAAATTTATAAGTGAGAAATTTATTTTTAAACTAGCCAGGTCCCCACCCAGCCCGTATTGCGAAAGGGTGAGGGAAAATAAAGTCCAAAAACATTATTTTTCCTTCTAAATTTGGAAAAATAACGATAAAATCGAAGAAAGGACCTCACCACGTGATTCAGCTTCAAAAATAATGAAAAAAAATATGCCACACTTGGGGTTAAAAAAAATTCACTTTTGCGCGCCCTGGTCACTTTGCGCGCGAAAAGTACCAGTTGCACGCGATGAAAAAAATCGATTCGGGTATGAATTTCTCATGAAATTTGACGTAGAATCTGAATCTGCAATAAAAAATGGGGGTTCCCATTTGAAAAAACAAAGTTAATGTCAATTGCGCACGATTGCGCGAAATTTTTTTGCGCAAAAGTATTTTTCCTGAATTCTTTACAAAAAAATATGAAAATTGGCGTTGAGCCCATTTTATTACGTAATTAAATACGGAAATGCCGGAGGGTGGACCATAACTTCTGGGACACCCGGTATAGATGATCCGATGCATAGTAGTTAATCTCAAAACACCAATCTCTAAGTACCTTATACTACCCTCATAGGGGACCATCTACACGCTAATCTGGTCACTACTAGAAAATGTGATCAATTTCGGATGAAAAATGTAAATGTTATGGCTGTTACAAGGATTTTACATATGCGCATGCGCAGTGGCTACTGTCATTCCGAAGGTGGTGATTTTCATAAAGGACCATCTAAATAATAATCTGTAACATCCCTGAAAATTTCATTGAAATCGGACGGAAAATGTAGAAGTTATGGCTGTTACAAGGAATTCACGTTTGCGCATGCGCAGCTACTATCATTCCGGGGGTGATGATTTTCATAGGGGACCGTCTACACACCAACCCACACAATCCCTGAAAATTTCATTGAAATCGGACAATAACTTCGTATAGTTATGCGCGTTACAAGGAATTCATGACAGACAGACAGACAGACAGACACACAGACACGGAACCAAAATTGTTCAGAAAGGTCTAAAACGCAAAACGCGAGTGAAAATTTTGATTTTGGAGAACTTTTGCTTCCGAGTCTACCAAGGTAGCGGAAGCTTTGTTTTCACTTTTCAAGGACGAAAAAAAAAAAGTTCTCCAAAATCAAAATTTCCACTCGCGTTTTGCGTTTTAGACCTTTCTGAACAATTTTGGTTCCGTGTCTGTGTGTCTGTCTGTCTGTCTGTGTGTCTGTCTGTCTGTCATGAATTCCTTGTAACGCGCATAACTATACGAAGTTATTGTCCGATTTCAATGAAATTTTCAGGGATTGTGCGGGTTGGTGTGTAGACGGTCCCCTATGAAAATCATCACCCCCGGACTGATACAAGCGACTGCGCATGCGCAAACGTGAATTTCCTTGTAACGGCCATAACTTCCACATTTTCCACCCGATTTCGATGAAATTTTCAGGGATTATGTGGATTAGGTTGTAGATAGTCCCCTATGAAAATCATCATTCCCGGACTGATAGAAGCGACTGCGCATGCGCAAACGTGAATTACTTGTAACAGCCGTAACTGCAACTGTCCCCCAAGGGTCGCGGGTTCGAATCCTAGCTGAGGCTAAGTATTTTTTTGATCCAATCACATACAATGTATGTGCTAGTATGTAGATGTCATCTACTCACTTATATTTTTCATCCGAATTTGATGAAATTTTCTAGGATTGTTCAGATTAGCGTGTAGATGGTCCCCTATGAGGGTAGTGGAGATTGGTGTTTTGAGATTAACTACTATGCATCTGATCATCTAAATTATCGGGTTATGGATACGAGGAAGCTATGTGCCACACCCACTTGGCAGACTTTTTAAAGATGAGTTTGAATTTACAATGACTTCATAATTTTAATACGAACATGAAAAAATAAATTAATCCTTTCCATCTTGCATTACTCATCTTTTTCGTCTCTTCTACAAAATATTATTCCTGTGTCAATAAATTCTGAGTTCTCAATTTGATTTGGAAGATTCTAAATTTGGTTTGAAAAATTCTCAATTTGATTTGGAAAATTCTCAATCTGACTTGGAAAACCTACATAAAGGTAATGTTTTTCCATAAATTTAAGATAGTAACTATAGAATTTTCGAGACCTCGCGGAGCCCTGTAGAACAAACCGTTCGTTCCCTACGAGAATTTAAGAGTTGGACTTACGATAAATCAGAAACACGAGTGTGAATCGCAAAAGAGGCCTAATCTCCGTTCAAATTTTAGCTGACCGAAATGCGATCGATGTTTTTCTTCAAGTTGGTTGGTGGTAACAATGGCAAAGCCATGTTATTTGCAGACGAGTGATCTATATAGAAAACTAATAAACCTTTGTGTAATAATTTTCAGCGTTTTTGCTTCCGAGTCTACCAAGGTTCGCGGAAGCTTTGTTTTCACTTTCCAAGATTGAAAAAAAAGTTCTCCAAAATCAAATTTCCACTCGCGTTTTACCTTTCAGACCCTCCTGAACAATTTTGGTTCCATGTCTGTCTCTGTTTATTATGGAATCCGTGTAACGGGCATAATTATACGAAAATTCAGGGATTGTGCAGGTTGGCGTGTGGATCCTATGAAAATCATAGTCCCAGAACTGATAGTAGACACGTGAATTTTCTCGTAACAGCCATAACTTCTACATTTTTATCCGATTTCGAAGAAATATTCAGAGATTGTCCGGGTTGACGTGTGGTAGTGGTAGGTACTTAGAGAATGATGTTTTGAGATTAACTACTATGCATCGGATCATATAATTTTTTTTCGTCCTTGAAAAGTGAAAACAAAGCTTCCGCTACCTTGGTAGACTCGGAAGCAAAATTTCGTGCACTATGGCCAACATCTACATCGTACACGACCATGGGAACGAATTCATTTGGATTTGTTTGAGCTAAACAAAAAGCACTCAAGTTCAATACATTCTTAAAATGGATAGAACGTTTTCTGATGCCAACAACAAACTTATCTCAATTATTTAAAAAAAGAGGAAATATAGTTTCGCAGTTCTCACTTCCACAAGCAATAGTACCTCTGTGATATCGGCCCTCCATTCTCGTCGACTAAATTGAAAGAATACTGCAGAGACAACATATTGATCTCATTCATTCGCCATCATACAATCCGCAGAGCAATAGTACTGCAGAACGGTTTGTACAAACGTTCAAAAAAGTTTTGATTAAATCATTGTTATCTAATCAAAATAAAGACATTCATCAACGCTTGAATGATTGTTCACATTCCTACCGTTCAACACCATCATCCGTCACTGGTGTATCCCTTTTGTCAAAAATGATTAATTTTGACCCAAGGATACCTTTGCAGATGTTTAATCCAAAATATAAACCACGAAAGATTGTTCACAAGGTAGAAAGTAAATTTGAAGTAGGAGATAAAGTCCTTGTGAACATGCATCATAGTAATCAATATATTCAATGCCTTCCAGCCGAGATAAAAGTTATTGTCAGCCCAATGGTTTTCATATGTAATTTAAAAGGGGGTGAGGTAACGAAAGTTCATGCAACCAAGATTAAATTTAACCGTTTGCATAAGAAAGATCATTATGATAATAAGGATCAATATAATTATCATAGAAAAGTCAAAACATCAGACTACCAAAACTTGTTACAAATAATGAAAATAAATCTGATACTACCAGTATTCCCAAAACAAGACGAACAAACGGAAAGCAATGGTAATCATTCATCATCTGGTACTAGAATTAGAGTATTAAGTATATATCAAATGGAAATTATTTGGAATTCAAGAGTTATTAAATATTTATAAAATGTAATTAATTGTTAAAATGTAAAATTCCGCATAATCCCTGAATATTGTTGGAAAATGTAGAAATTATGGCTGATACGAGGATCTCACGTTTGCGTATGCGCACAAAATACTTTCAATTGGGAGCCATGATTTTCTTAGGGGACCATCTCCACCCCAACTCGCATAGTTCCTGAAAATTTCATCATAATCAGATGGGAAATGTAGAAGATATTGCAGTTACAAGGAAAGGTTATTACGTGTAACAGCTGCTGAGTCATAGTGAATGTGTCCCAATGGACCCAAAACAAATTCAAAAAGTGGGTGTGGTACATAGCTTCCTCGTATCCATAACCCGATTTTATAGAAGACCCGATGCATAGTAGTTAATCTCAAAACACCAATCTCTAAGTACCTTCCACTACCCTCATAGGGGACCATCTGCACGCTAATCTGAACAATCCTGAGAAATTTCGTCGAAATCGGATGGAAAATGTAGAAGTTATGGCCGTTACAAGGAAATACACGTTTTCGCATGTGCAGTGGCTACTAACAGACTGGGGGCAATGAATTTCCTAAGGGACCATCTACGCGCCAACTCACACAATCCCTGAAAATGTCATCGAAATCGGATGAGAAATGTAGAAGTTATCATAACTTCCATAATGGCTGAGGCAAGGTTCTCCGGAATCGAAATTTCCAATCGCACTTAACGTTTCAGACCTTCCCGAACAATTGTGGCACCGTGTCTGCCTGTCTGTCATGAAATACTTGCCACAGCATGTTTTGAGATAAGCTACTGTGCATCGGATCACCTACACAATCGGTTTATGGATACGAGGAAGCTATGTGCCACACCCACTTGGAAAACGTTTCTTGCTCCCGAGTCCACCAAGGTAGCGGAAGCTTTGAGTTCACTTTTCAAGGTTGAAAAAAAAGGTTCTCCGAAATCAAAGTTTCCACTCGCGTTTTACGTTTCAGACCTTCCTGAACAATTTTGGTTTCGTGCCTGTCTGTCTGTCTGTCATGAAATCCTTGCCACAGCCAAAACGTCTACAATTCTCATTCGATGAAATTTTCAGTGATTGTGCAGGTTGGGGTGTAGATGGTCCCCTAAGAAAATTATTACCCCCGGACTTATAGTGGCCGCTGCGCATGCGCAAAAGTATATTTCCTTGTTACAGCCATAACTTCTACATTTTCCAACAATATTCAGAGATTGTGCAGGTTGACGTGTAGATGGTCCTCGAGGATAGTGGAAGGTACTTAGAGATTGGTGTTTTGAGATCAACTACTATGCATCGGATCTTCTATACAATCGGGTTATGTATACGAGGAAGCTATGTGCCACACCCACTTGGCAGAAGTTTTTTATTTCAAAACGGTTTATGGCAGGTGAGTGCCACTTCACAAGAACATTCAGCTTAATAGTTGATTACCCGCCACTCACAAGCAAGAGCTGGAAGAGGGAAGCTCCGACTGTCAGTCTTGTGAATCCATCTTATGTGCATCAGGTCCGTCAATAAAACATATTCGTTATTTAACCATACGTGTTGTTCATCAAATCCCCCACAGCCTTTACGAAGGTATCTGAGAAGATCCCTACATATTATATGTAGGTATACTATCAGTGGAAACTAAGGAATGTGCTGCTGACCGACAGAGAAGTTTTTATTCGAATTTTGAATTCTACGTAGGTACCTTGAAATTAATTCTTAATTAATTAAGGGTGGTAATTATTTTTTTTGTCCGGTTCATTACACTAGATTACAAAATTTAGGGGTGGTCTGGCTGCCTCGTTCTTTCACCACTTTTCTTAAGGTATTTGGTGCGCTGAATCCGAATCTGACGTTAGTTTTTGCTTCCGAGTCTACCAAGGTAGCGGAAGCTTTGTTTTCACTTTTCGAGGACGAAAAAAAAAGTTCTCCAAAATCAAAATTTCCACTCGCGTTTTGCGTTTTAGACCTTCCTGAACAATTTTGGTTCCGTGTCTGTCTGTCTGTCTGTCTGTCCGTCTGTCTGTCTGTCTGTCTGTCTGTCTGTCTGTCTGTCATGAATTCCTTGTAACGCGCATAACTATACGAATTTATTGTCCGATTTCTATGAAATTTTCAGGGATTGTGCGGGTTGGTGTGTAGACGGTCCCCTATGAAAATCATCATCCCCGGATTGATAGAAGCGACTGCGCATGCGCAAACGTGAATTCCTTGTAACGGCCATAACTTCTACATTTTCCATCCGATTTCAATGAAATTCTCAGGGATGTTACAGATTAGTATTTAGATGGTCCCCTATGAAAATAATCTTCTTCGGACTGATAGTAGCCACTGCGCATGCGCAAACGTTAATTTCCTTGTAACGGCCATAACTTCCACATTTTCCACCCGATTTCGATGAAATTTTCAGGGATTATGTAGATTAGGTTGTAAATAATCCCCTATGAAAATCATCATCCCCGGACTTACAGAAGCGACTGCGCATGCGCAAACGTGAATTCTTTGTAACAGCCGTAACTTCAACTGTCCCCCGGGGGTCGCGGGTTCGAATCCCAGCCGAGGCTAAGTATTTTTTTGATCCAATCACATACATCTACTCACTTAATTTTTCATCCGAATTTGATGAAATTTTCTAGGATTGTCCAGATTAGCGTGTAGATGGTCCCCTATGAGTGGTACTTAGAGATTGGTGTTTTGAGATTAACAACTATGCATTTGATCATCTATATAATCGGGTTATGGATACGAGGAAGCTATGTGCCACACCCACTTGGCAGACGTTTTTTGTTTATGTCGGATTTTCAAGATATAGCTAGTTTTAAGATTTTTCTAGTTCTCACTTTTCTTCATTTTTTAGTGAGCACTCATCTTACTCAAATCTCCTCAAAAAGTACTCAGACTTATCGGAAATTTCATGTAGAGTCCGAATATGTACTTACTTTTTAAGTAAAGTTGTGTTAAACCCCCTATTTTCCACAAAACGTATCAAAAAACACCGGTTCTCAACGTTTTTTCTTCGGGTTTTCCCTTACATTTTGCCACTTGAAAAAAAAATTAAGGCTAAGAAAAATGTTTTCGGGTTTTTAATTTGTAGTGGGGACACCCCAGAGGAGAATGAGACAGATCGCAGCCTCTTAAACCCATTAATATCGAAGGAATGAGCTTTTTCATGGCACTGAGATGCAAATTCACAAAAACCGTTAATTAATTTTTCGAGATAAGTATGTGCGTTCCTAAATCTGTTTTCCTCAAATGGATTTTCCTTTCTTCTACATTTTTTATACTTGTCACCTATTAAGAGTAAGATCGAAAATAGGTACTTATAGGGGGAGTAAATCATAATTGGGAAACTCTTGTTTTGTTAAGTGATTTTAATTCAGTTTTACAAACGAAACACAATAAACTGCAGAAAAGTTAACGGTGTAAATCTGTTTCATGAAGGCTCAGATGAATCAATAGTTGGTACAATGTTTGGTTATTCCTCCACCTCAGAGGTTCCACCAAGATATGAAAACCATGGAAGAACGGTACAAGGTATTGGGAAGTTCACATGATGGCGGACTATTGTTGAATTTACCTCAGGCGGCGGAGTTTTCTCTACATAGATGCAGGCGATGAAACCTCTGAGGTGGAGGAATAACCAAACATTGTACCAACTATTGATTCATCTGAGCCTTCATGAAACAGATTTACACCGTTAACTTTTCTGCAGTTTATTGTGTTTCGTTTGTAAAACTGAATTAAAATCACTTAACAAAAGAGAGTTTCCCAATTATGATTTACTCCCCCTTTGAGTACCTATTTTCGATCTTACTCTTAATAGGTGACAAGTATAAAAAATGTGAAGAAAGAAAAATCCATTTGAGGAAAACAGATTTAGGAACGCACATACTTATCTCGAAAAATTAATTAACGGTTTTTGTGAATTTTCATCTCAGTGCCATGAAAAAAAGCTCATTCCTTCGATATTAATGGGTTTAGGAGGCTGCGATCTGTCTCATTCTCCTCTGGGGTGTCCCTCCTACAAATTAAAAACCCGAAAACATTTTTTTTAGCCTTAATTTTTTTTTTCAAGTGGCAAATTTAAGGGAAAACCCGAAGAAAAAACGTTGAGAACCGGTGTTTTTTGATACGTTTTGTGGAAAATAGGGGGTTTAACACAACTTTACTTAAAAACTAAGTACATATTCGGACTCTACATGAAATTTCCGATAAGTCTGAGTACTTTTTGAGGAGATTTGAGCAAGATGAGTGCTCACTAAAAAATGAAGAAAAGTGAGAACTAGAAAAATCTTAAAACTAGCTATATTTTGAAAATCCGACATAAACAAAAAAAACTAACGTCAGATTCGGATTCAGCGCACCAAATACCTTAAGAAAAGTGATGAAAGAACGAGGCAGCCAGACCACCCCTAAATTTTGTAATCTAGTGTTATTGACAATTAATAATGATTAATAAAATACCCAACAATTATAAACACTCCTGAAGGGAGAGAAAAGAATACTCGACCTTCTGTCACAATACTCATAGATTGTAAAAAACGTCTGCCAAGTTGGGTGGGCAGTATAGCTTCCTCACTCATTGTAACATGGACGTATAGAATCAGTTGGCGAAAAAATTATGATTCAAAGAGTTATTGAATACCAATATATTGGCGATAATATGCGGGATAGGATTGCAGGTATTAATGTTTATAATAGTGTTGTAAATAGTTGTGGTGTATAAACCACTGAAATAAAAGAACGAGAGAGTGTAGGTATTGATCACAGTGTTGATCACACAATAAAAGAAGCAATTTACACGGGAACCTGGAAGTAAGTGTGGGCACGAGTAGTATGATATTTGTATTTTCAACGTAGAATTTTATTTAGTGGTCCACCGTCTAGGACCTAACCCACACAATCCCTGAAAATTTCATCGAAATTGGTTGAATAGTTGCGGAGTTTTGGTTGTAACAATAAATTTAAAGTTCGCGCATGCGCAGCGGCTATTGCTTGACCAATTTGATTGAAACTTATAGGGTGTCTCTTAGAAGTTAGTCCCTAACTAACCTCCAAATTTGAGCAAAATCGGTTCATTAGAAACCGAGGTTCCAGGAAATTCACGTTTGCGCATGCGCACTCGCTCCTATTGGTCCGAAGGTGCTGAAATTGATAGGGGACCGTCTAGGACCTAACCCGCACAATCCCTGAAAATTTCATCAAAATCGGACCACAGGTTAGTATAGTTTTGCCCGGGACAAGGATTGACCACAGACAGACCGACAGACAGACAGACAGACAGACACGGAACCAAAATTGTTCGGGAATCTCTAAAACGCAAAAAGCAAGTGGAAATTTTGATTTTGGAGGACATTTTTTTTCACTTCTTTCACGAATACAAAGCTTCCCTACCTTCGGTAGTGAGGAAGCAAAATTGCGACCCGGAACAGTGATATCGTCGATTAACCCATGAATCGATTATTTGTTGGTGGACACCTATTCACGAAATGGAGTGAAAATTTCGGGAAAACCACTTTTTTACCACGCTGAACTGCACATTGTTTCATATTCTCGGATTAATTTTCACCAAATTGCAATGAAATTTGAACTGGGTGGCCCAATAGGGCATTTTTCATTCGTATATAATAAATCACCTACCATACTGTATTCAACTCACTCCAAGCCTTACTCCTTTCTATAAATCTTGTCTTCACCTCCAAATTACTCTCCAGTGACCTTGAGTGATGAAAAAGTGGAATAAACTCGGAATAAGGTGAATCGGACAGAACCAGGACGCGTGTGGTGAAATGGAAAGACAGACTGAGAGGCCGAAGGGCGCAGTTCAGTTCGACCTCAGTGCACGCAACTGACGCCAAATCAACCGTGCAGCTAGAATTACCGTCACAGCGAGGCTACTCTGCTCAGCGTCCGCAACTGGGGGATGAGATTCCAGTGAAATCGCTGTCTGAAAGTTTTATTTGTTCCAGAAGAGGGTGACTTAGAGGAGATCAAGTCAGTTCAGACCGTTCAACTTCATTCACCTGCGACAGAGCTGTAAGAAGCCATTAAAATCGATGCAAATTATTACACAACGGTTTATTGCTTCCGAGTCTACCAAGGTAGCGGAAGCTTTGTTTTCACTTTTCAAGGAGGAAAAAAAAGTTCTCCAAAATCAAAATTTTCACTCGCGTTTTGCGTTTTAGACCTTTCTGAACAATTTTGGATCCGTGTCTGTGTGTCTGTCTGTCTGTGTGTCTGTCCGTCTGTCATGAATTCCTTGTAACGCGCATAACTATTCGAAGTTATTGTCCGATTTCGATGAAATTTTCAGGGATTGTGCGGGTTGGTGTGTAGACGGTCCCCTATGAAAATCATCATCCTCGGACTGATAGAAGCGACTGCGCATGCGCAAACGTGAATTCCTTGTAACGGCCATAACTTCTACATGAGATGTTTGGGATCAAAAGCGGTTAAGTCCACGGAACTAAATTTTACAGAAAAGGCCAGAGTACGTTTCGAGCCACCAAAAAAAAAAGTTTGGATTGCATAAAATGGCAATTTTTGATATCCCGCAAGTATACCCATTTTGTTAATAGGTTAGTCCTCAATTTATCCCTCAAATTTTGGACCGATTCAACTTGTATTTGTCTAGATATGGCCAAAAAATATTTCCTTTCTGATTTTCAAATTGAAAATTGCTTTTATACGTGTTTTAAACTAATTCTGCTGCAAATATAAACTGTTATCCAGAAATTACTCTAAAAAATCACTCAGCAACACTTTCGCATTCTATTTACTTACTTACAGTTGAATTAAAGAGGGAGGGGTGGCAAGAAGGAGAAAAGGAACATACTAGTTGGAAATTTGACTTAAAACGTTTCATAACATTCTCTGAGTTTTTAAAATTGAAAATCGATTTGGTTTAGTTCGTTTTTAGGACGTCCCACAGTAAGACTTGGGCGTCCTTATGCGATCGATCTGGGGTGAAGTTGGACAACACTCAACAGAAAAAAAAATAACCACACAGTAATCCGTTTTAAACCATTCTGAATCCAAATCCGCGAAAAAAAACCATAGGTGTATGTCTGTGTGTGTGTGTGTGTATGTGCGTGTGTATGTGTGTGTGTGTGTGTGTAACAAAATCTTGTGTACTCTGCCCAGGCCCTAGTTCTCAACCGATTTTCGTGGTTCTTTTTTTCTTCGACGCGGAAAACTATCTAGTTACTACGGCGCCGGAATTTTGGATTTTGCTTTTTAAGAGGGGGAAAGGGGGGGTTAATGCTTAAAAAACGTGCGATTGCGGGCATAATCTTATAAACTCTGCCCAGGCCT
The DNA here is from genome assembly GCA_009739505.2 of Apolygus lucorum. Lineage (NCBI taxonomy): Eukaryota > Metazoa > Arthropoda > Insecta > Hemiptera > Miridae > Apolygus > Apolygus lucorum. The sequence continues at coordinate 89,890,017 of CM019167.2, forward strand.
TAATTTCCAACCGATTTGTGTGTTTCTTTTTTTGTTTGACTAAAATAAGTTTGGGGTTGTACATGATTTCACCAGAGTACCAAAATTCGCAAGAGGGGGAGATGGGTGGGGGGATAATATTCACAAAATATCCAATTTTTCAATATTTCGGTTCCTTTACTGCTTACTAATTGTATCCAAGCTTTGAAATTGAGGAAAAATTCTCATTATACCTTAGGATTTGCATGAATTACTTTCTGTACCACCATGGAAATAAAAGTGGTGCCACCATGGTGCCAGGGCACCATAAACCTCATATTTCTTGGGTTTTTTGGTGTTTCACCTTGAATACGGATGTGACATTCGACGGACTGCCTACCAAACCTAATTGATGAAAGTTCAATGTTACGACGTATTTCCGCTTTGGTGCCAGACTGGCACCATTGGTGGTGGTGGTGGTGATGGAGGGGAGGTGAACTCGAATTCGCATGTTGGGTGTCGTAGATCATGGATTTTAAAATGCTCTTCAGATTCGAGGCTATCATGCCGCTAGAAGTGTTATGGTTTATAATGGTTGGGGGGGGGGCACTATTTCTTGCCTAAAGTAATAAATAAATTACATCGAGAGAAACAGTTTTATCACTTAACAACTGGTTAAACTGATCTAATGCTTATCCAATGGGACGTCCCCTGGAATGCATGCATTACTAAACAATATGTTTGAAAATTAAGTTTATCAAAGAATCAAATTGCTTCATTAAACTTGAATTTTTCTGGATCTTCTGACATTTTGAAGTTACCCGGTTTCGATCCTCAACGCCTCACATTTTCCATCCAATTTCAATGAAATTTTCAGGGATGTTACAGATTAGTATTTAGATGGTCCCCTATGAAAATCATCACCTTCGGACTGATAGTAGCCACTGCGCATGCGCAAACGTGAATTTCCTTGTAACGGCCATAACTTCTACATTTTCCATCCGATTTCAATGAAATTTTCAAGGATGTTACAGATTAACTTGTTTTGATGTTTAGAGATTAACTGCTGTGTATCGGATCATCTATACAATCAGGTTATGGATACGAGGAAGCTATGTGCCACATCCACTTGGCAGACGTTTATTTTCTGTAACGATCACCCGTCTGCAAAGATCACGACTTTTCTCTTGAACGTACCAACCAACCATGTTATCGCGCGGTGTATTCTGTCAAAAAGTTCCAACCAGCCATCGTTATCCTCAAGTTGTGGGTGCCTTCAATTTGTTTGATTCTTGGTTGTTGAGGAAAGACAAGTGAGTGAGATGAAATTATAATCGAAGAAACGAACAAAGATAGCATTAATCAGCTGAAATGTGTTTCTGACTCATCTATCTTCGAATACAGAGTAACCGAGACATCCGTCAACTACGATGGCGAGAGACTACCTTCCATTTAGGTGACCAGGGTTAAGTGGCGGATGAGAGGGGGTCCTTTGGGGCTATTGTCGCAGGGACCCTAAATTTCACAGTAAACGAGCATTCAACTTTTTAATTATTATTAATCGTCTGGGTTGTATCCATCGTTTCGAAGAATTGAACACTACCTTACATTGATGAAATGACGTCATGAACATTCATTAATTAGGTACCTAATTGATTACCCACATTGATCGAAAGTTAAGTAATTCGATTCAAAAAATTCATCGCAATTTCAAATTAAAAAACAACACCTATACAACTGGATATCGAACTCCGACTTTTACTACGTCCCAGTAAGACTTGGGCGTCCTTATGCGATTAATCTGGGGTGAAGGAGGACAAAGAAAACCATTCACAAATCCGTTTAGACCGTTCAGAATACAAATCTGCGAAAAATTTGGTTGGTTCTTCTTTGTGCGTCGCAGAAAAATACCTAATTGTGCTCTACGTAGGCAAAATATAGAAATTTGAGTTTGATGGGGAGGAAGGGGGGTTAGTTACTGAAAATTAGGTGCATTTTGACGGTACCTTAAGCGGGCTGCCTAGCCGTAATCCGAAAGTCTCAACCTATTAGCATGTTTCTTTTGGTTTATTATTTTCAATTATGAATCCTTGGAATCAACCAAGAAAATAACACTTTTAATCCCGTTCAAAATTTGTTGGTTTACGTTTCAAGGTACGTAGAATCCAAAAATCGAATAAAAATTTGGCCGTCCGGTCGCCATCCGCGGCACTTTCGTACGTTCCCATGGACCGATTTTGATGAAATTTGGTACATGAGCACCATTCGGGGTCTAGTTGTGCTCCGAAGCTTTTGGTTGATGTAGGTCACTTGTAAGGGTTGAAAAATAAGGATTGAAATTTTCAAAACACCCTAGCTCAAAAAAGTTGATATCAAGGTATTGTTTTTTTCTTCAATTTAAAATAGTAGTGAATTTTTAGATTCGAATGAAACCACCTAGAGGTCCGTAGGACCAACCGTTCGCTCGTATGAGAACTTAAGAGTTGTTCTTAGGATAAATCAGAAAGAAGAGTTTGAATCGCAAAAGAGGCCTGATCTCTGTTCAAATTTTAGCTGAAAAAAATGCGACCTTTGTTCGTTTCTTCGAGTTGTACTCAGCTTTTCGTCCTCAGCAACCAGTAATGAAATTTCCTAATGAAGGCACCCACAACTCGCTATTTCTTCGAATTGAGTGTGAACCGTCTGAATCTTCAAAATAAACTAGATTGTGAAGCGAAAATATGGTTGGCAGGAGGCGTCAAAGGCAAAGCTCTGTTCTTTACAAGCGAGTGATCTATGCAAAAAAATAATAAACCTTTGTGAAATAATTTGCACCGTTTTATGTTTATTAATTGGAATAATTTTGAACACATTGGACAAATAACAGTAATTAACTTGAAAACTCTTGGATAGATTGCGCGAGCTCACTTGGAAACGCTGCCACAGAATATCAAAGTTTGCCAATATTGGTTTATTATTTTGAATAATGAACGTTTGGAATCGTTCCTCTGAAACTACTCGCACTTTCTTATCATCAAACCTCGCAGCTTATTTTGCCTTGTTATCTTGCTTGTCTTCACTCTTCATTTGAATATTGAATTGAATGATGATTGTGAAGGTTGAGCTACCGAAACCACCTGGATGGTAGTGGGAAACACTAGTGGTCACCAAGCACCTACGTTAGCAGAAACAGCAAAACTCTGAGATTTTACAAAGTTGCCCCATTTCCAACATCTAATTTTTCTTAATTTCATTTGGCAACAGGGAGATGGAAAACTTAATGTTTTTCAAAAGTCTCATCCTCATTTCTCATTTTATTTGTTAAATGAAAAAAGGTATGGTCAATTTAGTGACGGGTTGATAACAGGAGAAAAACGTCTGCCAAGTGATGTGGCACATAGCTTCCTCGTATCCATAACCCGATTGTGTAGGTGATCTGATGCATAGTAGTTGATTTCAAAAACATCAATCTCCAATTATAATGGGGGGTGCGCCTTGATTTTTTAAAGATTTTTAATCGAAAATAGACTGCATCCTGAGAATTTTGGCACCAACCGCGACCTTCTAGCGTGAGTAGATCTGTTTCTGATTTTTCAAAGTTTCGACCGTTTATGACGTCACGCGCCCCTCTCGCCTGGGCGGGACCCCCCAGCCCACTGTGACGTCATAAACGGTCGAAACTTTAAAAATTCATAGGAAAAGATTTACACACGCTAGAAGGTCGCGGTTGGTACCAGAATTCTCAGAATGAGGTCTACCTCAGATTAAAAATAACAATTAACAGTTTTTCCTACCCAGGCGCACACCCTATTGCGCGACTCGGAAGCAAAATATAAACGGAAAAAGCAGGGTGATTTCCCCAACACCAAGTATACCTACAGGGTGTAACTTGATTAAATCTGGAATATTAATAGTCCAAACTTCGGAACTCGATTCTACAACTAATTTGCTACAACTTTTGTCTATTAGCAATTTTTTAGAGGCTTTCTTTCTAGATAGGTATTTTAACTTTTTTTCTTTTTTAAATTCAATCTTTATGAAATAAAGCGGCCATAAGTCCCGTAATTTATAGGAAAATTCAAATCTGCTTACACCGTTGGAAAGAACGTTACGTTTTCTTTCTACCTTGAAACAGTATTTTTCTAGGGGATCTGGAGAATCTGATTAATCAATGAGAATAATTTAATCGTTGCTGTATTCTACCCCTAGAGAACTATACGTTTCGTTAGAGTACCTAATCCTTGGTGGATATCAACCTAGGATGATGAATGAAAGATACAAATTGAATTAGGAAAGATAAATAAATATATTATCCTATTATCAATTAGGCTTGTATCTATATATGAGGGGGAAGAAGTATCAATAGAGTTTACCTATTAGATCTTCGGATTTGAACCACGAGGGTTAGGGAAGTGATCTTGTATGAAAATATGGTATTTACAGATCGATGTCTGGAATGAGACTGGGGAGCGATCCCTGAGTTGTGATTTGGGTGAACAAAGGATTTGTTCCATCAAATGACCAATCAGGTGTCAGATGATGCCAAACCACTTTACTCTAAACAAATATTGCTGAGAGGCAAAAGTTGTATCAGAATCTATCCCCGAAGTGTCGAATATTCACTTTGGGACACCCTGTAGATATGGGAAATAGATAAAGCCAGTAGGTATGAGACACCTCAATGGTGTGCATCCCATCCTGCCAGTCTGAGTCATCCACTGATAAGATAGTAATCTATGGTGTTTTACTCCGCCTCATTATTGTTCCTTAGTCAAAGTGCACACACTGGATATCTTAATACGACGATTCGTATGTACCGAACGGAAATTTTTCTGATATAGGTGTAGTGCCACTGTTACCGGAACTATGAATGTTATACCTTCTTATTTAAAGTGGATATTTTTCTATGAATTATTATATTGCTTGGTTATTAAACTAGTTTATGAGTATAAATATGATAATTCAACAGTACAGAGAAATGCCTACTTTCTTGAGTTTTCCTTTACTTCATTTACTAATTTCAACTCAAAAACTCAATTTGTTGTGCCATTGTAGCCTTACTTATTTATAATCTACTAGGAGATACAATCACCTCTCGTAATAGATTATATCAACCCAAAAATATCTTGCAAATCAATATTTTTAATCGCAACTATAACAATAATACGGTAAACAAAGCTCAGAAAAAATTATTATTAAATTTATAACTTATATTTGGGAAATACCTGGAATCAAGATATACAAGATATTTTTGTAGGTAGATTACAAATCTACTGTAAAACAATTTACTTGAATGGTCTTCCTCACTCTTTTTTAACCGTACCTACCTGCCTCGAGTTTATACTCGATACGTTCAATGGGATTATCGAAATAGTTAGTGAATCAAGTATGCATTTACAGAAGGGGGTAAACTGTTGGGATCGCGCATGTAGGACTCGACTTTCCGCTCGGGCTCGGATTCTTGCAACTATCAAAAATCCCAGAGCTCACGGGCAAGAGTGTGGTTGAGCCACGAAGCTTTTGGCTGATGTCAGTCACTTCTAAGAGGTGAAAATTAGGGGTTGAAATTTTCAAGAGTGCCCTAACTTGAAAACTCTCGAAATAAAGGTTTTTTTCACCAATTTTAAATAGTATTGAATTTTTAGAGACCCAAAGCTCTGTAGGACAACCCGTTCGCTCCCTACGAGAACTTAAGCTTAAATCAGAAACAAGATTGTGAATCACCAAAGAGGTCTAATCTCCGTTGAAATTTTAGCTAGCTAAAATTCGATCGCTATTCGTTTCTTCAGTTTTGCGTCCTTAGCAACCAGTAATCAAACTTCCTAATGAAGGCACCCGCAACTCGCTATTCGTTCAAACCGAGAGTGAAGCGTATTTCTCTTCCAAATAAACCTGATTGTGAAGGAGTGAAGCAGGTAGGCAGTAGGTACCCATGGTTGGTGGAATCATAACAAAAAACAAGCCAGGGGACGTCCCATTGGATAAGCATTAGATCAGTTGAACCAGATGGTAAGCGATAAAACTGTTTCGCTCGATGTAATTTACTTATTACTTTAGGCAAGAAATAGTGACCCCCCCCCCCCTACCATTATCCACCATAACATTTCTAGCGGCATGGGAGCCTCGAATCTGAAGAGCATTTTAAAATCCATGATCTGCGATACCCAACATGCGAATTCGAGTTCACCCCCCCACCACCAATGGTGCCAGTCTAGCACCAAAGCGGAAATACGTCGTAACATTGAACTTTCATCTATTAGTTTTAGTAGGCAGTCCGTCGATGTTCACATCCGTATTCAAGGTGAAACACAAAACAAAACAAAAAAACAAGAAATATGCGGTTCATGGTGTCTTGGCACCATGGTGACACCACTATTAGTTCCATGGTGGGACAGAGAATAATTCGTGAAAATCCGGAGGTATAATGAGAATTTTTCCTCAATTTCAAAGGTTGGGTAAAATTAGAAAGCAGTACTTAACGGAACCAAAATATTGAAAAATGGGATATTTTGTGAATATTATCCCCCCACTCACCCCCTCCCCTTGTGAATTTTGGTACTCTGGTAAAAACATGTACAACTCGGGAGTTATTTGAGTCAAACAAAAAAGAAACACGCAAATCGGTTGGAAATTGAGCCCTGGGCAGAGTTTACAAGATTATGCCCGCAAACGCACGTTTTTTAAGCATTAACCCCCCTTTCCCCTCTTTAAAAAGCAAAATTCAACACACTTGAGGGCGCCAAAACGACCCATGGTCCAAATACCCCATGGCCCAGATACCCCAACTTACCCTACACACACACACACACAGAGACATACACCTATGGTTTTTTTTTCGCGGATTTGGATTCAGAATTGTCTAAAACGGATTAGTGTGTGGTTATTGCTTCCGAGTCTACCAAGGTATTTTCACTTTTCAAGGACGAAAAAAAAAAGTTCTCCAAAATCAAAATTTTCACTCGCGTTTTGCGTTTTAGACCTTTCTGACCACTTTTGGTTCCGTGTCTGTGTGTCTGTCTGTCTGTCTGTCTGTCTGTCTGTCTGTCTGTCTGTCTGTCATGAATTCCTTGTAACGCGCATAACTATACGAAGTTATTGTCCGATTTCAATGAAATTTTCAGGGATTGTGCGGATTAGTGTGTAGACGGTCCCCTATGAAAATCATGATCCCCGGACAGATAGAAGCGACTGCGCATGCGCAAACGTAAATTTCCTTGTAACGGCCATAACTTCCACATTTTCTACCTGATTTTGATGATATTTTCAGGGATTACGCGGATTAGGTTGTAGATGGTCTTCAATGAAAATCAAGGCCTTAAAATTTACAGAAGTCTCTGCGCATGCGCATACTTAAAATCCTTGTAACAGCCATAACATTTACATTTTTCATCCGAATTTGATTAAATTTTCTAGGATTGTCCAGATTAGCGTGTAGATGGTCCCCTATGAGGGTAGTGAAAGGTACTTAGAGATTGTTGTTTTGAGATTAACTACTATGCATCGGATCATCTATATAATCGGGTTATGGATACGAGGAAGCTATGTGCCACACCCACTTTTTTTTTTCTGTTGAGTGTTGTCCTCCTCCACCCCAGACCGATCGCATAAGGACGCCCAAGTCTTACTGTGGGACGTCCTAAAAAACCAGTAAAGTTCGAAATCGAAAAACTGATGAAAAGTAATTATAAATGCTTGCATACGAGTCTGCAACACATCGGGACATTTTCATGTCAACCACTACACAACCAGGTAGTGAAGTAAGGTTGTTAGTTCATGTACCCAAGCATCAAAATAAGAAAACAGTTGATTGTTCTCTACGCAACACAGTGAGTCTATTTTATTTATTGGTCGCGTGAGCAAGTTTTCGTGACGATTTTTCAGTTTATGTGCCGAAGCAAAGACATGAAAATGTCAAAAAGAGACAGTGGCAAAGCAGACAAGTGAACATACAGAAAAATAATAAACCTTTGTGGAATAATTTGCAGCGTTTTTGTATTTTGGTAGTTGGCCTTTCTCTTCTTAGCGTCGACATCATGTACGCATTATGTTATGACTAGCTGAAAAGCCTACTAAAAGTAGGCAAAAACGATTCCTCCGACTCTCTCCTCCACCCACTCCCTCCGACTCCTCCCGCCTCCGACTCCTCCCGCCCCCGACTCCTCTGCCCCCAACTCCTCCGACTCCTCCCGCCCCTCCGTGCATACGTACGTACGGTTGGCGTTTTATGTTTATAGATTGCAATGTGATGTTCTAGAAATATTCCAATTTTTTGGGGGATTTCGCAGTGAGCATCCAGTAGTTTGGTAGTCAGTATTCTTCGTACTACCTTTCATATGTGTTTCAACTCGGCGCACTTGTTGATTGCAGATGAACTGTAACTGTCCGGTGACCCAGCCAGGGCCGACGCTGGCGGCAACCTGCGGCGGCAACGTGTACATGCTCTTCATGGGCCTGCTGGAGGTCTTCATCAGGTCTCAGTGCGACCTGGAAGACCCTTGCGGTCGTCCAGTGAGCAGGTCAGTTCCGGACAGGGAGTACGATTTCATCGTCGTAGGTGGTGGATCTGCCGGGGCGGTCGTCGCCTCCCGACTCTCAGAAGTCCCGCACTGGAGAGTAAGTTCACTCTGATTCAGGTATCCCACAAAATTTACGTTATACAGGGTGTCACCCTTTCGGGCGCACCACCGGGCAGGATTCGATTCTACTACTAATTTGCAACAAAAAATGTCTCTTAGCAATTTCTTCTGAGAGGCTTCGTTTTCGACTTATTTCACTTTGAAGATTTTTATCGAGTTTTCGACCTTATATCACTAAAATGGCTATAACACCCTTAATCGATGAAGTAAATTGAAATTTGATTATTTCATTGGAAAGGGCGTCAAATTTCCTATCTCCCTGATGGGGTTTTAAAAATTTTCAAATGAAACGAACGGGTGTAAAATAAACCAAAAGTAAAAAATTGGTAAAGTTTCGAAAATTTTCATTTTTTTCAAAGTTTGATTCTCGAAACGCCGTGAACGGAGATTTCCATGCTGTAAGCCTAAAAGTTGCATGTGAATCCCAGCTTTCTAACGGCGTAGTCATTTTTTTTTAAAACACCACTTATTCAGTTAGAAAACGACGTTTTTAGGGCAGAAAACGTTCATTTTTGGATGTAAATCGGCGTTTTTCACCAGAAATGCTTTCCAACTTAATAAATCATTTGACATGAAATTTTACGGACTTTTTGACGCTGAATCGAATGGTAACACTTTCCGATCTCCTCGACAAACAAAAAGTACTTTTCAAGCCTTTTCCTTTGGGCGAAGGGCTCAATCCCGTTGTTCGTTTTATCCAAAATTGTCATTAAGGGAGGTCTGGGTTATAAATGACTCGCACTCCTTCCACTTTGTTGACTTACCCAATTTTTGCCTTCTGTCTTGAAAATATCGTCCCGATCATTTGCGGAAAGCTTTATCTTTTCGATAAATTACAAGGTCGAGGACTCAGTTGTAGCCTGTTTAATCCAGAAAGGGCTTGAAAAGTACTTTTTGTTTGTCGAGGAGATCGGAAAGTGTTACCACTCGATTGAGCGTCAAAAAGTACGTAAAATTGCAAGTCAAATGATTTATTTAGTTGGAAAGCATTTCTGGTGAAAAACGCCGATTTACACCCGAAAATGAACGTTTTCTGCCCTAAAAACGTCGTTTTCTAACTGAATAAGTGGTGTTTAAAAAAAAATGACTAGCCGTTAGAAAGCTGGGATTCACATGCAACTTTTAGGCTTACAGCATGGAAATTTCCGTTTACGACGTTTCAGGAATAAAACTTTGAAAAAAGCGAAAGTTTTCGAAACTTTACCAATTTTTTACTTTTGGTTTATTTTACACCCGTTCGTTTCATTTAAAATTTTCTAAAACCCCATCAGGGAGATATGAAATTCGACGCTCTTTCCAATGATATAATCAAATTTGAATTTACTCCATCTATTGAGAGAGTTATAGCCATTTTAGTGATGTAAGGTCGAAAACACGAAAAAAATCTTAAATGTGAAATAAGTCGAAAACGAAGCCTCTAAAACCAAATTGCTAAGAGACATTTTTTGTTGCAAATTAGTAGTAGAATCGAACCCTGCCAGGTGGTGCGCCCGAAAGGATGACACCCTGTATTCATGAGTAGAGCTCGGAAAATATGCACGAAAATTTCCCGAAAATATGCACCGGAAACTGGAAAAATATGCAAAATATGCATTTGCCCTTAAAACTGCATACGACTTTGGAATTTCAGTATTTTAAGAAAGGATGTTCCATATTATTACATTTTTTTAGCCCTTTTTTCTCCCAGAAAAAAGTTATGAAGCATCAAGTAAAGTAAACAAGCAATTCAAAAAATCAGTTATACATTTTTTATTTACTTTTATACAATTATACGAACTAGGTATAAAATGTAAAGATGAACTACCTACATATTATATTGGACAACAATTACACGCTCCAAATTATCAGGTGTAAAACAGTGTCTCCTGTCACTTAAAATTTCTTTCAATGCAGAAAACGATCTCTCTACATCGCAAGATACAATAGGCAAAAATTTAAAAGTGGAAATCTCTTTTGGAGAGTAGGGAGAGTCCCACGAGCTGTCTTCTCCTTTGAGAATTTTCGCGATTTGAACCCCTGAAGACCACCCTGGATTTTTCGATAGGACCCCCTCCAGTTTATCCTTGTCGGCTTTTCCAGTTGTTCCATGCCAGTGGGAGCTTTTTTCGAGTAGGTCGTAAGCAGGGGTGATGTGAGTGAGGGGACAAAACATTCCAACATTCAATTTCGAATATTGTCAACTTCCAGCACTGACTTTAAAAAAATCCAGAATACGCAAAAAACTGGTAAAATATGCTGCAAAATATGCAAAAATCCCCAAAATGACCAAAAAATGCAAAAACCCCCAAAATAACCGAAATATGCAAATATATATATATTTCAATTTAAACCACCGCATACCCTTCAGAAACCTTCAAAACGTTCAAATACAAAGATATACCGCATAATAAAAGATATGCAAAATATGCAAATTCCGAGCTCTATTCATGAGGTTTAGTTCGGTTCGACTGCAGACAATTCAATAACTGCTCGAGTTGAGGCTGAAATGCCCTTTAGTGTTATTCTCAGATGATAGATGGCTCTCTTGACGCATCAAAAGTTTTTCTTAATCTAATAAAGAAATGGTCCTACTGAGCTCTGGGGGAATCTACCTAAAGCTATTTTAAAAATCGTCAGTATTTTAAATTAATGAAAAAAAAATTTCTACACAACAGCAAATTTCTACACAACAGTTTATCAGTTTTCTGTAAAAATCATCCGTCAGCAAAGAACACTGCCTTTCCATTAAAAGTACCTACCAACCATATTAATCAAGCTTATTTTGACAGAAAGTGCCTCTCAGCAAAACATTGTTATCTTAAAGATGTGGGTGCCTTCAGTAAGAAATGTTATTGCTTCCGAGTCAACCAAGGTAGTGGAAGCTTTTTTTTTACTTTTCAAGGTTGAATAAAATGTTTTAAAAAATTAAAATTTCCCTTGCTTTTTCAAGTTTTAGACCCCTGGAATAATTTTGGTTTCGTTTCCGTGTGTCTGTCATGAAATCCTTGTAACGGGCAAAACCGTAGAATGTATGGAGTTCCGCTAGTTATAAGAATACAATTATTATCTACGTACCGTATTGGAGAATCCGTCGTAACCAGAAAGTCGAGTACAGGAGGCGAGCGCTTTCAATGTAAGGACATCATCTTCAGGCCGTACTAAAGTTTGTCAGTCCGTCGTTCGATTTACATAGTCTGGGTGAAAGTTATATAGTGAATTTATCTGGGTGAATTTATATAGTCCTTTCGTCTCCCTTTCACCCAGACTCTATAAATAGAACCATCGGACTGACAAACTTTAGTACTCTCTCGACGGCCTGAAGATGATGTCTTGCTGGTTACGACGGATTCTCCAATGCGGTACGTAGATAATAATTGAAAACCTCAGACGTTATCGTCCAATTACTCCCACGTTCTCAGGGAATGTGCGGGTTGGTGTGTAGGAGGTCCCCTGAGAGGGTAGTGCAAGGTATTTTGAGATCGATATTTTGAAATCAGCTGCTATGCATCGGGTCATCTATACGAGGAAGCAATGTGCCACATTCACCTTGCAAACGTTTTGGTTTATTATTTTCAATAGTGAACCTTTGGAATCGAGCAAGAGAAAAATTGTAACCCTCCCCCTCTCAAAATTTGGTCATTTACGTTTCAAGGTACGTAGAATCCAAAAAATCTAATTTAAAAAAACTTTCCTTAGTTCCCGTGGACCAATCTTGATGAAATTTGGTATATATCTGCTCCATTTGGGGTTAATTGTGCCCCTGAAGTTTTGGTTATGGTCAGTTTCTGCCAAGGGGTAAAAAGTGGGAGAAAACCTTTTCAGAACCCTCTAGCAAGAAAACATACGATGTACAGGTATTGTTTTTTTTTTTTTTTTTTAATTTAAAATGGCGACGATTCTTGAGAATATTTGGACACCACCCTGAGCTCTGTGGAACCAAACGTTCGCTTAATGAGGATAATAATTATTGAAGTCAGCCTTGTGATTGTAGCACATAGCACGAATTGCTAAAACTATACAATCAACCCTTTGGTTGAACATGTTCAAACCTTAAATAATGCTCTTCCCGTCAACCCTAACTCATAGAATGTCCACACTTAAACTGTTATTTTTTCATCATATGTATACCATTCCAACGTACTGTATGATAGGGTGTTTTAAAACTCTTAGTAGTCCTTATTTAAGCTCTCCTCGTCACCCCGAATTCATAGAGTATACTCTCGGCTATTGGATTTTGGGTGCAACAAAAATAATATGCAGGTTTTCACTACTTACATAAAATGTTTATATATATTTACACATTTTTGATTTCTGAAGTTGTACATATATCAGAAACTTTGTGCTGAATCCGAATATACCATATATTACTGAGGTAATATCCACGAAAAACCCCCAAAACACGTTTTTTGGCCGTTGTTGATTATGAACATTCCGGCAAAATCTCGAAATTTTTGCGAAACAATTACTACTCATGCTATCGTCTAGAGTGAAACACACACACAATGCTTGAATTTGTCAACATAATTATGTCTACTCCTTTCGCAGGTCTTGCTTATTGAAGCTGGAGGCAATGAGCCGACTGGAACTCAAGTACCCTCCATGTTCTTGAACTTCCTGGGATCATCCATCGACTGGCAGTTCAAAACTGAGCCGGAGGACCAGGCCTGTCTCAACGAACAGGAACGCAGATGCTCGTGGCCGAGAGGAAAGGTATCTGTATTTACGTTTTAATTAGAAGTATCATAAATTCAACCTATTATTTTTAAACACGACAAGTTGAATAATGGGTAGGGCAGGGTGGGGTAAGTCCCCGCAGTGTTTTCCATTTATAAACACCTACTAGGTCAATATTCCTCAACCAACTCATTGGGATACTAGTTTGGGACCTTGGCTATGATTCCTGACAATTTTCATCACTGTCATCAGTGTTACGGCTCGACCAAGAAAATCGACCAAGAAAAAAAAATTTTAACACCCCCTCAAAATTTGATGGTTTACGTTTCAAGGTACGTAGAATCCAAAAATCGAATAAAAATTTGGCCGTCCGTCCGCCGTACGCGGCACTTTTGCCACTTAGCATGGACCGATTTTGATGAAATTTGGTAGGTAGGCTCCTTGTGGGGTCTAGTTGTGCCCCGAAGATTTTGGTTGAGGTAGGTCACTTCTAAGGGTTCCAAAATCAATTTTGAAATTTTGAAAACGCCCTAACTCAAAAAATTTCGATATTAAGGTATTGTTTTTCCTTCAATTTAAGATTTTATAGAATTTTTAGAATTTTTTGAGACCATCCGGAGCTCTGTAGGACAAAACGTTCGCACACTACGAGAATTTAAAGTTTGGACGTACGATAAATCAGAAACACGAGTGTGAATCGCAAAAGAGGCCTAATCTCCGTTCAAATTAAAGCTGACCGAAATGCGGTCGATGTTTTTCTTCATGTTGGATGGTTGGTGGCTTTGAAGACGAGTGATCTATACAGGGTGTCACCCTAACTCGAGGACCAAACTTCAAGGATCGATTCTACAACTAATTTGCAAACTTTTTTGTCTCCTGACATTTTTTTTTAAACGCTTTAAAATTATACTTTTTTCACTTTTAAGATTTTGTTCGTGTTTTCGACCTTGAGCCATTAAAACGGCCTTAACTCCCTCAATTTACTGGATAAACTCAAATATGAGTATACCGTTGGAAAGAACGTTAAATTTCCTATCAGTTCATCAGGACACAAAAGCCTTTCGTATAAGTGAATAAATTGGTCAAAGTCAGAAATTTAAAACTTTCTCGAAAATCACCATTTTTCAGGCTGACTCATCTTATGTAATAAACAGCCGTATCGGCGGGCACTCAACGGAAAAAACTTGCCCAGAATCTCAGCTTTCCAACGGTCTATCAATTTTTCTTTTTAACATTCAAATTAGAAGAGTAAATGAAGTTTGAATGCCCGAAAACGTGTGTTTTACAAGCGAATCCAGTGTTTTAAGCGGTTTATGGTCCCCCTCGACCTCAAGATGGCTTGACGATTTTGGTATCATTTCCTATGTAATTTTCTACGCTGAATCAAATAGTGATACTTCCGAATGGTTCCGACTGCTAGAAAGTGGATTTTTTGAAGAAAACCTTCGTTTTTCGTACATAAAATACGCATTATTCTTAAATGTGGTAGTGAGCATGAAGTAACACCTTTTAACTCAATAAAAACACCGAATTTCTAGTTGATTGAAGTTTTTGTTGAGTTCAAAGGTGTTACTTCATGCTCACTACCACATTTAAGAATAATGCGTATTTTATGTACGAAAAACGAAGGTTTTCTTCAAAAAATCCACTTTCTAGCAGTCGGAACCATTTGGAAGTATCACTATTTGATTCAGCGTAGAAAATTACATAGGAAATGATACCAAAATCGTCAAGCCATCTTGAGGTCGAGGGGGACCATAAACCGCTTAAAACACTGGATTCGCTTGTAAAACACACGTTTTCGGGCATTCAAACTTCATTTACTCTTCTAATTTGATTGTTAAAAAGAAAAATTGATAGACCGTTGGAAAGCTGAGATTCTGGGCAAGTTTTTTCCGTTGAGTGCCCGCCGATACGGCTGTTTATTACATAAGATGAGTCAGCCTGAAAAATGGTGATTTTCGAGAAAGTTTTAAATTTCTGACTTTGACCAATTTATTCACCTATACGAAAGGCTTAAAAAGGTTTTGTGTCCTGATGAAGTGATAGGAAATTTAACGTTCTTTCCAACGGTATACTCATATTTGAGTTTATCCAGTAAATTGAGGGAGTTATGGCCGTTTTAATGGCTCAAGGTCGAAAACACGAACAAAATCTTAAAAGTGAAAAAAGTATAATTTTAAAGCGTTTAAAAAAAAATGTCATGAGACAAAAAAGTTTGCAAATTAGTTGTAGAATCGATCCTTGAAGTTTGGTCCTCGAGTTAGGGTGACACCCTGTATACAGGGTGTCCCCGAAAACGTTCCCCCCCCCCCCCCTGCTAAAATCGTCCAGGTAGTGGTAAAAAAGAATTTTTTTTTTTGATCTTCATGATTTTTCTCAAGGATCTCAAATATGACCACGGTGCGCATTGCGCACGTGCGCAATCGTGCGCAACGCACACCAACTTCGTTTTTTCAAATGAGACCCCCCATTTTTTATTGCAGATTCGGATTCTACGTGAAATTTCATGAACATTTCACCCCTCAACCGATTTTGTTGTTGTGCGCAACCCGCTCAGTGCGCGCTCAAAGATACGCAACCCCGCAAGGTCGTGTCAAAATGAGCATGTACGAAGTACCTAAGTGTGATACATGATATTTTAGTATTTTTTTACGCTGAATCACGTGGTAATGTTAGTTTCTTGATTTTACTGAATTTTTATCAAATTATCGACGAAAAATGAACTTTTAAAAAAGGAAAATTCCATTTTTACTCATTATGCATCTTCTGTGCCCATTTGTTAACTTCATCCTTGTTAATAAATTGTGGGACATGTTGAAATTTATGTTTTGACATTTAAAAAAACTCTCCAATCGCACGTAATTTATTGCAGTATTCTAGAGAACCTTGCTTCATAGCTATCGATATGTAGCTATGATTTTGTTTACTGGTTGAAGCGTTGCATTTTTTGTGATAAAAAAAAGTGCCGCGAACAATTCCTTGACCCCCAGCCAAAAGACATATCCATGTCAAAACAATTATTTATCACACTGGACTCATCACTATTAATTTCACAAGGACTCTCTACTTGTAATTTCTCGTGAAAAAACTGTCCTGTCTACTTGAACATCTTTTTTCGATTATCTTGGAAAAACGTTTTTAAGTAGACAGGGTGGTTTTTCCCTTAAAAAATGCAATTATCCTTTTTTAAAAGTTCATTTTTCGTCCTTAATTTGATAAAAATTCAGTAAAATCAAGAAACTAACATTACCACGTGATTCAGCGTAAAAAAATACTAAAATATCATGTATCACACTTAGGTACTTCGTACATGCTCATTTTGACACGACCTTGCGGGGTTGCGTATCTTTGAGCGCGCACTGAGCGGGTTGCGCACAACAACAAAAATCGGTTGAGGGGTGAAATGTTCATGAAATTTCACGTAGAATCCGAATATGCAATAAAAAATGGGGGTCTCATTTGAAAAAACGAAGTCGGTGTGCGTAGCGCACGATTGCGCACGTGCGCAATGCGCACCGTGGTCATATTTGAGATCCTTGAGAAAAATCATGAAGATTTTTAAAAAAATTTCTTTTTTACCACTACCTGGACGATTTTAGCATGGGGGGGGAACGTTTTCGGGGACACCCTGTAGAAAAATAAAAAATAATAAACCATTGTGTAATAATTTGCAGCGTTTTTAAAAATGTGTCTGCGGGTCCTTGTCCCACAGGAAGGGGTAAGTCCCCGCAGTGCAGGGGTTTGCCCCATTCTTGGGAAAGGCATTAATTTCAAACAGAAAGCCAATATATTTATTGAAATATGCTCATTTATTCAGTCAAAACATCACATTTTTTACTAGATAAAAACTTTTTGAAGTTCACATGCCTTAATAACAGTAAGTAACACATTGTTTTAAACAATTTACAAAGGATCACAGTCAAATAGTTTAGCATTTGCTGGTAATAAATTGCCCACACATCTTCAATGCACAATGAAAATTGCAATAGTAGAATATTCGAAAATTCACAAAACATTGAATTAAATGGAACACAATTAAAACTTTGAGACGAGAGAAAAAATTGAAATGATCGTCGTGGAAAACACATTTTTCTGATTGTTTTTCTTTCTAAAATTAACTCAATGTTTGGTTGGTAACAAAATAGTTAGTTATCGCATTTAAAAAAATACAACAAACTGCAGGATTCCAATACTTCCAAAAATGCTGGTTAGATACTTGACCTGTAGTTTCTGGAATTATAGAATAAAAGAAGATAGTGGGGGAAATGAAAAAAAAAGTTATAGGTAGTGGTGGTACTGAAAGCTGAAGCTGGGAGCCCGAGAAGCGTTCTGATTGGTGGAGCTCCACCTTTAACTTATCTCCAGTACTCTGTGGTGGAGCTCACAGAGTAACGGAGACAAGTTAACAGAGAAGAAAGCCAACGTTAAAATGGTGTGCAAGCATTTTTGAAGCTGCCTCAGTTGCGCCATCTACTTTCAGCTAGGATTGAGGAACTACTACGGAAGTGGTAGGGGGAGAGGCACACTCTTCATACCGCTTCTTTTCAAATGACCAGAAATCGATAACTTTTTAGTTTCATCATTTAGATTTGCAAAAATTGTTTAGAAAAACCAATCTAGGCGAAAGGTATTTTCAAAGTTCCACTCACAATGGGGTATTTCAGTCAATTTTTTTTATTTTTTATTTTTTCAAAAGAGTAAGGCTCAGGAATAACGGTAATCGGGTCTATTCGTCGAGAAAATGTGTTTAAAAAATCAGAGAAGCTAAGGAAAGTTGAAGATTTGAATGGTGTGACGTAGCTAGCCAACTGACTTTGAAAAAAGTATCCATGCACAGAAACCCTTGGAGGACCTCTTGGATACTACAAAATACTACTCACACGCGCGCGCAGCGTAGTCCTTGCCTAGTGTGTGTGCATTTATAGCGGCCCGCCTTTTTCAAACGTGTGATCTCTTTAATTAATTTTTCTACCACACGTTATAGTATCATTGGGCTTAAAGTTGTAGTATACATATACAGGGTGTCTACACTTTTGATGGGCATAATAAAATAACTTCAGGGTTCGATTCTACAAGGTATTTCCAACAAAAAATGTCTCGCAGCAATTTTCTTTTAACCTACTCAAAATTCCTTTTTTTTTCACTTTAAAGTTTTTCTTCGCGTTTTCGACCTTACAGCACTGATATGGTCATAACTCCCTTATTTCTCCTGAAAATTCAAATCTGACTACACCGTTAGAAATAGCGTTAAATTCCTAAGCTCCCTAGTGCAAAATAAAAATATTTCAGCAATAAAATAGTTTCAACATTTTCGTACATAAGATACGCATCATTCGTAAATGTGGTAGTGAGCATAAAGTAACACCTTTGAGCTCAACAAAAACTTCATTCAGCTAGAAATTCAGTGTTTTTGTTGAGTTTAAAGGTGTTACTTTATGCTCACGACTATATCTACGAATAATACTTATTTTATGTACGAAAAACTAAGGTTTTCTTCAAAAAATCCACTTTCTAGCAGTCGGAACCATTCGGTTATCAGTATCACTCTTTTATTCAGCGTAAAAAATTACATAGGAAATGATACCAAAATCGTCAAGCCATCTTGAGGTCGAGGGGGACCATAAACCGCTTAAAACACTGGATTTGCTTGTAAAACACACGTTTTCTGGCATTCAAACTTAATTTACTCTTCCAATTTGAATGTTAAAAAGAAAAATTTATAGACCGTTGAAAAGCTCACAATTTGAGCATGTTTTCTCCGAAGAGCGCCCATCGAAATGGGCAGGGATTTACAGTGAAAACTTTGGTCAAAGAAAGTCAAGTTTCAAAAAATTTTTAAAGTTGGCTTTTTGACTTAATATTTTGAAACTATTTTATTGCTGAAATATTTTTATTTTGTACTAGAGAGCTTAGGAATTTAACGCTCTTTCTGACGGTGTAGTCAGATTTGAATTTTCAGGAGAAATAAGGGAGTTATGACCATATCAGTGCCGTAAGGTCGAAAACGCGAAGAAAAACTTTAAAGTGAAAAAATAGAATTTTGAGTGGGTTAAAAGAAAATTGCTAAGAGACATTTTTTGTTGGAAATACCCTGTAGAATCGAACCCTGAAGTTATGCCCATCGAAAGTGTAGACACCCTGTATAGGTTTTCAAGGGTGCTGAATCCAAATTTGAGGTCTAAAACCTGAATTTCCGACCCACCGAAATACCCCATTGTTGTTGTCCCTATCGCCAGTAGTTCAAATGTTCAATCGACAACTGCCACCCATAGAAACGTTTGAAACCCAGTGTATTATTGAATTTCGCTCGATTTTTTCGTACATATCGCGAATATAACTAAATGTTATCAAATTAATTACTTAGATGCGGCCGGTAACGCACCAAGGAGAAAAATATGTGATAAACAAGGTGACTTGTTGTGATGAGGTTGGGAACAAGCGATCATGAACGCGATCTGTTGCTTTCCGCTATAACTACGTCCTGGAGCTCCACCAATCAGAACGCTTCTCGGGCTCCCAGATTCAGCTTTCAGCCCAGTGGTGGAGCTCCAGGACGTAGTTATAGCGGAAAGCAACAGATCGCGTTCATGATCGTTTGTTCCCAACCTCATCGCTACTAGTGACTTACTTGACTTAATTCCTTTGACTCCATTCGGAGCATAGGGCCTGTACGAGATCTCGCCATTTTCCTTGGTCCTGACTAGTGTGCTTTGCTTCACTCCACGTCTTCCCAATTCTTCTAAGCTCCTCCTCTACTGTCCTTCTCCACGTTCTCCTGGGCCTCCCGGGCTTCCGTGCTCCCTGCGGGTTCCAGTCCAGCGCCCTCTTCTCAACTGCATCCTCCCCCTTTCTCATGGTATGACCTATCCATCTCCACTTCCGTTCTTTTATCTGCGTTTGTATAGGCTGCTGATTTGATGTCAGTGGCGGCTGGTCAGGGTAGGCAAGGTAGGCACCGCCTAACCTGCAATCTATACTTAAAAAACGCTTAATTGAAAAAAAAATATTTTAATTAAAAAAATAAAAATAAATAAAATTTTTGAAAAAAAGTTGAGTTTTCTTTTCTACATTAAATTAATTATTCTTCGAAGTTGCTGAGTAATGGTTATAGAACTCAATCTCACTTTGCTCAATGGGAAATAAAGTCAACTTGAAAGTGGAATGAACCAGCAGAAAGGAACCGTTCTATGAACCAGCAGAAAGGAACCATCCTATGAACCGTTCTATGAACCAGCAGAAAGGAACCGTTCTATGAACTACACCCCCCTTCCCCCCGCCATAAGAGCGAGGAACAAAGGCTCCTTAGGCGAAAGCGCGTTTTCGCCTGACATGCCATTCATCAGAAAAAGAATCCATTGATAAAGAATAGGCTAAGATAGACGATCCCCTCCCACTAGTTAGGCGATGGGAGCTTGGAGGGGAGTTTCGCCTTTCCATATTTCGCCCTCCCCTCTAAGCCACCCCAGTGTTAACTTCTCCCAGAGTTGACAACCCTACTGATAAATCCGTATATCTACGAATTTTTGGTTCTCATCCCAAATAACCGATTTTTCATCAAAATCAAGGGATTTTTTGACTTGATTCATTTTTGAACTCTCGAGCTTTGTATAGTATTTATAAAACGTAAGGATTTTCACTCTTAATCTCGGATTTTTCAAGGGTTAATTAGGCTTGAGTATGGAGAAATCTACCCATAGGGTTGGCAACTCTGTACTTCATGCCTTCTTCGTATTTACCCTTCCCCTCCTTTCTTATCAGAACTCGGTCTGAACTTTTTGCCCTTTGCCTTCGACTGTTTACCTTCCGTTTTAATTTTCTCGGTGGCATTCGCGTTTGTGATCGTGATATCGTGATGGATGTTATTTTAGCTTTGCTTGATCAGCCATTCTCGCGATGGAAAGAAGAAGATAAGCAAATCTTGGTGAGAAATGGACGGCCAATTCCGCAGGTTAATTTATCTAGTAACGACCACAAACAAGGTAAAACCTATACTCGTACTTTCACTAGATCCTGGCTCGATAAATACAAATGGATTTGTATAAGTTCTTCCAAAAATGCATTATTCTGTTGGCCGTGTTTATTGCTGAATAATTGTAAAAGTCCGTGGAATTCTTGTGGCTATTCTGACCTCAAAAATGTATCTACTGCCATAAAAAAACACAATGACTCGAAAGATCATTTAGGTGCCACAGTTTGTCTGAAAAGACTCGAAAATAACTGTTCAACCGTTGCCGAAATGCTTGATGTCCATCATAAAATCAGCAAGGCTGCATTTAATGATAAAGTTAGTCTGAATCGTAGGGTAATGGCAAATATAATAGACACAGTTATTCTTCTTGGAAAAACTGAGCAGCCTTTCAGGGGTCATGATGAATCAACAACATCTTTGAACAAAGGTAATTACGTTGAGACATTACAAACTCTTATTGATCACAATTCAGCTGATGTGAAAATTCATTACAATTCTATGAAGTCCATTTTTTCTGGAAATTCCAAAACTATACAGAATGAAATTATTGAAGTTTTAAACACAGTCTTGCAGGAATCAATAACATGTGCTATTGATGGGGCTCCATTCTTTTCTATTCAAGTAGATGACACTACTGATATCACCCAAAAATGCCAATGTACCATGATTGTTAGATTCGTTAATCCTATTGGTGAAATTGTTGAACATTTTCTGGGCTTCGTTGATGTTAGTACAGGCCGAGATGCTCAGAGTATGTTTGTACATCTCAACAATCAACTTTCGAAGTACAGTTATAAGGATAAGCTTGTTGCCCAGTGTTACGACGGTGCTAGTGTGATGTCTGGTCATCTGAATGGTCTGCAGAGTAAAGTGAAAGAAGTTGTCCCACAAGCATTGTTTGTTCACTGCTATGCTCATCGACTTAATCTCGTACTTCAAGACAGCTGTAAAGGAATTCGCGAATGCCGTATATTTTTTGCTACCCTTTCTGGAATTTCCACTTATTTTCATGGTTCGTCAACAAGGACACAGGTAGTTGATAGAATTGTTGGCAGGAGAGTACCACAAGTCGGAGCGACCAGGTGGTGCTCTAGGTCCAGAGTCATATCATTGATAACATCAGAGTGGGAAAGTTTCATACTAGTTTTTCAGGAATTAATCCAAGATCCGTCCTCCACGAATGAAACCACTCTTGGAGCAGATGGATTTTTGGGAAAATTTAATGATTTTGATTTTGCATTTATGGCACAAATTTTCAATGACATATTCATCCATACTGATATTCTTTTTGATGTGCTTCAGAAAAAATCTCTGGATGTCACGTACTGTTTGAGAAAAATTAATGAAACCAAAATTTTGATTGAAATTAAGAGAAGTGAAGACCATTTTCAAAAATTCTATGACCTGATATCTCAAACCTTAGATATTCCTTGCAAAAGAGGAGTGTCAAATCCAGAATCGCATAAATTTAATTTAAAACGTTTATATTTTGAAATTATTGATTTTATTACCTCTCAAATATCTTTAAGGTTTGGTGATATGAATAAGCTGAAGTTTTTTGAATTGGCAGATACTTCCTCTTTTTCAAAATACTGTGATAACTTCCCTTCTGACGCATTGAAAGCACTTAGCACTGCCTATCCTTCTTTATTCTTAGATCTAACTAAATTGAAAAATGAGTTATCATTCATCTATCACGATAAAGACATGAACAAACTGTCCCCACAAAATATTCTGAAATATCTGGTTGAAAAGGATTTACAAGGCGTACTTAGCGAGGGTCACAAATTCTTTTCATTGATTTTAACAATACCATCTTCCTCGTCGTCCGCAGAGCGAAGCTTCTCATGCTTGAAACGGGTAAAAACGTATTTGAGAAATACGATGGGCCAAGAAAGACTTAGTGCATTGGCGACGTTTTCCATAGAAAAGAGATTATTGATGGATTTAAAAGCGAATGGGGCTCTTCATGAAGTAGTTATAGAGAATTATGCTAATCTTAAAGACAGAAAGATAGATCTCATCTTCAAACTCTAGTCATGAAGTAGTTATAGAGAAGTATGCCTATCTTAAAGGCAGAAAGATTGATCTCATCTTCTAACTCTAGTCATGAAGTAGTTATAGAGAAGTATGCCTATCTTAAAGATTGGAAGATTGGACTCATCTACTAACAAAGCCTGTAGGACAACGCCTCTCTTGTAGGATGGGTGCTACCACATATATATATAATATTACCTAGATCAGATCCCAATTCAGATGCATGCCATATCTAGTATGTACGATGGTATCTCTGATCTTATAGGATCATTAGGTATTTAACCCCTACTAAGAGGAATATTTAAGAGTGGTTGAGTTATTGGAAGTATAATAATGAAGTCAATAGACTGAAGGAGGTCTGATAACACAGTCTGAAAAAAACAATTATGCTGTGATAATGCAAATTACCTAGTTTACCAAAGTCACCTAATTTCAAACAAGTAAGCTACTGACGGGACCAAACGTACCTTCCTTCAGTTTCCTATAAAATGGTTAATCTGTCTTTTGGTAAGATCCACATGGATGGGTGGTTGGGGTGGATCGGGTGGGACACGGATCTGGTGCGCCTCCCCGGGGCGTGTCCTGGTTACTGGCCCTTTATACATTGAAAGGGCTTGCTGAGCACCAGATGTATCATTGATTAACATAAATAAATTAGTGATCAATAAATTCATGAAATTATTGTCAGTTCATTGAAATTGCATCGTTGTCTGAGATTCAGTAGCTTTCTTGTTCCATGAGTCCATCTACCGACCCCCCCCCCCCCCCTTTTAAGCTTACGTTTGTCGCCTACCCTGTAATGATCTATCAGAGCCGCCACTGTTTGATGTTCTCCATAACTCTTCATTTGTAATAACATCCGGCCAAAAGATTTTCATGATTCTCCGAAGGCATCGGTTTACAAAGACTTGGAGTTGTTTCTCCAGCACTCTGGTCATCTTCCATGTTTCACAGCCGTAAAGGAGAACAGACTTCACGTTTGTGTTGAAAATGCGCAGCTTTACCTTGATGGAGATTTCCTTGTTCCGCCAGAGAGGATACAGCTGCACGAAAGCGCTGTTTGCTTTCTGGATTCTGGCTCTTACATCCTGTTCAGTCCCCCCGGTGGTTGCCACCACACTCCCCAGGTACGTGAAGGCTTCGACGCATTGTATTTCAGTCCCATTTATGCTGATTGACCGGCTGTTCTCACAGTTGACCCTCATTTCTTTGGTTTTGCCCGCGTTTATTTTTAGCCCTGCCTTCCTTCCCTCATCCACCAGCCTCTTGATTTTTGACTCCATATCCCCAAACCTCTGCGCAAGCACGCACAAATCGTCAGCGAAATCCAGGTCCTCCAAACGCTCGTGTAACCCCCACTGGATTCCTCTCCTCCTTCCAGCCAACGTCTCTCGCATTACTCTGTCAAGTACGAGTATAAAAATGGTCGGAGAGAGAATGCAGCCTTGTTTCACCCCTCTTTCAACTCGTATGGGTTCACTCAGCTTTCCATTGTGCATGACTTTACATTCATAGCCTTCATACATGTCTTTTATAATATTTATGATCTTTGCTGGAATTTGGTATTTCCTGAGAGTA
Source organism: Apolygus lucorum (assembly GCA_009739505.2). Classification (NCBI taxonomy): domain Eukaryota; kingdom Metazoa; phylum Arthropoda; class Insecta; order Hemiptera; family Miridae; genus Apolygus; species Apolygus lucorum. The sequence continues at coordinate 89,914,830 of CM019167.2, forward strand.
TCCCATATGAATTCCTGATTTATGGAGTCAAACGCCTTCTCGAAATCAACAAAGGCTGCAAACAGGGGACTTTGCCATTCCAAACTTTGCTCGATAATGATTCTCAGGGTGTTTATCATGTCAATGCAGCTCCTGTTATGCCTAAAACCAGCCTGTTCCTTTCTCAGCTTTCTGTCCACCTCTTCACTTATCCGATTCAACAATATCCGGCAGAAAGCTTTTGAAGGGTTTGGCAAGAGAGTTATGCCCCTCCAGCTGTTGCAGTTTGTCAGGTCTCCTTTCTTTGGAAGCTTTATGACTAGCCCTTCCTTCCAGTCCTGTGGTATCTTTTCCTCTAACCATACCTTCTCAAAGATTGGGTGCAAGATGTCAACTGACGTTTCCCCACCAGCTTTTAAAGCTTCTGGGGAGATGTTGTCACTACCTGGAGCCTTACCATTCTTTAGTCCCTTTATGGCATCTGCTACTTCTTGTTTGGTTGGGGGCTCTAGCCTAATACTAGATAGTGGCTCCTCCCCCTCCCCCACATTTGGCATAGTATTTACAGCTTCCGCAACGCTTGAGAGCAGTTCCGCAAAATGCTCCCTCCATCTGCCCAATTGGTCCTGTTCAGCTGTCAAAATCTTACCTTCCTTGTCTTTAACTGGTCTAGAGGGGTTGAACTTCTTTTTGGAAAGTTGTTTGGTGGCTTCTCGGGCTCCCAGATTCAGCTTTCAGCCCAGTGGTGGAGCTCCAGGACGTAGTTATAGCGGAAAGCAACAGATCGCGTTCATGATCGTTTGTTCCCAACCTCATCGCTACTAGTCACCTTGTTTAACACTTATTTTTCTCTTTGGTGCGTTACCGGCCGCATCTAAGTCATTAATTTGTTAACATTTAGTTATATTCGAGATAAGTATGAAAAAATCGAGCGATTTTCAATAATACACTGGGTTTCAAACGTTTCTATGGGTGGCAGTTGTCGATTGAACATTTGAACTACTGGCGATAGGGACATCAACAATAGAGTGTACGCCTGGGTTGGAGAAACTGTTTATTGTTATTTTTAATCTAAGGTAGACCTCATTCTGAGAATTTGGGTATCAACCACGACCTTCTAGCGTGTGTAAATCTTATCCTATGAATTATTAAAGTTTCAACCGTTTATGACGTCACAGTGGGCTGGGGGGTCCCGCCCAGGCGAGAGGGGCGCATGACGTCATAAACGGTCGAAACTTTGAAAAATCACAGAAACAGATCTACTCACTCTAGAAGGTCGCGGTTGGTGCCAAAATTCTCAGGATGTAGTCTACTTTCGATTAAAAATCTAAAAAAAATCAAGGCGCACCCCCCATTGTGGGGGCACCTTGGAAAATACCTTTCGCCTCCATAGGTTTTTCTGAGTAATTCTTGCATATCTTGAAATAGAAAGTTATCAATTTCTGGTCATTCGAAAGGATTCGAAAAGAAGCGGTATGAAGAGAGTGTGGCCTCCCCCCAGCACTTCAGTTTCCGTAGTAGTTCTTTAGCTGAAAGTAGATGGCGCAACTGAGGCAGCCTCAAAAATGCTTGCACTCCATTTTAACATTAGCTTTCTCCTTTGTTAACTTGTCTCCAGTACTCTGTGGTGGTACCTAACACATAAGTAAATTATGTACATGGTTAACTGCATGAGGGCACTACCTAAATTAGTCATTGCTCTCTTCCAAATGAAAACGAAGGGGCAAGTCCCCGTACAAAGTTTATGCGGGATCTTGCCCTATATAGAGTGCGGGTCTTTGCCCTAATTCACCACTACGATTAAAATTCACCTCAGACAAGTAAAAATATGGTTACCAAGAGCGTTGTCACGGGATTTTGACGGGAAGAAGCCCCTTTTTTCGATGCTACACAACAGTCACGGGTATAAACGCTTATGGAAACACATCATTGAAGTAAACAATCATAAATATTACATCAGAGTAGAGGAAATTAAACTTACCTCATTTTGTCTGCCACCACGCGGATCCGCACTACAGGCAATGGGGTGTGCGCCTTGATTTTTTTAGATTTTTAATCGAAAGTAGACTACAACCTGAGAATTTTGGCACCAACCACGACCTTCTAGCGTGAGTAGATCTGTTTCTATGATTTTTCAAAGTTTCGAACGTTTATGACGTCACGCGCCCCTCTCGCCTGGGCGGGACCCCCCAGCCCACTGTGACGGTCGAAACTTTAAAAATACATTGGAAAAGATTTACACAAGCTAGAAGGTCGCGGTTGGTACCAAAATTCTCAGAATGAGGTCTACCTTAGATTAAAAATAACAATAAACAGTTTTTCCTACCCAGGCGCACACTCTACTCCACGCAGAACTCGCGACGTGGCGACTGGCCTGCCATACAACGGACTTTGTCATAGCTAGCACAGTAACGCGCAAACCTTACCCAACCTTACCATACCTACTAAAAATTGTATAGGGTGTCTCATGTTAAGGACGGCAAAACTTGGGGAGTCGATTCTACAATTAATAGAAGTAAGAAAATCTCTCTTAGCAAATTTGTTTTAACCTCTACTTTTACCAAGGTTTTTCAATGTTAAGATATTTTCTTGTTTATGACCTTTGTCACTAAAATGACCGCAACTGCCTTAATTTACCGTAAAAATGTAAAACGCTGCAAATTATTTCACAATGGTTTATTATTTTTCTATAGATCACTCGTCTTAGGCCTTTTTACATAGAGATTAGGCCTCTTTTGCGATTCACACTCGTGTTTCTGATTTATCGTACGTAAAACCCTAAAATTCTCGTAGGGAGCGAACGGTTTGTCCTACAGGGCTCCGCGTGGTCTAAAAAAATTCTATATTACCTTAAATTGATGGAAAAACAATACCTTTATATCGAAATTTTTTGAGTTAGGGCGTTTTCAAAATTTCAAAATCCATTTTTCAACCCTTAGAAGTGACCTACATCAACCTAATTCTTCGGGGCACAACTAGACCCCAAATGGAGCCTACATACCAAATTTCATCAAAATCGGTCAATCTAACTGAGAAAAGTGCCGCGTACGGCGGACGGACGGCCAAATTTTTATTCGATTTTTGGATTCTATGTACCTTGAAACGTAAACCAACAAATTTTGAGGGGGTATTAAAAAAAAAAAAAAAATTCTTGATCGATTCCAAAGGTTCACCCTTGAGTGCTCATGGGAAGCGAACGGTTGGTCCTACGGACCTCTGGGTGGTCTCCTTCGATTCTAAATATTCAATACTATTTTAAATTGGAGAAAAAACAATACCATTAAATCAAAAGTTTTTGAGTTAGAGCGTTTTCAAAAATTGAACCTTCATTTTTCAACCCTTAGAAGTGAATGATATCAATTATTTTCGGAAAACCAAATCAAAAAGCAAAGGTTTTTTTTATCGGAATTTTTACTTTTTACTGCCCATTTCGTTGGGCGCTCTTCCAACAACACATTTCTAAATTGTCAGCCCTCCAAGGGCCCCTATTCATTTTTAGGTTTACTATGAAATTTGAAGTCGAAAATGGTGTTTGAATGCAAAAAAAGTGTTATTTGCAAAAAAATGAGGGATTTTTAATTTTTAAGGGTTATTTGTTAATAATTGGTTAATAATATCGAATTTACTTGATAAATAACTGGAGTTATGGCTATTTTAATGGCATAAGGTCGAAAACACGAAATAACTACGAAAAACGGGGTTAAAACCAACTGCTTGAAGTATCCACCTCAACGGTAGACACCCTGTAGAGTCAAACTTTAAACATTTTAATCTCTAATGCTCGTATGTGCAATCCCTATAATGTTATATATTGTGTTCATCACAGGTCGTGGGAGGGACTAGCGTTCTCAACGGAATGATGTACATGAGAGGAGCAAAGAAGGATTTCGACGACTGGGCTCAGCTAGGAAACAATGGTTGGAGCTACCAAGACGTGCTGCCCTATTTCCTGAAATCGGAAGACAACCTACAAGCAGGGATTATGGACCCAGGGTACCACGGAGTAGGAGGACTGATGACGGTCACACAGTTTCCTTACCATCCCCCTCTTTCACACGCCATTCTTCAAGGTGGGCTCGAACTGGGCTACCCTGTACGTGATTTGAACGGAGTTGGTCATACGGGATTCGCTATCGCCCAAACAACCACTCGAAATGGTTCCAGGTTAAGCAGTGCCCGGGCATTCTTGAGACCAGCCAAAGACCGACCAAATCTTCACATTCTACTGAATACCACAGCTTCTAGAGTTTTGGTCAACGCAACTACCAAAGAAGCATACGGGGTGGAAGTTGTTCGAAGTAACGGTCAATTGGATAGTTTCATTGCTAAGAACGAAGTGATCATTTGTGGAGGTGCTGTTAATTCGCCTCAATTGCTTTTGTTATCAGGAATAGGTCCTGAAGAGGAATTGAAACGCCTGGGGATCCCTGTTGTGCACAACTTGGACGGAGTGGGCAAAAACTTGCACAATCATGTTTCCTTCTTTGTTAATTTCTTCATAAACGACACATCAACAACACCTCTTAACTGGGCCACTGCTATGGAATACTTACTGTTTAGAGACGGATTGATGTCGAGCACGGGGATCTCTGAAGTAACTGGTTTCGTTAACACTAAATTTGCTGACCCCAAGGAAGATTTCCCAGACATACAATTTTTCTTTGCAGGATTCCTGGCGAATTGCGCCAGAACTGGCCAAGTCGGGGAACGAACGGATGATGGATCTGGTGGTAATGGAACTGATCAAAATCCTCAACGAATGATAAGCATTATTCCAGCTGTGTTGCATCCGAGGAGTCGAGGTTCTATCAAGTTGAAGAGTAATAATCCATTGGACCACCCACTGATATACGGAAGGTATATGAGTGACCCATACGATGCTGACGTTTTGGTGGAAGGCATCAAAATGGCGATTAAACTCGCAGAAACTCCCTCCTTGCAGAAGTATGGTATGCGGCTTGACAAAACTCCTGTGATGGGTTGCGAGAATATAGCGTTCGGATGTGATGCATACTGGCAGTGTGCGGTGCGCAGGGCTACAGGAGCAGAAAACCATCAAGCTGGAAGTTGCCGAATGGGGCCGATCGGGGATCCTGGTGCTGTCCTTGATCCAGAATTACGAGTACAAGGCATTGATCGCTTGAGGGTAATGGACGCATCTGTGATGCCCAAAGTGACGTCTAGTAATACCAATGCACCGGTGATCATGATAGCAGAAAAAGGTTCGGATATGACTAAAAATAGGTGGTTAGGGCAGAATGTGTGGAAGAAGTGGTAATCTCTTCTGTGGTTTTACCATGAATCACTAGCCATTGAAATCTTTAGCCATCTAATCTACTCTACCAAACGTGTACTGGGGCTTATTTACGCCGAGTATAAGACGCATTCGAAGAAATTTTATTATATGTTTAATATTATGTTGAACAAAGACCAAAGTATACATACCTACTAGTTTGGAATTATTTTTTCCGCTATAATGTACACAGCGAGTTCCAAGTACGGGGCCTATGTCCATGAAATTAGAGAAATACATCAATATCGGTATCGTAATCCTTCCAAATGTGCTATTTATTTCAAGTGAAGTACCTGGGAAATTTAACTTATTACACTCACGATTATGGAACCTAGAGTTAAGCTAGTGGTAATATCAAGAGAATGAAGTCATCAGCTCAGGGGTCGCCCTCCAGGCCAACTGATGAAATCTTTACCCGAATTAAAGTGCAATAGAACGTCTGGTAGAAAATATTAAGTGATGCATTGGGTAGATATCGTGCATGTTTAATAAATGGGTAGATACCTACCTACTGCGTACCATAACAGCATTCCCGCAGTCGAGTAATAATCAACGTCAAATAATAATCAAAATAGGAAGTTGTGAAAGGGGACCGATTTCAAAGATTCTTATTTTTATCCGTTCTTCGTGTGACACAATAGAAATATTTTTGATTGATGTTTCAGGGAATTTTTTTTTCTAGGCCTCGCCATTAAATTATCAATGAGGAATTTCACCAAATTCTGTTTGCATTTTTCCTGAATAGTTAATGGTGTGGGATAGATGAAAATCGGGCTGATTTCGGAAAATAAGTCTCCTGTTATTTTGGGAGACAATCAAAACTTTTGATTTCTATTTTTTTCTTCAGTTTTTCGATTTCAATATTTACTGTTTCGTGAAATTTTGCATCTGGGGACTATAGATTTCTCGATCTCAGCGCTTCAAGCGGCCATAAATGAACTATTCCAGGATGACGTCATTTTCCCGGTTTTTTTTAACATTCGTATTTTCTACACTGTTTTGTTTATTCGTAAATTAGGAAGTTCGGGCTGAAAGTTTGCCTTAGGAGGGTTTTTGAGGTGCTGAATCCGATTTTGGGGTCAAAAATAGGAAATTCCGACATGGTGAAATTCCTCATTCTTAACCCTTGAAAATATTTCTACGACATTTGTGTTACACAAAGAACGAAGTGAACACAATAATCGTTGGAATTCGTCCATAATTAAATGCATCATCAGTCATTAACCATTCATTCGTTGGCACATTAGTTGGGCCGCCTATGAGAGACTCACATTTAAGATTTTGATCAAAATATGTACCCACTCGTAGTAACTACTATTAGAACGTGTCATGTCTCAACTGTGTAACATCAACCGTCAATCCAATTTCATACGGAAACAGCCGAAACCGTACGTAACCAAACTGGTTCCCTAGGTGCATGTATTTATTTGATATTTGTGTTGTAATTCGGTAGACATTTCTGTTTAAAAAAATTCACTGAGTTTCTAGCTCTAATTTAAATAAACTGTATCTACTTCATTCTTAAGATAAGTTAACGCCCGGTATTCGTGTAACAAATATTTGTAACATTTTTGTTCCTGTAATTTTGGTGCAAGTGTACGATGACAAGGTACTGACGTTTTATTATATCATTCTGAGTCAACAATTTGCATCAGCACCTCCTTAGGTAGGTTGATCGATATGACACATCACAGCAAAGTAATTAAGATTTTGTAATTATTAATATATAGTTGTGTTTTTTGGTAATAGACCGCTGATTTACATGATTAAGCAGTACAGCTTTCGTGGGTGTCGACGTTCGGTCAAAACAAAGAAGACGTTTCAATTGTCCAACATTTCAATGGTTTATGCCATCATTTTCAAGGAAGTAGTCTTGAGTGCAACGGGAGACAGAGGAGAAACATAGTGAGTAATTTTTTCTGTTATTTCGGTTTTCTGGGTTTCTCCTCTGTCTCCTGTTGCACGCAAGACTACTTCCTTGAAAATGATGGCCTAAACCATTGAAATGTTGGACAATTGAAACGTCTTCTTTGTTTTGATCGAACCTCGACACCCACGAAAGCTTCATCAAGTATATATTTATGAATGTGTGTATATATAGATAATGAGCAAATATGAACAGTACTGGTGGGCAAAAATAAGCAAATGATAAGATAGATAAAAACGAAGGCAAGCGATATCCGAGCTAAAAGGAGTGTCAGCCATCATAACATCAAGGACATGGTCATAACCTTGTCATGGCGCAGGGAGGAAAATGATCTATCTATCTTGCTCAGTCGCGCTAATGTTGCTCTTCTAACTCGCCAACCTCTGAAGAAGACCTACTTTTGACGGAATTCTCGAAGGAGAAAGATATAAATTGTGTCAACTTGATAGGAAGGTACATATAACTGTATACTTATACATATCCTACTCAGCAGTCCACTTCATAGGAACCACCCATTTTCAAAATTCATGATCTATTTGAATAAATTCAAAATATATTGGTCTGGTTGTATTTTATTAATATTCAAACGGCAACTTTTGCAAACGAGCATAAAAAACATATTGTTTAGTAATGTATGCATTCCAGAGGAGGTCCCATTAGATAAGGATTAGTTCAATTTCAACCAGTAAGCGACAAAACATTCATATTTATGTAGTACCTTTCAACAGTACAAAACTGATTCACTCAACGTAATCTAGTTAGCATTATGAGTCGAAAATTTTGGACCCCACTCAAACGCTGCAACTCTGGGACCACAGCGTTAACGTAACCTTGAACTTTCATCTTCCTGTTAGTTCTGGTAGGTAGTCCGTTGAAGTCGGTATTCAAGGTGAGACACCCATAAAACCCACGAAATACGCGGTATCTAATGTGCTGGCGCCATGGTGGCACCTCTGATTTGATCCATGGGAACCCAAAGAATAGTTCTTGAAAATCCAGAGGTATACTGATCATTTTCACTCAATTTCTAAGCTTAGTACGCTCAGGTTTGACAGAGACAGTGCATTGCTGCCGATATTCTTTCTGCGGCTGGGCAGGCACTTCTGCTTTCTGCTCATCTAATACAGACGCAACTGCTACACCTCCTCTACATGTTCCAGAGGCCCCACATAGTGAATCAGGGTTATGAAGGTTATTGCTTTTCCGTAAAACAGAATGATAGCTCGTCTTTCAAAATAATTTTTCTAGTTTTCATCTGTAGGATCGACAAAACAATGTACAAGTTTTCCTGGAAGTTTTTTTGACCATTTTTTCGCCATTCTAATTTATCAAATTTCCAGTATTTTTTTTTCTCAGTCCAGTATAAATGAAGATTTCCCATGGGTTTGGTCGTGCTGGCGGTACAAAACACGTACCATCAACATATCAAAGTATTGATTAGCCTTGAAAGGATCGGAAATATTGAAAAATCGTATATTTTGTGAATATTATCCACCAGCTCGCCCACTTTCCATGCGAATTTTGGTACTCTGGTGAAGTAATGTGCAACTGGGAAGAGTCGATCAAAATAGAAACACGGAAATCTGTAGATAATTGAGCAGCGAGCGAGCTGAAGGTATCGTCAGAATGACCTTAATTTTATTTAACAAGATTTGGATTCAGAATGGTCTAAAACGGATTTGTACGTGGTTTTCTTTGTCCGCTTTCACTCCAGATTGATCGCATAAGGACACCCAAGTCTTACTGTGGGGCGTCCAAAATAGTTGGGTTGTGAATACGCGTTGGACAATCGAGTGCAGAAGGTGAAAGTTAATGAAAAATTTGGATGTTTTATGTTTTTCTTTCAATTAGATGCGTAGTCGAATGGTTTCTAATGAGGTACATCAGGTATCCCACTGAATGTTAATTGAGTGAAGTTTGTAGGTACCTGGCAACATATAAACGACCAGCCCAAACAGAAGATGATTGGTGTAGGAAAACAAAGAAAGGGATTAAGTCGTTTTCGTCCAGAAACAAGTGTCACGATGTGGTACATGAATACAATAATTATTGTTTGTTTTTTTTTCATTTAGGTGTCTACATACTCATGTATCCCACGTCATATCGTCTTACGATGTTTGATGTAAATATACTCAACGAACCTACCTGCTGCCTTTATCTACAGTAAAAATTAAATACACCTGGATGTAGCGATGACCATGAGAAATAAAGGTTTAACTTATTTTAATTGACTACCTATCTACCTATTTCTGTAAATTCCTTTGCTGTCATACCTTGACCATACAGACTCCTGAAAAGCATTAGACCCTGGAAAATTGGTCGCGAATAGAATGATCGGACCAGCAAAGGATGAGGCTTGAAGTAATGCAGATGATTTGGAACCATACTCACGCTATATTGCTTCCGAGTCTACCAAGGTAGCGGAAGCTTTGTTTTCACTTTTCAAGGTTGAAAATAAAAACTTTCCCCAAAATCAAAATTTCCACTCGCGTTTTACGTTTCAGACCTTCCTGAAAAATTTTGGTTCCGTGTCTGTCTGTCTGTCATGAAATCCTTGCCACAGCCGTAACTTCTACAATGGGGTATTTCAGTCAATTTTTTTTATTTTTTATTTCGAAAGAGTAAGGCTCAGGAATAACGGTAATCGGGTCTGTTCGTCGAGAAAACGTTTTTAAAAAATCAGAGAAGCTAAGGAAAGTTGAAGATTTGAACGGTGTGACGTAAGTAGCCAATCGTGACGTAGCTAGCCAACTGTCTTTGAAAAAAGTATCCATGCACGGAAACCCTTGAAAGACCTCTTGGATACTACAAAATAGTACTCACACACGCGCGTGGCGTTGTCCGCGGCGTAGTCCTTGCCTAGTGTGTGTGCATTTATAGCGGCCCGCCTTTTTCAAACGTCTGATCTCTTTAATTAATTTTTCTACCACATGTTATAGTATCATTGGGCTTAAAGTTGGAGTATATAGGTTTTCAAGGGTGCTGAATCCAAAATTGTGGTCAAAAACCTGAATTTCCGACCCACCGAAATACCCCATTCATAAATATACATGTATACGAAATATACATTCAGGGATTGTGCGGGTAGGCGTGTAGATGGTCCCCTAAGAAAATCATTACCCCCGGACTTATAGTAGCCGCTGCGCATGCGCAAAAGTATATTTCCTTGTTACAGCCATAACTTCTACATTTTCCAACAATATTCAGACATTGTGCAGGTTGACGTGTAAATGGTCCCCTATGAGGGTAGTGGAAGGTATTTAGAGATCAGTGTTTTGAGATCAACTACTATGCATCGGATCTTCTATACAATCGGGTTATGTGTATGAGGAAGCTATGTGCCACATCCACTTGGCAGAAGTTTTTTATTTCAAAACGGTTTATGGCAGGTGAGTGCCACTCCACAAGAACATTCAGCTTAATAGTTGCGTAGACATCGTCTATGATTTGATAGTGTACCTCCTTTTCAGAATAAAACGTTTGTCAAGCGGGTGAGGCTCGTTGCCGCACCAAATTGTTCCCCAATTTCTCTCCAAGGTTGAGCAGAGTCGTTTGAAGGCATTCACACTAGAAAATGCACAATGGGTACAACAATTCCCTGAATGAAATGAGATTGATATGGGGTGGTAGGGTCCAACCCTCACAATCTCCAATCAAGTGCAGGTAAGTAGAGCATCTGCAATCGCAGTCTAATCAAAAACTATCCTCCGAGATCAACAACACACGCAGAGGCTACCAACAACCTGACTGCAATGAGATGCACAGGGGAATGTCCACATATGATTGTACAAAGATTCCAGTAAAAATACGTTGGCTATTAAAATAAGTTGGCTATTAGTTTTCCCAAATAAATTTGAAACATCTAGTTTTGCTTAATGTCTATCTCATTGACATTTTACGAAACGGGAATCCATGAACACTCGAAATAAATGAGGTAAACTCGAAATAGATAAGGTAAACGAACAATTTACCTCATACCTTTTATTGAGTTAAGCCTCTTCGAAAAATACGCACAAGTTGAACAATAATTTTTTTTATAATAATATTTTTACAATAATTTTACCAGATGATTTTTTGTGAAGTCCCTAGGTAGATAGCCAGGCTGGGGCCACTTGTCGAGGGGAACAGAGTAGATTCGAAGGTCATTCATGTTGGGTATCGTAGATCAAGGATTTTAAATGCGGTTCAAATTCGGGGCTTTCATAGCGCTAGCGCTAGAAATGTTATGGTGACCCAGAGTGAAGAAGAGTCGAATACCAAGTACTATCTATAAACCATTTACGATTTCAAGAAAAATTGCATTGGGTGAAACTGTTTTGAGGTAGAAATATCTTAAAAAACGTCTGCCAAGTGGGTGTGGCACATAGCTTCCTCGTGTCCATAACCCGATTATATAGATGATCCGATGCATAGTAGCTAATCTCAAAACATCAATCTCTAAGCACCTTTCACTACCCTCATAGGGGACCATCTACACGCTAATCTGGACAATCCTAGAAAATTTCATCAAATTCGGACGAAAAATGTAAGTGAGTAGTGATTGGATCAAAACATTTCTTGGCAAGGCTGGGAGTCGAACCTGGGACTCCTGGGTGGGAGTAAGCACTACGTCTGAGCTATTGGGGCCTGGTGATAGGCTGTATAGGATTTGAGATTCTCACGTCACACGGGAGGGCGACAAATGCACGGCTGTTACAAGGATTTTACGTTTGCGCATGCGCGGAGGCTACTATCAGTCCGGGGGTGATGATTTTCATAGGGGACCATCTAAATACTAATCTGTAATATCCCTGAAAATTTCATAGAAATCGGACAATAACTTCGTGTAGTTAAGCCCGTTACAAGGATTTCATGACAGACAGACAGACACGGAACCAAAATTTTTCAGGAAGGTCTAAAACGCAAAACGCGAGTGAAAATTTTGATTTTGGAGAACTTTTTTTTCATCCTTGAAAAGTGAAAACAAAGCTTCCGCTACCTTGGTAGACTCGGAAGCAAAAATTGATATCTCATGGTGGTGGAGGGAATTGACCCGAATTACACGCTAATCTGGACAATCCTAGAAAAATTTCATCAAATTCGGACGAAAAATGTAAGTGAGTAGTGATTGGATCAAAACATTTCTTGGCAAGGCTGGGAGTCGAACCTGGGACTCCTGGGTGGGAGTAAGCACTACGTCTGAGCTATTGGGGCCTGGTGATAGGCTGTATAGGATTTGAGATTCTCACGTCACACGGGAGGGCGACAAATGCACGGCTGTTACAAGGATTTTACGTTTGCGCATGCGCAGAGGCTACTATCAGTCCGGGGGTGATGATTTTCATAGGGGACCATCTAAATACTAATCTGTAATATCCCTGAAAATTTCATAGAAATCGGACAATAACTTCGTGTAGTTAAGCCCGTTACAAGGATTTCATGACAGACAGACAGACAGACACGGAACCAAAATTGTTCAGGAAGGTCTAAAACGCAAAACGCGAGTGAAAATTTTGATTTTGGAGAACTTTTATTTCATCCTTGAAAAGTGAAAACAAAGCTCCCGCTACCTTGGTAGACTCGGAAGCAATATAACTTTCATCTCTTATTGATAGGAGTTGAACTCATCCAACGGGATGTTCCCTGGAAATGCGTGCGTTACAAGCCAATATGTTTATTGACTGACTTCAAGATTTATTTTGAATGAAAACTCGAATTTGAATTTTCCGAAGCACGCCATTTTGAAATTTCAAGATAATTCCTCCATTACCCAGAAGTTTTTTCAGTTTCATTCTTTTATTAAAGCCTTAATTTTCTACAATATTCTTCACGCTGACTCAAATGGTGAAGGCAGGAAGATCATTGGCGTGGAGGTTTAGTTCACATTAAAAAATGTGAGTAAACTCGAATTAAGAATTCCAACACCAATCTAACCTCACATTCCTGCGACAAGCAGATTTCATTGTACGAGTTTTTTCAGTTGATGCTCCAGTGACGTCACTCTCGGCGAGGGGTTCACACTCTGGCGAGACGCCATTGGTGTACTTACACGACTTTTCAAAATCATAGAAATAACTATTCGTCGTAGAAAAGACCGGTTGGTGTTGAAATTCTTAGAATCTAATCAACTTCATTTAAAAATACAAATTTTGCAAAGTTTCGAGGAAATTGTGACTTTGGGCGACAGTTTGCTTTGCGATTTTCATTTAAAATCGCATTCATGAATAAGAAATTGCCCTTCTCTGGATTGGGGTTCGTAGATATGTTTTTCATTCTAGCGAGTGCAACGAAATGCAGTGATCTAGTGAGAAATAATAAGGTGAATATTATACTGAAACTATAAAATATAATATATTACATACAAAAAGGAATGAATAAATACAAAGTTACACCTCATTTGCAGCAATACTGAACTGGTTTCAAGGTTTGTGATCTCAATTTCGAGTTCAAGGTTGTGAATTCTCTTGTTTGTAGACAGCGTGATAAGCATTTCTTATTAATGCATAAGGGAAACAAGATTCCAATAAATCCATAGTAAGAAACGGCGATTCTTGCACAATCTGAAATGTATGAACGTGAGTGTTAGCCTTTCCAAAAAGAGTAATCAAGTCGAATTTGTGTTACCGTGATTTTGAAATAGTAAAAGGAATCACTTCTTCTAGAATAGAAAAATGGGGTGTGCGCCTGATTTTTTTAAATTTTGAATCGAAAGTAGACCTCACCCAGAGAATTTTGACATTGGCCGTTCTCTTTTTGGATGAGTAGATCTGTTTTGCGAATAGCAAAATGGTATATTAATTAAGACACTTCGCGGGGATCAATCACTTGTTTTATTAATAACTCTCTGAACAGTCGTGCCAACTCAACTGGCAGTCCAGTAGAATATTCCTAGCACCAGGGTTGTGGTTCTACAAGATCTTTTTCTGATTTTTCAAAGTTTCGATTGTTTATGACGTCACGCACCCCTCCCGCCTGGGCGGCCCCCCCCGCCCACTGAGACGTCATAAGCATTCGAAACTTTGAGAAATCGTAGAAACAGGTCTTCTCACGCTAGAAGGTCGCGGTTGGTGTCAAAATTTTCAGAATGAGGTCTACTACAGACTAAAAATAACAATCAAAAGTTTTCCCGACCCATGCGCACACCCTATTCTACTGGGTACACAGTTTGATAATGGATTTCCAAATGCTCACCAAATCTAACAACAGGTACACAGATTCTCGATGTTTAGTCATCTCTTTATCAGCCTCCTGTCCAAGCCTCAGTAAACTAGATGACGCCAACTATAACAGTTAATGAACATTTTTTTAATAGGATACTATTTCTGACTAATGCAGGGTGAGATAACACTAATTTGAGAGTATATGTGACGAGCTAATAGGATGTTAAGATAGAGTGAGCTATCAAAAGAGCAGCAAGATTCAAGGACTAGGACTTGGTAACTTTTTAACTACTCACAAATAATAATATCCCTAAAATTAAAAAAACTCAAGAGACGATATAAATGGAAGAAGTAGAAGGGAAGGCCAATCCATGTAAAATAGTGTGCACGAAAAGGTCTCCAACCTGCGCCCCCCCATCAATCCTTTCAAGGTTTGACCAAAAAGTATCAGTTGAACTAATTGATTACCTACTTTTTATTATTTTGAGTTGATTTAAATTATTTTTACCACCTGGAAATGGAGCTCATTGGAGACCATTTGGTGCGTTTTACATTGACTGACTTCTCTTCTACTTCTTCCATGTACGATTTTTTGAAATTTGGTAATACACTCTTTAAAAAGGCAGAAAGTTGAGGACAAAATACATGGGATGGTCCCCACCACAAACAGCTTTTAAGGTGCTTTTGTGCCTCTTAGTTCAACGAGCCACCTATACAGGGTGTCTACACTTTCGATGGGCATAACTTCAGGGTTCGATTCTACAAGGTATTTCCTACAAAAAATGTCTCTAAGCAATTTTCTTTTAACCCACTCAAAATTCTAGTTTTTCTTCGCGTTTTCGACCTTACAGCACTGATATGGTCACAACTCCCTTAAATCTCCTGAAAATTCAAATCTGACTGACTACACCGTTAGAAAGAGCGTTGAATTACCAAGCTACCTAAAGCAAAATCAAAATTTTTTAGCAATAAAATAGTTTCAAAAAATCAAGTCAAAAAGCGAACTTTAAAATTTTTTTTGAAACTTGACTTTTTTCGACCAACGTTTTCACTGTAAATCCCTGCCCATTTCGGTGGGCGCTCTTCGGAGAAAACATGCTCAAATTGTCAGCTTTCCAACGGTCTATCAATTTTTCTGTTCAACATTAAAAAAGAAAGAGTAAAAGAAGTTTGAATGTAAAAAAAACGTGTGTTTTACAAGCAAATCCAGTGTTTCAAGCCGGTTTATGGTCCCCCTCGATCACAAAATTGCTTGACGATTTTGGTGTCATTTTCTATGTAATTATTTACGCTGAATCCAATAGTAATACTTTCGAATGATTCCGACTGCTAGAAAGTGAATTTATCGAAGAAAAACTTCGTTTAACGTACATAAAATTCGCATCGTACATAAAGTAACACCTTTCTACTCAATAAAAACACCAAATTTCTAGCTGATTGAAGTTTTTGTTGAGTAGAAAGGTATTACTTTATGATATCTTCCATATCTACGAATAATGCGTATTTTATGTACGAAAACCGAAGGTTTTCTTCGAAAAATCCACTTTCTAGCAGTCGGAATCATTCGAAAGTATTACTATTGGATTCAGCGTAAATAATTACATAGAAAATGACACCAAAATCGTCAAGCCATTTTGTGATCGAGGGGGACCATAAACCGGCTTGAAACACTGGATTTGCTTGTAAAACACACGTTTTTTTACATTCAAACTTCTTTTACTCTTTCTTTTTGAATTTTGAACAGAAAAATTGATAGACCGTTGGAAAGGTGACAATTTGAGCATGTTTTCTCCGAAGAGCGCCCATCGAAATGGGCAGGGATTTACAGTGAAAACGTTGGTCGAAGAAAGTCAAGTTTCAAAAAAAATTTTAAAGTTCGCTTTTTGACTTGATTTTTTGATAATATTTTATTGCTAAAAAATTTTGATTTTGCTTTAGGTAGCTTGGTAATTTAACGCTCTTTCTAACGGTGTAGTCAGATTTGAATTTTCAGGAGATTTAAGGGAGTTATGACCATATCAGTGCCGTAAGGTCGAAAACGCGAAGAAAAACTTTAAAGTGAAAAAAATAGAATTTTGAGTAGGTTAAAAGAAAATTGCTAGAAGACATTTTTTGTAGGAAATACCTTGTAGAATCGAACCCTGAAGTTATGCCCATCGAAAGTGTAGACACCCTATATAGGCTCCTACTGACAGATAAAATTAAAGAGTGCACGATTGAGGCCATTGAACTGAGCCTTCCTTGTACTTCTTCCGTGTTATATGTATTTGTTAAAGGCGCTAGAAACCCGAGTGTTGTAGTATTTGTGAAATAATCAACATGAAGATTCATAGGACATTAATTGGTGCTTAAATTAATCATTATTTTATTTAACTATCAAACAGCTGTATAAATTGTCTTAACGTCAATGAAAACTTTTCTAAGTAGGAAAAATACTAAGGGTTGAATACTATGGGAACTCTTAAGTATTAGCGGAACTAACATTCTCTAAATTTTAATTAAATTATGCAACCCTAAATTCGAAATACATTGTTATTTGATGAGCCCAGTAAGTGCCAATTTTCGGATTCGTAATACTGGATGAAAGTTTTGTTCAAACAGATTAAAATCTTGGTAAAATATTTTCAACTTACAGCGAGGAATTCTTTCATTCTATCTTCAATGTCACCTTGGCCACAAATGGTGAATAATGCGCCGAATATATTGTTGATAGCCGAAGCCATACAGTGGATGTTGTTTGCATGACCTTCCAGAGACGCTTTATAAAATGAAACATCATTTCGAGCAAGCTTGGGGATGGACACGGCTATGAAGACCATGAGCAAGCACGCTAGTAAGTGCTCATCTTCTTCCACCTCTGCAATCAAACCATATATATACATCTATGTCAAAGGTATTAACCTATTTTATTATTATTTAATAGTGAAGTAGACCCTGTTTTTATTAGTGAAGTAAGTAAATTTGCGAGTCAAACAAAAACCTCCTCGCCATCAAGTAATCCTTTCAGACGCAACATCAGCAGATGTCGGAGAAGCCCCGAGCGTCCGACCTTGGGCCGTCTACCCCAGTCGAGACGAGATTCAAGAGAAAATCCGGGGCTTCTTGTGAGTGGTATCCGTGAAGTGCACATTGTCACCAAATCAGTGTCCCGTTGAGCCTCGCGCAAAATAATCCAGGAAGCCAAGAATCCTGGGTTCTAGTGGGCCGACTGGGAAGATAGGGGAGTGGGGGGCACATTTGACATAGGGGCACATTTGACAAGGGCTGTTTGTCACACAAGATTTGAATTTTACCGCGATTTCGTGTTTTTGTATTGTGAAGAAGAAGAAGAAGAACCATTCCAGGTGAAAACCGTGCAGGTTACAAATCATCTAGTCGGCTCATGGCGGTTTGAGTGTTTGGACCCCTCAAAAGTAATTTTTTTTTAATTTTGTTTTTCGTTGATTACCGAGTGGATTCAATTTTTTTTTTAATGTAGCTCATCCAGTTTGTCAGTCGTATATGTCTCCATGCAAGTGTTTTCCTTGGATTCTTCAAAACAATTCATCGTTCGAGGTTGGCTTGGGTTTTACTGTAATGGCTACCCTCGGGGTAGTTTTGACAGTTTTGCTAGGGGAACATTTGACATATATTTTGACATATATTTTTATATACCTATGAAGTTTGTCAATGCTATGTTGATGTAGGATTTTGAATACCTACTCGACCTGACGTTTTTCAATAAACATCTTTGTTTTGATCATTATTTTTTGTTACTTAAATTCCTACATCCATAAAACTTGGTGTTCCTTTGAGAAAGAAGAGTGGGTACTCATCTAATTGAAATTGTGTTGGTAGTGTTGATTGTTACAGGCTGCAGGGTCTATAGTTGTTCTGTCTGACTCAACATTATTGCCAGATAATGATTTGCCGGACATTCCGTGGTTTTTTGGTAAGATTAGTTTAGAATTATGGTACTTTCTGTGAACTGTCAAAAGTGCCCCTTTCTCATGCCAATTGTGCCCCACCGGTGGGGCACAATTGTCACTTACTAAGCATTTTGAAAATTTACAAAAAAAAAACTTGGCAAGCAGATTGAAAAAGGAACGAGATGTATGTAGGTAGCAAAAATACCGTAGTTAACGATAGAAGAAAGAAATTCAAGACCTCTCGTTCTTTCAACCTTGTAGGATGGAAAATGCGAAAAAGTGTCAAATGTGCCCCCCACTCCCCTACACGACACCACATCAGCCGAAAGAAACCTGATAGCAGGGAGGTAGCAAATCTAAGAGAGGGAAGGGGGGGGGGGGGTCTCACCTGTCTATCAGTCATCAAAGCGTCTAGGTAGGTACTAGTATCCCTTATTTGCCCCGAACACAATGATTTTATCCACAAATGGTTGGTTGCCCGCTGTTTCCTACGATGAAATAATATATAAGGATAATAGTAGTAGAAATGAGGGACTCGGACCGGTTGCAGGGCCGTGAGTTCGTGGCTGGCCTCGGGAGCATATTTTTTGAACAAGTCGATCGCAGTTCCCCCTCGTCACAACCCAGGGTGGTGAGGCCAATGGGAAGCCACGAGCGAAATCATCATAACAAATTCTGATCTTCCCTCAGGAAGACAGCCGATGACGTCCGCGACGCCAGGAATGGCAGTCGGACGAAAATTCAACCTGAAATGGTTGTTTACTTAACTTTTTTACTTAGTAGTAGAAATAAATAACTGATCAAGTTACCGCTTTTTTGGTTTTTCAGTTGCGTAGCCAAAGTAGGATCAACTTTACAAGTTAATCCAGCAGCAGAAGCCATTTCACTAACAACCTAAGGAGAACAAAAATGCAGACTAATTTATCAAACACGAAAATGCAAAGTGAGGATCATTGACGAAGTAACATCACTCATTGAAGAAGCATTAACCTTGCCTTCGGTACGCTTATATTAATAAGCATTCCAAAGAGCAATACGATTAGTTTTATCAGAAAACTAATAATATACCAATTAAAAAACTAGGAGGGCCTGTTGCAGGTTTGGGAAAAAAAACACACAGTGATGATAAAAATGCAAAATATGAATAAATAAATACTTAACAAAGTCCAAATAGACTTTGCAACGATTTTCTGTATCATGCAAAATTTGATGATAGGAAACACTTCCCACATAGAAAACTATCCGTTTTTTCTTGACCAAGTTTGAACATGAGTGACGATGTCTTTAACTTTTAAAAGTTTTCAGGAGGAGGGTACGAAATTGGATGGGGCGAGTGTGGAGCACTCTACTTATCTGTTATAGAAAGGTCCTATGTAACGTTTTGAACCATTCCCCCCTCCTTGGTGGGCAAAGATGTTCAATAAGAGTAGCCACCTGATGGTGAAGAGTGGATAAGACCTACACCAAGGCAACGGTGACCTCCTGAATATAATATGAATAACCTACACTAGTATCACCAGCTGGCATGTGTTGACAAAAGTCCAGAATTGAAGTTAGAAGAAATGGAATTCTTTCCTCGAGGACATCAACCAATGCTTCTTGAGCAAGCTGTCTAAAACAGAGGATCACTCCGATAATGGTCATTCGTTGGAGAACGTTGTCCACATCTGTAATTAGGAAATTTCATCAGAAATGAAGTCCTCGAGGTAATACATAATTTACATAAAATAAATTAGTGGAGTTAGATCAGAACCTTTGAGTGCAGAACTCGTGAAACAGTTCTCCACCACACATTAATGGGGGGTATTCTGCCCTCCTTAGTAAAAACGTCCTATGTCCATTTTTGCACTTTTTGAGATGAGGACACCGTGTTGTAGCTCTCGACCAGGCGCACCTTTTGAGCTAAGCTAGAACGCCCTATGTCCACAGAAAAGGTTTCAATTATCGATTTGTCCTATGTCCATTTATCAAGTTTCACATACCCATCCTAGGCTAAAACGTCCTAATTAAGTCCTACTAGGCTTAAACGTCCTATGGAGAGGAAAATCAGGGACATAAGACGTTCTAGCTTAGTACACAGCATTAGAAAAGTTGATCGTACTAGGCTAAAATGTCCGTTGTGAGAATATCACGGACATAAGACGTTCTAGCCTGTTCAATACCAATGAAATGTATACAACAACAATACTTATCAGATAAGAATACAAAAGAGCGGCAAGTCATCTTCTCACTAAGGTAAACACCGGCCCTCGCGTCCTCTGTCTTGTGCAAAACGTTATCTAGCGAGTTTTTGTGATTTATTTATCCACGGAATGGATCCTAGTCAGAATGCAAAGTGGGTGTGGCACATAGATTCCTTGTATCCATAACCCGATTATATAGATGATCCGATGCATAGTAGTTAATCTGAAAACACAAATCTCTAAGTACCTTTCACTACCCTCATAGGGGACCATCTAAACACTAATCTGTAACATCCCTGAAAATTTCTTAGAAATCAGATGGAAATTGTACAAGTTATGGCCGTTACAAGGAATTCACGTTTGCGCATGCGCAGTCGCTTCTATCAGTCCGAGGATGATGATTTTCATAAGGGACCGTCTACACACCAACCCGCACAATCCCTGAAAATTTCATAGAAATCGGACAATAACTTCGTATAGTTATGCGCGTTACAAGGAATTCATGAGAGACGGACAGACACACAGACAGACAGACACACAGACACGAAACCAAAATTGTTCAGAAAGGTCTAAAACGCAAAACGCGAGTGAGAATTTTGATTTTGGAGAACTTTTTTTTCTCGTCCTTGAAAAGTGAAAACAAAGCTTCCGCTACCTTTGTAGACTCGGAATAAAAAATGTACCTGATACAAGCGACAAAATTATTTAATCTTCAGGTTACCTTCATCTCATATTCATCTATCCAGTTATAATTAATAGATCTAGAGCTGCAGCAGGTTACTAGTACGTACATATTTTTAATGGATAACCTCAAAATCCTTCCTACGGTAAGTAACTCGCATATCACCTTCACGTGATATCCTTGATATGGTAGATTCCTCTACCTCTCCTTGGTAGATTCTTCAAAGAAATTGATTGTCGCCAAAAACCTTGAGTTTGAACTAAATTTTTGAAATAATACTCGAAACTCAATGGACATAAGACATTTTAAGCCAGCATCACACTGTTACAAGCTGTCCTATGTCCATGGGTACTAGGCTAAAACGTCCTATGTCCAAATGTTTACCATAAATGACCTAATACAGGCCAGGCAACGAGTTTTCAAGATTTATTTATACACTGGCAAAACAGGGGAATAGATTTGAGAGGTGATGGTCAAAAAATGAAATCTCAAGCTTCAATGGTTTGGGTGGCGCAGAAGCCGAAACTAAAACGCGATTTTCTCGAAACTTGAAAAATAAACATAGGACGTTTTTACTAAGGAGGGCAGTATTATGGTGGGGGTTTTAGTATGGGACTGTTTTATTATGGTGTATTATTAAAATAATGTTTATATATTGTACTATAACATTTCGCACTGCGAGTTCACAAGGGGCGTTTTACAAAAAGGGCCCCTTGTACCTATTTTTTGAAATTACACTGTCGGAACCGCAAAACCAAGATCTACACATTGGTACTACTGGCTTTTCGATACCTCCATCCGTTACCGAAAGAGAGCACTATAAGCCCTAATGGAATTTAGAGAAATAAAGGAAAAAGTTCATAACCAAGGGGCGCTTGATGAGACCCTCAGTTGTGATGTCATGTTCGGGTAGGAGGCCAATAGGCGTTTTACAAAAGCGCCCCTTGTGCCCTGAGTTTCCTGTGAAACGCCTCCTTCTCAATAAAAAATATACAACTTTTTTCTCAAAGGGTCTAATGTGAATGGGCTCAACTTGATAAAGCAAGAAAACACAAGGGGCGCTTTTACAAATTCCCACGTTTTTTGGGTGATTTTACGTCCTTCTCCCTATATTATTGGTTGGATCCGATTCAGTTTTTAGTTCCATCAATAGTACACTAAATTCTTCTAGCGTGTTTTACTCGTAATTTTAAAACTTTGATAAGCGCCCCTTGTACCCAAAAGCGTCCCTTGAGAACTCGCAGTGCGATTTATAAACGGAATATTTTTTAAAAAGCGGAAAGGTAGGGGTTTTCATATTATAATACTTTATAATGATAATGAATTATACATGTGGTTGAAACAATATTATACTCCTTAACACGAGTGTTTCTTAACCTTGAACGATAGGAACACGGAAAAAAAATTACCACTTAGCAATTTTTTTTCCAATTTTTCGTTTTGTTTTTTATTTTTTTCCAACGCCTTGTTTTTGCCAATTTTTTTTCTTTCAATTTAAAGATTTTTGAGATTTTGAGCTAACGTAACTGAATCCGTCATATAATTTGCCGTGTATATTCAAATTTGTGGGTACCATTGGAAAGACATGCCAAACATATCCGATCCGTTCGATGCCAGAACTTTTCTTTGGGTCAAGGTTTGAGGCAAGAAAAAGCCCTCTGAAAAGGAAATTTTATCTAATTCGGGAAACCTCGAGTTTTTTCAATCGGAAATAAAAAATATGAAAACCAATATCTTTTCAAGACCCAAGAACGCTCAAAACCGCGCCAAAATCTCAGCTTTTTAACGGTCTAGTCATTTTGGTTTATTATTTTCAATAATGAACCTTTGGAATCGACCAAGAAAAAAAATTTTTAACACCCCCTCAAAATTTGATGGTTTACGTTTCAAGGTACGTAGAATCCAAAAATCGAATAAAAATGTGGCCGTCCGTCCGCCGTCCGCCGTACGCGGCACTTTTGCCACTTAGCATTGACCGATTTTGATGAAATTTGGTATGTAGGCTCCATTTAGGGTCTAGTTGTGCCCGAAGATTTTGGTTGAGGTAGGTCACTTCTAAGGGTTCCAAAATCAATTTTGAAATTTTGAAAACGCCCTAACTCAAAAAATTTTGATATAAAGGTATTGTTTTTCCTTCAATTTAAGATTCTATAGAATTTTTAGAATTTTTTGAGACCACCCGGAGCTCTGTAGGACAAACCGTTCGCTCACTACGAGAATTTAAAGTTTGGACGTACGATAAATCAGAAACACGAGTGTGAATCGCAAAAGAGGCCTAATCTCCGTTCAAATTAAAGCTGACCGAAATGCGATCGATATTTTTCTTCATGTTGGATGGTTGGTGGCTTTGCAGACGAGTGATCTATATAGAAAAATAAAAAATAATAAACCATTGTGTAATAATTTGCAGCGTTTTTAATTTTAAAGTGGAACTTATCACAGAAATTGGTGTTTGAACGGGGAAACTGTGAATTTTAACAACGGAATCAGCCGGCTATGACAATATTTGAGGGTACGAAGATTGGAGGGGCGCAGGCGCAGTAGACAGCGAGGCCTCTCGAGGCACTTTTTTCAAATTTACACAACAAATTAAGAGAGTTATGTCCGATTTAGTAACGTACGGTCAAAATCAATAAATAATCTTAAAATTGAAAAAAACGAAGGGTTACACAAAATTGCTAAGAGACAATTTTTGTAGCAGTTAATTCTTGTAAAATCAACTCCATGGAGCCCATTTCACATTTGACCATCTTAAGAGTTGCGCACTTAACGTTACTGATCCAACAATGCAATATCAACTTAATACCGATTTATGATTCATTTTTTCCACTCACACAGTAGTTTCTTGAACTGTTCTTTCATGATCTCTGGCTTGTCAAAGTTGGTTCTCAATGCAACCAGAACGTCCTTGTTACCCGCCACTAATTTCTGGAACAATCAACCAAAATTGACGGATAATGTCATGTTGAATAATAACAAACTATTTTGTGGACGTCACTACAGCCAAACGGCTCAACTGAGGGTCGCCAAATTTTGTCGAGTTATTTGGATAACGAACTGCTGCTCCTCAACACCTATCACTATTCTTCTATCTAAAACTTGTTGATCTTCATGATTGTGATTAGAAACACACACCACCCACACCAGTTACACTTAAGGGGGTTCGGTAGTCGAAAATTTTCAAAAATTTCATTTTTCAGATTTAAAAAAAATATTATTCCACACATTATCCCCGACATTTTGGTATATGAAACTTTCATGTTTGAGTCAGGAAATGTCCTGCAATCGTTGCCTGAAGTTGAGTATCTCCGAACAGCTTTTCGGTACCAGTGGAGTTACTCGGCTATTGCTTGTTCAACATTTGCACAAGCCATTTTTCCACTTTTTTATGCTTATGGAAGTTGCTGTGAAGCACATTATTCATGTAGCAATAAAAAAATTCTAAACCCTAAAATAACGAGGTTTCATAAAGGTTCATGGAAAAGAGAAACAAGTTGGCACGCATCGTGACGTAATCGTTGTAGTAGGTACCTTTTCAGTTTATTGCATTTTTCTCAAAACTATGTTTTTCAATGCGTTTGACCCATTATCTCTGGAACTACGCATGATATCGAGATGATTCTTTTCTTGTGTTATGAAAGAATAATAGTTCTACACATTAGCATATGATTTTTGTAAACAAAATACTTGGAAGCCGAAAAAAATTTTTTTTGTTAGACTCAAGAAAAGGGTAATCTAAAATAGCTGTACAAAAAAATTTTAAAGATATTTTTGGAAAGCAATATGCTTATTTGTTGTCCTTGAGTAGCTGAACAACATGAAAAAAAAAATCATGCAGATCGAACTTACCGTTGTCTAGATAATGGGTCACGAAAAAGGTTATTTTTACCCTATGACTACCGAACCCCCTTAACTCGTGGATATCTCACATAAATGTGTCTTCCAGACGTCGCACATGCAATCTGAGTGACTTCGATCGAATTAATTGTGTCCTGGGATACGATTCAAATACTTGAGGCCATAAACAAAATATTTTTCATATCACAGCAAAATGAAAAATGGGAATACTAACCCACTTTGTAAATTACTCGTCCCTTTGTAGTTATTTTAAAATAATTTCATTAACATACGTCATCTTAATCATTGGAAGTCATTATCAGGATATTTTAGATGCTAATTATTAATAGAAATAAAACTAAGCACCAAGGAATATGATATCCAATTTTTGGGGTAGGTATTGTGATGTTGATTGCAAAAATTAAAGTTTACAGTCAAATATAATAAAAGAGCTGAAAACTATTATACATGGGTTTTCAAGGGTGCTGAATCAGTATTTGGAATCGGAAATAAATTAACGACACCAGAATTTCCCCTAGCCTTAGTGAATCTATGGTGAATTCATTCATGTAAACTTATTTGAACACAAGTCTATCCTTCAAGTCTTTTATCTTGTAAGTCTTCATTATCGTGTTCATCCCATTCCATGATACATACAACCGCTGCCTAAAAATTCGCTAAAGGGCAACTAGAATATTGTAAATAAACGATCATTTACCCAAGTTTTCTGATATCCAAAATGAGATGAATCAACCGGCCTCGACCAATCACAGTGCTCCAAAGTTTTTATTTTCTAAAATTCTCAAGAATAAAGGAAAACCTAGATTTAAGTTAGCAAGGCGTTTTTGCAGAATTATTTCATGTAGGGTAGGGTGGGGCAAAGATCCGCAATTTCAGGTTTTAACTTTTTTTCTCACCCAATAAGTAAAAGGTCCCACATGTTTTGGCTTCGCTGGAAAGCTTGATTTATGTGCTACAATGTACCATTTTATTAGTAGCGAAATAAGCACCATTTAGAAAAAAAGGAAAGGTAGACAACCTTGCCTTTGCGGACCTTTGCCCCACTGTTTGGGGTAAATGTCCGCAGCTGCGAATCTCTGCCCCATTGAGACGAAATAAATAGAAAAATTAACTTTAAGCCGTTTATTTACTGACAGTTATGAGTAAAACCATTCAAGTTCACTGACTGAGTAAACATTTCGGGTTGTGCTGGTTTTTTTTGGCTCCTTTATACTAGAAACGACTGATCCCCATTCATAATCGAGAATGTCAGGCCGGTCGGGCCATTTCCATGATTTTCCAGCTTTCACCATTGACAATACAGTGACATGGGTTTTTGAAACTTGAAAATTTTTGAAAATTAGAACAGTGAACGTGAACAGCGCGCGGACCTTTGCCCCATTTTGTTATTGTCAACACAAAACTAATCTAAAAACAAGAGATTCGCATTTGGCCAAAATATTGTCCTTAGATCCCCTTTCAAAACCTGAATTATGGAATTGAACCAGTATATTAGTCAGCAAAGCATACAGAATATACATTTTCAACTGAGGATGGCCTAGGGATTATTACATCAAAACAAGTAAAAAGCATTCTCGCCTCATTGTTATTGTTGTGCCGGTCGTGCGCCAACTAACTTTTGTGAGTTGTCTGCTATCAATGTTGCCAACATAAAAATGTGTCTAAAACCACGACAATATTTGGCTTTCATTTTAAATTGGGGGTGCGGATAATTTCCCATTGCGGATCTTTGCCCCACCTTACCCTACTTTCGATAAGAATAAAAGCATAAACCATGGTACTTGAGTGGGTTCAGATAATCTTACATGGTATCCGTATTTTTCAAAATGAATAAATAAATTGTTTCGAGGGCCCAACTAACTTTCAACTCCTGAACTTGACTTGCGATGTGCCACATCAATGTTTCATTCAGCAGTTTCATTCCGTAGGGTCCTATGAGTTCAGCGAGGGCTCTCAATTCATTCATGTCAGAAAATTCCTCAGCGTTGAAAGGTATGGCGCCCTCTGCAGTTAAGCTGACAAACGCTTTTTGGGTCATAGAAAAGCAAATACTTCCTGCACTAACACGTCTAAGAAGTACGTCGGAATACCTGAAACATTCCATGAATAATAATAATGATACGATTTATTTATAAACAAATAATATGTAGGTATAATGATATAATTGATTTGTTTAGTATCGTTGAGTCGCGTGCCTGTCAGTCGGTCTGTGTGTCCACAAATCCTTGTAACGGGCGAGACTATACGAATTAACTGTCCAATTTTGACAACTGTGCAACATTTTTATGGAAAAAAATGCAATTCCGGAACCCAACAACTGGTGTTGCCTCGCGGGCAATGCAGTTTGCCTCGGGGGCAATGCAGTTTGCCTCGGGGGCAATGCAGTTTGCCTCGCGGGCAATGCAGTTTGCCTCGGGGGCAATGCAGTTTGCCTCGGGGGCAATGCAGTTTGCCTCGGGGGCAATGCAGTTTGCCTCGGGGGCAATGCAGTTTGCCTCGCGGGCAATGCAGTTTGCCTCGGGGGCAATGCAGTTTGCCTCGGGGGCAATGCAGTTTGCCTCGGGGGCAATGCAGTTTGCCTCGGGGGCAATGCAGTTTGCCTCGGGGGCAATGCAGTTTGCCTCGGGGGCAATGCAGTTTGCCTCGGGGGCAATGCAGTTTGCCTCGGGGGAAATGCAGTTTGCCTCGGGGGAAATGCAGTCTGCCTCGGGGGCAATGCAGTCTGCCTCGGGGGAAATGCAGTCTGCCTCGGGGGAAATGCAGTTTGCCTCGGGGGGCAATGCAGTTTGCCTCGCGGGCAATGCAGTTTGCCTCGCGGGCAATGCAGTTTGCCTCGTGGGCAATGCAGTTTGCCTCGCGGGCAATGCAGTTTGCCTCGTGGGCAATGCAGTTTGCCTCGTGGGCAATGCAGTTTGCCTCAGGGGCAATGCAGTTTGCCTCGGGGGCAATGCAGTTTGCCTCGGGGGCAATGCAGTTTGCCTCGGGGGCAATGCAGTTTGCCTCGGGGGCAATGCAGTTTGCCTCGGGGGCAATGCAGTTTGCCTCGGGGGCAATGCAGTTTGCCTCGGGGGCAATGCAGTTTGCCTCAGAGGCAATGCAGTTTGCCTCGGGGGCAATGCAGTTTGCCTCGGGGGCAATGCAGTTTGCCTCAGGGGCAATGCAGTTTGCCTCGGGGGGCAATGCAGTTTGCCTCGGGGGGCAATGCAGTTTGCCTCGGGGGGCAATGCAGTTTGCCTCGGGGGCAATGCAGTTTGCCTGGGGGGCAATGCAGTTTGCCTCGGGGGGAAATGCAGTTTGCCTCGGGGGCAATGCAGTTTGCCTCGCGGGCAATGCAGTTTGCCTCGCGGGCAATGCAGTTTGCCTCGGGGGCAATGCAGTTTGCCTCGGGGGGCAATGCAGTTTGCCTGGCTAGCGGAAGTGAAAGGAGTGAGAGAGTGAGGAGTGGCTGCGAAAAACAAGGTGATCAAGGGATGGTGCGCTCCACGACTGGCACTGGAGAAACAGGCGCAACGGCCCACGCGATGATCCCCAGGCCAGTTTTCAAAGGCTGAAGAAGGCGACGATGTTTCGCCGACACATCGCACCTCGAGAATGAAAGGGGCACAACTAAGTACGTTTTTTTATGAAATGCTGCTTTTTTTACCAATACGGTTTGGGAATGTTGAGATAATCTTAAGCAGGCCGAAAACTGCGGAAATTTATCAGTGAAAACCAAAAGAAAACTTGAGATTATCTCGTTCCATGCATCTTAGGCAAGAATTTTAAAAAATTGAAAACTTTAACAGCGATTTCCCAAAACTCCCCTTTTTAACTTGTGCCCCTTTCATTCTCGAGGAGCGACATGTACTGACAAATAAAAATTGAACAATAGACTCCAATCTTTTATCAAAAACATGGTCACTCCATCCACCCATAAACAAATTTCCATATGAAGCTCTATTTTTCGAATCGAGTGTGAAGCGTTTAGTTCATTCTAACTGTGGGAAATTTCCCGCTGAAGGCGCCCCCTTTTACTTCTAA
Organism: Apolygus lucorum; assembly: GCA_009739505.2. NCBI lineage: Eukaryota > Metazoa > Arthropoda > Insecta > Hemiptera > Miridae > Apolygus > Apolygus lucorum. The sequence continues at coordinate 89,943,819 of CM019167.2, forward strand.
ACTGCGGGAAATTTCCCGCTGAAGGCGCCCCCTCCCCAGAGCCCCCTTTTACTTCTAAACTGCGGGAAATATCCCGCTGAAGGCGCCCCCTCCCCAGAGCCCCCTTTTACTTCTAAACTGCGGGAAATTTCCCGCTGAAGGTGCCCCCTCCCCAGAGCCCCCTTTTACTTCTAAACTGCGGGAAATTTCCCGCTGAAGGCGCCCCCTCCCCAGAGTCCCCTTTTACTACCTAACTGCGGGAAATTTCCCGCTGAAGGCGCCCCCTCCCCAGAGCCCCCTTTTACTTCTAAACTGCGGGAAATTTCCCGCTGAAGGCGCCCCCTCCCCAGGGCCCCCTTTTACTACTAAACTGCGGGAAATTTCCCGCTGAAGGCGCCCCCTTCCCAGAGCCCCCTTTTACTTCTAATTGGAGGGAAATTTCCCGCTGAAGGCGCCCCTTCTAACTTCTAAACTGCGAGAAATTTCCCGCTGAAGGCGCCCCCTCCCCAGAGCCCCCTTTTACTACTAAACTGCGGGAAATTTTCCGCTGAATGCGCCCCCTCCCCAGAACCCCCTTTTACTACTAAACTGCGGGAAATTTCCCGCTGAAGGCGCCCCCTCCCCAGAGCCCTCTTTTACTTCTAAACTGCGGGAAATTTCCCGCTGAAGGCGCCCCCTCTTACTACTAAACTGCGGGAAATTTCCCGCTGAAGGGCCCCCTCCCCAGAGCCCCCTTTTACTACTAAACTGCGGGAAATTTCCCGCTGAAGGTGCCCCCTCCCCAGAGACCCCTTTTACTTCTAAACTGCGGGAAATTTCCCGCTGAAGGGCCCCCTCCCCAGAGCCCCCTTTTACTACTAAACTGCGGGAAATTTCCCGCTGAAGGTGCCCCCTCCCCAGAGCCCCCTTTTACTTCTAAACTGCGGGAAATTTCCCGCTGAAGGCGCCCCCTCCCCAGAGTCCCCTTTTACTACCTAACTGCGGGAAATTTCCCGCTGAAGGCGCCCCCTCCCCAGAGCCCCCTTTTACTTCTAAACTGCGGGAAATTTCCCGCTGAAGGCGCCCCCTCCCCAGGGCCCCCTTTTACTACTAAACTGCGGGAAATTTCCCGCTGAAGGCGCCCCCTTCCCAGAGCCCCCTTTTACTTCTAATTGCGGGGAAATTTCCCGCTGAAGGCGCCCCTTCCCCAGAGCCCCCTTTAACTTCTAAACTGCGAGAAATTTCCCGCTGAAGGCGCCCCCTCCCCAGAGCCCCCTTTTACTACTAAACTGCGGGAAATTTTCCGCTGAATGCGCCCACTCCCCAGAACCCCCTTTTACTACTAAACTGCGGGAAATTTCCCGCTGAAGGCGCCCCCTCCCCAGAGCCCTCTTTTACTTCTAAACTGCGGGAAATTTACCGCTGAAGGCGCCCCCTCTTACTACTAAACTGCGGGAAATTTCCCGCTGAAGGGCCCCCTCCCCAGAGCCCCCTTTTACTACTAAACTGCGGGAAATTTCCCGCTGAAGGTGCCCCCTCCCCAGAGCCCCCTTTTACTTCTAAACTGCGGGAAATTTCCCGCTGAAGGCGCCCCCTCCCCAGAGCCCCCTTTTACTTCTAATTGGAGGGAAATTTCCCGCTGAAGGCGCCCCTTCCCCAGAGCCCCCTTTAACTTCTAAACTGCGAGAAATTTCCCGCTGAAGGCGCCCCCTCTTACTACTAAACTGCGGGAAATTTCCCGCTGAAGGGCCCCCTCCCCAGAGCCCCCTTTTACTACTAAACTGCGGGAAATTTCCCGCTGAAGGTGCCCCCTCCCCAGAGCCCCCTTTTACTTCTAAACTGCGGGAAATTTCCCGCTGAAGGCGCCCCCTCCCCAGAGTCCCCTTTTACTCCCTATCTGCGGGAAATTTCCCGCTGAAGGCGCCCCCTCCCCAGAGCCCCCTTTTACTTCTAAACTGCGGGAAATTTCCCGCTGAAGGCGCCCCTTCCCCAGAGCCCCCTTTAACTTCTAAACTGCGAGAAATTTCCCGCTGAAGGCGCCCCCTTCCCAGAGCCCCCTTTTACTTCTAATTGCGGGGAAATTTCCCGCTGAAGGCGCCCCTTCCCCAGAGCCCCCTTTAACTTCTAAACTGCGAGAAATTTCCCGCTGAAGGCGCCCCCTTTTACTACCTGGGTAAAGTAATTTGTTTCCGCCTTATCTGTTACACAGCAGACTTACCATCGCTTTTCTTTCTTCAATTTTTCTAATAGCAGTAACCTTTCTACAACGCACAACCCAACACAGTTGGATATTCTATAAGAATACATCGCATTTTTCCCAAATTTATCAATTTAGAGGCGTTGTGAAGTTGGTCCATTGTTACCTTTTAGGTAAATCAGCCAGAGCCAATCCATTTTCTACCTACCACCCTTATTTCCGGTGGAATTTCATATTAACAATATTTTCGACGTCAAATTATGAAAAACCACCATCCTAAATCACACCTTCACAATCAAGTCTATTAGAAAGAACTAAACGCTTCACACTCGATTCGAAATCATAAACTCAATTTCAAATGCTTGCATACGAGTCTGCAACACATCGGGACATTTTCATGTCAACCACTACACAACCAGGTAGTGAAGTAAGGTTGATAGTTCATGTAGCCAAGCATCAAAGTTTTCGTGACGATTTTTCAGTTCATGTGCCCAAGCAAAGACATGAAAATGTCAATTTACCAACTTAAAAATAGGGTTGAGGGCCGACAGCGAATTTAAAAAGTGGTCATTTAAAATGTTGTGTTCGCATCTATTCTGAGAGGAATTACTCATAAAATCTCTGTAACATACCATTGGGTGTACAATGCTGCTACAGTTTTGTCTCCATGGCTGTCCATTTGTTGAGTCTGTTGAAGAAGAGCGTTGTTGAACACTCTCGTGATATCAATGTGAACTGTAACGAAATGAATACGAATTTTGGAGTTTAATTATGCAAAAATTTTGAATTGATTACTATAAGTGAATACCTAACTAACGTTTGAAAAAGGGCGATACCTAATGTTAGTATTTTTGATTTCTTTGTTTTGAATAAACCATTAATTTTACTCAAATACTTATAACTTTAATGGAATAATTCAACTTTCAGGGGTTCAGAAACATTTTTTTGAATACATGATTGCCAAAGGCTCTTTACATGGGATTCCAACTACTTTTCTTTTCCTTAATTTTTATTGGCATCACCGTTACTATACAGCTATGATGATTTTAAATAGTGAATTACATTCGATTAACTGTAACTTTCATCTGTAGCGCATCACACTTGAGTTGTAATTTCACATTGATTCGTACTAGATATTCATAAAGTTCGGAGTTGTTGTGGATGTCAGTCGTAGAGAGAATGGTTGCCAAGTTGAAGATCGCCAGGTAGGTGGTCTATTAGGGTGGATCTGTCTTCTTCGAATCTCGGACAATCCAGAATGAGGAATTTCACCATGTCGGAATTTCCTATTTTTGACCCCAAAATCGGATTCAGCACCTCGAAAATGATATGGATATGACCTGATCACTGGACAAGTCCTCAAACACCTTCCGCGGAAGACGCTTGTAAAGATCACACAAATCATAAATGCTTCTATCAAACTTCGGTATGTTCCACAACTGTGGAAACTTGCTGAAGTCATCATGATACTGAAGCCAGGTAAACCTCCTGAAGAAATAACTTCTTATAGACCGATATCACTATTACCTGTACTCTCAAAACTCTTTGAAAAAGTGCTCCACAAACGACTAATAACAATTGTGGAAGAACGAAACCTCATACCTAAACACCAGTTTGGGTTCCGCCATAAGCATTCGACTATAGATCAGGTGCACCGGATCACTCATATTATTGAACAAGCCATGGAAGACAAAAAAGTCTGCTCAGCTGTCTTCCTCGACGTTACCCAGGCGTTCGATAAAGTCTGGCACGAGGGACTTAATCATAAGCTCAGACAAATGCTTCCAGCAAAATACGCTGAGTTGCTCCACTCATACCTATCAAATCGGTACTTCCGAATCAAACAAGATGATGCATACTCAGAAGCAAAAATGATTCATGCTGGAGTCCCGCAAGGAAGCGTACTTGGCCCCCTCTTGTACGTCCTATACACTAGCGATCTACTCGAACACGAGGGTAACACCCTGGCATCATTTGCAGATGATACTGCAGTCCTTGCTATTGGTGAAGACAATCGCGAATCAACTTTAAAACTTAGAAGATCCATCGAGAAACTCCATGACTGGACAATTAAGTGGAGAATCAAGATGAATGAAGCCAAATCAGTCCATGTTGATTTTACCAACCGCCATATCAAACATATACCAATATATCTTAATGGCAAAGTCATCCCTTATGCTAATGATGCAAAATATCTGGGTATGACTCTGGATACGAAACTCCGCTGGAGGGTGCATGTGAAAAATAAAAGAACAGAACTGGACATCAAACTCCAAAAAATGTATTGGTTGGTTGGTAGACGATCAAAATTGTCAATACAGAACAAACTAACCTTATACAATCAGGTCCTTAAGCCAGTCTGGACATATGGTGCACAACTGTGGGGCTGCACCTCTCAAAGCAATCGTGACATTATACAGCGTTTTCAGAACAAAGTACTGCGCTCATGCGTTGATGCGTATTGGTACTCAACCAATGACGACATCCATAAGGACCTTAAAATTCCCACAATAAATGATGGTCATATCAACGAGGAGACTGTGAAGTTGCTGGATGTTGATGATCTACTCAGGCGGCTGAAAAGACGAAAACCTCACGATCTGTGGCAGTAGGGAGTGGTTTTTTCATGAAGTTGTTCAGTGAGTGTTGTGCTGTGCGCTCCTGTGAATCTTGTGCGTCAAAAGACACATAAAATAGCCGACAAATGAAGTATGGAGGTGTGCTATGTACCACACCCTCTTTTCAGTTATTTATATACATTGTCAGAGAAATGTTGCTAATAAGTTGAATTACTTGGTGCAATAAATATAATTTCAAAAAAAAAAAAACCTCGAAAAAACCCCCTAAGGCAAACTTTCAGCCCGAACTTCCTAATTTACGAATAAACAAAACAGTGTCGAAAATACGAACGTTGTAGCAGTCCCTCGGAGCCTGCTACGCGCGATCGTGACGCGCCCTGCTCTGGGAAGCGAGGAGAGTTTAGTTCCCTTGCGGCCTTCCTCGGAGTAAGTACAACGTCCCATATTTCTCTGCGGTTTCCTTGATACCCAAGAACCCTTTTGATTTTATTGCGGACCTCTTCCTCGATTAAACATTTAATCGATCTAACTTACACTCCGTCTTATTATTGAACTATACCCAATTCATATAATTTAGTTAATAATTAACTTCTTATATATTTAATTCATTGGGTAGGAATACGAGTTGTTTATTCCATCAGAATATTAACAACTCTATTTCATGGTAGCAGAGATCCCGAATCCACGCGCCAAACACATTTTCATTTTCTCGGAAAACAATTTTTTTAAACAAAAATTGAATTTTGAATTTGATTATTTCAATTGAAAACCAAAATATCCACAAATTTTCCCTTCTTATAGATTGGAGTGGATTAACAACGTTTCTATAAAGAAACAGATAGTCGATACTTTACAAATTATTTTTGTAATATTTGGGCCCAGCAAAACTCATCAAAACTAATCAGCAGTTATTTGATTTTCCACTCAAAAAACATCGCTACCTATTACTAATCACAATCGTTGGATAATTAAACGTAATATAGGTCAACGGGTATCAATTGAGCCAATTCATTACCTATATTTAAATTGTGTGCTTCTGTTTGCTTTGACACTTTGTGATTTCAGGTGAGAATTAACTGACTTACCTACTGACTAATCTCTCGAAGGCCGACGCCTGACGAGATAACGAGACAACACAAAACAAACAGTACATAGATCACTAGGTGACCGACGCGGACCCCCCTCATCCCGTCAAATAGCACAACAATTGACAGCTCTCTCGTTTCTTATCTTAAGAAGACCCAACTTATTTGTTGTTAATTCAGATATAGGTCGATCATTACGTTTCCAGTTCCAACAAGCGGCGCTTTACGTTGACAACTGGAACAAGCTTCACTCTAACCCGGCAAATAATTATCAATCATAATGCCGAATTGCGGTTTCTGTGACGAGGAAATCACGCCGCCCGAAGACTCCAATCCAATTTTTTGTACACGTTGTGAAGTGCATTATCATTCACAGTGTACCGGGGATAATTTTGAGAATTGGAAAAAGGCGGGTGCTGTTCGAAAGGCGAAATTTATTTGTCGCCTATGTAAAGAAGCACCGACCCCCGTTCAAGTAGCTTCACAGTCCGATCCTGCAATAGCTGCGTTAGCTAAGAATTTGACCGAAATGATGCAACTGATGCAGCAACAAATGATCATTTCTCAGCAGCAACATGCAACCCAAACGCAACTAATGCAATCACAAATAGATAGCATCACTGCTGCGTTGCTGCATAGGGAGCAGCAAGGCGCTGCTTTCAGTGGACAAGCCGCAGGCATACCACCAGCAGGGGATGAGAACGATAGACCTCAGACGTTGTCGGATATCCCGAGGCATTACGAGGAGGTGATTGACAAGATTCCTTCCTTTGCTCCGAGCAATCCGACATCGGTCGTTCGTTTCCTCATAGCCTTGTCGGAACTCAGTAACCTAATCCCGACACGAATTCATGAAGTAATTCGGCGCCTGGTCTTGAAACCTCGTTTCAGCTACCTTAAAACAATGTTGAGCGATACTCAACACATCACGTATGAAACGGTTTACCAAAGGCTAAAGACAGAATTACTACCACCTATTACGAGATCGGAGTTAGTTATCAAACACCTCCATCGACCCCAGGGGCAAAATGAGACCCTACGCAACTACGTGGAGGACATCTTCCGTTTTCATGCAGTCATCGACTGTTTTCAGCAAACGGAAATAATTCAAATAATATTAGCTAATGCGAACGCGACGACTCGCCAATGTTTCTCGTTTCACATGGCCCCCACCAATAGAGAAGAGTTAGGATCGCTTATCCAGAGTGTTGAACAAACCATGAGGATACAGCGAATCACATCCCAAACAACTACCCAAAATGACAAACGCCAACCTTCGTGGAACAATTATACCACCAACAACGAAGAAAAGCGTTTTTTCCAAAAATCAATACCAAAGGTAATTCCACCGGCAAAACAGTACAGCACTGCTGCACAACCAACTAAGGCCAACAATACCGATAGGAATTGGAGAAAAAAACAGAACCTTCTACACCTTCAGAAAAAATCCAATAGCTCGTCCCAAGATGAACAGTCGGAGAGCGATAGGGAGGATTTAAACTAACAAGGGTGGCGACGAAGGAGGATCGCGCCACCCCACTTCCCTACCCTCATATATCCTCAATTTTCAAATATGTTTTGGGGGATAGCAGTCCATTGGTACCAATCATATTACAGGGTAATCCGATGCATGCACTACTAGACACGGGAGCATCAATCTCGGCAGTAAACACCAAATTTTTCCGAACGAAAGTACAAAATAAATCAGTTCAAGTAAAAACGTGTAAACCGCTAAGGTTGACAATGGGCGATGGAAAAATAGTCACTTGCTCCCAACAGGTAGCACTGACTATCCACATTGGACACAAGTCATGGAATCATAAATTTTTCCTCATACCAAATTTAGCTCAACAGGTGATTTTAGGGATAGATCTCATCAAGAAGACCCAGATGGTCATCAATATACCTGAAAATGAGATCAATTTCAGCTTCGACCCCCAGCTGAAAATAAAACTGGTGGAATCATTGACAGTGACAAGCAAGACATTGCAAGTCACAACAGTACAATGCAGTGATTTCTCCACTCAGTTGCAACGAGAATTCCCTCAAGTACTTACGTCAAAATTAGGGCAAACTTCAAAGATAATGCATGAAGTAAAACTCTTACCGGGCAAAAGTTTGCCTCGACCCCCACCAGTGTATCAGACGTCTCCAGCTCTTCAACAGGTCATGAAGGACGAAATACATAAATTGTTGAAGACGGGAGTGATAGAACCGACTACAGCACCTAGTACTGCACCTTGTTTCCTGGTGCCAAAGAAACCAGATACCCCGGACAGCCCCCCTCGTTACCGCTTAGTGACTGATTATCGGGCATTAAACCAGTTAATCGAAGGAATTGATTTCCCACTAGCAACAATCCAATCGTTACTGACACATTTGCATGGTGCACAGTATTTCAGTTTACTTGATTTAAACAGCGCTTACCATCAAATTCCATTAACAGATGCCAGCAAAAAATTAGTGGCTTTCAAAACACCATTTGCCACTTATACATGGAAACGAGTACCTTTTGGGTTGAAAACAGGAGGTGGTGTCCTTAGTATATTAATGGAGCAAATTTTCCACGACCTACATGGCAAATATCTGGTATGGTATCTAGATGACTTACTCATCTTTTCCAAAACATACCAGCAACATCAAAAACATGTACGGGCAGTACTCCAGAGGTTACGAAAGGCGAATTTGACCGTAAACCCGGACAAATGCAAATTTGGGACAAACGAGGTCCAATTTTTGGGTCATGTGGTCTCAGGTGGGAAGGTTACAATCGGAGAGGATAGGATACAGGAGCTCCTTGCAATCGCAGCTCCTCAAACTCCGAAACAGGTATCGCAATTCATAGGAGCAGTCAATTTTTTTCAAGGCTTCATACCTGACTATGCACGAATTGCAGCACCCCTAAATGCGCTCAGAAAAAAAAATGTACCCTTTGAATGGTCATCTGAGTGTAAAGAGGCTTACGAAACTCTCAGAGCTAGACTTACCACACCACCAGTGTTGCAGTTGCCCGATTTCAACCGCCCATTCCACCTGTTCGTGGACGCGAGTACTACAGCGATAGGATCATGTCTGGCACAGCAGACTGACAAGGGTTTCACAGCAGTGTACTATAGTGGGAGGAAACTTAGCGAACAGGAAAAGAAATGGAGCACTTATGAGTTGGAAACGTTTTCATTATTAACTGCTATACGGAAATTCGGACCAACCTACTTAGCACACAACCATTTCTTTGCATACACCGATGCAAAGGCCGTTGCAACAATTCGGACACTACAACATGCAACACCACGAGTACAGAGATGGCAATCAGAGCTAATGAATTACAATTATACGCTGAACCACCTCAGTGGTAAGGCAAATTCTATAGCAGATTACCTATCACGTACAGGCCCACCAACCACTGAGGTTAAGCCCAGCGAAATTTCAAACTGGGCAGGGGAATTACCCAAAACAAATAAAACCATTAAAGGAGTAACACACTGTCAAGAAACAAAGAATTCAACACAACCACTGTTGTTACTCCAACAGTACCCAGCTTTATTTGCAGGGCTAATTAAACATCAGAAAGAAGATGAACACTTAGGTCCAATAATGGCACAAATTCAGAGGAACCAAACGGTGCCTAACTATAAAATAAAACAAGGGATACTGTATTACACAATCCCGGGAAAACAACCCAAACCATGCCTACCGACAAGCCTGTTAGATTTGACTTTTGCTTACTACCACGATTCTGCCTTAGGTGCACATATGGGGCAAATCAAAACCGTGGAAAGCATAAAGCAGCATTTTTTTTACCCAGGCATCGACCGTGCAGTACGGGATCGGGTAGCAAACTGCATCATCTGTGCGCGGGCAAAGCACCACAATAAAACTTATGGTGACATGTCCGCTACGATTACAGAAAGCCCGAACCAACTGTTGTACTGTGATGTAGCAGGTCCACTACCAAGAACAAAGAGTCAAAATATCTACATATTGGTCGCGGTAGACGGATTTTCAAGGTTTTCCTTTTTCATGCCAATGAAGAAAAATAATTCCGAAACGATCATAAAAACACTACACACCAATATTTTCAGTAAATTCGGATATTACAAATATATGTGTACAGACAACCATTCGGTTTTTCGATCACATACTTTCAACAATTTCCTACTCGGCCATGGAATGTGTATGAAACCAACACATGTCCATTACCCAAACCCAAATTTCGCGGAAAGACAAATTAAAACGCTCAAGGCCGCTCTGACATCTTTCCACGCAGACGACCATACCCAATGGGATACGAACCTAGAATATCTACAACTAGGTTTCAATTCAGTAAAACATACCAGTCATGGTTTTACACCAGCTCGTTTGTTTTTGGGCCGAGAAACCCCAACCCCTATTCAGTTGGTCTGGGGATTACAACCAATTGACGAATACCCATCGTCAGACCAACAAAAAGTATGGGAACAAGCATGCACCAATCTGCATCGGGCTATGGAGAGACGAAAGAAATATTACGATCAGACCCATACCCCACACACTTTCAAAGAAGGAGATCAGGTTCTCATCCGCCAATATGTCCTGAGCTCAAAAATAAACAATGTAAACGCGAAGCTGACTTACAGGTACAGTGAACCATACATAGTTGACAAGGTACTATCGCCCGTCACATACAGACTGGTAAACAAAATAGACAACAACGATGTTAAGACACAACACGTCAGTCAGCTGAAACCATTCCCACAACCAACATGATATGTCATAAATACCAAAAAACCAAAATACCAAAAAATGTAATTAAAAAAAAAAAAATTACCTAAGTTTTATTTGTAAATGAGAATTACAATCATAATATTAATCTCGTATATCATACTGTGTTACATGCCCAAGAGACGTAAACGAGAACATGGAACAAGATTGGAAGGCCATCCAGCCGAACGACCCACCCAAAGTTATCAAGTACGCCGGGAGCCTCAAGCAACAATCTTAAGAAGTTAAAAACGAACACAAAACAAAAACAAAAATACAAAAATGTTATAAAGTGTTATAAATGTCAAAGGATACAAAAATACAAAAAAAAAACACAGAAAACAAAAATGTTAACAAAAACGTTTGAAAAACATTCAAACAAGAATGAGAACGTCTACGACGTCGCCAGCAGGTTTTGTCCAGCTTGAACGCGCACCTTCCATGGCAGCCAACCATAGCGCCACGGGTGCGCGCCAGGCAAGGTTTCCCTGCCGAGGGTCCCTAGGTTTAATTTACTGAATTTATTTTTGTAATAACCACTAAACCTGCCCACTCCATCCTTCCACCGCAAAATTTTGTTCCAAAATTTTAACACCGGACAGGGAGTGTAGCAGTCCCTCGGAGCCTGCTACGCGCGATCGTGACGCGCCCTGCTCTGGGAAGCGAGGAGAGTTTAGTTCCCTTGCGGCCTTCCTCGGAGTAAGTACAACGTCCCATATTTCTCTGCGGTTTCCTTGATACCCAAGAACCCTTTTGATTTTATTGCGGACCTCTTCCTCGATTAAACATTTAATCGATCTAACTTACACTCCGTCTTATTATTGAACTATACCCAATTCATATAATTTAGTTAATAATTAACTTCTTATATATTTAATTCATTGGGTAGGAATACGAGTTGTTTATTCCATCAGAATATTAACAACTCTATTTCAACGTTTAAAAAAACCGGGAAAATGACGTCATCCTGGAATAGTTCATTTATGGCCGCTTGAAGCGCTGAGATCGAGAAATCTATAGCCCCCAGATGCAAAATTTCACGAAACAGTAAAGTTCAAAATCGAAAAATTGAAGAAAAAAATAGAAACATATTGTTTAGTAATGCATGCATTCCAGGGGACGTCCCATTGGATAAGCATTAGATAAGTTTAACCAGCTGTTAAGCGACAAAACAGTTGCAATCGATGTAATTTATTTATTATTTTAGATAAGAAATAGTGATCCCCCCCTCACCCCTCACCGCTATCCACTAAAACATTTCTATCGGCTTGGGAGCCTCGAATCTGATGAGCATTTTGAAATCCATGATCTACGATACCCAACATGCGAATTCGAGTTCACCCCCCCCCCCCCCCCGCCACACCAATGGTGCCGGGCTGGCACCAAAGCGGAAATACGTCATAACATTGAACTTTCAACTACTTAATAGTTTTAGTATGCAGTTTCGTCGAAGTTCACATCTGTATTCAAGGTGAAACAAAACCAGTTGGTAAGCGATAAAAATGTTTCACTCGATGTAATTTATTTATTACTTTAGACAAGAAATAGTGACCCCCCCCCTCACCCTTATCCACCATAACATTTCTAGCGGCGTGGGAGCCTCGAATCTGAAGAGCATTTTAAAATCCATGATCTACGATACCCAACATGCGAATTCGAGTTCACCTCCCCCCCCCCCCCCCCCCCCCGGGCAATGGTGCCAGTCTGGCACCATAGCGGAAATACGTCTTAACATTGAAGTTTCATCTATTAGTTTTAATAGGCAGTCCGTCGAGGTTTCCGTATTCAAGGTGAAACACAAAAAAAACCACGAAATATGCGGTTTATGGTGTCCTGGCACCACGGTGGCACCACTATTCGTTCCATGGTGGCACAGAGAATAATTCATGAAAATCCAGAGGTAAAATGAGAATTTTTCCTCAATTTCAAAGGTTGGGTACAATTAGTAAGCAGTACAGGAACCGAAATATTGAAAAATCGGATATTTTGTGAATATTATACCCCCACCCATCCCCTCCCCTTAAAAATTTTGGTACTCTGGTAAAATCATGTACTACTCGGAAGTTATTTGAGTCAAACAAAAAAAGAAACACGCAAATCGGTTGGAAATTGAGGCCTGGGCAGATTTTACAAGATTACCCCCGCAAACGCACGTTTTTAAAGCATTATCCCCCCTTTTCCCCCTCTTAAAAAGCAAAATTCAAAACTCCGACGCCGTAGTGCACAACCAGATAGTTTTTCGCGTCGAAGAAGAAAAGGACCACGAAACTCGGTTGAGGATTAAGGCCTGGGCAGACGACACAAGATTATGCCCAAAAACGCACGTTTTTTGAGCATTAACCCCCCCTTTCCCCCCCTTAAAAGGCAAAATTCGAAATTCCGGCGACGTAGTGCACAACTAGATAGTTTTCCGCGTCGAACAAAAAAAGAACCAGGAAAATCGGTTGAGAACTAAGGGCTGTGCAGACGACACAAGATTTTGTCACACACACACACACACACACACACACATACACACACACACACACACACACAGACATACACCTATGGTTTTTTTCGCGGATTTGGATTCAGAATGGTCTAAAACGGATTACTGTGTGGTTATTTTTTTTTTCTGTTGAGTGTTGTCCAACATCACCCCAGATCGATCGCATAAGGACGCCCAAGTCTTACTGTGGGACGTCCTAAAAAGCAAGATGGGGAAAATTAGGTTTCCTCTGTTTTTGTTTGATAACTTTTCTCTTAGAAAACACGATTTCGTCGTCGCAATGGGCAACACTGGGAGGAGACGGCGATCCGAACAACCCAATCAGCGAGCGTTCCCACTTCACGTCCGTTTTCCCGGTTAGTTTTGAAATCAAAAATTTTGATTGTCTCCCAAAAATAACAGGAGACTTATTTTCCGAAATCAGCCCGATTTTCATCTATCCCACACCATTAACTATTCAGGAAAAATGCAAACAGAATTCGGTGAAATTCCTCATTATGCGGTTCGTCGTTTCAGGCTCTAGACAAACTCACAGACCTCGGATGTGCTCACTCCCATTCTAAATAAATATGAATAAATTAAATAACGCGTTGTCCTGTTCGCATTAGAATTATGCTTTTGAAGAACGCTTCGCTTTTTCCACTGCAGCCGGTGTACCAAGCAACACTCTCGGAAACAAACTTTTGTAGGTTTCACCAGTAGGATAACGATTGAAAAGTTGTTGTCACTGCTGGATCATTTCCTCTCAGAAACGTCTATGGAGTTCAGTTAGGGGATAAAATGGTGGGAAGATATCCATGGAAGGACGTTTCGATGCTTATGACGTTATGCTATCTCGCCATTTTGCTCACTTCCTAAGATATCAGTGTGGCTTTTCACTCACACCAACCTACATTGCCGGGTGGCAATTAGAGTGAATGTTTGCAGATTTCGGCGCTCTTTAAGGATTTCGCCTTCCAAGAAGTTCACGCTTGAGCTTCTTCTTGATATTTGCTTCTTCAAGGCACTTAGTGCGTCCGATTGCAGCATTACCTGTCTCCCTGTACTCGGATCAAGTTGAGCCATAAATTTCATGGCCTCGAGAAGCCCATTCCATTCTGCGGTGTAGATTGAAGTGAAATCTGCCAGTCTAAATCCGGCACTGATATGGTCATAATATGCCGCTCCAACCTTATCATCAATTACGGATCCGTCACTGAACAGATGGAGAGCTTGGGGCCAACGTTCCCGGATAAATGGTATATTGGACGAAGAGGTTTGGGCTGTTGTTGGTGGGTTAGTAATAGGTAAGGCTCTAAGGCACTCATAATTGAGTTCATACCTCCAAGGCGAGTTCATTTGTGGGATGAACAAAGGTAATTAGATATTTCATAGGAAGCATTGCAGAGAAGTGGGCTGGGTTTCTTGGACCAATGCCTGTCTGTAAGGTGCGGGATTGATAAATCGCTGAGGAGGGAGAAGTGGCTGAGATGGCGTTGGAACGTTGCCAATGAGAATCTTTTGGCAAGCATTTTGCTACGATCATGAAGAGGGGGTTCTCCAGCCTCTGCATAGAGTGCGTTCAAGAGTGTAGAGGTCAAAGCTTCTAATGCTACACTCAAACATTTTGAAATCATTCTCTCCAATTTTCGGATGTGGAATCTTATGCAGGCCCATAGAAGCATAGGCCATATTCGACAATCCAACGGATTGAAGCTCTGAAATACAAAAAAAAAACGAATTTGTAGATCTGCTCCCCAATTTGCTATGGTGACTGAACGTTGAAGTGGAGCTCAACTCTGAAAATATCGGTCACTGTGGTGGTTCAATGATAATTTCTTTGTTACGTTAATTCCAAGAAATTGAACCTTTTCTGACTTACAGGTTTCTCCCGCCAGTAAGACTGGCGTAGTTCGTGACCAAATGGTCCCCCTTGTCTTCTACTAAACGGGGAAATCAGGGTCTTTGATGTCGACAACGAGAGCCTCAGCTCAGAAAGGAACAATTTCAGTCCAACCAGTGCTTCATTTAGTCGTTCTTTGCATGTGCCCCACTCTTTCTCAGTAATGATATACCCTATACATATATCATTCGCATATTGGATAAATTTGGTACCTTCTGTGAGATACTTTTCAACACCTGAAATGTAGTGTGTAAAGAAAAGTACTAAGGATGCACCATTGAGGGAGAACTTTCCATGATTTTTGCTGCCTGTACAGCTGTCCATTTATACGGACATAGATGTTGTGTTACCAGATAGTGTGTGCCAGTTTTGTTGGTAAGCCGATATTAATCAGGGTTGAATGTAAAATTGAGAGGTTGACGTCATCGCACGTATCATCTGATAGGAGGTGAGATCATCCCTTCCTGCAGGTGGGTCAGATCTAATCTCTAGAGCGGCATTAAGCTATGATAGTGTGAAGGACGTGTTTGCAAGTCTATATTCGGAGATGCATACTCATTTGTAAGTACAGGGTGTCTCACGGGAACCGGACGAAAAACAAATGAATGTAACTCCAATGGTTGAAGTCTTAAATTTTTTATATTTTTATCAGAAGATAGGCAATTAAATGCCATTTTAAGTTTTAAAAATAACATCGGACAAATGGTGCCCATCTTGTTTGAAACACGTGGCAAGTCTGTCCAGGAAGTTTCGGTGGACGCGCTCCAGTAAGTCTCGATCAATTGACGCAACTTGAGACGTTATTTCTTCCTTCAAAGCTTCCAAAGTGGAGGGTTTTGATTCATAAACGCGTGATTTAAGGTATCCCCAAAGGAAGAAGTCACACGACGTCAAGTCTGGGGACCTTGGGGGCCATTGAACGTCCCCAGAGCGTGACACAAGGCGATTGGGGAACATCTGGCGCAAGAGGGCGATTGCGGCTCTGGAAGTGTGAGGGGGGGCCCCATCTTGCTGAAACCAAACAAGCTGTGGGTAATCAGTAGGTTGCAACTGCTGAACGATTGACAACTTGTAAGGATGCCACTTTAAATTACGCTTGATGATTCGATTGAGAGAAGCGGATGAAATGTGCAGTGATTGAGCTCATTTGCGCACAGAACGGCCAGGGCTTTGGAGACGCTCTCGGGACGTGCAATGGCCCCCAAGGTCCCCAGACTTGACGTCGTGTGACTTCTTCCTTTGGGGATACCTTAAATCACGCGTTTATGAATCAAAACCCTCCACTTTGGAAGCTTTGAAGGAAGAAATAACGTCTCAAGTTGCGTCAATTGATCAAGACCACAGAGTAATGGAGACAAGTTAACAGAGAAGAAAGCCAACGTTAAAATGGTGTGCAAGCATTTTTGAAGCTGCCTCAGTTGCGCCATCTACTTTCAGCTAGGATTGAGGAACTACTACGGAAGTGGTGGGGGGTAGGAGGCCACACTCTTCATACCGCTTCTTTTCAAATCCTTTCGAATGACCAGAAATTGATAACTTTTCGTTTCATCATCATTTAGATTTGCAAAAATTACTTGGAAAAACCAATTGAGGCGAAAGGTATTTTCAGAGTTCCTCATGCAATTGTTGTTGTCCCTATCGCCAGTAATTCAAATATTCAATTGACAACTGCCACCCAAAGAAACGTTTGAAACCCAGTGTATTATTGAAAATACGTCCTGGAGCTCCACCAATCAGAACGCTTCTCGGGCTCCCACATTCAGCTTTCAGCCCAGTGATCAAGACTTACTGGAGCGCGTCCACCGAAACTTCCTGGACAGACTTGCCACGTGTTTCGAATAAGATGGGCACCATTTGTCCAATGTTATTTTTAAAACTTAAAATGGCATTTAATTCCCTACCTTCTGATAAAAATATAAAAAATTTAAGACTTCAACCATTGGAGTTACATTCATTTGTTTTTCGTCCGGTTCCCGTGAGACACCCTGTACTGGCTTTGGCATGGGAGCACTGGATGGAGTTAACTTTGCTGAAAACTCCATGTAAAAGCTGTTGTAAGAAGTGTTGGTACGATAAGTCGGGATTTTGCAGGCGTTTCGTTTGTGAGAGTAGATAGGAGTCGAACTTTTCCCAATCTGCTTTCTTCAAATTCTACTTCCTTGATGGTGGGGGTGCTAAGATCTCTCCGTCACAATCCAATGTCATCAACGTAGTCCAATGACTTGATCTCATTGAATCAAATTAGTTACTTAATTAATTCATTCCACCTACTTGAATGAATTCATTTTTCTGCATAGTATTCCGAGGGTAATTCCACTAAAAGTGGCGAAATTGCGTCTTTTTTATTTTTCTTGGAGATTATTAGTAGTACTGCAACAGGGGAAAACATTGAGTAGAGAACCATGTTTCGCAGACTATCAACGTTTTCATGTTCGAAATAGACGATTAGCAAGGCTAGGAAAAATAGCTGGTTAGCCTAAACGTCATTCCCCTGACATGTCCGCTTCCCTAGGTGCACTACTTCTCCAAGTAACCGTTAAGTAACCGTAGTAATCGTTCAGTTTGAGATTCCAGGAAACTACTAAGGCTCACTTACTCATAAAGTGGTCTGCTATGGACACTTTTGTCGTCTAAATTTTAGGTCCATAGTTTGTGAACGTATGCATCAGGAATAGTGTGCTCTCAGGTTTTGAGTCATTCCCCTGTAAAATCTTGCAATTCCAGTAGAGCAGAGAGTACTACAGTTAGAGGCATTAAAAAAAAAGAATGTGTAGCTCTACTACTCAAGAACTTCACTCAACTTCGACCCAAAGCCAGTTCGTGTTGTGAGACCCGCGGGAGTAGATCAACCATCAGATTCTTGGTGAGTATTTTTATTGAATGTCATTCCCTGTCCATAACTTAGTTTTTCATGGAATATCATTTTTCTTCTTGCGCCATTGTTTAGATCAGTTGCTGAGCCTTCAGTTATAATTTTACTGTATTTTAAATAGTCACCTAGAAGGGGAAACAGAAAACCTGTCTTTTGTCATTCCTCTGTGCGTCATTCCCCTAGATAATCCACATGTAGGGAGCACCAGGTTAATGACCGCTCATCAAAAAATACCTCTTCTTTTCAGAACCTCTGGCAATGGGGTATTTCGGTGGGTCGGAAATTCAGGTCTTTGACCTCAAATTTGGATTCAGCACCCTTGAAAACCTATATACTACAACTTTAAGCCCAATGATACTACAACATGTGGTAGAAAAATTAATTAAAGAGATCACACGTTTGAAAAAGGCGGGCCGCTATAAATGCACACACACTAGGCAAGGACTACGCCGCGCCCGTGTGTGAGTACTATTTTGTAGTATCCAAGAGGTCTTCCAAGGGTTTCTGTGCATGGATACTTTTTTCAAAGACAGTTGGCTAGCTACGTCACGATTGGCTAGCTACGTCACACCATTCAAATCTTCAACTTTCCTTAGCTTCTCTGATTTTTTAAAAACATTTTCTCGACGAACAGACCCGATTACCGTTATTCCTGAGCCATACTCTTTTGAAAAAAATAAATAAATAAAAAAAATTGACCGAAATACCCCATTTGCATTACTTACATAATGTTAATACCATACAGACTCAATGGCGCCAAAATAGAGAACGAAAGAGGAAAAGATGTGGATGAAGAGAGAGGAGGAACGAGCGAGATATTAGCGCATCAAAAATGAATGCGATCTGCTTGTTCGAAATGGATATTGTTGAATGGATAATGGAAGTTGATTGTAAAAGTTTTACATTATGTTGAATACATGATTTTGAAACCATTTTCTCAATTTAGTCATTCCCCTGAAACACTGATTTTGGTTTATTATTTTCAATAATGAACCTTTGGAATCGACCAAGAAAAAAAAATTTTAACACCCCCTCAAAATTTGATGGTTTACGTTTCAAGATACGTAGAATCCAAAAATCGAATAAAAATTTGGCCGTCCGTCCGCCGTACGCGGCACTTTTGCCACTTAGCATTGACCGATTGTGATGATATTTGGTATGTAGGCTCCATTTGGGATCTAGTTGTGCCCCGAAGCTTTTGGTTGACGTAGGTCACTTCTAAGGGTTCCAAAATCAATTTTGAAATTTTGAAAACGCCCTAACTCAAAAAATTTTGATATAAAGGTATTGTTTTCCCTTCAATTCAAGATTCTATAGAATTTTTAGAATTTTTTGAGACCACGCGGAACTCTGTAGGACAAACCGTTCGCTCCCTACAAAAATTTAAGGGTTTATATTGAAATATATATATATATATAAATATAAATCAAAACACGAGTGTGAATCGCAAAAGAGGCCTAATCTCCGTTCAAATTAGAGCTGACAGAAATGCGATCGATGGTTGGTGATTTTGATTTTTTTTTCTTCTCTTCATATTGGATGGTTGGTGATTTTGTAGACGAGTGATCTATATAGAAAAATAATAAACCATTGTGTAATAATTTGCAGCGTTTTAATGACGGGGGCGTACCCCATCTGGGTGAATAAACTGTACTGCTGGTATATAGGATTCATTCTTACAAGGGAAAAGAACATTTAACCGACGGAAAACACTCAATAATTTGCCAGACACCACAACTTTTTTTAGCCCAGAATTCGCCACTTTTAGTGGAATCACCCCTGAACGAAGGTACCTAGCTTTTATGTACCATGATATTGTACTGATATATCTATAAATATGTGGTTGTGAAATGAAAAATTTTCCTATGGAAGCAGAAAATCAAGGAGATTTGTTATTACAATAATTATTGACAATTGATTAAAATACTGACATTGTTATTACAGTGTTTACCATAATTTTCAACTGTCTGGAGAACGTTCATATAGGCTCTCACGCTAGCCAAGAGTTCTGTAGGTTTTGCGATTTCATTTGTGTCAGGATTGAACATCACCATTCCAACGAGAGCACGAGAAAATCGATTTTCCAAATGTTGATGGAGGTACTCCCTCGGAGCGAAGGTGTATTCCCAAACGTTTATAGTAGCACAATAATTGAGAGCATAACAGAGTTCTGTAAGGGCCATGTGGAGTTTATCCATCCTGAAATTTAAAAATTGTAAATATGTAAATAAAAAGAGGTGTTAGCAATGTTAGCCAATTTCAAATAGGTAGATACAGTAACCGTCCCAAGTAGCGTTCAAGCTATGCCCTGTAGCCCAGCTATGGAAAATCGCAGAGATAATCGTGATTCCCAAGCCCGGAAAACCTCCTAATGAGTTGACATCTTATAGGCCTATCTCACTCCTGACAGCTCTGTCCAAGTTGTTCGAAAAACTCCTCCAAAAGAGACTGCTCTGGATCATAGAAGAACGCAACCTAATTCCTAACCATCAGTTTGGGTTTAGGAAGCACCATTCTACTATAGACCAAGTCCATAGAATGACAAGTATTATTGAGAGAGCGCTAGAAGAGAAGGTCTGCTCTGCCATCTTCCTTGATGTGACTCAGGCATTTGATAAAGTTAGGCATGAAGGACTGATTCACAAGCTTCGTAAATGCTGCCAGAATCATAAGCTACACTCTTGCAGTCCTACATGTCCAGCAGATTTTTTTGTATAAGAAGAAGGATGGTGCTTTTTCAGAGCCAAAAATAATACAAGCTGGCGTACTGGGCCCACTACTGTACCTGCTTTACACTTCTGAATTACCAGAAACTGAAGGTAATACCCTCGCTACATTTGCGGATGAAACTGCAATTATAGCGACTAGGGAAACAAACAGTGAATCAGTTACCAAGCTAAATTTCTGCATCTCCCTCATTCATGATTGGACAGTGAGATGGAGAGTTAGAATGAATGAGATGTTGAATAAGTCAGTGCATGTTGATTTCACGAATAGAAGGATCAACTATGTGCCAGCCTTTCTCGATAACAAGGTGATACCGATGCCAATGAAGCGAAATATCTTGGAATAACGCTGGATGCCAAACTAAAGTGGAAGTCCCACTAAGAAAAAAAGAAGAGAAAAAAAGCAAAGAAGAAAAAAAGCTGAGCTTTTGATTAAATTCAGAAAAATGTACTGGCCGATGGGCCGGTCAAAATTGTCTGTCCACAATAAGCTTATACTGTACAACAAGTCCTAAAGCCTCTCTAGACTTGTGAACAACTGTGGGGTGCACAGCCCAGAGCAATCGAGACATGATTCAGCGCTTCCATAATAATGTACTGCGATGCTGCGTTGATGCATACAGATACCTACTTTAGAAATGACAGACTTCACTACGAGCTGAAGATTGAATCTGTCAATGAGGTCATTCGCAGCCAAGCCATGAATCACCTTTTGAGGCTCCAAGATCATGTAAATGAGGATGTCATCCAACTTCTCAACACAGATGATCTGCTTAGAAGACTTAAGAGAACCAAGCCACACGATCTAATTCACTTAGTGTGACCATCATGAAGTGCAAATTTCAGGACAATAAGAACTAAGTGAAGTATCTTAGTTTCTTTAACGTACACCAACTATGTATCAGAAAAATGTTGCTTATAAGCTGTAACTTGGTGCAATGAAACAAGTCAAAAAAAAAATCATCAATGAACCTCAAGGCCAGTATCACCAACATTGATTAACTAGTGTTGATCCTTGACAGAAGATAAAGTAACGCACTACCACGGTTCAACTATGTCATTCAACCTTGTCAAACCATCCTAGCAGTTGGTTCAACTCTCTGATCCGTGGATGACCTTCAAACCCAAAGCTGTCCCATATCGATAGCTCATTACTTTCAGAAAGGATAACACTCTTCCGTGAAACGTTCAGAAACCTGATTTACGGATTTAATTTCCATCCTGGCTTTGAGGTTTATCATTCACTGGTGAAACCAACTTTTCATGCAAATAGACAATTTCAAAGAGATTGGCTCACGTTGTTAGTTCTTCTCGTGTTTTACGGTAGCTCTCGACACCAGGTTTAGTTTGTTCAGGGATGCTTTTCTTGTTCTTTTCCTTGTTTTTGCGACTCACAACTTGAGAAATCAACAAAGCACAATGTTTGGGAAGTAGCTGGAAAATAAAAATAACATTACTGCATAATAGGCAACAAAATATCATTTTATCATGATACTAAATGCAGAACTTGAAGTGGACCTCTATTTTATCTTCCATTGAGAGAGAACTACATTTTTCTCGTTGAGAGATAGATACTAACCTGTGTACGGAACAACTAACTACAAAGCTCCTTTAATTGCTCCCGTTTTCGGTATTCCCCTTCCATCTTATAGTCGAGTTCGATTAATTGGCACTGAGAAGATACAATTAGGAATGTTTAGATATGGCTGGAGGAAGTTCCTCATCCTGAGGTCACACATATCTTTAGAATATTCAACAAATCCCCCAGAAGAAATACTAGAAGCTATTTAATTAACCCTTAGTTACACGCTAGGCGGGGATTTCCCCGCATTTTCAGAAAAACAGAAATATAATGATGAACCGTTCACTATTGTCCCACCAATGCCCAAGGTATCTTTTCTCAGACCTGTAACTGAGTAAAAAATGATCCCCTTAACAATTATTTACCTTACCTTCAGTATGCAACCAGACAGCGAAGTTTGATACACACATATTATTATGATTATAATCATACTACGTGTATGATAGAAGTATCTGCTATTATGATTTCACACGTTTGTATTTTTCGCTTGATATTGGTATAGTTTCACGTTTTCTCATGTTTTCTCGTTCTTAAATAATCATAATAATAATTTTGATTATTATGATAGATATAAATTTTGTTACTATGTATTTCCTACTTCAAAATTCATATTTTTATTACCTACCTGTTGAATAAAAAAATGTATTGAGTTGAAGCTCATCCTATATCCATGACTTTTTAAAACCAATTTGTGCCTTTCAGTGTATCATAAATTAATAATTGTGTTGAAATAAATGTGCGGGGATTTCCCCGCTAGCGTGTGCGAACGTAACTCCCCACCTAGCGTGTAACCAAGGGTTAAATTTAATTTAGTCATCGAATTCAAGTTTTTAGTTGGTGTTCCTAATAATGGATATTTCAACACTTCCGGCAGTACGAATACAAAGGATAAATTTAAAAAGTAACGGAGCCAATTAGCACGAAATTAATGAAAAGCGAACTGATGAGCTCAAACAGAGCAATTCTGGACTGGTCAACCTCCTTTCGTCAGTCTCTGCTCTAGTTTCTCTCCTAACGGGTGATAAATTGAGATCGTCTTCAAACGTAGTAGTTTGAGAGTTCAACTAAGACCAGAAAAAATGAACTTTGCAATACTTTGAAAATAATACATCGTTTTGAACCTTGGTTTAGCTTACCTTATCACTCATCGTACACTGTTCGTCACATATAGTGGTGATGATATTTTTAGCTTCTTTGGCCATCTCATCCAGGAACATGTTTACAACAGATAAACTTCTTTCTCGGATATGATGCCTCTGGAAATATATAGTAATAAATTAGGAATAACCACAAAAGTTTCAAATGTGTTCCACGATAGTATTATCCTCAAATAGCTTCCAACTTCTGATATGAAACATACGAACTGTCCAACTACCTAAAGGCTACATAGAGACAAATCTTTCAAATTCCAGGTGTCACCCCTGTAATCGGAACCCTCCTATCATGTAATATCCTAAACTCCCCTTCAGAATATTACAAATCAATTTCATGAATTTGTTTATTCGTGAATTATAAGAGCGTTATTTTTGTACCAACCTCTTCTGGACATAAATCGTGGGTGCAGCTCTGGAAATGATTACAGATCAGTGGAAATGCGATTATGTAGCGATTCTGGGCTGGAAACTCGAGACACATGTGGAATTGGTCTTCAAATATTTTATTGTAGAAGCTGTAACAAGTTGGTAAAGTTAAGAAAGGACAACCCAGTGAACTTGGTTACACTAAACAACCAATTATCAACTCACTATAGTTGAACTTTGATATCTGTAATATGCTTTCCTTATTTTTTAGGAATGATGATGAGTATTGACCATTAAAACTTCTGTGTTTGGTTAATCAACTATTTTTGACGTTCAACAATTGATTTTACGATACCTGATAAAATCGGAACTCGACTTTTACATGCCAATTTTTTAACAAATATACTTTTTATGGCTTTTTTGGTATATCGATGTTTTGTATAAACAATTTTTCATACACCTTTTAGTGTACCTACATTTCTTTCCAAATAATTGGTTGAATTTAAACGGCGGTGCACATTCTCATCAAGCAGTAGAACTAGCAGTGAGTAGAACTAGCAATTAATCAACAATTCTTTACTTGATTAATCAATTATTTTAATAAATGTTCAACAATTGAATTTGAGATATATGATAAAATTGGTAAGATAGATGATAATATTTGTGATACTTACTAGGACGATAACACGAAGAAAACTTTTAAGTGTAAAATATTCGAGGAGGAACGGATTCATCAAATATCTTTAAAGCCTTTCTTCCAGTAAGGGACAATATTTACTAGGTAAGACAATTCGCTTAAAAGCCACGTCGTAGATACTCCAAGCATATTGCTATTGAACTATTTATCCTTTGGCACTGTTAATTTTAAGAGATGCCTTTCGGCAGGAACGCTTACCAGAATATAGAAAGATCTGATGTTTCAATCAATATCTCATCAAGATAATCAACCATTTTTGTATGGAACACTATGGTATCAATAAGTGAGGCTAAATCCCTTTTTTCTACAAGGGGCAACGGCGACTTGGCCACAGATGTACAGGCTTGTAATCGGAACCAGTCGATTCTCAATCCTTGAAAGTCGAATATTTCATTATCTTCCACTGCAAATAAACCACACTGTAATTACTTTCTCAGACGAAAACCATGGAAAATATACTGGTATAGCCTAGAATAGAACTCGAGATTCTAAATATTTTTGAGTTGGGAATCTAAGAAAAGCTCCTGAGTAACTAATGTCAGAAAACTATATCCATTTGAAGAGGTATAAGTTCTAACCTTCAAGTGTTAATAAGGTAGAGGCTTTTACTATCGTACGTAAGGTTTTCAGTATGTAATTTACAACTTCATAAAAGTAGTAACCAGCGAAAGTAACTACATTATTGTATTTAGTTACTTTTCAGAAAAGTTTTGTAATTTATACTTGGCTAGTTTTGGGATTAGAACTTCGGCTGTACTGAGATTATTAATCTAATGAAACTTTCGAGTATTTAAAAGTCGTTGAAAAGAATACCTACTTAGGCAATAAAGTTGTAGGGAAGTGGACTTCTGCATGGACATTCACAGGGGCTACTGCTTATCCGGTTGCAAAGAAATTCATAGGAAATCATCAGAAAGTCAGTTCCTTAATAACCCCTTGAGTACTTGCAGATCATTAGGTTGAACAAGATCACTATTCCAAGATGCAGAGCACGAACACTTCAAGACCGTAGTCCACATTGTTTAATCAAACATCGAAATTGACAATAACTTTTCATTCCAAAACATTGAATGACTAAAATCAACGGAAATCACGTTGATGGCTGCGAGTTCGCAATCCACTACATGAGTGAAAAATGCGTCAGTAGTATTTCTTAGTGCAAGTTGAGTGCCATAGCTGTCCGCTCTCAACTAACAAACAATTATCTCAGATGCCAAGCCTCCTCCTTTATTTTTTCCGCTTCAGAAGACCTCGCATAATGGTAAAAGAGTTATTGGGTGGTATTTCACCTGTTTTCATTGAAAAAACCACACACATACATGTATCATACACGTGGCTTGTGAGCGACGATTTGGGACTTCAAGTGGTGGAACAGAAAAGTGTGTTATCACTCAGATACGCCCCTATTCAAACTTCTTGACGATATTCCCCAATGGTATTTTTACAGAGTTACCACATTAAATTTTCACTCAGATGAACTGACTGGAGATTGAAAAAAAAAACAGCGATTTTTAGGTACCTAGGTAACCACTTTTTAGGACGTCCCACAGTAAGACTTGGGCGTCCTTATGCGATCGATCTGGGGTGAAGTTGGACAACACTCAACAGAAAAAAAATAACCACACAGTAATCCGTTTTAGACCATTCTGAATCCAAATCCGCGAAAAAAAAACCATAGGTGTATGTCTGTGAGTGTATGTGTGTGTGTATGTGTGTATGTGTGTGTGTAACAAAATCTTGTGTACTCTGCACAGGCCTTAGTTCTGAACCGATTTTCCTGGTTCTTTTTTTGTTCGTCGCGGAAAACTATCTAGTTGTGCACTACGTCGCCAGAATTTCGAATTTTGCCTTTTAAGGGGAGGAAAGGGGGGGGGGTTAATGCTCGAAAAACGTGCGTTTTTGGGCATAATCTTGTGTACTCTGCCCAGGCCTTAGTTCTCAAACGATTTTCGTGGTTCTTTTTCCGTTTGACGCGGAATACTATCTAGTTGTGCACTACGGCGTCGGAATTTTGGATTTTGCTTTTTAAGAGGGGGAAAGGGGGGGTTAATGCCTAAAAAACGTGCGTTTGCGTGCGTAATCTTGTTAACTCTGCCCAGGCCTCAATTTCCAACCGATTCTTTGTGTTTCTTTTTTTGTTTGACTCAAATAACTTCCGAGTTGTACATGATTTTACCAGAGTACCAAAATTTGCAAGGGGAGGGGGTGAGTGGGGGGATAATATTCACAAAATATCCGATTTTTCAATATTTAGGTTCCTTTACTGCTTACTAATTGTACCCAAGCTTTGAAATTGAGGAAAAATTCTCATTATACCTCTGAATTTTCATGAATTATTCTCTGTACCACCATGGTGCCAGGATATGGTGCCATGATGCCATAAACCGCTTATTTCGTTTTTTTTTTTTTTTTTTGTGTTTCACCTTGAATACGGATGTGAACTTCGACGGACTGCCTACCAAAACTAACAGATGAAAGTTCAATGTTACGACGTATTTCCGCTTTATTGCCAGACTGGCACCATTGGAGGAGGAGGAGGGTGAACTCGAATTCGCATGTTGGGTGTCGTAGATCATGGATTTTAAATTGCTCTTCAGATTCGAGGCTCCCATGCCGCTAGAAATGTTAAGGTGGATAATGGTGGGGGGGGGGGGGGGTCAGTATTTCTTGCCTAAAGTAATAAATAAATTACATCGAGTGAAACAGTTTTATCACTTAACAACTGGTTAAACTGATCTAATGCTTATCCAATGGGACGTCCCCTGGAATGCATGCATTACTAAACAATATGTTTTATTGTATAATTTTTTTTCTTTCTTTCTTCATCCTTATACACTTTTGGTTCATTATTTTCAATAATGAACCTTTGGAATCGACCAAGAAAAAAAAAATTTTAACACCCCCTCAAAATTTGATGGTTTACGTTTCAAGGTATGTAGAATCCAAAAATCGAATAAAAATTTGGCCGTCCGTCCGCCGTACACCGTACGCGGCACTTTTGCCACTTAGCATTGACCGATTTTGATGAAATTTGGTATGTAGGCTCCATTTGGGGTCTAGTTGTGCCCCGAAGCTTTTGGATGATGTAGGTCACTTCTAAGGGTTCCAAAATCAATTTTGAAATTTTGAAAACGCCCTAACTCAAAAAATTTCGATATAAAGGTATTGTTTTTCCTTCAATTTAAAATTCTATAGAATTTTTAGAATTTTTTGAGACCACGCGGAGCTCTGTAGGACAAACCGTTCGCTCCCTACGAAAATTTAAGGGTTTATATTGAAATATATATATATAAATCAAAACACGAGTGTGAATCGCAAAAGAGGCCTAATCTCCGTTCAAATTAGAGCTGACCGAAATGCGATCGATGGTTGGTGATTTTGATTTTATTTTTTTGATTTTTTTTTTCATATTGGATGGTTGGTGATTTTGTAGACGAGTGATCTATATAGAAAAATAATAAACCATTGTGTAATAATTTGCAGCGTTTTTTTCCCGACATCTGTCCACAAATCACTCTCACTACACACTATTCTTTACGCATTTATAACTGAAACTAGTGCGCTCACTCAACCACTCACTGCTCGGAGTTACCATTGGGAAAGAGTTTGCGCTCTAATGGCTTATAGTCCCCCTCTTTAGAGGCCCCATTATATTAAAAGAGGACTCCGCCGGCAACCCCACTTCGGAGTTTGTTAATCTTTAGCTGAGATCAGCAAATTTCTTTATGCGTTTCCACAAAATTACTCGCAGGGATGCGCGTGTGACTGTTCGCCGTGTTAGTGTTCAGCTGTGTCTTCTTGTTCGCATGGACACATTGGTGAAGTGCGACAGTCCGTAGTGTTCAGCATTCTTCGGAAGTCGTAATGTCCCGTTAGAATGCCTATCATTAGCCTGATGGTGTTCCGGCTTTCTGAGGTCAATCATAAGGCGTGTTTTGCATCATATGAGGTGATGGGTATTCTGGTCTGTCTGTATCTGTCAGTTTCTTTAGACCATAGTATATTAAGGTCTTGAGATTTATAACTGAAACTAGCACGAAAATAAAGTGGCGGATGGTTGAAATGATAACAGTGACATCTGATAACAACTTATTATTTTTCCGTTTCTACCGGGCGTGTCTCGGCCAATTTGTTGTGGCCAACACCGTTCCACCTTTCCAAAGGTTCTCTCAAGGTCAAAGAAGAAGAGAGCATCACCTCAAGTGTGGATCTGAGAGATAAACGAAAATTAGAAGCGAAAACTGAAGGGTTCTGAGGATGTACGACTTACCTTGCTTCACAGAAAGATTAGCAATAGCGTTGCACATAGAGGAGAGAATCGTGCTTTCATCTTCTGGACAAACTGTGAGATTTTGCATCATTTGGTTGAGAGCAATTGCATCAAAACCGCTGAGATATTGCACATAATATCGCTGAATAACTTGGCTATACTTCCTTACAAGAACTGAAACAAAATAGATGATTTAGCAATTTAAGAGAAATACTCGTACCCGCTAAAATGGTTCATTAATCATGAGCATTAATATTACTACAAAGGAGACCATTGAAGGTGTATTCTATGAATACATTGGGGTCTATCAGTGAAATATTTTCCAGTAGGTACTTATAGTACTTATATGTAATTTTGACTTACAGGCTAAAAAAACCTCCTCCAAGTGGGAGTGGCACGTAGCTTCTTCCTATCCTTAACCCGATAATCTATACAATCCGATGCGTAGTATTTAATCTCAAAACATCAATCTCTAAGTACCTTGTACTACCCTTATAGAGGATCATCTCCGCCCCAACCGGCATGATCCCAGAAAATGTCATCGAAGTCATAGAGGAAATACAGAAGTTATGGCTGTTACAAGGAAATACAAGTTTGCGCATGTGCAGTGACTATCAGTCTCGGGGCAATGATTTTCATTGGGTCTACACACCAATCCGCATAATCCCCGAAAATGTCATCGAAATCGACTAGAAAATGTGGAAGTTGTGGCTATTACAACGATTGCACGATTAGGCATGCGCAGCAGCTACTATCAGTCCGGGGGTGTTGATTTTCATAGGGAACCATCTATACACTAACCCGCACAATCCCTGAAAACTTCATCGAAATCATATGAGAAATGTAGAAGTTATGGCTGTGGCAAGGATTTCACGATAGACACAGAACCAAAATTGTTCAGAACGACGTAAACCGTGAGTGGAAATTTCGATCTTGAAGAACCAAACGCAAAATTGCTAGAAATCGGTTAACAGATTTTCGAACATTCGTCCATTGACCAAACATTCGCTCACGTACCACGTACGTATACGTCAACAATTTAAGAACGAAAAACTAAATAATTAAAAAATACTAATTATCTGGCTACATTTCATACTCGATGAATAAAATATTTTGATGACGCATTAAGTTATTTTTTTATGATGATTTACTAAAGAACTTTCACAACAGAGTTACTACAACAAATACACAAGAGCTAATAACCTACTTCGTAGTTCTTCCATATGAAAGAGTAGCTCAGGAAGCTGACGGTCAACCAGATCTTCTGCATTTTTTCCTTTGTTTTTCTGAAGAGGGGGATTATCATTATGCCGTAGAAGCCAATATATTTCGTCTTTAGCGAAGATGAGTCCCATAAAAATGAGTAGAGCCTTCAACAATACAGTTTACATGGAGATTCCCAAGTTACATAAGTGTTAACAGACTTCTGAAGGGCCTGGCAACACGGAGTCTACATTACTCTACATTAAGGAGCTACATTAACCCTTGGGAACGCGCCGAGAGCACACCCCCCACATACGAGGGTGTCTTTTCCGTGAATTGCACTTGGAAATGGAAGGGTGGGAAATCTGCGGGTTTTGGTAGCTACATCATCAACGTTACAATTCAGTTTGCTCGATTTCGAAAAGTATGTTTCATTTTTTCAAAGAAACCTATTTTGGTAAATGAGTACATTTTTAAAGCCCTAATTATCTGCCAGATATAGCACGCCCCAGTGTTAGGAAATGAGAGCGCGTTCCCTAGGGGTTAATAGGAGCTCAAAAGTATACAATTCCAGATCAATAACACTGCTATTTCTGAGAATTATAAAGCTTACTCTAAGCAGAATTGAAATTAGTAAAGAAGAAAGCTTAACCTTCATCCGATGGTGTGGGTGGCAAACTGCCACCCGCGATTAATGTTGCGTGCCAAAACATAACTGGCACGCAAGAGAGTGGGAAGATGCAGTTGTATTCTCTAGTTGGACACTTTTCCGCAAGATGTCGTTAACCTTTTACTCCTCCGTTACGATGGTGGCAGTCAGTAAATGTTCCAAGTTTGAGTGACTAAGTTCGGCGGCTAACTGCCACCCCACGATTGGCAGCAACGTCCGTGGTGAAATGTAAGTGCATTTTTTACTTTATTCAGCCTCGATATGAGTAGCTATGTATGTTTCAGAAGAAATGCCGATCATCATCAATTGAAATGATGATCAACCCCTTTCCATCATTCCTTTTGTAATGTTTGGTTTGGCACCCACTCGTATTGCTTCAGAGTCTATTAGGGTAGAGAATCATCGTTTTTACTTTGATGTCACCTCCTTCCAATTATATTCATTTGAAATAATTTTTGCCAATTTCATCTTGAAAATGTATTGTGCAAATAAATAAATTTTTGTATGTACACACTTTCAAACCTAGTTTCAGAGCGTTTCAACATGAATGCCTTAGAGCATTAAAAAAAAAGAAACGCCTATATTCATTTTTACCAATCTAAATCCTTGTCGTTATCGAGTTGAATTACCAAAAAAACCATTGAAATAGGGAAAAAATGTGACGTGCAGCTATTGGCTGCCCTGCGATCGCTATTGTGACTCAAGAGAGCGCGAGCGGACGAAGGTTAAACCAATTTTCTCAACCAACAAACTACGAGCTGGAGGATTTCTCGACAGACATGATCAAAATGTAACACAGGCACTAATAACATTTTTTGTACCAGTTTAAAAATAGTTAAAATTAACCGATCCAATACAACTATTATTTTTTTTTAGATTTTTTGAAACTTTATCTCTACTATAATATGGGCAATATTTTCTATAATTGAATTTCTCCGCATTGTCTCATGTACCTTGGGACCTAACAAGCCAGGTTGATCTGTCAACATCAATGCCAATTCCTTCAGAGCTGTCCTCAGAAATTTTCGCCGCTCTCTGTGTCGATGGGTTCTGCAAAAAATAAATAAATGAACAAAAAGATGTAAAAACAACAGAATATAACAGAAATTTAAGATAAGTAAAATCGTAGTAACAGTGTTCAGACCACGAATTTTGTTGGGAAGCTTTGGATTCGTGTTCAGCACCCCCAAAAATATAAAACCTCAAAAAATATAAAAGAGCCTTTGGCTTTTCTTTTGGATTAAAAGGTTAAAAGAAGAAGTGGAGAAAAACTTCCCCCAGCCCCCACGTGACACTTTTCGGGCAGTTAGTCCAAGGCTAAGACATGTTCGATGCTAAAATCTACACCATTCCATGCATTACCGTATCAGCTGATGACTGGGCTATATGTATATGCAATTATCTACAGACGCTGCCGACCATCTCTCATGAGTTTGCCAAGTCTCCCAGCCCACCAGAGGGAAGAAGTTCTGTAGATTTTCCTGCAAGCTGCCCGTAGTCCCCTATGCACTGCTATCAACTCCACCCCGCATGATCGAATGTTCAGCTTCCCTCAATGCTCAGCAAATCGCCAAGCCACACCATCTTAGCTACTGAACCCAGTCCTAAGAAGATTCGACTGCCCCTCGTAGAAGAAGAAACGCTTCTAGAAAGCAACCCCGAGTATACTGTCGATCGTTGTGGCCTTGGGCGCTGGCTGGCTCCTGCGGGGGTCGTGGGTTCGAGTCTTGCCGCTGGGTTCGGGCATCTGGGGCTCATCGTCCCAACCCAGGGCGGTGAGGCAATGGGAAGCCATGGCGAAATCATCAGAACAAATTCTGACCTTCCCTTTGGAAGACAGCTGATGATGTTTGCTACGCCAGGAATGACATTCAGACGAAAATCCAACCTGAAATGGTTGTCTACTCTTTCACTTTTTTTTACTTTCGTTCGACTCTCAGATGGTCGAGGATCGACCACTGAGCCCATCAAAGACGACACACTCTCCTACATAAACGCATTGTTTAATTAACGACTGTATAGACCAATGGAAAAAAACGTATTCTTTGCAGATGGGTGATTTATTCAGAAAAATAATACATAGAAGAGTAAAAATTTGCAACGTTTTTCAATCAATTCTTAAGGGATTCAGTTACGTAGGAATAATACTTTCATTATAAAAATTATGATGAACGCAACTCACGCTTTCTGAATGGCATGGCTATAGCAATCCTTAACTTCAGATGTTCGTTTGCTGTATCCCTTCATGGAGTCGAACAGAGTTTGAATGTAAGAATGGATGTAAATAACTTCATCTCTGAATAATGCGATTACCCAGCTCGATTCAAGTGCGCCAATCCACATTTTATGACCTTGGTCTTGTCCAAGTTTATGGTGGCAGAGTAAGAAGCCAACTGCAACAAACGCCAAAATAACATCTTAACACGTAGGTAGTTAAATTTTTTTTTAATTTAAAAAAAAGTTACTGGGTAGAAAAGTAGGTACAAAACATGAAAAATCCTCACTAGGAAAATGTCACAGGAATACGAGCTGATACACTTCCATCAGATATTCATGATATCCAAATTCTCAAAAGTATTTGATTTTCCTAGTATTGTTGGGATTGAGAAAACTTTCAAATCTATAGATCCAAACTTGTGGGGTTGGGCTGTCACAAAGCTAAGACTTGGCACTGATACCACACAAATAGTTATAATACGGGGGACATACGCTAATTTTAGAAGAACGAAAAGTTGGTTATTGTTGGTTTATAGCACGGAGATATGCGCTAATTTTGGAAGGACGAAAAGTTGGCTGCAACCTCGTCGTGGTGCGGGAAGAGTGCCACGGAGTTGGTGTCACCACCTGCGTCATGCATGGCTAATACCTGAACTGGTGGTCCTTTTAAGGCCACTCCCTTTCATCCTTCTCACCCACCCCCTTCATCATCTATCCTTAGTCCGGGCGTCCTCCCAAATAAAATCTGATTCATTCATTTTTTAAACGTATTTAAGCGCATTAAAAAATTAAAGTGAGGTTTGCGAACTCAGAAAAAGCAATGAAGCCTATGAAGCCATTTTATCCCACGGCCTACAATATTAGGAACGAAGTATGGGTTGTCAGTGCTGAAAGTTCAAGAACACGAACACTGGAATCCTTACCCTTTTTTTCTTGTTTGAAATTACATTCCCGCGCATTTTCAAAGTTATTTCTTTGAAATCTGAGGTGCGCGTGTACTCGGAAAATACACATCATGTTTAAATGTCCTAAAGTATATATATATATAATTTTATATACAAAGTATTATTTATCTTCCGAATATTCCAAAGTGGATTTTCGAATTTTCAAGTCTTTGCAATAAATTCATAACTCATTGAAAATCCGCTGAAAGTGAAGGGAGGTACTTGAACCTCATTTATTTCATTGCAGACGAACTAAAATTCGATTACTGAAGTTGCGAACCCAATTGATTAACCAAACACCCTTCCGTCTCCAAACTAATTACAGGAATTACTAATAAGTACCAATTCATAGAAATTAAAAATACATAATAATCAAAATAAATACTGTACTCACATATTATCCACTTATCTACCAATTCCAATGAAATAAATTCACATGACATAGTTTCTGTTTGGAGAGGTTTTAGTAGTTGTCCGGGGTTTCCGACGAGACTAAGTTTTTGGTCAGATCTATAACATAGAAGAATAACGATTAAAGACTAAAAACCTGAGTGTAAGGTGGGTATGTGATCATTTTCACCAGAGTATCAAAATTAGCATAGCGAGTGGGGGGATAACATTCACTAAATATAAATTTTTTCAATATTTTGATTCCTTTATTTTACTAATTGTACCCAAGCTTTGAAATTGGGGAAAAATTCTCATTATACCTCCGGATTTTTATGAATTATTCTCTGTACCACCATGGAACTAATAGTGGTGTCACCATGGTGCCAGGACACCATAAACTGTATATTTTGTGGGTTTTTTTGTGTTTCACCTTGAATACGGATGTGAACTTCGACGGACTGCCTACCAAAGCTAATAGATGAGTTCAACGTTACGACGTATTTTCAATTTGGTGCCAGACTGGCACCGTTGTGGGTGAAGGGGGGGGGGACTCGAAATCGCATGTTGGGTATCGTAGATCATGGATTTTCAAAAGCTCTGCCAATTCGATGCTCTCTCCCGCTAGAAACGTTATGGTGGATAATGGTAAGGGGGGAGGGGGTGAGACCTCTTATTTCTTGCCTGAAATACTAAATAAATTAGGTACATCGAGTGAAACAGTTTTATCGCTTATTAAGGGCTGGGGGTACAACACCCGTTTAAACGTCACTCATCGATTAAACTACTGTTTAAACGGAGAATGCAGTTCAGGGCTGGGGTACAAGTTCCTAAACTACGCTTTTAGTTCCTGATAAGAGCTAAACTAAGACTAAAGTTAAACGGTCGCTGATGGCCGTTTAAGCTGAGCTTAGTGGGTAATAACGAGAAATATTGTTACCAATGTGGTGAAGTATTTTGGTTGAGGTTGAATTTTATTAAATATATTGTAGTAGCTGCTCAACTATGTTACATTATTTACTGACGATTTTAGTGTAGAAGTTAGTCTGTACAAATATGCATCAAATTTAAGGAATACCTAGTTGGAAAAAGCATTCAACAATTTGAACATTAAAATAGGAAAATATTCCAGCGTTTTATTCAAGTTTCAATGAACTAAATATAGTTATTTCAAGAACGGAATCAAGAGAGGTAGTCACAAAAATTGTAAAAAAGGTACATTTGTGTATTTTTTGGAAAAAATATACAGAATATCTCAAAACATTATTGATTACAAAAACAAAAAACAACATTAGTGATAGGTACAGTCATTTAATAAATAGATATCAGTCAGGTCCTTTACTCAGTTACACAATAATTGATACCTACAGAATAATATTGTATTTATAAAATAAAATGGGTAGGTAGGAGGAAACGACCATTAGGAATAGGGCAGCACCCTACCTAGGAGACGTATCTTCAGTTGAACATGGTAATCACCTGAAAAAATTGAATGGGGTGCGACGAAAAGAGTTGTGAAATAGGTAACTCTGATGAAGAGTGACGTGAGAAAGTAGTTAACAAAATGCATCTATAGTATTACGAGCAATTTGAGCTACATAAGTTGCTGATTTTGTAGGAGTGCTTTTTGGTAGTACATTCTATCAGGTATTCTATTGATCGTTATGATTATTTACGTAAATCAACCAATATTCGGAACAAAGTTGCTTGCTAGTGAAAGAAATAGTAGTTATCACTACTCACTTTCACATTATCGTAGGAAGTATTCGGCATGCAAAATTTCTTTGAATGATAAGAAATAGGATAAAATTAATATGTCGTAAGTACTCACCACATCTTCGAAAAACCGGTTCTTGGACGGGAAGACTCTTTCTTGAATAACTTTTGGGTCGATCATGAAAGTTAATACGTCGTTTTCATCGTTGGTTTGTTTTTATTTATTTTTCGACACTCTTTTCTTTCACCACTAGTGTATTACAATAAATAGAAACGCTAAAATGAAGGTTTTTGAGCCGATTGAAGTAAGAGTCGTCCGCACTTTTATTCTAGCAAAACTCACATTGAGGTTTTAGGTTATCCTGATTAACGTGAAGTTGATGTTTATTCTAACTTCTGCCTTGAAATTCATCAAAAATTTGCAGTTACGAACATGGAACAGCATGGAACCTTTATAGTTCCATGCCGTTTTGTTCTCTTCCTTTTCGTCTTCGTCGTCTCTGGATTCCTAAACTCCAGTTTCCTAAACCGAGCTGATAAGGACTTGTACACCCGCCAAACGGGATCTGTAGTTTAAACGGTGTTTCAAAATTAAGCGAAGCTTAGCTATGTCCCCGTTTAAACTATGACTTGTACCCCCGGCCCTAAATTGATCTACCGCTTGTCCAATGGGACGTCCCCTGGAATGCATGCATCACTTAACAATATGTTTTTTTTTTTTCCTTCATTCTTCTATCAGGAGGACACCTGCACTGTCCTCCAGACCCAGCGATCGGATAGTCTTCCTCAAGCCCCTCAGTCGAAGGGACACGGCTCTTATTATCGACACCTGGGTCCGGACCTTCACCCACCTTAAGGGGGTCTCAGTCGGTCGCTGTTCGTTTTTAGTATTTCGCAAAATCGAAGGGGCAAAAAGTTGTACTTCAATTGGACATTTTAAAGGATTTTAGAAATTCATTAGTGCATGGCCCTTGGGAATTGAAAAACTGAAATATTGCCGCCGGAATCATCAAAATTGAACAATAATTGCCAGAGAAAAATGGGGAAAACTACTAAATAAACGGTTATTTCCATGTTTTTCCCATATTTTTATGACAATTAGGGTGGTGGCACCAGTATCATACACGATAAGGGAAAATTTCCAGGTTTTGCTCAATATTTATGTCAAATTACATCCTACAAATAGTTGAGGGGTCGAAATAGCTAGAACGACTGTTCTTAAACGTTGTAAAACCAAGAGAAGTAAAATATTCGGTTGCTTTCAGCTTAAGTAAATGATTTTCGAGATTTCTTTTTTTCCCCAGTATCATACATGGCAAAAATTGGGAGGCACCAGTGTCATTCATACTTCGGAACCAGTATCATACACTTGCACGAAAACATAAAAAATTGCTATTTTTCATTATCAAAGGTGAAATAAAGATAAGAATTGCATACTAAACCTCGAGTAATGTTTATTGATTAGAAAATAATTGGTTTGAATGCAAAAATTACTTTTATAGTCAACAGTCTTCTTGTTTTAGGAACCTTTTACCAATCTAGGTTTGCAAGCTCTAGGAACCTTTAGGAAAGAATGCTTTGTACCTACACAGGAACAAATTGTATTGTTTAGTACTTGAGCATTATAATCGAAAATAATTATATCACTAGTTTGAAATTATTGCATTTCGCCATTCAAGAGAGCTGACAGCTCCACGTCCGATTCCTTTATTAGGACGTCCCACAGTAAGGCCTGCCGCAAATTGAACCCAGCACACGCACAGCCCACGCCGACCCCATCCCCAACACACGACCATGGGCTGGGTCGGGTACCGCATATTGGACCCAGTCGTGTGCCACAACCACGTTTCGAGATGTTCCCCAACTCGCTGATTGAGCTCCTCCTGGATCTCGATTCAGAGTCAGAGACTGAGGAAGTCATTACTTTGTATTCTTCAATTAAACGAAAAAAAAGTAAAAGAAATACCTATATAGCTGGGAGAAGTACTGGTGGTGAATTTGAAGTGCTTTCGGAAGTTCCTGACAATGTTTTTAAGGAGAGTTTTCGGCTTACCCGGGAACAGTTTGGCGAAATGCATGAACTAATAAAAAGTGACGTCACGGGAGGTGAATGCAACGCCCAAAAACCAATCAGCAGCGGAGAAAAGTTAGCAGTATTTTCTAGAGGGGGGTGGTGGGGGTAAATATTGCATTGATAAATAAATTTCTCGCTTCAGGAACTAGTATAAAATTCGGGAAAAACGTGTTAAATACTGAAAATGCCGTAAATTCGAATTCTACCACCCCCTTAGGTGTTTTCTAGAGGGGGTGGTGGGGGTAAATATTTTATTGATAAATAAATTTCTCGCTCCAGGAACGAGTTTAAAATTCGGGAAAACGTGTAAAATACTGAACAATGCCGTAAATTCGAATTCTACCTCCCCGGTGGGTGTTTTCTAGAGGGGGTGGCGGGGGTAAATATTTTATTGATAAATAGGATAGGAAACAACGCACCCACGACCCACGAAAACTGTGCGGCACATACAAACGGACCCACGCGTGGAGAGCAACTGAGTGGGATAGCCGTGGGCTGGGTTCAATATGCGGTACCTAATGCAAAACTGTGTTTCAAATTCCTACCCACGCGTGGGTCGGACGTGGGCTGTGCGTGTGCTGGGTTCAATTTGCGGCGGGCCTAAAGCCCCCCACACACGGGCGAGCATGTTCGCGAGCATGTTCGTGACGGTGTTGGCGGCGAACATGCTCGCCCGTGTGTGGGGTCTACCAGCCTTCGGACCGGCGAACATGTTGGGCTCGGCGCTCGGCTCGTCGGACCCGGCGAGCCCGAGCGCCAACACGGACATGCTCGGCCGTCTGTGGGGACAACCAACATGTTCGCGAGCATGTTCGCCGGTGTCGCAGCAAGGCGCTCTTTTGAGGTGATCGACTCCCTCATAGCAGTGCTTTGTTTCTCAATTTCTGGAGAGATACGGCCAAGAATGTCTTCGAAACAGTCTTCAGTCATCCTCAGGTAATTTTTAAAATCATTCGGTTCGTTTGCTGCTAGTTCTGACAACAGAGACATGTGGCTGAAGCGGTTCCTATTTTGAAGCCAATTCTTGCACCAGATTTTGCGACGCTTCCGTTTTATCTCATTTTCCAAACAAACGAAACCACCACAAACAGCAACCACAGCGTTAACATCCATTTCACACACACACTGACACAACTCGACTATCACAGCGCGAGAGAGGCAGAGTACTGTGCGGCAGCGGCGAGAATGTTCGCGAGCATGCTCGTTCGTCTGTGGGCAACGCCGAGCATGTTCGCGAGCATGCTCGATCGTCTGTGGGCAACGCCGAACATGTTTACGAGCATGTTCGCCAACAGGCTCGCGAACATGCTCGCCCGTGTGTGGGGGGCTTAAGACTTGGGCTTGTCAACCGATTTTCCTGTTTCTTTTTTTGTTTGACTCAAATAACTTCCGAGTAGTACATGATTTCACCAGAGTACCAAAATTCGCATGGGAAGGGGGCGAGCGGGGGGATAATATTCACAAAATATCCGAATTTTCAATATATTGGTTCCTTTACTGCTTACTAACTGTCCCCAAGCTTTGAAATTGAGGAAAAATTCTCACTTTACCTCCGGATTTTCATGAATTATTCTCTGTACCACCATGGAACTAATAGTGGTGTCACCATGGTGCCAGGACACCATAAACCGCATATTTTGTGGGTTTTTTTGTGTTTCACCTTGAATACGGATGTGAACTTCGACGGACTGCCTACCAAAGCTAATAGATGAGTTCAACGTTACGACGTATTTTCAATTTGGTGCCAGACTGGCACCGTTGTGGGTGAAGGGGGGGGGGGGGGGACTCGAAATCGCATGTTAGGTTGGGTATCGTAGATCATGGATTTTAACATGCTTTTCATATATGAGGCTCCCATGCCGCTAGAAATTTTATGGTGGATAAGGGTGAGAGGGGGGTCAGTATTTCCTGCCTAAAGTAATAAATAAATTACATTGAGTGAAACAGTTTTATCGCTTACCAATTGGTTAAACTGATCTAATTCTTATCCAATGGGACGTCCCCTGGAATGCATGCATTCCTAAACAATATGTTTAATAATGTTTTTATTTTTGTTGGCTAGCTTAATGACAGGGGTCCAAATTAGTGCTTTTTTGAAAGGACTAGGTATCGTTGCCAACATATCCTCATTTGTAGCATTTCCCGCTGTAAGATATGGCCCTGGAACTTGGGCTGAGGTTGTGGAACTTCCAATGCTGCTGATATTTTCAACGATTTCTCGTTCATAGCAGCTACAAAATACTTTGGTCTCTTCGTGGGAGGTGCCATATTAGGAAGAAAAAAAAAATGCTCGAATTGGGAAAAATTAGCTGGGCTCTATGTCATACACCCTGTGGACCCATTATCATACACCCCTGTATGATACTGGTCTTAATACTGGTGATTTCAAAAAAAGTTCATAGTGTGAGTTTCGAGTCCCTAACACCTACAATAGCCGAGAAAACGCAAAACTTGGAATTTTTTGGGAATCCCCAGTGTCATACACATGTGTATGACACTGGGGTACCATTGTATTATAAGTATCCAGTATCATACACCCTCTCAAAACGAGTTAAAAACTGTGTTTTGAGCAAAACAAATGACAAAAATGAATTGTACAAGTCAAAATACATTAAATATCACGCCCAGGGGAATGGAAAGACAAAATTTGTGTGAAAATACTAATGTAGAACAGGAGTCACCTTCTTAACCTAAACTGCAAGCAGACCCCGTGAACAGAGTGCTGCCTTCAAGGAGCCCCAACCTGCACGTGAGAAATCCGACAAAAACCTTTCCTTCTCCTTCTTCTTCTTTCCAAATCCACTACAGAAGCACACAGATATTTTGAACTTATAAAATCCTATCTAAGTCACCAAGAACTGTTATTATTTCGATTTGAAGATGAAAGTGTATGATACTGGGTAAGTGTATGCGACTGGTGCCACCACCCTAATGTTCGAAATTGATGATTCCAGCAGCAATTTTTCAGTTTTTCAATTCCCTAGGGCCGTGCACTAATAAATTTCTAAAAGCCTAGAAAATTTCAAATTTAGCCACATTTATATGGGAAGAAGATAACTGAATTAACGGTTTTTCCCATTTTTCTCTGGCAATTATAGTTCGATTTTGATGATTCTAGCGGTAATATTTCAGTTTTTCAATTCCCTAGTTACGTGCACTAGTGAATTTCTAAAATCCTTTAAAATTTCCAATTTAAGTACAACTTTTTAACTTTTTGCCCCTTCGATTTGGCGAAATACTAACAACGAACGGCGACCGACTGAGACCTCCTTAAGGTGGGTGAAGGTCCGGACCCAGGTGTCGATAATAAGAACCGTGTCCCTTCGACTGAGGGGCTCGAGGAAGACTATCCGATCGCTGGGTCTGGAGGACAGTGCAGGTGTCCTCCTGATAGAATACTGACCCGGAACGAGGAATGAACTTCGACCGGAATGAACCCCCTTAACAAGTGGGAGTAGGGCCTGCTCCATATTTAGGCTTGAGTGCAAGCCATCCTCTTAGGAAAACCTCATACTCCCGATGAAGGGCACTGTCACAGGAATACATCATGTAGGTAGGTAGGTACCTTATCGTAGAATCAGTCAAAAACTAGCAAGTCAAGTACAAGAAGGGAGCTATTTCGATTAAAGGAAATAATCGTCTGAGTAGATGGGTAAAGGAAACCCAACTCGACGGCATGCATATGATGACCTTACATAGAAAGTGCTCCTCTAACCAACATGCTGGTCCTGGCGGATTTGATAGAAGGGAGTAGTTTGTTGGACCTTATACCCGATAGGAATATCATTGTCAGTCCTTGGTTGACAACAATCGTAGATCAAAGAAATAGCAAAAACTGCATAGGAAACAACTGATGAAAAACATACACTCACCGCCATTTGTCGGCAGAAAGATTTCTATTGATGTAAACTGGCCAAAGGGACATCAATGCTGTGTAAAGCAGTTTAGAATGGGGAACAAATTCCTCGGATAACTTTTTCAAAGGCGGGTCATACTCCATTATCATCAACCCTAATCTTGGGAAGCTGGAATCACTGCAACAAGCAAATCAAACACAAAAGTTTCTATCATGAAAATGAACAAGGGATTCAACCAGTAGAAGGCAACAAGAACAAGAAAAACGCTGCAAATTATTACACAATGGTTTATTATTTTTCTATATAGATCACTCGTCTACAAAATCACCAACCATCCAATATGAAAAGAAAAAAAAAAATCAAAATCACCAACCATCGATCGCATTTCGGTCAGCTCTAATTTGAACGGAGATTAGGCCTCTTTTGCGATTCACACTCGTGTTTTGATTTATATATATATATATATATATATTTAAATATAAACCCTTAAATTTTCGTAGGGAGCGAACGGTTTGTCTTACAGAGCTCGGCGTGGTCTCAAAAAATTCTATAGAATCTTAAATTGAAGGAAAAACAATACCTTTATATCGAAATTTTTTGAGTTAGGGCGTTTTCAAAATTTCAAAATTGATTTTGGAACCCTTAGGAGTGATCTACATCAACCAAAAGCTTCGGGGCACAACTAGACCCCAAATGGAGCCTACATACCAAATTTCATCAAAATCGGTCAATGCTAAGTGGCAAAAGTGCCGCGTACGGCGGACGGACGGCCAAATTTTTATTCGATTTTTGGATTCTACGTACCTTGGAACGTAAACCATCAAATTTTGAGGGGGTGTTAGAATTTTTTTTTTCTTGGTCGATTCCAAAGGTTCATTATTGAAAATAATAAACCAAAATTAGCACCTACCAAGCATCATCAGGTGCTAATTTATTCACAGGGCTCAAACAGAAAGTCGAGTCTCTTCTCGTCTCGTCGTATTTTTGGTAAAAACACAAAAGAGAGAAACTTTACATGTCAACTTTTTTAAATATTAGTTAAACATACATATAAAGTACCTAAATGAAGAATACAAACAGCCCTTACCAACAGCACACTCAAACTTACCATTTATCCCATACACGGGTAAAAATTGACCTGGCACAGGAAATTCTATTCAGAAGAGTAGGTTATGAACACGAAGCGAAAATTCGAGGGGCTTATTGAATGAACGTTCCGAATTCGGTGAATATCGGTTTCAGACAGACCAGAGATTTATACGTATACGTTAGTATTGATGATATTGATGAAACGAATTTAAATGGAATGAATGAAAGTCACGTTTATTAAGATAGAAACACAGCAAATATAGGAGAAAACATAACAAATGTGACAAATGTACAAAAAAACACGATGAAGAAAAAAAATCAAATTTCATCAAAATTGGTCCATAGTAACTAACGCCCCTTGCCTTACTTTCCTGAAAGGAGTAAGGTAATTGTTAAGATACGCTTTAGCTTTGCAGTGCTGTAATTGCTCAATCGAAATGTAGGGAGTTGGGGGAAGTACCCACCCCTTTCGTGGTATGGCGTACTAAAAAAAAATAACAAATACTTCCATGGAATTTGATATTCTCAGTAGTGGAGGATTTTGAAGGAAACCAAGGTTTACAGCAAACAAGAAAAAAATAAACGGAAAGGTTCCAACAATTTATTGATGTCGCACTGGCGTATCATTTTAAATGGAATAAATTTGAATTTTCGGGAATTCACCCATTTGGACCTGCGGGAACTCCCCCCTGCCTACCCTACATAGGATAAGTACAGTTTGATAACATTTACAGTCCTCTCGGAATTAAGAATCCCTTATCGTTTCCATGTGCCTTGAGGATAATTATTATGGCAGCTAGTCAGCCAAGAATGCAAAGGAACTTATCATGGATTGAAAAGAAGTGATCGTGAAGCAGGACAGGGGAAGGATTCTGAACATTGGCAAGAACTTCATTAACGATGAAATCAAGGAGAGAATACGCTCAATTTATTAAAAGTAAATCGTAATCGTAGGGTGCCTGGTATCAAGTCGTTTTTTCATGACCAGATGAAGCTATTACCCAACGTCTACTAGGAATATGAACATACCTCTGATTGTGCATCATTTCGTGAGCGGCATTGAATAGACCAAGTACTGCTTTTCGATCTTCAACTCTCGAAAGAAGAATCATGAGAGACACGTAGGTAACACAGAGATCAAGATAACCCTTAGTAAGTTCATGGTTTAGAGTCTGTAAAAAAAGAAGAAGAAAAAAAATTAACAGAGGCAAAGCCAGGAAAACGAGTGCTTACACATTTACATACAATGTAAGGTAATCAACCAATTCTAGTTAACCTTATTCCTTGATGGAGCATTCACACGATATTTTAAATTTCATCCTCACACACAGAAGTTAGAAGCGAAGAAAATACAGTCATACCTACAGCAGAAATCCAAGTTAGGCAATATATGAAACTAATGAGAACAATTATCTAAACGACGATTTGCTAGACGATTGGACAAAAACATGGTAGTAGGTAGAATATTAACATCAATGAGCGCAAAAGATTAATGAAAAACGTCTGCCAAGTTGGGTGGGCAGTATAGCTTCCTCACTCATTGTAACATGGACGTATATTTATTTTATTTATTATTTATTTATTATGGTAGAAACGGGACATGCCCAATTACAATATTGAAGATGTAGTATTACAAGTATAAAGATTCAAGTCATTGAGTGAAGGTGGTTTATAAGAAGCGTTCTGATTGAGGAGAGTGGCGAGGAGAGGATGTCTATGAAGGGAGGGGAGGTTGAAAGAAGGTTTACCTCGCGAGGAATGCGACTAAAGGGACGATGGAGTAGGTAGTTAGTTGAGGAAAACGGGACGGCAAAGGGGAAAACTGTACGGGATGCAGGGCGGGGAACATGGAATCCAATGTGGGCCAGTAGATCGGGCGAATCAATCCTTCCAGAAAGCAGACCATGAAGAAAGGCAACATCTGCACAGAGGCGACGGTGACGAGGAGAGAGAAGGTTGAAGCGGCAAGAAAGTTCAGCATAATTCAACCGATCGCGGGGAA
This sequence comes from Apolygus lucorum, assembly GCA_009739505.2. Lineage (NCBI taxonomy): Eukaryota > Metazoa > Arthropoda > Insecta > Hemiptera > Miridae > Apolygus > Apolygus lucorum. The sequence continues at coordinate 89,988,574 of CM019167.2, forward strand.
TGCCAAGCTTAAAAGCAAGGTAGCGAAGGAAGGCTCTGAAAACCCGCTCGATCTGTTCAATGTGGCACTCGTATTGAGGGCTCCAGATAATGGAACCATACTCAAGGATTGGCTGGACGAGTGACTTGAAGAGGGCTACCAATGCTGACGCGTTATTGAACTCTCTTGTACACCGCTTCAGGAATCCAAGCGTGCGCATGCCCCGAGCCGCCACCCGAGCAATATGGTCCGTAAATGCGAGCTGGTAGTCAAGGTTGATTCCAAGGTCCACAATGTTAGTCTTGCGTGGTAGCTCAACTCCATTTATGTTATAATTGTAGAGTACTGGCGAATGAGAGCGGTGGAATGAAGTGACTGCACACTTAGACGGGTTGAGGGTCAGGCCATTGAGGAGGCACCACTGGCTAAGAGCATCAACATACCGCTAACTATTATAGAATATACTAAGCTTATAATATATACTAAGCTAGTATAGAATCAGTTGGCGAAAAAATTATGATTCAAAGAGTTATTGAATACCAAAATATTGGCGATAATATGCGGGCAAGGGTTGCAGGTATTAATGTTTATAATAGTGTTGTAAATGTGTGTGTGAGTGTAAATTCGCATTGTAAAATCCTAGTTCGGCGCATTCAAAAAACGCGAAGTGCCAATTTTCATCTCAAAACTGACCTGTGGACCACTAACTCGATGACAGAAAGAAAGACGCAAAAGAGACTGTGATGAGGGGTCAATTTGGTTTCAACATTAATTGACCTGCAGACCACAACATTTGATCACACAATAAAAGAAGCAATTTACACGGGAACCTGGAAGTAAGTGTGGGCACGAGTAGTATGATATTTGTATTTTCAACGTAGAATTTTATTTAGCGGTCCACCGTCTAGGACCTAACCCACACAATCCCTGAAAATTTCATCGAAATTGGTTGAATAGTTGCGGAGTTTTGGTTGTAACAATAAATTTAAAGTTCGCGCATGCGCAGCGGCTATTGCTTGACCAATTCGATTGAAACTTATAGGGTGTCTCTTAGAAGTTAGTCCCTAACTAACCTCCAAATTTGAGCAAAATCGGTTCATTAGAAACCGAGGTTCCAGGAAATTCACGTTTGCGCATGCGCACTCGCTCCTATTGGTCCGAAGGTGCTGAAATTGATAGGGGACCGTCTAGGACCTAACCCGCACAATCCCTGAAAATTTCATCAAAATCGGACCACAGGTTAGTATAGTTTTGCCCGGGACAAGGATTGACCACAGACAGACCGACAGACAGACACGGAACCAAAATTGTTAGGGAAGCTCTAAAACGTAAAAAGCAAGTGGAAATTTTGATTTTGGAGGACACTTTTTTTTCACTTCTTTCACGAATACAAAGCTTCCCTACCTTCGGTAGTGAGGAAGCAAAACTAGACATTGGAATCAATAAACCGTACCTGCTCATAAAAGTTGGATTGGTGAAATAAAGCTATTCTTTTTCCATACAAACGGGAACTTAGATGACACGAAGAGTTATCTGACTACGGCAAGATTAACGGATTATGAGAAGTCACTATCGAAAACGCTGGACATTATTAAACAACAGTTTATTGCTTCCGAGTCTACCAAGGTAGCGGAAGCTTTGTTTTCACTTTTCAAGGACGAAAAAAAAGTTCTCCAAAATCAAAAATTTCACTCGCGTTTTGCGTTTTAGACCTTTCTGAACAATTTTGGTTCCGTGTCTGTCTGTCTGTCATGAATTCCTTGTTACGCGCATAACTATACGAAGTTATTGTCCGATTTCAATGAAATTTTTAGGGATTGTGCGGGTTGGTGTGTAGACGGTCCCCTATGAAAATCATCATCCCCGGACTGATGGAAGCGACTGCGCATGCGCAAACGTGAATTCCTTGTAACGGCCATAACTTCTACATTTTCCATCCGATTTTAATGAAATTTTCAGGGATGTTACAGATTAACTTGTTTTGAGGTTAACTACTATGCATCGGATCATCTATACAATCGGGTTATGGATACGAGGAAGCTATGTGCCACACCCACTTGGCAGACGTTTTTTATCTGTATCGGAAACTGACGAGACAACACTGCCTTTCCATTGGTCAATACAGTCGATTAATGAAACATCATCCTAGTACCCTTTTCAGATATTAAGATCAATCGCCTTCAACATCATCGTGTGATGTAAACCATCAAATCTGCAATATCATCATCATCCTGAGTTGTGGGTGCCTTCATAACGAAATTTGGTTCTTAAGTGCTGAGGAAGCTCAACTGAATTACATGAATACTGTTCTTGCACATTGAACTTATTATCGAGGCTCTTATCGGACCAGTAGGGAATGGTGCTTTGAGACCCCCTCCCCCCTTCACACCTTATAAGGTGTAAGCACACTACAGGCGGGTCGGGTGGGGCCGCATCGCATCGCAGAATCTGCCTGGATAGTTTCAATGTTATTCAAATGGAGGTGCGCACACTACAGGCGGGGCGGACTGCATCGCATCGGGAACATCGCTCTCCAGGCGAATTTTTCTGCCGATGCGCTCTGACTCGCCCCGCCTCGCCTGTAGTGTGCGCACGAAACCACAACAAGCAGGTGGATTTCTCTTCATCGCTACATTTTCCGTGTAGTTTTTCACAAATAATCGAATGGTATTTCTTTGACTTGATTATTTAGATTGATAAACGTCTACCAAGTGGGTGTGGCACATAGCTTCCTCGTATCCATAACCCGATTATATAGATGATCCGATGCATAGTAGCTAATCTCAAAACACCAATCTCTAAGTACCTTTCACTACCCTCAAAGGGGACCATCTACACGCTAATCTGGACAATCCCAGAAAATTTCATCAAATTCGGACGAAAAATGTAAGTGTTATGGCTGTTACAAGGATTTTACGTTTGCGCATGCGCAGTCGCTTCTATCAGTCCGGGAATGATAATTTTCATAGGGGACCGTCTACACACCAACCCGCACAATCCCTGAAAATTTCATAGAAATCGGACAATAACTTCGTATAGTTATGCCCGTTACAAGGAATTCATGACAGACACACAGACAGACAGACACGGAACCAAAATTGTTCAGAAAGGTCTAAAACGTAAAACGCGAGTGAAAATTCTGATTTTGGAGAACTTTATTTTCATCCTTGAAAAGTGAAAACAAAGCTTCCGCTACCTTGGTAGCCTCGGAAGCAAAAATTGATATCTCATGGTGGTGGAGGGAATTGACCCGGGAATTGACTTTAAAGAATGACCCGAATAGTGCTAAGTTATGTGAATAACCGAGGTGAATTTGAACAAAAACGTTTGGAAACACTTGACAAATAAGCAACAGCAACAAATTATTGATCCACGGTGCTGAAATGTCCTTAAAATACACTATTTCCCTACGATACCCAATTTACACTAGCAAAAATTAATTATCTAATCAGGGGTTTCACCGTTTGGTTTAGCTTGAAAGTTACTTGGGAAATGATGAACAATTACTATTTCCCAACAAATGGAAAATGATGTACAATTCCCCCCATTATTGCCTTTGTCAGGCCGAAACTAGTATCTTATAACACCCTAGAAAACACCGGATTTCACTCAAGAATAAACTGGTGACAAAAAATAATTGTGAAGAGCTCCTGCCCATCCCAACCAACCCAGAGAGGGTCTTATTTAGAATATTATGTAATGTTCAATAATAAATTTAGATACTTCTGTATGGAATATCTTGAATTCGACATTCAATTCAAGTTTTTTCAACCCGCGATCAGTCCTCCGCCCAATTTTGATTGTTTAAGAACATCAGGGGAGAAAACCCAAATTTGCCGGGAGTTTTAGGTTACCTTTGCGTTCAACAAATAACAAAACGAGAAATAATCTCAGCATCCTAGCGTGCGATGAGAGGTCTAATTTGTTTCTACAAATAGAGTTCTAGAAACAAATGTACTATTTTAAATTGAATAGCTCTATACAATAGGTCTATGTCACGTTTTCCAACTTCGCAGGAGAGCGAAAATAAGATCTAATTCCTTGACGAAACCGTCTGCTCGACAAACTTACCAAAAAAGCGACGTAGAACCTTCTTCCATCATTTTTTAAAATTTACTATTATTCAATGAAGAAGGGTTGACGATTCGTTTTTCAATGTTCTCATCAGTGGAATAAAGAAAAAAATTATCATTCTTTTCTGGTGAAGATTTTCTTTGAAGAGTCGGTTTGTGAAAAACAAAAGGTTTAAGCAATCGGAAAGACATTTTCTCCGCCGACTCGTCCAGTTTCAGAAGGTATCTTAACTAACGGAAAAAAGGGAATAAGAGGTGGTAAGGAGAGATGGGTTAAGGCATAGAAGGTGAAAGGAATAAGAGTATAGGGACTGGAGATTGAGAGTAAGAATTTGCTCCTAGCAGGAACTGGGAAGGATTTCCTAAAGAAGTAGGCTGTCCTGATTTTAGGAGAGTTTTGCGTCTGTTTCAAGTCAATTTGCGGCTTTCAAGATTTATTTAGGCAGTCTGAATAATCTGCCAACTCGCTGAACTACTCATCATAAAGATGTATTAATAATGATAGGAATAGAAGAAAAACGAATGAAAACTGAGATTCGACGGGGGAATAATATGTTTGCGGAGAGATAAACTGAATGTCCACGGTCGGGAGTGACGCGGGGGCAGGTAAAAAGTTTGGCCATAGCAACGGAACATAAACCCCTTTACTTCAATGAAAATTTCTATGTTTCCACATTTGTGGCCCATGATAACGTGGAAACATCTAATACGAGGTTACTTTTGTCACTGGAGATGGATAGGAGAGATTTCCACGATTCGTTGGCTACCCACAACGAAAAATCAGAAAAACGTCTGCCAAGTGGGTGTGGCACATAGCTTCCTCGTATCCATAACCCGATTGTATACTAGATGATCCGATGCATAGCAGTTAATCTCAAACCATCAATCACTAAGTACCTTCCACTACCGTCATAGGGGACCATCTACACGCCAATCTGAACAGTCCTGAGAAATTTCGTCGAAATCGGATGGAAAACGTAGAAGTTATGGATGTCACAAGGAATTAATGTTTGCGCATGCGCAGCAACTACTATTCGTCTGGTGGTGACTTTGGGGACTGTTTACACGCCAATCCGAGCAATCCTAGAAAATTTCATCAAATTCGGATGAAAAATGTAAGTGTTTTGGCTGTTACGTTTGCGCATGCGCAGAAGGTATAAAACGTAAAACGCGAGTGGAATTTTGATTTGAGGGAATTTTTTTTTTTTTTTCAACCTTGAAAAGTGAAAACAAAGTTTCCGCTACCTTAGTAGACTCGGAAGCAAAATGACATAGACCCCTATTCGGCCGAGGTAGGTATTCGATTGAAAACAAAACAATACCTTCATATTTAAAGTTTTTTAGTTTTTAGTAGCATTTTAAAAATGTCAACTCACTAGAGAACCTATTTGAGATCTACGTAGAAAATCACCCGGAGTCAAGTACTACATAAAACTTGATTTCAGACCATTCCAAGGAAGACACAAGTTTAGCCTGAAGATATAAGTTAGTGAGATTATTAGCCAGTATATTAAGACAACACAACTTACTATGTCTAAATGGAGCTGACAAGCGTCCATAGTTGTAAGCAGCTCACATACATTATCTTTGAAATCAAGAAGATCCACGAACGTATAATAATACAAAGATAATGACTTGATGATTTCACTCCTAATCTGATGAACTGGTTGGAGCTAAAACAAAGAAATTCCACAAATGAAACTTGGATTCGGAAATCATAGGTACCATAAATTTAGATTGGGCAAACATCGTGTACTCTTACTATAAAAATTATTAGAGCATCCAGCAGAATGAGAGCACTTCTTGGATATCACATACAAAACACATGAATATTGCATCAATGGATGCACTCATAGATGTAAAAAATGCACACTTACGCTTTTAATATCGATGTTGGGAAACCTTCGAACAATGTACTTGATGGAAGAATCCAAATTTTTATCTGAGAGGAATCCTGGTTTCGATTTGGCATCTCCACAAGCCTGTTGACAACAAAGTGCGACTCGATTAATAATAAATATTTTAGGTGCCATACCGAACAACCAAGTTTGACCTAACAAAGTTACCTAGTTCGTTGCACTTGAGGATGAATGACCCCCTTTTTTTGACACAATTTATTCGCCTCAATGGAAGAGTAGTGGAGAATCAATGAATATACATAAGTATCCAATAATCTTGGTTAATGAGGAATTTGCCTCATATTTTTTTATTTTTTGTTTTTCTTTCGAAACGGAGTTCACCGATATGGAAGAAAACCATGGTGTGCTGCTCGAAAAAGCATGCAAAAAATTTAGAGAATTTGAGGAAGATGGAAATTTCAAATGTAGCAGCAATCTGTATGGGCCAGCCAAGTTGTGACGTATCCAGCCGCCTAACCAATCTGATTCCATTGCTCAGTGATCCCCTTCTCTCTGGGGATATGCGTGGGAAGATTATGTAAACAAAGAATAAACGTGAGATAGTGAAGGATAAATAATAGCTGAAGCACAACAAGTACAAAAATATCATACAGATAATGAAGTGGTGAAGTGTAAGGGAGAGAAAATAAGAACAGGTAAACTCCAACAGTGATTAAGCGGCAAGAACACAGTCATCTAACAAGGGTAGACAGACAGACAGTGTTCATTCAAGTAAATTCAATTGTGATTCAAGTCATTGAGTGAGAACTCATTATGGGGAGGAAGAAAAAACAGTGTTTTATGAAGGGGAGCACGAATGATGACTACAGAGAAAGTACCTATTTGTCAGCATGCCAAACGTATACCAGCAAGAGAGAAGGCATCAACCCCGTTTTATTGTTGTTAAGACCATTTCAATCCAGTTCAACACCAGAGGATGTTGTCAGCAGGATGCTGGAAGGTGAAAGGAGCTGGACTGCTGTGGCAGAGTACACAGAAAGCATCCTGACAAGGAAGATACTATTAGAACGAGAAAGAGAGAGGAGGGAGGATCTGGTCCGCCCCCTCACCCAGAACTGATTAACCACCCCAGGACTCAGCCCCAAGTAATGTGTTAAACGGTTCCGGGCTGAGCTCCAACGTGGGAGAAAAGGAGGTGTTTTTTTAGTGGGTTTGAATCCCACATAACCGGAAGATGTGGATCCTTCCAGGTATCTTACCAGATCCAACTCCACCTATGGATCTGGAAGATTTTCTCACCTGCCTGCCGAAAAAAAGACCATTTCAATGGAAGTTTTGGACTTATTTATTATTATACCTTCCATTCATGGACTTAGGAGTGTATCAGCCAGGACGTTCAGTTGACACGTTTTCAAGTGAAGAGGAAAGAGGTGAAGTCAGTCAGTTTTCACGTCATTAGAGAGTTTTAGGCAACCACTAACCATGGAACCTCTTCACAAAGCACGGAGTTTGCGGGTGACGATGAATTTGCCTCCCGACAACAGCGGGCAACAATGAAAGGGTGCCCCCAGACAGTCACCCGTTCCTAGAGGCCCACCGTCACAAGCGTCTCCCTTCCCCATAGAGTACTGGAGACAAGTCAACAGAGGAGAAAGCTAATTTTAAAATGGCGTGCAAGCAATTTTTGAGGCTGCCTCAGTTGCGCCATCTACTTTCAGCTAAAGAACTACAACAGAAACTGAAGTGGTGGGGGGAGAAGGCCACACTCTCTTCATGCCGCTTCTTTTCAAATCCTTTCGAATGACCAGAAATTGATAACTTTCCATTTCATCGTCATTTAGATTTGCAAGAATTACTTAGAAAAACCAATCGAGGCAAAAGGTATTTTCCAAGTTGCCCTTACAATAGTTGTTGTCCCTATCGCCAGTAGTTCAAATGTTCAATCGACAACTGCCACCCATAGAAACGTTTGAAACCCAGCGTATTATTGAAAATCGCTCAATTTTTTCATATATATCAAGAATATAACTAAATGTTATCAAATTAATAACTTAGATGCGGCCAGTAACGCCCCAAGGAGAAAAATATGTGTAAACAAGGTGACTTGTTGCAATGAGGTTGGGAACAAGCGATTATGAACGCGATCTGTTGCACTCATCTAGAACTACGTACTGGAGCTCCACCAATCAGAACGCTTCTAGAGGTCTGTTCGGCTAACGATTCCGAATAGTTCGGGACGGTTCCGACCTCCTTTGGGGCGTTCGGTTAGGCCCAGAACTGGTTCGGAACTGTCAGTCCGCTGTTCGGTTAGGCATCCGGAACCGTCCAGAATCAGTTCTACCAGTTCTGAGATTTTCTCGGGAACAACAGTTCCGCACATGCGCACTAGGTATTACGCTTATCAGATAGTCTTATCGTTTCGCTTATCATCAATTTTTTGTTTATTTTGTCCTAGTCTCCTGTGGTCTGGTAATCCTAATCCTACTCCTTTTGACGATTCTCATGAAGTTTCGGAATCGGATGATCAATTAAATTGTTTTTTCTTCTTCGTGACCATCCAAAAAATAAGAACTTTTTTAAGAACACTGAGCCTCTTCTAAATGAACATGATCATCGAACACTTCGTAGTGAGCAGGAACAAGAGGCAGATTCCCCAATGGTATAGCTAAGTCCGTTTATGAAATTCCTTTTTTTATGAAAATGTTTATGTTTACGAAAATCCTTACCTACCTAATAAACCGTTGTGAAATAATTTGAGTTTGTTATTGGAACGAGACGAAGGCCTAGGAGGCTGAGCATCGTGTTTTGGTATTTTATATTTGATGCTGTGGGCATCGGAACAAGGCATCATAAAACCAAAGTTTCGGGAGTTGTAACATCTCAAATTCAGTAGGTAGGTACCTGGAGGCATGATTTTTTATAAGTGTAATCTTGAAGAGACAGTGACGTTCATCCTGGTTATGATGCCGACTTTGGAGATATTTCTATTGTGGATTTTTTAAAATCGTATTTTCATACTTTTATCCTAATAAACCGCTGTGAAATAATTTGCTTTTGTTTTTCCTCCTACTTGAAGTACATAGCGCGTAAATTTGTTGGTCCATAGACGCGCAATTTGTTAATATGCTTAAACGTTTTCACCTTTGTTGTGAAAATTTCGAAATTCTTGGAAATTACGTTCTAACAGAAGCCATTTTTGATTAGGTCTTTCTTTTTTCACAAATACGCAATAATTATTCCACTGTGTCCATTTATTTGGATAGTGGTTCAAGGAAGTTCACATCATCTCTCTCTTCTGCAATATATTGATGAGGTGATTAGTACCTATGTGACATGGGGCAAAATTTGATTTGTTGACAACAAAAGAGGAGCTTTGAATTAAAAGCTTTTTCGAGTGTCTCAATACATTTCATGCATGAAGTAACTCATCGTGAGTCGAACTATGTTTCAAAACATTCGTAACGGTTTTACCTATGGCAAATTTTAAATTTTTCATTGTTTAATAAAAGAACATTGTTCCTGGGGAAGACCCCTATTATTTTGTGATCAATCTGTGATAAGTGAGATTGATTTTATCAAGTCTTACTAATTTTTCTTAAAGTTAAATATTTTGTACACTTGAATCGTAGCCGTTGTCCTGACGCCTTTCAATTCGGTTGAAAAGTTTCCATTGACTCAGTGAAAATTGGAAAAATGGGTGTTTGGTCAAATTTGTAGGGGGATTTTTTTTTTTTAAAGATGAGAGATTAGTAGGTACAGCAATAATTTTAAATCATTCAATCTTAAACTTTAAAAATCCCGTTAAATCTAAATGGAGGCTTCAAGAACTTCAAAAAATACAACATACCTACTTTAAACTTTATTAAACATACAGTTACCTACATACATACCACACATACATACATACATACCTACTTAGGAAACTGAAAATCAAAATTAGTTCTTAAAAACATTTTCGACAGCTAATGGAGTCGTTGTCCAACTTTTATACTCCTAAAATGTTCAATAAATTAATGATTTTCTCTCTCTTAACAAAGTTCTTTAAAAACATTGACTTCCCTAATACAACTAGAGTTTGTTGCAGAAGAGTTGAAAATGCAGAATAGAGAATACAATATTTATTCTCTATATTGGAAAAACGAGAGAATGCTGAACTGCGAATACGGATTATTAATAAACTAGCTGAAAAGCCTACTAAAAGTAGGCAAAACGCTTCTTCCGACTCTCCCCGCATCCCACACCCTCCGGCTCCTCCCGCCTCCGATTCCCCCCCTCCCGCCCCTCCGACTCGTCCCGCCTCCCACGACCCCTCCGTGCATACGTACGTACGTACGTACGGTTGGCGTTTTATTATATTAGATAGTCTCCTGAAAGGAGACAGGAGATGACAAATGGAAGGAGGTTACAATGCAGGCTATCGATTCCGAACGAGTTCCAAAGGCGTTCGGTTAACAACGATTCCGAACTGATTCTATCCCTTCCACTTTCAGAATCGCGTTCCGTCCGGAACTGGTTCGGAATCGTTAGCTGAACAAGCCTAATGGCTCCCAGCTTCAGCTTTCAGCCCACTGCCCATCCCCCCCCCCCCTGTCAATAGTTAACGGGTCCTTCAACTGGGTAGCATCATGGAAGAATAGGAGGAAAGTTCACTTCAATGGGCCGATGCGTGCACTTTTTTCTTTATCGCGACAGTAGTGTTCTCTTTAGGTGGCGAACAGAGTTAACACGTTGAACGCGGATCGCGTCTATGTCACGCAAATCGCGGGGTCCCTGTGGCTGGCCGCGTCTATGTCACGCAAACACCTCTCGCAAAACAGGTTCGAGAATATCTGCTCCTGTTCTTTCGTTCTCAGTTTCCACTCTTTTCTAGCATTTTTTCGTGATAGATGAACATATTATGAGTTGAACGGTTCAATCCGGAGCTGAATCGGTCGAGGTTGAAGGTAATTGAGCAGTTGCCAAAGTGACACCTTATCTTTGTGTGCTCCTCCGGTAATTTTTTTATGTTTTCACATTTTTCATTAATTTTTACGGAATAATTCACTCTTTTTAAGGTTGATCGACATTGTCTAATTGTTGGTTGTGTCAATAATCAGCTCAATCCTCTCATAAGTTTCATACTTTCAGTTCGTTATCGTGAAAAAGACACAGTGGTTCGACTCCGATTTTTTGTGTGTTTCACTCGGTTTTTCTGTTTTGAATCTTTGCCAGAGTACTCTACAAAGCTCCCAAAAAAGAGAAGACTCGTTCTCTTTCCAGGTATGGAATAACTAGGTATTATATTGTCGTACATGATTGATTCCTACCCATTCTATGCACCATCAACCTATCTCCCTTGCAAAGGCCGCCAGAATTCGCGTCCAGTGGACGGGCGGCCTGAGCCAACCCACTCACATAGGGGTTGATTTCCCATTCAAACTGGAGCAACTTGACACCACCGCTGGCCGCGTCACGTTGACGCCGAGAATAAATTCTCAAAATTCTCAACTTTTTTTTATGTCAAAATTTTTGGAAAAATGTACTTTTTAATATATGTTGCTGCTATAGCGTTTCGGCGAAAAAAAAATTCTCCGCCACAGGGGACCAACGCGTTTTTTCCCCGCGTGCAAGGTGTTAAGAAGTATTATTCACTGTCACTAGAGCTCGCAACGCTTCCCCTCCCCCCAGCCCTGATAACGGTTACTCCAACGTACTTTTCAGATGTGTGTCTCGTTGCTAACGTATGTTTTCTCGTCTTTCTGTTTGATAGTGGTTCGTATCCAAGTTTAATTTTCTCGTCTTTGTGTTCATCTACAGTGGTTTGTCTCTAGTTTGCTTTTCACTTATTCAAAACATGAAGTAGTGTTGGTAGATGTCGATTCTAATAACTTGAGACCATCAGTAGCTACGCCTCGGCAGAAATGCAGTGATAAGAGTGATGCAGATGATGATATTGTAGTGTAACTACAGTCCCTGGATATAATTTTTTGTAGGAATTTAGTTAGTTGTTATATCGAAAAAGTTGTTGTGTTTTGAAAAGAAATTACACTTGTCATCTTTTGTGCCAATCAGTGGTTTTCGAACATAATATTTTTGTTTTTCATTACATGGTAGGTATGTACATACCTGCCGTTACTCCTTTTCTCCTGGTATCTTATTTCTATAACTATTACAACAGTTATAGAGGACAGAGCGTCCAAAATCGTACTCCACGAGTAATATTGATGAAGTGCAATTTAAAAAAACCCGCGGGAATGAGCAGGAGGGACGAAGCTGCGCTCTAGCGACTGAGTGGTATAATATTGGAGGACTATGTTTTTCTTCGCCACCTAAAGGTTGCGCTGAAAGCGGGGGGCGATTTTTCGTCACGTTTTTTAACGTTGACTGAGCTTTCCTCCTATCTTCTTCCATGGTAGCATCCTCAGTTGCTCGCGCTAGTGTCCTCCTAAGGCCGCGGCTACGATAGGAGCGTCGAGCGAGCGAAAAGGGTCAGGTATCGACGCTCTAACAATAGTTTACCCTTGTTCAGGTAAGGGTGGCTACGGTGGGAGAGGTGACGCTTGGACGAAAAAATGGTCAACGCTCGACGCTCAGTCCCGAGTAATATTTTCTCTTGACGCTCAGCTTCTAACTTTCCCTGTCCACTTCTTTATCTAATGTTAGCACTGACCGATTTTGATGAAATTTGGTATGTAGGCTCCATTTGGGGTCTAGTTGTGTCCCGGAGATTTTGGTTGATGTAGGTCACTTCTAAGGGTTCAAAAATGAATTATGAAATTTTGAAAACGCCCTAACTCAAAAAATTTTCATATAAACGTATTGTTTTTCCTTTAATTTAAGATTCTAGAGATTTTTTAAAATTTTTTGAGACCACGCGGAGCTCTGTAGGACAAACCGTTCGCTCCCTACGAGAATTTAAGGGTTGGACGTACGATAAATCAGAAACACGAGTGTGAATCGCAAAAGAAGCCTAATCTCCGTTCAAAATAAAGCTGACCGAAATACGATTGAAGTTTTTCTTCAAGTTGGTTGGTGGTAACAATGGCAAAGCCGTGTTCTTTGCAGACGAGTGATCTATATAGAAATATAATATATCTTTGTGTAATAATTTGCAGCGTTTTTGGATTCTAGGTACCCTGAAACGTAAACCAACAAATTTTGAGGGAGGGGTAAAATTTTTTTTCTTCGTCGATTCCAAAGGTTCATTATTGGAAATAATAAACCAAAACAAGAATGATAAAATAGCAGCAACAATGGACATTCTGGTGTATTAGAAAAATCTTTTCGGGACTTCTTTGAGTTTGTGAAAAAGTTTGTAGTATTCTCCATCTCAATCTAAGCACATTAAGTAATAGGGTGAACTTCAAAACTTCTACACACACGGTTTATCAGTAAAGAACTTTTTGAAACAGCTGAATTATCACTTAGTGCAAGGAGCAAAAGTTGCATATTCAATCCTTTCACTTCATCTCGGTCTCATTTTCCTTGGCTTGAGTGGCAGGTAGAAGAAGGATGATTTTTTGGGATTGTAATACACATGGACACCTCACCAAACCATCCGCATTCTTTCAATCTGCGAACAGTAGTCACCTTGCGCTCCCCTTCCGCTCGTACTGTAGCCACCCCTCTTTGCTTGACTCTCGACGCTTGACGCTCGACGCTCCTATCGTAGCCGAAGCCTAACAGGGCCCGTGAGATTTTGGCACCAAAAACTCTCTATCCTCCGGGGGCCTGAACCAAATGTTCGCTGCAGCAAACTTGAAAACAGGTTGACGTGACGATGTTTAGTGACGCAGCCGCCAGCCCTCCCTCGATTTTCGCGGTGTTTTTTGCAGATGCTTCGCTCGTTAAGGCATTATCTCCTACAGTAATTTTTTCCCTTGAGTATTACTGGTGTTGAACGTTATATTATAGGATTATTATATTGTAGGGCAATATTATAGGATTTGACTTGAAATTTCAGAATCTAAAATTAAATAGAGCCTATTGCCAGGCTCAGGGTCAGGGTACTGGTTATCTGCAGTAGTGGCTATTTGTTCACCACTCAGAAATGTTATTCCTCTTGGTGTTGGATTGATGATGACAACCAGAGAGTTGTTGAAAGCTCTCCGCAAATAAAAAGTGATTGGAAACCACATGGGACATTTACTGTTTAAAAAAAAACCCTCTTACTTGAATAGGAGAGTAAGTTCAAAACCACAACATATTATTGTAATCAAATTCAGTAGATGAGCAAAGTGATAGATGCAACCTCTTGGATGCTACACACCTATCTGAATAATGTAACAGGGAGTGTACCAACTAACTGAGTTATTATGTCTTTGTATTATGAACTTTACGAACCTTTTTTATGTTGTAAATCCTTGTCAGCATTCCGATGCCTCTGTCATTGATGAGAATCAGTTTTTCAGCCAGCTTCTTCTGACAAGGAGGTATTTGCCGTGACATTTCTGAATTCACTGATGTTCTACTTTAATAAACGATGCACAATCACCACTAATTGCATATCAAAGGGAAACACACCTCGCTCATTGGCCTCGCAATAGCGTAGACATTGTTTCTGATGTGAGCAGGAAACGGGAGATACTGCGACCGGGATGATTGAAGTTTATCGCCGAATACTTCACAACACAAATATATAGGAGACTCACCCAAAGGCCGGAACATGATAAACCATAACTATGGATACTTAAATATCAGACAACAAACCACCATGGAAGCCACTGTTGGACTAGGCCCATGGGCGTGGCTAACTTGAAAACTTTCTGTAGCCCAAACATGGAAGTGAAACAATTAAAGGTTTGTTTGGACAGGCAGTCCTGAACGGTTCAGAACCGACCACGCCCCTTTTGAGGCGTATGGACAGCGCCAGAACCAGTTCGGGATTTTTAGTTCGGTGTATGGACAGCCAGTCCAGGACTGTTTCGAACTGGTTCTGACGGTTCGAGATTTTTTTCAGAACCACTAGTCCAGAACTTCTTCTTCTTCTTTTTTTAGTCCCCTCTCCATGGATTTCTCACTTGGCCTTCTGACTTTCTTGAGGTAACAACAAAGTTGTGTTTGATAAGAGCTAGGCTGTGATTTTTTCGGACAAGAAGATTACCAAATATTCATCAAATTGAGCACCATCATTGAAATTGTTCCATAGTTCCTTCAAAATACATTATTATACAAAATTTGTTAATTTTACTTGTTTTTTCCTAATTTGTTTTCTTCATTTTTTGGTTTTTATTTGTTGTTGAGAAAACTGTGATTCCTACAGGTATTTATTTATTGGTATCGTGAGCAAGTTTTCGTGACGATTTTTCAGTTTATGTGCCAAAGCAAAGACATGAAATTGTCAAAAGTGCCAAAATTAGCGCCAGATTTTCGGGGTTGCAAGTTTGGGATCATATCAACATGATCAAATCGTAGATCGCGTTTGCAATGTTCAATGTAATTGAATATCCGCACTGCGTTGGAGAATCCATGAGATTTTAATAGTGCATTTTTGTTCTTCTCTGAGAAAGTGCACTTCACGACGAGTGATCAAAAACTGAGAGGTAAGAAGGTAGAGCAGAATAATTCCGTCGAGGTAGAGTAGGTACCTAAAACAATTATTATGTGTGCGTCCAATGACGAATACACCTTGGAAGAATACCTCTAGGTGCGCACAATTGTGATAGAAATTTAATCCAGATTATACTGGTGTGTAACTACTGGTGTAGTCTACTTAGTTCCATTGGAAAGTTCATAACAACACCTCATTTCTTGTAATTGTGATTGATTTTTTTCAATTCCAAAATTGATAAAGCAGATGGTTTCATCTTGTTTTTGCTATAATTCATGCATGTCTAGTAAGCAATTTGCTGTGAGTTGTCCTTATCTCACCTGCGAACCTTCAGCCCAATTTCCTTCGATTTTATTATGATGAATGGATTCTATAATACCTACATATTTTGAGCAACATACTAAATAAAGAACCAAATATGCTCTTTTGGCGGTAGTTTATTTCGTAAAAAAAAACCGGGAAAAAAGCCTAGGTAGGTAGGCTACTTATGCAATATCAGAACAACTACAAATTTTATGTACTTTTTTGATAGATGATTAAAATGCAACGAAGTAAATGCGAAAAAAAAACAAATCCTGTGTTATCCTGATTTGATATTGACAAGAAATCAGCAGAAAGTTAAGTTTGTTGACTTGTTCTTCTTTCATTTTAGCTGTCACGACGAAGGACATGACGGACAGGTGTCAGTTGTAGTTCTGAATTGGTTCTAAACGCGTATGGACAGCTAGTGAGTTCCGAACGGTTCTCATCCCCTCCCCAGTCAGTTCTGTCTCGGACTAGTTCGATCCCGAACTGGTTCTGGACTGACTGTCCAAACAAACCTTAAAATACATGGTTTTGCCTTGTTACATGGAAGTATTCATGATATTTTGCCATTTTGTGTAAAACATCCATGGTCAGCAAGGACCTAGTATCCATGTATGAATCAGAAGAATGAAACCATGTTAAGTATCCATGCTAGAATCATGGAAGAAGTACACTACTCCAACATGGTGTGTCCATCAAGATTTAGCCAGCCCAAGACATTGTTGAACAACCGAACAATCGTTTTATACAATTAATTTATCCCATAGATCATGACCCATTAATTTATCCTCGATTGTGAAGATTAGATAGTAAATAGCGAACACGGAAAACGTTAAGATTCGTCCGGTGAGAGCGCCACGGATGAAGAGTGATCGATACGGAATTCATATCATTCGTCGAACCGGTAATAAACACCCAGATCACTGCATAACGCCTCCCAGTAGGTAGGACACCGTCCAAGACAATTTTCTCAACGATTCGTCCTTGCCGGTCTGAAGAGACCTGATGATTTCATCGGTACCACGTTGAAATAGTAGATGTACCTTATTCCATCTGGCCTCGCCTTCGGTGGCGATAATGATCTGATGAAGTTACTGGCATGAACTCAGATTTCGAGAAATAGTTGAGTGTTTTTGTGAAGTAGTTTTAGGAACCACATTCGATTCGACAAGTCAAGAGGTTTGTTATGGATTCCCGGAGGCTGCTCAAGAAAGTCATCACAGACTTCGTCGTTTTATCGGCAGGTAGGTGATTATCCTAATTATACTAACAATAATGAAGCGTTATCATGACATTGGGCGTTTAGCTCTCTCACCTCGCCTGTTAAAATATTAAGAGGGGGGTTTAAAATAACGATGAGTTTCGAAGAAATTAGAAATGGTGTGATTTTTTTAGTTCTATCTTAAATATCAGTCATATTTTAATGATGAGTATTATTCATAATTTAATTTTGATTTCCGAAATAAATCATTTAAATTTAATTAATTTAAATTAATTAACTTTTATCAAATTTAATTTGCATATTGTTTGTTGGAAGATAACTAGTTTCTTTTTAACGTTATTTTTCGCTCAAAACAATCATTATTTTTTGAACGATATTTCGTTTGCTCCATAAGAAACGTTGTCAAGGACCAATAAAATCGTTTAAAAAATAATAATTTGAAAAATGAAATTATTGTCCAATTAAAAGAAAATAACTAAAAAATTTATTATTGTTCCGCGATTCAAAAATTTTGATCACTTGATCGTAACCCACTATGAAAAATAATAAAACTGAAGTTCTGATCGATTCAGAAAATTATTTTTTAAATGTATCATCTTTATTAATTGTATCAAAATTGTATTAATTGGGCGCTGATTAAGAGATTCTATGTTCAAACAATGAGTAGTATGAAAGTAGTGGTCCCCCTCCACTCGCCCTTTCTACCATAACATTTCTAGAGGCATGGGAGCCTCGAATTTGAAGACCATTTTAAAATCCATGATCTACGATACCCAACATGCGAATGGGGTGTGCGCATGGGTCGGAAAAAATGTTTATTGTTATTTTTAATGTAAACTAGACCTCATTCTGAGAATTTTGACACCAACCGCAACCTTCTAGCGTGAGAAGACCTTTTGGTTTATTATTTCCAATAATAAGCCTATGTGATCGTATCGCAAAAAAATTTTATAACCCCCCCTCAAACTTTGTCACTTTACCTTTCAAGGTGCGTAGAATCCAAATTTGCAATGTCCGTCCGCCGTTCGCCGTCCGGGCCATAAAAGGCCTTAGAATCGTTCTAAAAAACCCGATCTTTCGTACATAGACTCCATTTGGGGTCTAGTTGGTCCTAACGTCGAACTATTCCGATCGCTCAATTCGTATAGAAGTTATGGGCAAATAACCAGCCAAAAAAGAGGTTTTTGCTTAAATATGCGTGGGGTGACATTTTCAAAGTATTTTTCTTCATGTTGGATGGTTGGTGGCTTTATAGACGATTATATAGAAAAATAATAAACCATTAAAATAATAAACCATAAAAATAATAAACGTACGACAAATCAGAAACACGAGTGTGAATCGCAAAAGAGGCCTAATCTCCGTTCAAATTAAAGCTGACCGAAATGCCATCGATGTTTTTCTTCATGGTGGATGGTTGGTGGCTTTATAGACGATTATATAGAAAAATAATAAACCATTGTGTAATAATTTGCAGCGTTTTTATATGATATTTCAAAGTTTCGTATGCTTATGACGTCACAGAGGGCTGGGTGGTCCCGCCCAGGCGATAGGGGCGCGTGACGTCACAAACATTCGAAACTTTGAAAAATCATACTCATCCAAAAATAGAACGGCTAGTGTCAAAATTCTCAGGATGAGGTCTACTTTCGATTAAAAATTTTTTAAAAATCAGGCGCGCCCCCCATTTGAGTTCATCCCTGCCGCCAATGGTGCTAGTCTGGCTCCAAAGTGGTAATGCGTCGTATTGTTGAACTTTCATCTGTTAGTTTTGGTAGACAATCCATCGAAGTTCACAACCTTATATTTTGTAAATATTATCCCCCCCCACTCACCCCCTCTCCATGCTAATTTCGATACTCTGGTAAAATAGTGTGCAATTTGGAAAATTTCTACATAACTATATTTACACTTCTGAGTCAGAGCTCGTTACCACTGAGCTAAGGAAGAAATATTCTGACATACCTTTGAAAGGTGGAAATTCACTTCTGCTGACTACATTAGAATTTAAAACGGCACTTTCTACAATGAAAATAGTACCTACTTTCGAGTAGTAGTAGTAGTACTCGAGTTTATGTACCCTTGTACTTAATATCTTACAGAAAGTAATATTTTCATTGTAGAAAGTACCATTTTAATATCAAATGTAGTCAGCAGAAGTGAATTTACGCCCTTTCAAAGGTATATCAAAACATTACCTATATTTACAATGTGCTATGTCAATGATTCATGTAAGAACGGCGGAGTTATGTCTATACCACTCTGGTTTCAATGTTCTTTATAGCCCTGAAGATGGTATAAATGGTATAAAGATGGTATAAATGTATAAATATGCCGAAACGTCGACCTAGGGAAGACAACAGCGGGCGACGATGAAAGGGTTCCCCCAGAAAGTCACCTGGCTCTAGAGCCCCCCCCCCTCCGTCTAGAGCCCCCCCTCCATCTAGAGGCCCCCCCTCCTTATCGAGCCCCTCCCCCTGTCCATAGTTATCAGGCCTCCTCCTTCAACTGGGAAGCATCCTCTGTTGCTCGCGGTAGTCTCCTTCTAATGGGGCCCATCAGATTTTGGCAGGAAAAACTCACTATTGATCTATTACATAAGTCGGCAACATCGTAGGCATCCACATCCTCTCTAACGCAGAACCACCACGCCTCGATCGCATTCTTGAAAAATTGGAACCGGGCTTGAAACCATCAGGAACATATCTCTAAGCTTCCCAGGAAATGCTCCAATATCCCCAGCACTTGAATGTCTGGGCGTTCCTTCTTTACAACATTTATTTCGTGGATTTTTGACCTGAGACCTCCAACGTTTGCATGATATACTGTTGTTCAGGGTTCCACTACTGATGAGATGGGGGGCAGTCAATAGAGTATTTTTGTATTTCCCGTGCTGACAAATGCGAAACGTGGAAAAGAGCCGCTAGCGCGAGCACTCGTAGATGCTAACTTTCCACGTCATTTTTTTCAGATCTCCTCCGTTAAATCGTGAAAAGTAAACTCCTGTAGTGACGTTAACGTGATGCTTATAAGTTAAGTTGGCAAGGTTACTTTGGCGGATTTTTACTCCTTGTTTATTTCAAATTTTGTTCCCCTTTCAGATAGGATATTAATTTTTAATTTTTCATGTTCCTAATATCATGATAAAAGTTATGGAAGAATGGATGGAGTCCATGAGGTGAGTCCATCTGGCAGAGTTCCTCCTCTGAGAAGGAACGTGAGCAAGTATTCGATGATTATTTAAGGTTTCTGCTAGTGAAAAAGCACCCCATTTCAGACATTTCCATGGTAGAAGAGGAAGTTCTTGTCAAACCCTAGGATATACCAAATCTGACTTGAGGATTCAACAATAATATTTTTCGATTTCTTATTAATATTATAAGAGATCCCTAATACTTTATAGATATTATTTATGTTTTTAAATTTATTACCTAATTATTTTTTATTATTATTGATGTTTTATTATAGATATTATTTAATAGTTATCAATAATCAACTGCATATATATTGTTGAGGGTTTTGACGGTAATTTACTGATTTTAGGGAATGTTGCAGTCCTGGTTTTGGTAGACCTGAATAAGTACGATTTGTTATTACTTTCCCGGTTTTATTGTTTTGGCTCTCAATTTTTGGTTTAAGTGAATTATTATTTTGTGCGAATTTGAGAAGAGTTGTCGTGTTTATTTTGTCATTACCCGGTTGTAACATATATAGATACCAGTAAAATGAATAAAGAACTATGATAGTACCTACCTAACAAATGATAGTAAAACCTATTGGAGAAAAATTGGAACCCTTATTAAATGAAACAATAATGAGAATTGAATTTAAATAACTTCAATATTAATCACGAAGTGGATAGGTAGTTGTAGGTACAAACAAATAGTCTTTTCTGTTCAACCATGGAAGAAGAAAAACCACTCCATCTACTCTGAGGTTATCCTCACGTAGCGCACCCTCGCGTAGAAAGCGAATTTTTTCGAACGCCAAAAGTTGGCTTTCGGCGTCAAGGAACTTTTTGCGTGTGGGAGTAGATACATGTGAAACGAAACGGCAAGTACAAAAATATTCTAATGATTCTGGTTTCAAGATTCCCTCAACTGTTACAGGAGTAGCGGTTAAAGGAAGCGACGAATTTCTGTTGCTCGTGGTGGCCAATTTAATTGAATTAGGTACTCAAAATCTGTCGGGGTTTTAAAGAATAATATGGATCAGACAACTTCGAAGCTATCGTATCTCGACTGACCATATCCATATCCATCACATGAAAAAATCGAAATTTAGTGGGAATCCGTGATAAAAATTTGTTCAAACGGTCGAACTCCTAGTTAACACAGGACCAACCTGGCAACAGGTAGTTGAACGGTACCTTTAGGATTATCAATCTGATGCCATTGAAAGCCATGGCAAAGCTTCAACAAAGATACCCAAGACTCTAATAGGGCACCCAAAGAGGCCTTTCTGAACGTGTAAGGATCGTATCTGCTCGGGAGGACTGTCGATAACTCACTTCTCAACCCAAACAAGAAAGAGTCACCAAGATAGACAACCCTAGAGTCGCCCCTGGTCCTCACTGATCCAGACTCCCTGTTTGGACTCCGGGATGAGTACGTAATTCTTTTGCAGGGTGCTATAAATGAGAAATTTGTAGCTATATTATTCCTCAGGGCAGATATAACTGAGTCAATCTCCTGATACTTCTTGTTGAGCTCTTCGGTAATATGAATATTCGTCTTGAATTTATTTAGAATATTAGACCCATCATATCTGGGACTCATCTCCACAGGTAGACAACCAACTAAAACCTGAATTCACACTGCTGTGCTCTGGCGAAGCGTAAAAGAAGTATCTCAGCTAATAGTATCAGAGAACATCAACAGTAGAGTTGTAGGCGCTCTTGTGACCAAAATCCACACAAAACTCAATTAATGAAACTAACTTAAAGAAACTAAATAAGAGAAGATGAAGACTAATAATGCTTGATATAAAGCAAGTAAAATTTGCTTCTTTCGGTCACTTTCGTGTCTGCGTTCTTCCCTCCCCCTAGTTTGCACACTCATGTGTTCGACCATGTAAGCTAATAGTTTCATTTATGCTTCCAGAGATAGCGCTACTGTAGTAAGCGGCACAGATCCCCCTATGAAGTAACTCTTCCTAATACTCATTCCATGAATGGAATCAGATTGGTTAGCCAGGTGGATACGTCGCAACATGGCTGCCCCCTTACAAATTGATGCTTCTTAAATGCAGCAATGGATGCTTTTTCGAGCAGCATACTATGGTTTTCTTCCATACTAGTGAACCCTCATTCGAAAAAATATTTTTGAAGTGTGAGGCAAATTTCCCATTGAAATTCCGAGGCAAAGTGGGAGGCAAATTCCGTCATGAAAATGTGTCCTTACAACCTTCATATTACAAAGAACATTCCTGGTTACCTTGGATCAGTCGTCATCACTATTCTCGTGACAGGTAAACAATCAAATTTATTTCAGCAGAAATTATCGACCTACCTACCTGTAGTATCGTCATTATCCGATAACTGCGACTGCCTTCATGACAAAATTCGGTTCTTGGTAGCTAAGTTACTCGAGAAAATAGCGAGCGAACTGTGAACTTGAGTTCACAAATCGATTGGTCCGATTGTATCGACCAGAAGCAATCGTGGGTAAGTTATTCACCAAACCTCGGGAGTAGGTAGTTTCTACAACAAAATGCCTCTTGGAGTTTTGGTATATTATTTTCAATAATGAACCTTTGGAATCGACCAAGAAATTTTTTTTTTTTTTATCCCCATTCAAAATTTGTTGGTTTACGTTTCAAGGTACGTAGAATCCAAAAATAGAATAAAAATTTGGCCGTCCGTCCGCCGTACGCGGCACTTTCCCACTTAGCATTGACCGATTTTGATGAAATTTGGTATGTAGGCTCCATTTGGGGTCTAGTTGTGCCCGAAGATTTTGGTTGATGTCGGTCACTTCTAAAGGTTGAAATTTTGAAAATGCCCTAACTAAAAAAATTGTATATTAAGGAATTGTTTTTCCACCAATTTAAGATAGTACCTATAGAATTTTTAGAATTTTTTGAGACCACGCGGAGCCCTGCAGGACAAACTGCTCGCTCCCTCCGAGAATTTAAGGGTTGGACTTACGATAAATCAGAAACACGAGTGTGAATCGCAAAACAGGCCTAATCTCCGTTCAAATGTTAGCTGACCGAAATGCGATCGATGTTTTTCTTCAAGTTGGTTGGTGGTAACAATGGCAAAGCCGTGATCTTTGCAGACGAGTGATCTATATAGAAAAACAATAAACCTTTGTGTAATAATTTGCATCGTTTTTTTTAACCCCCTTAAAATCTGAAAATTTGAGACTTATAAGATTTTTTTCGTGTTTTCGACCTTACACCATTAAAACGGTCAAAACTCCCTTAAATTACACTCAAAAATTAAAAATAAGGATACCGTTGGAAAGAGCGTAAAATTTCTCAAAAGATTGACCGTTGACCAGTCGAGAAAAACTGAACGCTAGAGTAGTATTTTATTATTAATTCAAAGCTTTTATTTATTTTCACCTGTCCCGTTGTCTGTCAGTCTGTTTGTCTGTCATTAATGGAATCTTGCAAGTTAAATTTGATCCACTTCCCGGTATCCGATTGAGCTGAAATTTTGCTTGCATGTGTAAATCGCATGACAATGCAATATTATTAACTTTCTGAGACCAACTTCCAATTCATAGAGGACCATCCTCCATCTAAAACCCCTACCGTACGTGAACGTTGCCGATCGGAGGGAGCGGGAGGCGGGAAGAGTCGGGGTAGGAGGAATCGGAGGCGAGAGGTTTCGTGGCGGCGGGACTGGAGGAATGGGAGGCGAGAGGTTTCTTGGCGGCGGGACTGGAGGAATCGGAGGCGAGAGGTTTCGTGGCGGCGGGACTGGAGGAATCGGCGGCGAGAGGTTTCGTGGCGGCGGGACTGGAGGAATCTGTGGCGAGAGGTTTCTTGGCGGCGGGACTGGAGGGATCAGAGGCGAGAGGTTTCGTGGCGGCGGGACTGGAGGAATGGGAGGCGAGAGGTTTCGTGGCGGCGGGACTGGAGGAATCGGCGGCGAGAGGTTTCGTGGCGGCGGGACTGGAGGGATCAGAGGCGAGAGGTTTCATGTTGGCGGGAGGGGAGGAATCGGCGGCGAGAGGTTTCTTGGCGGCGGGACTGGAGGAATCGGCGGCGAGAGGTTTCGTGGCGGCGGGACTGGAGGGATCAGAGGCGAGAGGTTTCATGTTGGCGGGAGGGGAGGAGTCGGGAATGGGAAGAGTCAGAGTCCGTGTAATATCCCCCCCCCCCTCCCAGCTTTTGTTTTTAGTCATAGATTAAAAATTAAAGAAAAAACCTTTTTTATAAACAAGCTTTTATTTTTTGTTAATCAAATGAACTGAAAAGTTGAAAATAAATTACCTCTAATAAGAAATATAACACTTTATAGAGATGACAACTCGTCTACCCAACATGAAGAAAACCATCGATCGCATTTCGGTCAGCTAACATTTGAACGGAGATTAGGCCTCTCTTGCGATTCACACTCGTGTTTCTGATTTATCGTAAGTCCAACCCTTAAATTCTCGTAGGGAGCGAGCAGTTTGTCCTGCAGGGCTCCGCGTGGTCTCAAAAAATTCTAAAAATTCTATACTATCTTAAATTGGTGGAAAAACAATTCCTTAATATACAATTTTTTTGAGTTAGGGAATTTTCAAAATTTCAACCTTTAGAAGTGACCTTCATCAACCAAAATCTTCGGGGCACAACTAGACCCCAAATGGAGCCTACATACCAAATTTCATCAAAATCGGTCAATGCTAAGTGGCAAAAGTGCCGCGTACGGCGGACGGACGGCCAAATTTTTATTCTATTTTTGGATTCTACGTACCTTGAAACGTAAACCAACAAATTTTGAGTGGGGATAAAAAAAAAATTTCTTGGTCGATTCCAAAGGTTCATTATTGAAAATAATATACCAAAACTCCAAGAGGCATTTTGTTGTAGAAACTACCTACTCCCGAGGTTTGGTGAATAACTTACCCACGATTGCTTCTGGTCGATACAATCGGACCAATCGATTTGTGAACTCAAGTTCACAGTTCGCTCGCTATTTTCTCGAGTAACTTAGCTACCAAGAACCGAATTTTGTCATGAAGGCAGCCGCAGTTATCGGATAATGACGATACTACAGGTAGGTAGGTCGATAATTTCTGCTGAAATAAATTTGATTGTTTACCTGTCACGAGAATAGTGATGACGACTGATCCAAGGTAACCAGGAATGTTCTTTGTAATATGAAGGTTGTAAGGACACATTTTCATGACGGAATTTGCCTCACGCTTAAAAAAAACTACTCTAGCGTTCAGATTTTCTCGACTGGTCAACGGCTCATCTTTTGAGAAATTTTACGCTCTTTCCAACGGTATCCTTATTTTTACTTTTTGAGTGTAATGTAAGGGAGTTTTGACCGTTTTAATGGTGTAAGGTCGAAAACTCGAAAAAAATCTTAAAATTAAAAAAAAGTCGGATTTCAAGAGGGTTAAAAAAACTCCGAGTCTTTTTTTGTTGCAGATTAGTTGTAGAAACTCCCGAAGTTTGGCGGATAACTTATGGGACACCGAGTATACTAATCAATTAGTTATCGAATTTTCGACGTTAAACTTTTAAAAAAGATAAATCTCAAGATTCGCACTTGTTCACGGCTATGAATGTAGAGTTGTGCAATGTGTTGGATCATCAAAAATTAACTTTCCTCGACCGGGGATCGATCTCCTACCGTTCCGATTCTGAATCGGAGCTCCTACCACTGAGCTAAGGAAGCGAATGGACAGAAATGCGAAGAGGTCGCTGATCACAACAAATGGGTGTGCCAGAATCTTTCTCTATACTGTTAGGGAGTTGAGTAGGTACTTCATGGATTATTATTGTTACTGTGATAAATCAGAGTTCTGTTCTGGTCTTGATGTGACGTGTTTCTGTTTCCGATAATAGTTGATATTGGTACAGTTCTAGGGATCCACCGAAGATTATAACACTGGTGTCAGAAGTGGGATGAGCGGTGACAGAATGCAAATGAGAGTAGTCGAAGATGCTTTGAGACATATTGAAAAAATGGTTACTTATATCGTTGATCAGTATTTGAAAGTTTGTGCAATGGTGATAAATGACTTCACGAAGGACAGTTTCCAGACAAACGAGAGGCAAACGAAGAACAGGGAGCCTGGAAGTAGCCAGTGCACGCTGATGGGTACCTTAGCCGAAGCTCTAAGCTTGGCCGTGAAGCTGGAGGTTGAGCAAAATAAGAGGATTCTGCAGGGTAAAGTAAGCTCAAAGAAGAAAGATGTTGGTTGTCAGCAGGCAGCGTGTTGGAGCACTCAAGCCCAAGCGTCAAACAAAAGGCTGTTGTCATGCTGGATATGTGATGGTGCCGGTCATATTGCGAGATATTGCACCTTTCGGAGGAGCGTCCGACGTACACAGCCTTGGTGGTCGGCACATTTGGAATGTTGGAGTTGTGGCGAGACCGGACATTTACGCCGTGAATGTACAACTACTGTGGATGGAGCGCTGCAAGATGGAACT
Source organism: Apolygus lucorum (assembly GCA_009739505.2). Lineage (NCBI taxonomy): Eukaryota > Metazoa > Arthropoda > Insecta > Hemiptera > Miridae > Apolygus > Apolygus lucorum. The sequence continues at coordinate 90,015,151 of CM019167.2, forward strand.
CGTACTAGAGCTCTGTCGAGGCAAGTTCAGATGAAAACGAGAGAGCAAATAGGAGAGGCAGGAAGTCAAGAAAATGAGAATGGAATGAGGAGATCTGAAGAGGAAGAACGTCGGAGTCTGTTAAGTCCTTGTAAGGAGACTGATTGGAGAGAAAATAAAGAGGACATGGAAACGAAAGAATTGGAATATGTATCAGACCATTTTTGCCTAAGATCAGTTTCTGAAAAGGTCAAACAGCTCGGGTCTTGTGAAACTGAGAACAAAGATGACTCAGAAATTAAAGTAAAGGATAGGTTAGAAGGGAAGCATGAGGTGGTATGTTCGATACAATGGGGTATTTCGGTCAATTTTTTTTATTTTTTTTTTCAAAAGAGTATGGCTCAGGAATAACGGTAATCGGGTCTGTTCGTCGAGAAAATGTTTTTAAAAAATCAGAGAAGCTAAGGAAAGTTGAAGATTTGAATGGTGTGACGTAGCTAGCCAATCGTGACGTAGCTAGCCAACTGTCTTTGAAAAAGTATCCATGCACAGAAACCCCTCTTGGATACTACAACATTCTACTCACACACGCGCGCGGGGCTGTCCGCGGCGTAGTCCTTGCCTAGTGTGTGTGCATTTATAGCGGCCCGCCTTTTTCAAACGTGTTATCTCTTTAATTAATTTTTCTACCACATGTTATAGTATCATTGGGCTAATAGTTGGTGTATATAGGTTTTCAAGGGTGCTGAATCCAAATTTGAGGTCAAAAACCTGAATTTCCGACCCACCGAAATACCCCATTGAAGACGGATGGAAAGTACTTGCTGAAGGAAGAAGACATACAGAAAGGGAATCAAAATGAGAAGAAAACGCTGGAGGTATGGAGCAAGTTGGAACTGATGAGACGCATATGAGGAAGGAAAAGTACAGCGAAAAGCAGCAGTGGGAAGAGAGACAGGAGGGTAAAGGAAAAACTGGGAGGGACCAAGCTGGTAATGGCTTATCCCCAAGTAGACTGGAGACTGGTGAAGGAGCGAATGTTGAGCCTACAACTTGCTCTTGGCTGTTCGAAGATTCGGAATATGGAAAGACCATGAAGATTAACAATCCGAAAAAGTACAAACAGATATTGGACCAAAGAAAGTGGTACATCGATAAGGATGGGAAAGTCGTCCAGAAGAAGAACGCGTCAACGCACAAAAAGATTTGGACCATGGTCCATCAATGAAAACCAACTTAGCGTTCGGAGGTTTTTAGACGGCTCTACAACTCAGGAAAAAGAGGGGAATAGTGTTAGGGAGTTGAGTAGGTACTTCATGGATTATTATTGTTACTGTGATAAATCAGAGTTCTGTTCTGGTCTTGATGTGACGTGTTTCTGTTTCCGATAATAGTTGATATTGGTACAGTTCTAGGGATCCACCGAAGATTATAACAATACGTTCCAATTTTATGTAAGTCTTACTAGGCATAAAAACGCACCTTAAACCCTTACTCCTGTTTACTTTGAAGACACACTTTGACTACTTACATTATGAATTATGAAGGTGTTTAAATTTCCGAACAACAGATTGCCAAAAATATTGGAGAAAGAAATGTTTTAGGTGTCACATCTTTTGGGCTAGGGATTGGGATTTTCTAACCAATAGAAATGGCTTAGCGCTAAACAAAAGTGGAGACGTTCAGTTGTGAGGTCGGGATTTTGTGAAAGCGCTGGAAGTCGTCACTGATAAAATTCCTGAGTAGAGTTTTAGTGTCTGAAAGGCATCATCAGTAACTAGAACTCCGGAGCGGCCCGAGGGTAGGTAGTAGGAACTCTCTACTAGAGAGTAGTAGGAACTCTCTACTAGAGAGTTCCTAAAGATGATTTTGGCATAACGGCGAAGCTAAGGGCGACCGTAGATCACCTTCTGCGCATGCGCAGAAAATTATGGCGATCAAATAACGTCCGAGCAAATAACAGCGAACGTTCTGGCCGCTAACTTACGGCCATCTTGCTAACGTCGATGTGCTAACGGGCTGCCGTTAGAGCAGAGTGAACCTGACATGCCGGTAACAGTTTTGCAACCACCAACATCAATTTCAAAACAAAGCCTCACCTCACCTCATGTTCCCGATTGTAAGGCAGATCAAAGCTAGGAACAACGAGAACATTCAGTGTTAGTAAAATTACAAGTAAATTTTAGATATTTTTGTACTCTGTTAACAGAATCTGATGATGCATGTCAGTGGGGAGTTAGGTGTGAAATTAAACGTACCTTGGTAGCTTGTCTTTATGAAAAAAACGCTCTTTATTTTCTAACCTATCCGAAGTCATATTTCAGTTTCCGAGTAGCTGTGTGCATTTTTTCCGTATTTTGGGTTATTAGTTTTGTTAATTAAATGATTGTGAGAATAAAATTGATACATACGTATATAATTTCTGGTAAATATTTAAAAAATAATATCCGATCGTCATAATGAGTGGTTTTTTGACGTTTTATTATTTTTCGAACTGATTTTTTATTAATTAATTATATTAATTGATATTATTATTAATCAATATAACTACGTAGACACTTTATTAAACCTAGTCTAGAAAGTATTTCCAATGGAATTGAGTTTTTGACAACCGAGCAAATTATCAACAGAATTTTTTATATCAATATTGAATGATGATGTCCATGTGACAGTAAGTGAGATTAAAACAATAAAAAATAATTATATCGTCATTTTCGGAAATTGTTAGGTACCTTAAAATTAAAATAGTTGAGTTAAAAAATAGGTAGTTAATTTTTAATTATTCTATAAAATGTGTAGGTACCTATCTGCATAAAAACTTCCAAAAATTAAGAAAAACCCTAAAATTGATCATTTTTGCTCAAATAATCACGCTGATAGTCGTATTTTATACCAACTTACCTTCTTTTACCTGAAAAACTATTTACCACGAATTTATGATTCTTTTAATATCCGTAATCGACGTAGTTAGATGACGTATGACGAGATAGATGAAAATGGTAACATGAAATTGACTTGATATTGAAATATGAATGTGAAGGTAGAAATAACTTAGGTTATATTAAATCTTACGTTTTATTGAATACAATAATATTATAATGTTCATTCAGTCTTTTAAGTTAGGTACATGAAACTTTACATGAGTAAAATAGCGATTCATCAATTTTGAAGAGATATTGGGTTGAGTGAAATAAATATATTTTGTTCTGAAAAGACATCGGGAACTCCGCAATGTTCGTTAGTAGGTAGGTACTCGTTTCCCGGAATCTGGAACAAAATTATATACCGCACACAATTAGGGATTTTGTTATTCTCTTCTCACTCAAAGTAGTTGAAAATACCAATAAGTCGGTAGGCTATGTGTGAGTACCTATCACAGTAAATAACAATACGATTCCTTACCTTGTAGTAAGATAGACTTGGCAGTGAGAAACGCCCGTACTCCGAGAGCCGCCGTCTTCGTGGAACGTTTTCGACGTACGTCTCCAGCACAGTGATCATATCTTCAGCGGAAAGTAGACCCGCAACGTACTAACTCATAAAATGATCCATCGCGAACAAACACTTCGACAAGATGTACTTGAAATAGCGAACAACGAATTTGAAAAACGAAGGCAGTCAACAGTAGAGAACTGAGAATCTAACGGCGAAGCCAGAAATTCCTGTCTCTTTAACTTTCGCGTCACTTTTGTCATCGCCGTAAAATAGTTCAACATCGCCGTTATTTTCGCTAACGTTCATCTAGGGTTAGCATCCAATTTGACTCGCCCTAGACAGATTCATAACGGCGATGCCTGTAACGTTCGCCGTTGAGCAAGATGCAGTTTAGGAACTCTCTAGTGGGTCAGAACTTGGGGAACGGGTCAATTTGGATGACAAAATGGTTGTTCAAGCTTAGAGCCACGATCTAGATTCATGTTGCGAATCTCAATCTTTATCTTGTTTAGAACTGTTGATCAAATGCAAACTTCTAGAACGAAGCCTGTTATTGTTATCGTCTCTCTGTTGCAGTTGCCTTGCCAATATTACTGTTTCGTTTGTTTGGAACTCCCCCTACGAGAGGTTTCTTCTGCAATGATGAAACTATCAGATACCCTTTCAAGGACTCAACTGTTCCTAATGTTGCTTTGTACTTCGTTGGCCTAGGGCTTCCAATCATAGTGGTGAGTCCTTATTGTTTGTTATCAACTTATATTTATACCTACTGTTCGGTACCCATGGAATTTCAGAATTTGATCTTCAGCACGAGTACCGTCAAAAGTTACACTTGCCTATTTTTTCTTTGGTGACTTTGGCAGGTCAGCAATGGATAGGCGACAGAAAACTGCAGGATGTCCTGTGGAGTGATGGGGGGAGGAATAGGAACTTAGATCTCTGAAGTCGCTGATGTCGAAGATTTCGTTCTATTATGAGTGTGTAGTTTCACTAGAAACTATTGTAAGTACCCTGCCTCAATGATGAAAAAATGACCAAATATGCCTTAAAAAGCCTTACTTTATTCATTTTTACTTTATCTCTTCTAAGCACATTGTTGTTGGCACAAGTTTCTTACTCACTACGCTATCTAAATACATACAACTTCAATGGTTGAAGAGGAGTGTCAGCAACCAAAATCTAATGAAGAATGCAATCTAGAGTTCAACAGATTTGATCATCGCCAAAATCGTAAAACTATAAATTGCAACCGCAAATAAGAATGTAGAACATAGGTCATAGGTTCCTAAAATACTCACATTGATATTGCAACAACAGAAAAAAAAAACGCTGCTAATTATTACTCTATGGTTTATTATTTTTCTATATAGATCACTCGTCTACAAAATCACCAACCATCCAATATGAAGAAAAAAAATCAAAATCACCAACTATCGATCGCATTTCGGTCAGCTCTAATTTGAACGGAGATTAGGCCTCTTTTGCAATTCACACTCGTGTTTTGATTTATATATATATATATTTAAATATAAACCCTTAAATTTTCGTAGGGAGCGAACGGTTTGTCCTACAGAGCTCCGGGTGGTCTCAAAAAATTCTAAAAATTCTATAGAATCTTAAATCGAAGGAAAAACAATACCTTTATATCAAAATTTTTTGAGTTAGGTAGGGCGTTTTCAAAATTTCAAAATTGATTTTGGAACCCTTAGAATTGACCTACATCAACCAAAATCTTCGGGGCACAACTAGACCCCAAATGGAGCCTACATACCAAATTTCATCAAAATCGGTCAATGCTAAGTGGCAAAAGTGCTGCGGACGGCGGACGGACGGCCAAATTTTTATTCGATTTTTGTATTCTACGTACCTTGAAACGTAAACCATCAAATTTTGAGAGGGTGTTAATTTTTTTTTTTTCTTGGTCGATTCCAAAGGTTCATTATTGAAAATAATAAACCAATAAGGTAAAAAGTGCAAGAGGAAGCAATTAACTAATATCCAAGGTTTGCCCTGAGAAGCATTCCTGAACCAGATCGGAATCAAACCAGAACCAATAGAACTGAAAAGGGGAGGGGATAGAGGCGTCCAGGACTTCAGTGCCAACTCCAGTTGCCCGAAAGGTCTTTGGACTAGTTCGGAACCCCACTCAAAATGCGGCTTTTTTTACTTGGAATTTTCTTCTCATGATTTTGACCCTCCTGCACTAAATTGATCGTGATTTCCTTAGTTTCCATACAAATTCAAATCTAATTACACAGTTCGTTAGAGATCGTTAAATAATTAAGTTAAGAAGAGCGTTAAATCCATAGGATGAGCTCTTGGTGAAGTCAGAAAAGCTCACTAGGGTACACTAGGGGGTTTGGTACCTCAAACTTGAAAATTTGTCAATTTCTGGTTTTTTAACACATTCAGTGCGGCTGTCCCGGATCCGGGACGGCAGCTACCCTCCAGCCATGCGTCTGTCCCGGATCCGAGTCACTTAGGCTACCTACCCTTTTGTTGTTATCGGCCAGTATAAGGTTCACGCACTGCTTCAATCGATTTTGTTTTCATCTGTAGGCGGGCTGGAGAGGCTCTGAAGTGTAAAATAACTTCAGTTTCAATGTTCACATTGAATCGCATTTTCCTACATCTACAATGCCAGAAAATGTGACTAAACGCAAGAACTCAAATCAGGTTGGCTGGAAGTTCCCCGATCAATGGTCCGCAGTGAGTGTGTTAAACATTTTGGTGATTTTTATTGCTAAAACTTTCAATTATCATATTAAATGTATTACAGTGTAAAAATTATTTAAGCTATAAGATTATTTATAATTTTTCAAGTTCATTGAATGTATATGTATAAATTAAGCTAACATTATGGCTGTATGAAATCTCAATGCCATTAAATAACAAGAAAAGTCTCTCCGTTGGGCTTCCTTTGAAGGAAAAGTTGTTGGAAATTAGTCATTGCTGAAATATTGCTGATTGGTGTCGGGACATCGTGTAATAGTAGTTCACCAACAACCCATTAAAAAAAACACACTAAAATGTCTAACAAACAGAAATTGACAAATTTTGAAGTTTGAGGTAGAAGGACTATCATAGTATACAGTTTTTTGAACCGATCAAGAGGGTATCAAATGGGGACATTTTTCGCTCTTTCCAACGGTGTAATCAGCCATTTTATGCTGCAAAGTGAAAAACATGAAAAAGTGGCATTTTGAGCAGGGAAAAGTCCTTAATGCTTGGACGTTCCCACCCAGAAGATTCGAAAATCGTTAAATGGTCGACAATCAATTTATTAAGGATGTGTAACCGTTTAGAACTGGTAAAAAAGAGAAGACACTCAGGAACTTGTACTAAGCCGGAGTTGGGAGAATTATCAATCAGTAATCTTATGTGATAAACATGAAAAGTCTACTGCGCTTATCTTGAACTAATAGTTGTGACGAAAATGTACAACCACTTATACTGGTTCTAATGGTTCTGGACCTTCTCTGAACTACGAACTTGCAGTTCTGGACTCCTCAGAACTGGTTCTGAGTTTCTCTGGACATGCACAAATGGGCGTGTCCAGTTCCGAACGCCTCGGGACTGCTTCTCTGGACAAACCTCCATTGTGCCACAGAAAACTATAGGAGGCAAATGGGTAAACATAGGCATTTAAGGTTATGTCTGACTGGTGCATTGAAGGCGTCAAGGTTAGGCTAGAAAGATGCGCAACAAGGTACTAGGGCTGGTAGGTAGGGGAGCTTTTAGCTGTGTGGAGGAAAGATGTTTCATGGTCAGACCACAGCTAGTAATGAGTGGGCTTGAACTTTTGGCAAATCCCCTACATTTCGGCAACTACTGGAGTCCTTGTCCTCCTGTTTAACTTGTACAATGTTCAATAAAGTGTTTTTTCTATCAGGATTAAAATAAATTAATAAATAGACCAGGATGATTTGAAATGCTGTAAATGGACGACCATTGGCTGGACGGTGGGGTAAACTCTCAAAAAATAACTGCATAACTCACTAATAAAAATTAATTTAAGCAGTGGAGTTATAATTGGTTTTTGAGGTAGTTGTAATGGAGAAGTCCGTGTTGCATTCACATTTATTAAATCAAGAAAAAAATGAATTCTACAAAAAATTGAATATTTTCCTACTCTATCCATACTTTCCCAGTCACAGTATTACTTTAAATTCATTAATGTATAGCTTACAAGTAACGCAGTACATGAAAGGAAAAAAACAGGTGGATATAAGGTGAAGAGAAGAGGGCTGAAGAACGAACTAAATACGAACACAAAATCCCGATTGGTTTGGAGGAGATGCGAAGTGAACTCCACGAATTCAATTTTAGAATGAGCAGGTTATGAAAGAGGTTTCAAATGGGAGAGGTTTTCTTTTCGACGGGACCCCTTCGAGCCGTCAACTTCCTTCCGAATGCATTCCAACTGTTGGAACAGCGGTTGGTTTGATCCGTCAGACGATTCGTCCTGTAGGAACAGCAGTTAGGCTACTGCGCATGCGCCAGTTGGTTTCCTTCCAACTGCCGTCGCTGTAGGAACAAACCTACAGGTTCACCACTCACAGACTGACACCTGCCCCAGCAGTGGTCTCTTGCTGGTCTATCTATTCTAGAGCCATCTGTGTGGCAATAATAACGGTTTCAACGGTGTCAACTTGAATTAATCGTGGTTTCAGTCCTCAGTGCTTTTTATCTGAAAGGTTGTATTGAGATTTTGGTACTTCATAATTTTCTTTTATAACACTTTGCACTTCTAACATGTTTTTGTTTACTGGAATGTCTTAATTTCTTTCAGATGTGTGTCACAGAAATAATGCTAGCCCATCAAAGCACTGAACCCACAACACCAGTCTATTTGTTTGGAATGAGGATGCCTCTTTGGCTTGTAAAAAGTTATGAAATGGTTGGAATCTTTTGCTTTGGAGCTGCATGTTCACAAATGATAACAGATGTTGGAAAGTACACTATCGGCCGACTGCGTCCGCACTTTTTTGATGTTTGTGACCCCAGTGTTGACTGTACTGAGTCTAATTATTCTTATATAACAAACTACACTTGCCGGGGCTCATCTTCGAAAAAACTCAGAGAAGCCAGGTAGACCAGCCTCCTCCTGAAATTTTGTATTTCCACTTGTGCGACAAATAATTATTGTTTAACAATGTTTTTAGGCCACCCTTAGTACATCTATACAAACCTCTGTAATTTATTTCGGGTTGGTTTTATCTGCTGATGTGTCCATCATTTGGCTCTTGTCAGACTAACAAAATAGTTTCGATCCAAAAATTAATATTTTTACAACTGAGTTCAAAGTCAAATTGGAAAACTATTATTCGATAGATGTGAAATGCTGATGTCATACCAATCAAATCGTTTGTCTAATCTACAAAATGTAAGCATTCTCTTCTACCTTAACCTTCCGGTACCCGCGCCATTTCGCTTTTCAATTCACACCGCGTGGCGGCACCCATGCCGCCCATGAAAATGAAGTTTTAACTGCCCAAAGTCATTATTGTAAAGGTTGTTAACAGCTGTGTCAATATGCTAGGTAAACCACCTGAATCAAACTTACTATAATTTTATGGTTTGTATGCTCATAAACAAAATAAATAGGTACCTACCTAAAATCATAAACAGCCAACTTTTTTCAATGAAATCGACATGATTGTTTCCTCAACCAAATTACCGTTATCGCAGTACAGATGGGTTCTATATTCATTAGCAGTCCCAGGGAGGGAGGAGGGAGCAAGTAAAAAAAGCCAATCAATCACGTGCCGCTCCTTATTCTACTGCGCACTAGCCAGATTGCAACTGATAATGCTGGCGCGACGTTTGACTCGGCAAGGTGAAACCAGCGTGATCTCTGGATAAATATAGTAACTAACAAATAGCAGTAGATCCCGCCGTCCGGGAATCAAGAATGCGCGCGTAAATACGAAAACTAAGGTCGAGGCGGCACGGGTGCCGCCTATGCGTGTACCGGAAGGTTAATTAAATTACGTGATTGATGTTAGGCGTGAGTTCTCAATACTTCCCGAAAAATGTATACAAACATATTTATTAGTGTTGGCATATTTTTAGCGAAGCACTTCAAATGTTCACTCAAATATTACATACATTTTCCCCGTTCGCCTCGAGAGATTTCCCTAATGAAACTATTTTCCGAAGCTAGATAAGCGAACCACTGTTTCATGCAAGTATATTGAACAGTTTGTGACATTCAAAACCAAAATTTTGGGTATAGTGCACACTTCTGTAAAATATTCTGTGCTTATCATTAATGAATTATAGTTATATCGTATTGTACAGTAACTAGTAGATACGTCCGTTCACTTCAATAGGGTGTATAGTTCACTGGACTTTCTCATGCAATTGGTTGAGATTTGCAGTTTTACGTCATGGTGGTCTCTCAAGATTATTGTTTGGGGGGGTTGGTGGTCACGAACGATTGTGGCCTCACGGAATTGTATTCAGTCTCAACGGATTATGATCTTGCGGGTTAGTGGTATCGCAAGATTGTAATATCTCAGGATTGTGGTCGATGTCTCGCTGGACCATAGTTTACACGTAGCTTATACCCTTCCCTGTACAGGCTGTCCGAGAAAGATACGGCCCAACTTCAGGGGTCGATTCTATAAGGTATTTCGAACAAAAATGTCTCCTATTAGTTTTCTTTTAACCCCTTGTTTTAAATTTAAAGATTCGTATGTTGAACCTTGTCTCTCTAAAACGATTATAGCTCCCTTAGTTTACGTGGAAATTCAAATCTGATTACACCGTTGAAAAGAGCACTAAATTTCCCGTAAGATGAGCTACAACAGACATTGTTAATCTCGCATCTAGTTAGAGTTTTTCTAGTTCAAACTTCAAACTTGCAATTTTTGAGTTTTTGAGCAGACGTTTTTTTTCTGTTGAGTGTTGTCCTCCTTCACCCCAGATCGATCGCATAAGGACGCCCAAGTCTTACTGTGGGACGTCCTAAAAATCCGCTAAATCGAAGTTGGTTCTTACCATGCATAAACGTGTAGTTGACATAGCTTCGATAGAAAAATGAACTTGACAACAAAGAAGGTATATGTTTACAACAACACAGAGAAGGAATGCTGAACCATGCGACGAGGAGGATTGTGGATCAAGTAACAGGAAGGTATCAGGCTCTAGATCGGCAGAGTTTGCACTACCAATGAGGACCGTGATGGTTCGAAAATCGGCGCTTCGCGCCTCGAAAACCGGATTGTTGGAAAAGGCGTATGATCGGAGTGTTTAAAATGCGCGTGACACTTTCGCGTAACGTTTTTCGGATGGTTACCCTTGGGCAAAACATGTCCCATGTTAAAATCCGCGTTCAAACACAGATTTCTCCCCTAAATTCGGTTGTCAAATATTTTTTGATTATACCATTGGAAACCTGAGATTTTGAATATGTTTTTGCTGAAAACGGCATCGAATGGGTAAAAATCTCTTGAGAATTTCGTTAAAAAAACTCAAAAATTTCAAAGTTTTAAGTTTTGATTAGAAAAACTCCAACTATATGTGAGGTTAAAAATATTTGTTGTAGCTCATCTGACGGGTTATTTAATGCTTTTTTCAACGGTGTAATCAGATTTGAATTTCCACGTAGAATACGAAAAAAATCTTTAAATTGAAAGAACAAGGGTATAAAAGAAACTTGCCAAGAGACAATTTTTTGTTGGAAATACCTTGTAGAATCGACCCCTGAAGTTTGGCCGTCTCGGACAGCCTGCATACACAACACGAAGTTACCGAATTTTGTGAGTTGTGGATGTGCTGATTGCAAGTAATCGGACCACGGCAGTTTTCATTTGAAAGGCAGTAAAGTGAAATATTTTTCTAATACCAGGATTACCAATTAAAGCAGTATACAGCATTCAGCAGGTTGTATACATGAATCCAATTCGATGAGGACCAGTTGAGCCGTTAGGCTGGTATCAGTTCACGAATACAAATATATAAATAAATTTCCCGATCAACGCACTGATGAAAATCGATTCTGACATCGGGACCCTTCGTGTGAGGACGATGAAAAAATGTCCATAGAAACCAGTCCTGCCGTTTAGAAGTTGCTCACTTTTGTAATAAAATAGCCCTTTTGGCAAACATACTCGTAGTACCTATTTAAACTTAAACAATTTGGTGAATATCGGTTGAGTTTGGCTGTAATCAGACAGCAAAAAAACAACAATCAGATTTAACCTTCGAGATTTTTGTAACCTCAGATTTTTTACCCCTAGTAGATTTCTTTTATAACGATGCTGGATAGAGTGATAGGTCGGATGTAAAGATAGGATTTAAATCAGAGGTTTGGTTACCAATCCGACCCCTCTGTCTTTTTCTGTTCCGGAAATTGTGATGCCAGCTTACAACGATAATAATCTGACAGTCTTTTGAGCATTGTTATAAACAGAATCTATTGTATTAGCATAGATGAATCTATTATTTAGATTACCTACTCCATTGCCGGTACCTACCTACGTTAAATATTAAACTTAATATCAATAATTTAGAAGAATTTCTCATCTGGTATTCGTAGATATAAAATTCATACTAAATTAATGATTTTCGTACTAAAAACTTCTATCATTTGTATGAGTGAAGAAGAAGCAATTGTCCTACCTCTAGTAAAAGCTCAGTAATATTTAGAAAGTAAATTTTTAAAACCTTATTTACAGTGATATTTCAATATTCTATGTTGACTGAGGAATTAGAAACTCTGGCTAGCAGAGTCATCCTTTGAATTGGAATAGTCTTATTCGTTTTTCGAAAAAATGTCTAATGGTTTTTTGAAAAATTTGCATTAACAGATCCTGTATGACTGGAACTTTTTCTGTAGGTAGACCTATTGGGAAAGTCCTGTGTTTCATTCTTTCACGAAACTGATAAATATTTAATTTAACGTTGATGTATCTATTGTTTTCAGGCTTTCATTTCCTTCGGGTCATTCCTCATTTTCTGCGTACACAATGGTTTACCTGGCTGTAAGTATATCTACCTATCTAATCAACACGAGTTAAGGTGGGTTCACAAGCGTCCGACTCTGCATTCTGCCCGCTGATTGGCCAGGAACAGACAGAAACAGTCTGAGAAGGGGGGGGGGGGGGGGTAATCTTGTTGGAGAGACACTTTTGAGAGGGACTGTCCGCATCCTAAAAATTAGATATTTGACGGAAAGAGTCGGAGAGAGGGTGATAAAAGTGGGTGGTGGGCGGTGGAAGTGTCACAGGCAAGACGTTAAACTGCGAACGTGGTGGAGGGCTGCAGTAACTGTCACTAACAGCATGAGGCATGGTGCGATGCAATCGCCCATACTGGCTCATGTCTGGATGAGCAGTCGAGGGCACCTGGGAGACCCAGAAGTGGTTTCAACTCTGGAGGGTGGGAGACGCTCTTTGGCCATGGCGATGGCTATCTCCTAGGGGAGTAAACCCGGACAGAAAATCCATTATCCTGTGAACTGCGAGGAGGCACTCCCCCTAACAGGTTGGGCGATAGGCCAACAACTCATCCCTGTAAAAATTAAATCGTTATGAAACCCGAAGAAAACAGAAACCACCGGACTGATACCAACCGATCTCGACCCATGCATGGAAACGGACAGAGCAGGAATTCGGACCTTAAGTTTGCTACATGGAATGTACAAACTATACTTCAGACTGGGAGGATGAAAGAGATCACCCTCATAACGACCAAGTATAAATATGACTTAATGGCAGTTCAGAAGGTAAGATGGCCAGGTTCTGGAAGAATAGACAAGAATGATTCTTCTTTCTTTTATAGTGGACCAAAGGAAAGGACTGGTTTATACCACGGCACAGGATTTTTTCATTTCTGCCGCAATGAGGAAGTCGTTCGTCTGTTTCTAATCAATTAGCGACCGCTTATGTAAAATAAGGCTCAAAGGTAAATTAGTAAGGGATGTAGTTGGTATTAACAAACGACCCAAAAATGTGTGGTTTGATGAAAGTTGTGAGAAGGCTATCAAATCGAAGAACCAAGCAAGAGAGAAATTGATTCAGAGGGAGACACGAAGTAACAGTCAACTGTACCGTGAACGAAGAAGGGAAGCCAAGAAGATTATTCGTAGGAAGCAGAGGGATCATGAAATAAAGAAATTGGAGGAAACTGAAAAGCTGGCTGAGGAAAATGAGAATAGACATTTCTTCCGAAATGTCAAATGGTTCAAGAAAGGGTACCAGCCCAGAAATAATTGTTGAAAGGACAAGAATGGTAGAATCATTGACGATGAAACCCGAATAATTCCCAGATGGACTGAGTACTTCCAGGAATTGCTGAATAAGGAGCCAGTGCAGATAGAGCAATTTGATGAGTTTTGTGGCCCTCAGCCACAAGTGGATGAGCCCTCACTAGGTGAGGTACGAGATGCCATCAGCAAACTGAAAAATAATAAAGCGTCTGGAGAAGATGGGATTGTGGCAGAACTGTTAAAGAATGGAGGAGAAAAATTGGAAAAATCATTGCACTCCCTCATTCTCCTTGTTTGGACCCAAGAGAAAATGCCTGCTGACTGGTGTACCAGTCTGATAGTTCCAATACACAAGAAAGGTGACAAGCTTGACTGCCGTAATTACAGAGGCATCTCGTTGTTGGATGTAGCATGTAAGATACTGTCCATTATCCTCCTTCGACGAATCCAGGGCTACAGAGAAGAAGCTCTTGGAGGCTACCAATGCAGTTATTGCATGAATGAAGGAACTCTCGCTCAAATTTTCATTTTAAGGCAAGCTGCTGAAAAATTTGTAGAACTTGATACCGATTTGCACGTATTGTTTATAGATTATCAGCAAGCATTCGATGGTCTTAGCAGAGTAGGGATAATGCACACGTTGAAGAGAAACGGGATTCCTAAAAAGCTGATCAGGCTAATCGAAATTACCCTTTAAGGAAGCACTTTGAAGGTTATGGCTGGTGACCGCTGCAGGGAACCCTTTGAGGTAAGCTCGGGCGTCAAAAAGGGAGATTAGCTATCAGCCACACTGTTCAACCTAGCTCTGCATGAGGCTGTCAAGAATGCAGATAAGAAAGGAACAATTGTCGACCGAACATGGCAGATTATGGCTTATGCCGATGACATTGCTTTATTGGGGCGAAGTCTTGATGCCCTGCAGGAGGCTTTTGGGGTTTTGCATGAAGGGGGAAAGCCCATGGGTCTGCGAATAAATGAAAGTAAAACTAAATACCTCAAGATATCTCCCCCGAGCCATGTCCGGCGGGTGCCCAGAGGGTGACATTAGGTTCTTATAAGTTTGATGAAGTCAGGTCCTTCACCTATATGGGGAGCTTGGTCACGAGTAGAAACCAAGTACAGGATGAGATTATGCTCACGAATAATGGCAGGCAGCCGAGCATTTTATGCCAATATAAAACTCTTCAAGAGCCATGTGATCTCCAGATTAACGAAGATGAGGCTATATAGATCCCTAGTGTGGCCTGTGGTTTGTTATGGATCGGAGGCTTGGACCATGCAGGCTGAGGATGAGGCTAGACTGCGGATATTTGAGAGAAGGATTATAAGAAGGATCTATGGAGCAGTCAGAGAGGGTCAAGGGTGGAGAGCAAGACAGAATACAGAAATTGATGAATTATTGAAACATGAAGACATAGTCCAATTCTTCAAAGCTGGGCGCATCCAATGGCTGGGACATGTCGACCGCATGCCAGTGGAGGCCTGCCCGAGAATGATGCTGTGAGCTAGAATGGAAACTAGAAGACGAATAGGTCATCCTCTGAGTCGCTGGCTTGATGATGTCTTGAGGAACCTCTGGGTGGTGGGATTGCGGAGATCTTAGGTGGGTAACCATGCCCGGTGGCAGAAGGGAGTTTGGGAAGCCAAGGGCCACATTAGCCTGTACTGCTGTGTAGTTAGTTAGTTAGGTGGGCGGTGGAAGGAGGGAGGTGGGGGTCGCGATAATGCAATGATAAGCGCGTCAGAAAACGGACGCCTGTGAACACCCAAACGGAATGTCGGAAAGAGTCGCAGAGTCGGACGCTAGTGAACCCACCTTTACCACTAGGTTGCTACTGGCTTAAATTAATGTTAGCGCTAGAGAAAAATAGTGACATTTTCGGACGACCTGTTTATTTTGTTGCAGTTTTATATTCAAGCTCGTATTCATTGGAAGGGATCAGTTTTACTAAAACACGCTGCTCAGCTGTGTTGCATCCTCATCAGCTGGGCTACAGCTCTGTCAAGGGTTAATGACAACAAGCACCATTGGAGTGATGTGACTGTTGGCCTCATCATTGGAACTACAACAGCCGTGGTTACTGTGAGTACAATTTCATTATTCAAGTGCCTTTATTATTTCTAATACCTACCTTGAACTAGTGAAACTGATTTTTCAGTTATTTTTCAACCAGATTCGTGGGAATAGTAGTAGCATACCTTTTTTTTTTAAACTGAATAAAACGCGTTGTATGACTCAGAAAGTTAGTAATTTGGTTTTTACAATGTAGGTATACTACTAAAGTTTTGTTTTACATAGTTTTGAAGATGAAATCACTTAGGTGACGTCCCCCATTTTCAATTCATTGAATATACCGATTTCTGGCGTTTGTCATGACTCTTTCAAGCATAGCAGGCGTTATGTTGGAAATTCCTTCCTGATGTCGTTCTTTAAACCTTAAAAAATCCTTGAACGGTTCACAGAAACACGGGATTTCAAAAAACCCCATCGAAAAAATCACAAGAGCAATCGGCCCTGATTGAGTTGAGGTGTTCTAGGAAGTGTTCCCTCAAAACAGCCATCGATGCTCTTGCGATGTGTGATGTTGCACCGTCTTGTTGGAACCAAATTTCCAAAAAACAAATAAATCCTGTAACATCCAATAACAACAAGATGACTGTTATGGGGTAACACTTCCCAGAAGCCTCATCTCAAGCAGGAGCGATTTGCAGTGGCCGGATCTCCTAATCTGTCCCCTTATGATTTTCTCTATGGGGGTTTTTCCTCCCTGCACTGAGTTAAAAGCGAAATTGACTGAACAAACAATTGACAAAAGGGCTTCATCTGAATGAGTTAGTAATATAGTCATTGTGAAATCACCCAAGAAATTCCGTGTGTGTCTAGACTCAGGCCACCTATGCTGTACAGAGTATGAGATTCCTACAATTCTGTATATTACACCAGAACTCAATAATGGGCTATTCTTCTCTGTTGTCGACACCAAAGACAGATTTTGGATAAACAAGATGGCTCTTTTGGACCCCATTTGGGAGATATCGATGGCTCCAGCTTCCATTTGGCATAGCTGTGGCCATGGATGAGTAAACAACTCCGCCTTCTTGAAGCTTTTGAAGGGAGGAAGGACATTATCATAATCCAGGATGGTATCCTTGGGCTGGGACGAGAAAAAAAAGGAACCAGAAGTCTCTAGAAACCTGTGGCTTCTAGAAATGTGGCTTTAGAAAATCTCTTGTAGCTCGCGTGATTCATGAATGTCAAGTTCAAAAAGACAAGATAAAACGCAAGCAGAAACAAGTTATATACATGGGACATGTGGTCAGGAAGAGGAGGGCTTGAAAGCTGACCCAGAGACCCAAATGAAGACCCCTGGAGACGTTCACGAGCTTAAAAGTTTCATGTTATTCGTAACCTACATGGGAAAATTCATACCTGGCTCTCAGCAACAAGTTAACCTCTGCTCCAGCTGACAAGAAGAATGTTCAATGGCGGTGGACTTTTAAATGCCAGCAGGCTGTTGGCGAATCAACAGTCTTATTACGCAAGCACCAGTCCTAGCATGTAATGACCCTCAAAAACCAGTAACGCTGTGATTGGGTGCCTCAAGCAAAGGTCTGGGCGACGTCATATACAAGATTGGGAGATTGAGAAGGAGTGCCTCAGCATCCTCTTTGCAGAGTATTTGGTCGGAGGAAAAGGGGTGATAGCTGTAAGAGACCATCGCCCCTTAGTAAACATATTCTCGAGATTCCTTCTCAAAGACGGATGTATAATGGTTACAACGGTTTGACCTGAAACTTTCTCACATCGAAGGAAGCCAAATGCATATTGCAGATCCACCGTCTCTTGCTCTCCCAGAACAAGCTCAAGCAACATTTGGAAGGTCTACAGCATACACAATATACGAGCTGGAGACACTAATCAGAAGACATGAATCTAATACAGGTAAGCTTACAAATGGTCAAACAGGAAACAAATCAAGATGAAACCCTCAGGCAACAACAATCAAAGACGGCTGGCCCAAGCACAGAGAGCACTTAGCAACCAGCATACAACAGTACTGGGTATACCAAGATGAAATCCAGGATGGAATTATGTTTCGGGGAAATCTGATAGTGGTTCGTAAGTCACTGCGCAGAGAGTTTAGGGCAAAACTCATTGGTACCTACCTCATAGGGCAAAATGTGTGTATCTGCAGGGCCCGGAAGATACTATTCGGGCCTCTGATGTCAGCTGAGATCTTTTTTATCCTGTACTGATGATAAAGACTCGAGGCAACAATAACACAAGTTTCAGTAGTAGTATTTTGCAAATAGCAATCTACTTCTTGTTGTTGTTGTTGAGTCCTGTCTTTTTCAAAAATTGTAATATTCGTGAGAGAGAAAAAACACTTTATTGAACATTGTAGAAGGAATAAAGGTGGACAAGGACTCCAGTAGTTGTCGAAACGTAATGGATTTGCCGAAAGTTCAAAATGAGTTGCCAAAAGTTCAAATTGATTTAAGCCAAAGGGGTTTTTTTCGAGCGTGCGAGCGTGAATGTATGAGGCGTTAATCTTGTGGGTTAATGTAATATTGATAAGTCTGTTTTTTGAAATTTTTGATTTTTTAGATTTGGATCTTGAATTTTTGCATTTAGATAAATGTTAGGATTACTTGGTGTAGCAATTTGTGTGAGCTAGGTAAATTTTGTTAGAAAAACAGCATTATCAACGTTTTGGGTCTTTACAAGTAGTAGGCACCTATGAGGTCTACCTAGAGTACATTACCAATTACGTTCCATTGATAAAGCTTGATTTAGGAGAATTTGGAGTAGATTGCTCAGAGTGGTGGATTATTTGGATATAGGTACATAAGTTTGATGGTGATGTTTCTTGAACTATTGATGTACGGGAGTGATGGGAGCGGAGAATAATCTATGTTTATAATGGCTTAATTATTATTTGTTTAAACATGCAATATCAAATATCATTCTTTGAAAAGAATTTACTTTGCAGTTCTGTTTATCGATAAAAGAAGAAATTATGGGATTTAGAAAAGAATGTGGGAAGGATGAAACGTACTTACTGTCAAAAGTACGGCATTGTGACAATATATATGGTCTAAGACGTTCTGTAAGAAGCAGAGGGAGTCGTGTGCCTTCAGTCACTTGGTCATAAGGAAGTTAGTACTTTTGTGTTAAGTAATGATAATACTAGTCCTATTCACCATTGTGGGATTTTGACCCTTTTGTTGACAGCAGGTCTTTAACCAGCAAAGTACTATCAGCATAGTTTTCTGCAAAGTAAACTACTCGACTACCATGAGAGATTGGTACGCGAACTACTGACCACCGGTCAAACAACCAGTGCAGAAAACGAAAATCATGAAAAATTATTGTGTATACTTACTAAGTTCCTTAAACTTGCTCATCTAAAGTCAACATCAAAGTATCTAAAAGTTACGCATTGCATCAAACCCCTAAAATAGGTACCTATACAAATAAGCCTGAATCGTTTTTCAATTACGTGAAGACGAAGATGTATTACCAATCTATCTTCAATCTAGAATGCATTTTGTACGTGCTTATTATTTACCTATATCTCCTGAAAAAGCTCAAAGGTGTGCTTGAAGGTCGGTTGATGACCACTGGTTGGCCAGGAAGACTTTCTGGTCCTGTCAACTACGTATTTTAACTCTCTTGTCTATTATGTTGGTACTCAAAAGAACTCGTGACAATCTTCCCATCTGTTCCTATCAAGCTACAAGCACACTCCACTCGTCATTTGTTTACAAAATTCAGGCTCTGGCTTTTTAGCAAGAGGGATTCGAGTTGAAGGTGTAGAGGTACTAGGAATGGAGTTGATCATAAATCGAAGAACTTTCTGGAGTTGATTATGAATCAAAGAAATTTCCGAAACAGAAGAGAAGTGAGGAGCAGTTCAGTCTGGATTCGTTTAATATTGAAAGATCTATTCAGTTCTGGATGGATCTTCCCTGTGACGAGAGAGGTTCCTCGTGCATACGGAGTGGTCAAGATATGGCTGGATGATTCCCGATCCGGCACCTGTTTCTACTGCAACGATGCAGAGCTCGATCGCAACCTGGCGCGAAGTAACGAGAATACAGGGTGTTTACAAAAGGACGCTCTTTTTGAATTGGCCGCCATTTTTTTGTGGTTGAGTTGGTAACATTGTTGTTATGATATCTGTTATCTAGTATCACTCCGGTGTATTATTCCCTTTGGGGAACACAAAATCCTCACGAAATTCAAGCGAGAGAAATGCATCCAGAGCGTGTGACCGTCTGGTGCAGATTTTGGTCAGGCGGCGTTATCGGCCCTTATTTTTTCGAAAATGGGAGAGGGCAGGCAGTGACAGTTAATGGTGAACGCTATCGTACCATGATTACTGACTTTCTGTGGCCTCTTCTTGATACAATCGATATCAACGAGCTATGGTTTCATCAAGACGGAGCCCCATGCCTCAGTGCTGCAGAGACCTTAACACTGTTGCATGAAAGGTTTCCAAATCGTTTGATTTCATTTCGAGGAGATCAAAATTGGCCGGCAAGGTCATGCGACCTGACTTCCTGCGACTTCTTCCTATGGGGGTTTGTGAAGTCTCAAGTGTACGAGAGAAAACCTCACACGATCACGGATTTGAAGGAAGAAATTCGGAGAGTCATCCACGATCTCACCAGGGAGAACTGTGGGGCAGTCATCGCCAACTTCCTTAACCGTGTCACAGTGTGCCAACAGGCCAGGGGAGGTCACATGAATGATATAATATTTCATACTTAAACGGGAGGTTCTCCTGAATCCAATGATGTCCTTTTTTTGTTTTTTGTTTAAATTAAAGTGTTCATTCGGCATTTTTAAAAAGAGCGTCCTTTTGTAAACACCCTGTAGTTGCCGGATCGTGGTTACGTCCGCCGTATTCAGACCTCGCTGGATCTATACCTTTTTCGAGTCAAATTCAAGATTTTTCGAGTCAAATTCAAGATTTTTCGAGTCAAATTCAAGGTTTTTCGATTCAAATTCAAGGTTTTTCACATCAAATTAAAGGTTATTCGAATCAAATTCAAGGTTTTTCACATCAAATTAAAGGCTTTTCACATCAAATTAAAGGTTTTATATTTCAAATTAAAGGTTTTCATTTTCAAATTAAAGGTTTTCATTTTCAAATTAAAGGTTTTGTAGTATGCGATTTGGCTCAACATTCAGATGGCGAATATTTGTAAGGGTGGCTAGTTTGCGCAAGCAGAAGGGATTAAAAGGTTGTTAGGTACTTCATTATGTGCAGCGAATTCCTTCGTAATGTAATAATCCACACTCCGGTCGCGCGTTTGCCGTATTGCAGCCCAAAAGTTTTCTTGGATTCCGTTGTAATTTTGTTGCATCATGAATAGCGATTCTGACGAGTCATATTATAATGTCTCCCGCCAACCTAGCCACCAAAGAATTCGTATTCTAAGTTCCAGTGAAACGGACACTTCTTTAGACAACGCTGTGCCGTCTCGTGTTCGTCGACCTAGAGGTAATTATGAACAGTATTCGAAAGACCAAAAAGTGATGTTTCTGAGGTTGTACGAGGAGGGTCGGTCCATTAAAGAGGCTGCTACAATATCAGGTTTGAAGGTAAACACTGCCTACTACCTAGTTACGCAGTACAAGCGAAATGACAGCGAGCTGGTAATGCGACCCAGAGGCGGTTCACGCCTTACGTTGTTAACACCCGAGGTGCTTCAGGCAATTGAGGTTACAACCGAAGAAAATCCAGCACGCACGTTGAAGGAAATTCAGCGCGTTCTATCTTCAAGAAATGTAAATTTGTCAATAACGACCATCAACAAAGGGTTAACTTCGTTGAAAATTACGCTGAAACAATCACATAAGGAAGTTGATCGCATGAATTGTAACGCAACGAAAGAACAAAGGAAGGAATATGCCACAAGATTCAATACGTGGGCACCAAAGGGAGAGAGGACACATGGTTTTCATTGATGAGTCCGGCTTCAATTTGCACCTTCGCCGAAGTCAGGCACGTTCAAGAAGGGGTTCACGCGCTGTGGTTCCTGTTCCAACCGTGAGGGGGAGAAACACTACTCTGATCGTGGCCATGAATAACCAAGGCATTGTGCACCATAAAATCTTATCACTTGGGAACTGCAATGCAAGTGAATTCTGTATATTTTTGACAGAGCTAGTCGCAAAGCTCCCCGACACAAACAGGTCCTACTTAATTATGGATAATGCGCGTATCCATCACGCTCATATGGTGAAACGTCGGATTGAAGAACTCTGCGTTGATGTGAAGTACCTCCCTCCGTATTCACCCCAGCTGAACCCAGCCGAGAAGGTATTTTCTAAAGTAAAATTATTTGCCAGAAATGTTCTCAGCGAAGGGCGTAATGAGCTTAGTTTGTGCGACGTAATAAGTCAAGGTGTAGCAACAGTCACCAGTACCGATTGCGCAAATTTCGTCATGGACATGATGCTAATTCTTCCAGAGGCAGCAGCAGGCGTCGATTTGCATTGAACTTATTGTGAAAAGTCAAACTACAGTTCATACTTTTTTTCTGTTCCCAATTGTTTCTTGTCAATACCACCTCTTGAAAACGTTGTTCTATGTAATATTTATAGTTCAAAATCGCTTACTAAATAACCTTTAATTTGAAAATGAAAACCTTTAATTTGAAAATGAAAACCTTTAATTTGAAGTATAAAACCTTTAATTTGATGTGAAAAGCCTTTAATTTGATGTGAAAAACCTTTAATTTGATGTGAAAAACCTTGAATTTGATTCGAATAACCTTTAATTTGATGTGAAAAACCTTGAATTTGATTCGAAAAACCTTGAATTTGACTCGAAAAACCTTGAATTTGACTCGAAAAACCTTGAATTTGACTCGAAAAAGGTATACTAGGAACTCTCTAATGTCTCACCAGTGACCAGTTAGTTAAGGACTAGGATATGTAAGAATCTCCTATTCTCTGAAACCTAGTCTTATTGCTCAAAGTAAATTCCTTCATGCCTCCGCTCTTACCCTTCTTTTCCTCCATTCATCTGCAATAAGTCCACGTTGGTCTTCCAAAAAATCTCTATTGCAATTTATTTTTATCAAAAGGTTTTGAAGGGAGTAATTCCCCCTCTTTTTTATATGGTAATTTTAAGACATGAATGGCTCCGTGATTGGAATAAAAAATGATAACCATAAATAACATTTTTCCAGGCGACGTTTTTGTCTACGCTGTTTCCAGCAAAGAATAAGATCGACTCGTTGGAAATGACTGCTAAAAGCTCATCGTCTCACCAATCTATGATTGATGATAAAAACCGTCCCGCTGTTGAAATATAAAGTGCCTGCGTTAAGATTTTACAACTCGGTGAAAAAATTCCCAGTGAGAAGCAGTTTGAAGAATCGGATTTTTAACTCAACCTACCATACTATTAAGGACAAGCTCTCGCTTGATTGTAGGCTCGTTTTTACTATATTTCTATAGCTATTTCTAATACTCAGCGTCTTTTCATCATCGAATTTCTTAGTTACCTATGAATGAAATTGTACTTGAACTCCATCAATGCTGCTTGTATTATTATCTTGACTTGTATAGTTAGAACTTGTAGACTTCAGAGGGTTCAGAAGAAGGACCTGCAACTCCACACCATGGCTGGAAAGATTTTCATTATTCATTCAATACACTTCACACCTATGGCTAAACCATACTTGATGTCTGGACACTTATTGCGCACAGTGGGTGGATAAATCGTGCGCTTATCAAGGAACTCGAGACACCCAACCCTCCAAAGAAACCTAACAGACAATAATTGTCTATGCAATTATTGCATAGCGTAGAAAAGTTGAAGTCGTATTATTCGACCACATGTACAACCCACATACATACATGTATTCCTATATGTACAAGGATTAATTTGGTCTTATATAAGTACAATTATTTTATTAAAAGAGCTCCAATTCTATGTTGTTCTCTTTTTTTCTTCAATAAAATTGAATTATCAGTTTTGAAGGAGTAAAATCTAAACGTAAAAATGAAAATCGTTTAAAAACCAAATTATGTTTGAATGACAATTTGGCGAAATTTTTAACCAATTGATTGATTCAGGATTCATAAGTGTCTCTGTTCTTTTTTTCGTGCAATACATCAAGGGCGTGAACAGTTAGCCTCACAGTAGGTACCTAAGTTGTCTCAGTCGATCTTGAAAATTGTAATCGATTTGTAACCGTAAATGTGTCTTTATCCGCCACTGTTGCTCTAGGACGTTCAATTTTTCTATACTAATTTTACTTTAATTAATTTTGTTGTCATTTTTTCAAATCACGTTTGCATTAGCTTTTAAAATATAAACCAGTTACGTGCAAAATAATGTTTCAAATATAATCTATGTTGTTTTAAAATTAATATTTTTTCAAAAATTATTTTTTTAATCTCAAGCAAAGTTGTAATTTTTAAAGGTATTTTGTACTTACCTTCTCCAGTAATCCACCTACCTCCTTTTTGACCGACGTCGAATTAAGTATCCAAAAACAAGAAGAAGAAGGTCTCTTATTTCGTGTGTCATCCACGATTTGTATTTCCAATTTTTGTTATTCGTATCAATTTGACAATTATTCAATTAGGGTTTTGAAATGATCAAGGGTTATCATGATGTGTAGTTATTGAGGCTATGTTTCATTCAACTTCAACGATCATCTTTGGGATACAATTTCTTGAACACAAAACCTTTTTGGTTTAGCGAAACAAAATTTCATCGATCGATATTTTAGTATCGTCGATATCATCAGACGGAGAGCAAAATTTCCTCTGAATCTTGGAAGCTTGTGAAAAGTGAACGGTCAATTGAATCAAGGAACGTGTTAAAACGCTGCAAATTATTACACGAAGGTTTATTATTTTTCTGTATAGATCACTCGTCTGCAAAGAACACGGCCTTGCCACTGTCGCCACCTACCTACCACGTACCTACACCGATCGCATTTTGGTCAGCTAAAATTTGAATGGATATTAAGCCTCTTGCGATGCACACTCGTGTTTCTGATTTATCGTAAGTCCAACCCTTAAGTTCTCTTAGGAAGCGGACAGTTTGTCCTACAGAGCTCCGCATGGTTTCTAAAAATTCAATACTATCTTAAATTGATGGAAAAACAATACCTTTATATTGAAAATTTTTGAGCTAGGGCCTTTTCAAAATTTCAACCCTTAGAAGTGGCCAACATCAACCAAGAGCTTCGGGCTCAACCCCATATACCAAATTTCATCAAAATCGGTCCATGGGTTCTAAGGAAAGTGCCGCGGACGGATGGCAAAATTTTTATTCGATTTTCGGATTCTACGTATTTTGAGGGGGGGGGGGGGGGTAAAAAAAATTTTTCTTGGTCGATTCCAAAGATTCATTATTGAAAATATTAAACCAAAATAGATGTAGTTTGAGAAATCTCTGTTTTTTTAATTCCTCAGGAGGTGTTAGCCTAACATATCGATACCTTAAAGCACAAAGGAGCTATGTCCATCCACCATCCACATTTTTTATTTTTTTTTAATTTCAGAAAAACTCAAATTCAACAAAACTATTATTGAGTTTTCTTGACGATAATAGCTTGAAAATTTATTGAGGAAATTAAAGAGTTTAGTGTAGTAAGCCATTATTGTAGGAATTGTGCATTGGTGATAATTTCTTTTGCGTTTTTCTCAAAACTCCGTTTTTGGACATAGCTGCTTTGTGCTTTAAGGTATCGATATATTACGTGTGAAACAGAAAGCAATCGAAAAACTCCAAATTTTGTCTCCATTTGGTAAGGCTTCCTGTCTGTATAGGCTTCACTAACTAAATTGGTTGAAGTTTTAACTAGTTAGAGACCTCTCTCATGACCTCGTCCTTCGAACAGGTAGAGCTTAGATGTTGAGCTTATGTAAAATTCGTTTTTGTGCAGATAAAAGTTTTGTCCACCGGACCTAGCGAACACGTCGAACTTTTGTTATGGAAGATGTTATGCTCATTTGTAAAGGTTTACTCTTCTATTACTTTCTGACAACCCCAATGTCTACTGATTTGTAGCCATCTTAAATTAATTGTTGGAAGTTAGTCGTATGTTGCTCACATCGGGATCAACAGGGTTCATCTCAAAATATTTTTGTCTGCATTGATGGTGTTCGAGGGCCCTCGAGTTCCTATAAATAAGAATTGACCTACTCCAATATTTCTATTTTTATTTATTTTTCTTTACATTCCAATCTTCCATAGTTTGTAATTGACTGTTTTAATGGTAGCTAATTGCTTATAGAGTTCAATAATATTTTTTTATATTGCGTGCATAGCTTTTTCTTTGACTAATAATGTACCTTTCGCACCTGGACCACAAATGTATTTCAAAATTGTATTTAAGAGGACGATCTCTACTAAAATGGTGTTTTTCGTAAATTGTTTTTTTTTAACCATCTGGTTTGGTACCTTGAACACAATAATTGTTATTAGAGAGTTTTTGCACGCCACTAACGTGCCTGTGGAACCTTTTCACAGAGCGTGTTATATCCACGGAACCCGTGATCTTGATGAAACGTGGACAATATTGGTGATGATCTTGCTGCCAATTTTGGTGGAGTCTGTTTAGAATCCCTAAACGTGGCTAGCCCGTGACTAACCATTCTATTTATAACAGTATATTTTTTTTGTCAACTGACATCATTTGTCTTGCGTTACCAAGGCAACATAACATAAAAAAAAGTGTGGCTCCAGTCACTTGGGACGTCAATGACAGCGGACCAACATCTTTTCCAACTGGCTTTGAGCGGGTGCTCGGGGCAGTTAGCGACGTGATTGCACGCTCTAGGTTGACGTTCACGGGCTCATTAAGCTGTTGGCTGCAAAAACTCTCTAATGCAGGTGTCCACATAACGAATATGACGTGGAGAAGATCAATTCTTGGGAAAAGTGTTCAACTTCGAAAATACTACCAATGAACAGAGATATCGAGCTGATTCAGACAGGAATCAATTGCACGTACAGCTATCAATGGATCAAACTAACAAGCTATAGTTGATCTAAGTAACACATTTCTCTTGGTTTCAATCATCTGTTTTTCGTAGACATGAAAACTTTCTGACCTTGCAAAGTGTGACAGTTACCAGTTTCTCTTTTCTTCCATGGCCGTTCAATTAGCAGTGATGGCCATGAGTAATAGATTCCAAAAGGCGATTTTGATTCCAGAAAATATCAGTGGTAGGTGCAACATTGGCTGAGTCCTGAGGGGTAATTTATTTCCAATTATTGCAGCCATTGCTTTGTCTTTACATACTTTATTATGTTGCAACCTCAAGTGCATAGCCATTGTCACTAGACTGCTTGAGCTACCATTTCTGGCGAAGGATGGAGCCTCAGTGAGTGCTTCAGAAAGTAGTAACAAGTTGGCCTCACAAAATAGTCTTTACCCCAGGGAATCACTGATGGTGACGGGAGTAAATGATTCATTACCGTTTTCTTCAGTGGAGAAAGCTCGAATACAGTCGAATGTACTGGTGGCTCTTAGGTTTCCCCTGGATGGGAACTGATTGAGGCTAGGCATTTACCAAACATTTCTATTTAGGTAGGTGAAAGCACATTAGTAATAAGGACTATTTTCTACATAATAATGGTCGGTTGTGAATAATGACAACCAGTTGAGAAGTACAGTAAAGCTCATAGTAACATATTGTTGAATTGGATAAGAGTAGAATAGACACTTGATTTCTCGTTCCTTTCCAAGTTCGTAGTATCACTAAATATCTTGACTCCTGAAAAACTGGAACTGTGATTAGGTAAGTTGGGAATGCATCAGTAATAATGAATAATAATAATAAATAGATCAACAATAATAATGAATGCATCCTTAGATGCCTATAGTAAATAACCAATGATATTCAAACTTAATAGCAATGCAAAAATAAGCGGTTGGTCATTTCTCACTTGACTCACCTTTCCACAGCTTCGAAAATCATTTTTGGGTGTAGGAAAAGGAAAATTTCTAGAACAAAATTTATCGGTGCATTTGAAAATGAAGCACGGTGACGTTATTATGTAATGTTACCAAGAAAACTGCAAACACAGTCAACAGGAACGATTTTTAATTTGAAATTATCACCATGAAAAATGGTTAAAGTTATGAGCCAGTGCAAAGCTGCCAAGTACCAAGAAACACTGAAGCGTGACGTCAACAAGCACCAATTCGACTTAGAGAACTAATTTTCGGCTGCCATGAAGAAAACTTCGTCATATTAGCCCTTCATTATTCACGGCCAATCTGACTGTTCGTGCCAAGGTATTTTTTGTTCCTCCACAGAGAAGGCTGGCGGTCCTGCACTGTCCTTCCCAGTACACAGAGGAGAAAGCCAACGTTAAAATGGCGTGCAAGCATTTTTAGGCTGCCTCCATTACTCTATATTGCCTTCATCTTGGGTGTGTGTACACTAGCGGCGGGTTGGCAAGGGCCGCATCGCATCGGGAATATTGCTCTCTAGGCGGATTTTTCTGCCAATGCGCTCCGACCCGCCCTGCCCCACAGCGCCTCTAGAAACTACAACAAGCAGGAGGATTTCTCTTCATCGCTACATTTCCCATGTAGGTAGTTTTTCACGAATAATCGAATGGTATTTTTTCGACTGATTATTTTTATCGATAAAACTTGATATCTTATGATGTTGGAGGGAAATGATCTTATAAGACATTAACCCTTGGGAACGCGTGGTGTCTCTCAGATATGAGGGTGTGACTGTTCAATGAATTGCACTTGGAAAGGGAAGGGCGTGAAATCTGTGGATTTTGGTAGCTACATCATCAACTGGCTGTTAGAGGTAACGCACACTAGAGACTACTACTAGACAGTTCTCGTCTATTGTTGAGAGCCAGTAGAGGTATTTTACTTGAATGGGAGGTGTGCTCACTTACGAGCAAGACAGGTAGACAACAGAAATGTCAGCGGGCTAGCTCGACGTCCGAGAGCTTTATTGTTGACCAACTGTCCAGGAGGGATTAGTACAGTACAAAAGCTTATGAGGAATTAGTACCTACTGCACAGAAGCTTATGAGGGATTAGTTCTGATTAGTACATATTACTACTTAGAAGTGACTGACATCAACCAAAAGCTTCGGGGCACAACCAGACCTCAAATGGAGCCCATAGGTGTACCAAATTTCACCAAAATCGGTCCATGGGAACTAAGGAAAGTGCCGTGTACGGAGTACGCCATTATTGAAATTATGAAGAATCGCTGTTTTACTCCAACAATTAATCATACCTGGTGAAAATAGACTTGGGGTGCCTAACGCACCACATCATGTACTTATGGGTCTGTTCAGAGAGGCATTCCTGAACGGTTTGGAGGAGTTTGGAGGGGTCCAGTCGCCTCTATCCCCTCCCCTTTTCAGCTCCAGTTTGGTTCTGAACTGGTTCTGGACTGCCCCTCTGAACAGACCCAATGAGGAATTTCACCATGTCGGAATTTCCTATTTTTGACCCCAAAATCGGATTCAGCACCTCGAAAAACCCCCTAAGGCAAACTTTCAGCCCGAACTTCCTAATTTACGAATAAACAAAACAGTGTAGAAAATACGAATGTTTAAAAAAACTGGGAAAATGACGTCATGCTGGAATAGTTCATTTATGGCCGCTTGAAGCGCTGAGATCGAGAAATCCATAGTCCCCAGATGCAAAATTTCATGAAACAGTAAAGTTCGAAATCGAAAAACTGAAGAAAAAAATAGAAAAAGCAAGATGGGGAAAATTAGGTTTCCCCTGTTTTTGTTTGATAACTTTTCTCTTAGAAAACACGATTTCGTCGTCCCAATGGGCAACACTGGGAGGAGACGGAGATCTGAACAGCCCAATCAGCGAGCGTTCCCGCTTCACGTCTGTTTTCCCGGTTAGTTTTGAAATTAAAATTTTTGACTCTCCCAAAAATAACAGGAGACTTATTTTCCGAAATCAGCCCGATTTTCATCTATCCCACACCATTAACTATTCAGGAAAAATGCAAACAGAAATCGGTGAAATTCCTCATTATACATAGGTAGGTATACATACATACCCTACCAGGATGTGAGCCCCTGCTCACGAATAACACTAAGGTGACGGGGCTGGGGTAAGTCAATAACACCCCCCTTCCTGAACCCCAAGATGCCGCCCCCACAGAGCCACCTGCGGCGAAGGACTGTGGAGGGGTAATCTGGGCCAGCTCTACGGGGGCGTGGTCCGCCCCCCTACGATGAGGACGCCGAACACCATCCGAGGCGTCCGAGCCCTAGTTCAACCACGAAACTGAAGAGGGACACAATCCGCTTATGTCCACCGCAGCAGCAAGGGCCTTCGGCCGAGGTCTGATGGCAGCCTGAGGACTCCAGAAGGCTGTGGATCACGTGACGGGAGGAGGGGGAAACCCTCGAGATCGGACGGCCTGCGGCGGCCAACACACCTTCCCCAGAGCTCAAACAAGTAGGTTCCGGCCGAACGTTTTTCCCCAACTGCGCGACGATTAAGTTCCGGCTGAAAGTCTTCCCGTCCCTTGTTCTCTAAAGTCAGCGATAGTTAAATTCCCTGGACTGGCGAGAAATCGTCCCCCTACAATCATCTCTGTTCGGACATCCTTCATCCGACTGGAGAACTCAACCATCCGCATCAAGACCGTCGAGGATACCTTCGGGCCCAACACGTGAGTGCACAGACAAATTATTCCTAATTCATTTTGGCCAAAATAATTAGGCAGGTGAAAATAAACAGTGTAGAAGTAAAATTGAGATTGGAGAATTTGATAGCAGTTAATGTTGTAAAAGCGAAAACGAGTAAGACACGAATTGTATTAGTAAGACACGGTGCATACACGGCATTGAATATTGTATTGAGAAAGGACATTGAGAGTATTGCTTGTCAGAAGAATTATTGTTGATCACGTTATTTGTCATTTTAATTGTCCATTTGAATTTATTCTGTAACGTCAATAGTTGCGCCCTTCAGGCCTGTACATCTTTGGTTTAGTCCATCAACTCATACTATACCTGTTACAATAAACCCTTTTATCTGGTATTTAACTCCATTTCTGTTGTTGTCTTTGAGTTCACCCTGCATCAGATCAGCACCAGTAAATTAGGGGTAAAATAAATCATTCAAGTTTCATATATTCTTTATTGCATTTTCAGACCCATCAGGTCGTGTCCTTAGGACACATTTTCGTAGAAGAACACAACCTCGTGGTCAACTGGGTTACTTGTGTCTTAGACACGAAAGACACAAGGGACACAGGGGACACGCCCTTCTGGCACGGGACACACTTGGAGGTCCAAGGTAAAATAAAACACCCTTCAGGTTTCACAGCATCTTTTATTATCATTTCATCAACCCAGGAGTCAACACCTTCGAAGAGCTACCATACTTCACAGGTAATTACCCTTTATTATCCTAAAATTAACGTAGATTTAAGTTGTTTCGGTCTTTTTCGACTCCCCCATTTCACAGTCAAACACAAGGTAGATTTCCTTCAGGAATCTACTCAGTTGCTACTTGGGCCAGGTAACTAAATTCGTTTGTCAGCTTTACCTGGACAAGTGGGCTTACAAATTGGTGGCAGTGTTGGGACTTGTACTCAATACTGGTATCCCATTTGTCAAGTCAAGTAAAAGCGACCGGGGGCTTACAAGTAGGTATACATGATTGTTGGGAAAAACTTCAAGAATCGTTTCAGAATGTTCCAAAATGGATTTCAGTGATCAAAATTCAAAAAAGTATATGCAACAAATATTGAGTCCGAGCATAGCTCATTTTCTCCGAAAATGTTCTGAAACATGCTCTAACAGACGAGCGAATGGCAGGTGAAGTTGCTAAATTATCTACTGCGTACTACCGCCACGGCCTTTAGGGCAATTAACACAACGCCCTATGTGCGTTTTGTCCAGAATTTACACACTCCATTTTACATTAATTTAATGTCATCTTCTGGTTTAACCTCCATTTCCACCTCAGTTCTAATCCAGCTGCTGAGTTTTGTAACAGAGGTAGGCATTGAATGGAGGAAACTCAATTGCTTTCTGTTATTTCATCCCTTGTAAGGGTTCAAGAAGAGGAGAGAAATTTTATGAAAAGAGACGAGATGGCCAAGGAAATGGCTTTTTCAAATCAATTCCTTTCTTTTCATGTCCTTTTATCAAAAGAGCTGATAGTCTGGGAAGATAGTCCCTCTCCACTAATCACTTTAGGCCACTCCCACAAGCACCCGCACACAGTGTTGTCCTTGGACTGGATGCCCCAATTTTTATCATGGTGGCACATGGACCTAGCATCCATACTATGCCCATAGTATCCATACTAACTAGGCCCATGTGGTGGCATGGGGTTCTAGGTCCATGCTTGGTGGGACCATGGAATGGCTCTTCACCCTATTTTATTTACTTCATGTTCATGCTCCACTTTGGATGGTGTAGTATCCTCCTACATGGATCTAGTTAGGACAAACCGGGACTGACGACTTCTTTATGGAAGAAAGAAGGGCTTGGAAAAATGATGGAACTTGCTGGAGCTTGAGTGTACGGAGATAAGAGGGTAGTTAAAACCAAAAAGAGAAGAAGGAGATAAGAGGGTATATGAATCAGTGATAGTGGAGCCTAGTGATGGACAGCCAATCTCCTCTTCACGCACAAAATGGCATCACAGTAGATGTTCCCCCCATTTCAAGGAAGGAGTTTGATCAAGCCCTAAAATCTAGAAAGGATTCCGCTCCTGGGGTAGACATGATCAACTATTCCATTTTAAAATACCTTCCCGAAGCTGCAAAAGTATTTCTGCTTGAAATTTTCAACGTCTGCTTGTGTAATTGTATCATTCTGCCAGCATGGAAGTTAGCAAAAATCATTTATTTGCGGAAGCCTTGTAAGAATCAGACCTTGGAGATGAGACCTCTCGTGCTTCTTTCATGTGTCCTTAAATTAATGAACACCATTTTGAAAACAAGACTTGAAATCATCATAGAAAAACAAAATATCGTACAGGACTCTCAAAACGGGTTCAGACAGTGTCATGGTACTCTCAACAACTTGACTGAGCTTCATCTTTCTGTTGAAAATGCTAGACTCCGGGGCAGGGCCACCCTCTGCGTGTTCCTGGATGTAAAAGGTGCATACAACATGGTCAACCCAGTGAAGTTGCACAATACTCTTATACAGAAAGGTATTCCTCGATACCTCTGCAGGTGGTTTTTGGAATTCTTAGCACATAAGGAATATTCTGATGGAGTAAATTCAATTGAGGGTTCCCAAGGGATAGATCAGGGATCAACTGTGGGTCCATCCCTCTTTAACATCTATGTAGCTGATGTTGGTAAGGATGTCAAATATGTTAATGTATCATCATTTGCAGACGATTTTATGATCTACCTATCAGGAGAAAGTATAGGTCAGTGTCGACAACTTATAGCTGAGGACTTCCTACTAATTGAGAAGCAATTCTATAACCTGGATTTACGAATAAATTTCTCCAAAACGAAACTCATGGTGTTTCCAGCCGATCCTCAGTCAGTTAACCATGATCTCAGTCAGTGGGACATTGTTACGTCAAGTGGTTCCATTCAAGCTGTTCCAGAGTACAAATATCTTGGTATTCATATTCAGCCGAGTCTGGATGGGTCTCTTCATACATCCAAGGTAGTAGATAAAACAATGAAGGACATTAATGCGCTTCGGTTCTTGAAGGGATCTACTTGGGGGAATCACCCTGATGTTCAGACTGATCTTCTAAATGCAGCAATCAGACCTAAATTCGAATATGCCTTACCTATATATTCAAGGATGAATAAGAAAATTTTCTATAAACTGCAAATTGTCCAAAATATGGCGTTAAGATCTATTCTTGGAGCTGTGAAAACGTCTCCGGTCTCATCTATGCATGCAATCTCTGGTATAGAATACGTTCAAGCACGAGCTGTTAAGTTGTCACTGAGGTTTATGACTAGCCTTTATTGTACCTCACCAAAGATTAGGGAACTAATTGACGATATGCTCACTCTCTCTGTCCCACATTGCCCAGCAAGACTTGCTAGCTTGGTGAACTCTCTTACCACTGTTCGAGACAACGTATTAAACAACCAAATAAAAATCCTAACACCTAATGAAATACGGTATCGCCTTGACACTAGATTCAACTTTAAAGGATGTGAATCAATCCCTTCTATAGAAAAAAAATCGAACATGTCCGCACTAGAGGCCAAAGCACTGTCTATGGAATTCCTAAACAATAAGTACCCCAATATGGAGGTAATTTTAGCATGCGACGGGTCAAAAACTGCATCTAGAGCGTCTGCCGCCGTCATTTGTCAACAACATCTTACTCAGTCAGGATTCCGGCTTCCAGACATATCGTCGTCATATTTAGCAGAGAACATCGCGCTACTAAAAGCTCTCGAACACCTTGAGGTCATGCACCCTAACTGCCAAAATGCATTGATAATGACTGACTCCAAATCCACAATAGCCGATATCAATAATCTTAAGTATGGTTCATTTATCCCACCTCACATGCAGCACATTGTTAACCATATTGAAAGGTTTACATCTAAACCAGGAGCCAAACTTCATTTGCAGTGGATACCATCCCACGTTGGAATACTGGCTAATGAGTTGGCAGATAATTGTGCAAAACAGGCTTGTAATCTGCCAACTATATCCGAAGGTACATTCATCCCCTCCTCTGAGCTGAAACCTACTTGGGCATCCACTGCTTTGAGCACTAATTTGGAGATCCATCGTTTAAGGCAGTCTACAGGCGGTTCCTGGACTGCCTCTTTTCAGGACACTCCTTGTACCTCTGCGTGGTACCTCAACAAACAATTGACCAGGTCTGAAATAACAAGGACTAACAGACTTTTACTGGGTCATGGTAATAATAGACTGTTCCAATACAGGATGAGAGGAGCCAACTGCCCACACTGCAGGTACTGCAAAGACC
Organism: Apolygus lucorum; assembly: GCA_009739505.2. Classification (NCBI taxonomy): domain Eukaryota; kingdom Metazoa; phylum Arthropoda; class Insecta; order Hemiptera; family Miridae; genus Apolygus; species Apolygus lucorum. The sequence goes on from CM019167.2 coordinate 90,049,733, forward strand.
ACAACGAGGTGGAAACAATAGAGCACATCATCACTAACTGCAGACAGCTCCGCGTTGCAATGATGGAGGCTCTTGGAGGTTGCACTATAAGGGAGGTAATGCAGGGAGCAGGCAAGCCAGACAATAGACTTCCCCATATCCTGGAATGCTTAGAGAAGGAGCAAGTCCAGTTTTAGCCAGTAGTGTTGGGAGTTGCTGCGCTTGTCAATTTATTCTTACAATAAATAGAATAATAATACAAAAAAAAAAAAAAAAAATAAAAAAAAACTAAAAAAAAAAAAAAAATTGTGAATTTTGTATTAATTAAAAAAAAAATTATTAACTTAAAAAAAAATGTTTGGAAACAAAAAAAAAAAAATAAAAAAAAATTTAAAAAAAAATTAAAAAAAAAATAATAAAATAAAAAAAAAATAAAATAAAAATTAATAAATAAAAAAATATATATAATTAAATTGTTTTTATGAGCCGGTAACCTTGTGTTTTGTAAAAGTAATATAATGGGGATGCTACATTTTGTAACAAAATAATAGATATTAGGCACCTATAAAAATAATAATATTACTGTATATTATTATTGTATTAATATTTTATATGCAATTATGTGTAATTTGTATTGGTTTTATAATTTTGTTTTATAATTTTCCATAACTTTGCTGGAATAATAATTTAATTTTATAACAATAATATTTTGTAGAAATAAGAATATGTGCAACACTACTTAAAACACCTAAGAATATAACAAACATGTGCAGATCAACGAAGAATCATACAAAAGAAACTTCAACACTACAAGGGAATGCCCCACGATTGATGCCTACCACGGACTTCCATGGCAGTAAAATTGGAGAATCACTCACTCACACACACCTAGTGATTCTCCAAACATTGTTTATCTGCTCACAGTTTTTGTCCAAGACACCCGCGCTCCCCTAGAATCTAATGTGGTATAGCGGCCAGTTTTCCTTCTTACGAGCATTCCGTACGTGTCTCGAGTGACGAAATCCGCGAATACCGTCCAGTATTTTCTCCGGCGCCGTTCGAATAAAACTCAGCAGATATGTGCGCCAAAATGGCATTCCAGCATCAGGCTGGAACGGCGATGGAGTGCTTGAGTGTAAGTATCGCCTAAGATGTGAGTTTCCTCTTAAGATTGCGACTTTTATGATATCTTATCAAAATTGTTGCTAGATCATACAGCAACTGCAAGTTACAAACCTAGAATGACATTATCAGTTTCCTGTGCGCACACCTACAGTCGAAAACCTCAGGAGGTGCAATCCAGAGCCAAGGAGATCAACTGGCCTTCAGCATGAATGGTGACGAAAAGGACGTCAATAATCGAATAATCTTTGTCACTGAAGGTCTTGAAGAAGACAGTTGTGATGGAAATGTTCTTTGTTTGAAGGACAAAAGGGACAGGGCGCCGTGGATCTATAATAATACAATTTCCAAATTTTAATTTATTAAGCGCAAAACTAATCTCCGTATCGTCGGTGAAGCGGCAACATCTCAATTTTCCCAAGTTTTCAGGAGACACAAAAAACTGTCTAAATTCAACACTTCTACCTCGAAACAAAAACTTTTGACAATTTCATCAACAATTAGACTCATTTCATCAATTCTGACGGATTTTACCATATATTTTCTATTAATTAAAAAGTTAAGTGAGTTATAGCATGTTACCTCATTTCACTCTGAGTTATAGTTAGTTACAGTCCTCGTCGAGCAAGAACAATCGCATGTTGCCAATGAGGATATTTAGTTACAGCAAATTATCATTGCAGTACCTAGTGAACGTTTTCAGGGTTACTTTTCCATTTATAATATTTTTTGTTCATTGGGTAGGTACCTAAATAAGTATGTACCTAGTTTACAATTTGTTTAAATTCAACATTTTTCCTATGTGTCATATTTTTTGTTTAGCAGAAATAGTATGGTTCAGTAAAAATATTTTTAAACCAGAGGACCAAATAAAATCAAAAACAGATAAAAATGAAAAAGATCAGATCTTGATTCCAATCGAACTTTGGTCACCTATAAAACGCCAGTTTTAAGCGTGCAAACCATAAATATATTATTATTAAAAGAATATCTATCAGCAATATCCCCTTTGAATAGAACTTGGATCGCAGACAGATTCGTCCTAACAACATTATAATAAGGTAGGAGGTAGGTAAAAATGTATGCAAAGAAAGCAGAATGAGTCACTAACAGCTTTAAGTAATAGGGTAAGGAACGAAAATTTCTTGGATTTGGATCGACGCATTGACAGACAAGATAAAGAAGAAAGTTCCTAAACATATTGTTTAGTAATGGACGCATTCCTGAAGACTTCCCATTGGATAAGCTTTAGGTCAATTTAGGAATTTGAAGTTTTGGTAGGCAGTCCGTCGAAGTTCACATCCGTATTCAAGGTGAAACACAGAAACCCGCGAAATACGTGGTTTCTGGTGACCTGTCACCATCGTGGCACCACTATCGTGTTCCATTGTGTCACGAAGAATAATTCATGAAAATCCAGAGGTATATTGATAATATTCCCTCAATTTCAAAGCTTGTGTACAATTAGTACCTAAGCTATAAAGGAGACGAAATATGATATCGTTTATTTTGTGAATATTATCCCCCTACTTGCCCCCTCCCCATGCTAATTTAGATAATCTGGTGAAATAGTGTGCAACTCGGAAGTTATCCCTAGGTCGAACTCGAAGTCGAACTTGAAAAAAACGCTGCAAATTATTACACAATGGTTTATTATTTTTCTATAGATCACTCGTCTGCAAAGCTACCAACTATCCAACATAAAGAAAAACATCGATCGTATTTCGGTCAGCTATAATTTGAACGGAGATTAGGCCTCTTTTGCGATTCACACTCGTGTTTCTGATTTATCGTACGTCCAAACTTTAAATTCTCGTAGCGAGCGAACGGTTCGTCCTACAGAGCTCCGCGTGGTCTCAAAAAATTCCAAAAATTCTATAGAATCTTAAATTGAAGGAAACATAATACCTTTATATCGAAATTTTTTGAGTTAGGGCGTTTTCAAAATTTCAAAATTCAAATTTGAACCCTTAGAAGTGACCTACATCAACCAAAATCTTCGGGGCACAACTAGACCCCAAATGGAGCCTACATACCAAATTTCATCAAAATCGGTCAATGCTAAGTGGCAAAAGTGCCGCGGACGGCGGACGGACGGCCAAATTTTTATTCGATTTTTGGATTCCACGTACCTTGAAACGTAAACCATCAAATTTTGAGGGGGTGTTAAAAATTTTTTTTTCTTGGTCGATTCCAAAGGTTCATTATTGAAAATAATAAACCAAAACACTCAAATCGATTGGAAATTGAGGCCTGGGTAGACTACACAAGATGATGACCGGAAACCGAAGTTTTTTAAGCATTAACCCTCTTCCTCTCTCCCCCCCCCCTTCAAAAGGCAGAATTCAAAATTCCGGCGACGTAGTGCACAGCTAGATAATTTTCGCGTCGAACAAAAAAGAACCACGAAAATCGATCAAAAACTAAGGCCTGGGCAGAGTACACACGATTTTGTCTCACACACAGACAGACATTCACTTATGTTTTTTTTTCGCGGGTTTGGATTCAGAATGGTCTAAAACTGATTAGTACGTGGTTATTTTTTTCTCTCACCCCAGATTAATCGCATCAAGGACGCCCAAGTCATGGGACGTCCTAAAAAGAGACCACGTTTTGAGAGTCATCAATCATAATGACTCTTCCTGTGAGCCTGTAGGGATCGCTTTTGTGTCACTATAGCCTTCCCTTCCTACTCACTCGAAGAAGTTGTTGAAACAACTCAACGTCGAACTTTTCGATGGAATTGAAAAAACCTTCATTCCACAACTCGCTCTTCGAGTAGCACCTTCATTAGCGAGTCATTGGAGAGCCAATCATCCCTCCGGGTGAGGGCCTCGTTGTTGGACGATGAGTCTTACAGCTGGATGTGTGTGAAGGTACGATTTCCCTGGCGCAGCTGCGGCGGGCGATTTTGTCTTGTACCTTCTGCGCCTACTGTCTTGTAGACTCTGTGGAACAACATTTTCTCGAAAAGCGCCAGGGAAATTTTACCTTCACACACATCCAGCTGTAAGACTCAATATCCAACAACGAGGCCCTCACCCGGAGGGATGATTGGCTCTCCAATGACTCGCTAATGAAGGTTTACCTCTTCGAGAAAATGTTGTTCCACAGCGCGGCCAGCCCATTTCTGCAGTTTTGATTCGATTTCGATCAAATTTTCAGGTTGTAGGAAGGGTAGATCCTAGATGGTTCCACACGAGTCTGTGAATGCTCGTAATGGGCAAAACTGTGGTTACGGTCCAAATTCGATGAGATTTTCGGCGGTTGTTGTTGGTTGCTAGTTTGTGTAGATATTTCTTTATGAAAATCATCATCCTCAGATTAATAGTAACCTCTCCGCGTGTGAAAATGTAAAAAACTCATAACAACCAAACCTTTCACATTTTTCCGTACGAATTCGATGAAATTTTCAGGAATTTTGAGTTTGGTACACTAGCTTCCTATTAATTTCATCCGATCATTAATTTGTAGCCACTGGACTTGCGCCAATGTGCAAAATCCATTCCAATAATAGGTAGGCATTCCTGTTATTTTAAGCATTATTCCTGTTAATGCATAAACATGTCTCTCTTTTCAGAGGGATGTATATTTATGATAAGAAAAAATGTTGGTTTGGTATTGTTTACCTTCATGTGAGTCTGAATTTGGCATACTCGCCAGGCTCAATTCTGTAATTCACAGTAAAATGTATAAACACCGCGGGTTTGCTTATCCTAGTCACGAAGGCGGCATGACTGCTCACTGGACCAGTTGGGTCACAGCCGCTCGGAATCATCTCGGCTCATGTCACTGCCTGGAATGGCCCATGTAGCTGCCGAGACGAGCCACCGGCCACATCAGGGAAATCGTACCTTAAGAAAGTTCATGAACTGAGTTAGCGCTGGAACTTTCCTGTAATGTTATGGGGACTTTGCCTAAATTTAAGATTCTGGAAATTCAAGTTAAATCCTATAATAGGTCCCCAGAATGACGTTTAACACGTGAAATACCCAAGGGAAAAAAGTCTCAGCAAATAGTGTCAAGGAGTGACGACAGGTAGAGTAGTAGGCGCCCTTGTGACCACACGAAACGATCCACTCAAATAATGTGATTCAAATAATGAAACTAAATAAGAGAAGATGAAGACTAATAATGCTTGATAAACTAATAGGTAAAATCGTATCGAAGAAAAGAGTAAAATTGCTTCTTTTGGTCACTTTCATGTCTGCGGTTTTCCCTCCCCCTGTCACACGCGCACTCCTGTGTTGACCACGTAAGCTAATAGTTTCATTTACGCTTCCAGAGGTAGCACTACTGTAATAAGTGGCACAGATCCACCCATGATGTCAGATTGGTTAGGCAGCTGGATACATCGCAACATGGCTGCCCCCATAGAGATTGCTGCTTCGTTTACAATTTTTATCTTCCTTAAATTCTCTAAATTTGTTGGATGCTTTTTCGAGCAGCACTCTATAGTTTTCTTCCACATCAGTGAACACTTTTTCGAAGAAAAGGAAATTAGAAAAATGTGAGGCAAATTCCCCATTGGTAACTATTAGTGTGATTATTATCTGGCGGTATTTACAAGAGGCGACACCCAACTTGGTCCTGAAAACAGAAAGTTCATTTCTCTTGAATGGTCAGCTCGGCCTGCAAACGGTTCATATTCAGAAATCCCGTGAGAAATTGAGGTGTTGGAGACACGGTGTTGCCCAACACTGCGTATTTCCATTAGAATCTCCACCCAAAACTACTTACTAAGTATTAAAACAAATGAAATTATCGTGAAATTCAAATTTTTTTCATGCTGATAATACGAGTGCTCTGAGCTCCTTACGTAGGAGTAGTAATTAAGTGGTGATCAAATTACAGTGTTGAAAAATTGGGTCATACGACAAAATTCCTCAGATTTGACCTCCGTTGTGCACATGTATTGTCATGATTAACTTTCGATAGAAATCACGCCGTTTATCTTCAAAGATGAATTATTTCAAATTTCGTTTCATGGAGCGATTTTTTTCAGATCCCTATTACTCTACACAAGGAGGTAGGCGTTGATCACGAAGGCAGAGAAGTTCTTAAATGTGGTTTCAAAATTGGAGGAGGCATCGACCAAGATTTCAGAAAAAGCCCACAGGGCTACACAGACAACGTAAGCATTTATTTATTTATTTATTTATTTATGTCAATACAAATATTCAAAAAGAAATTTCATCTTCACCATACACATGAAACATTATTGAGAGGCAATAGGCCATGCCCGTAGCGCCCCTCAAGAGTATTGCCAAGCATTAAATAGCATTAATATAAATCAACTACATAATATAATTAACCATACTTATATCAAAGCAAAAAATAATAATAATAAAAATTTAATAAATTTAGGAAACATAAATACTTGTTATGCATACTGAGTATAAACAGCCATGTTTGTATAACATATGTATAGTGTGTGTCAAAATTATTGGAAGAAGTGCCATAAGCAAATTTTACAAGAAAAGGATAAAACTACTTGGAGAAGTGACCATCACGCGGTTTTCTCTGGCCATCTATGTTGTATATAACATAGTAAATGTGTAGATAGATTACTTAGTACAGAAGGTAAATAAATTTTTTGTTCATCTGAGGATGTGGGCATTAAAAATAAGAGTATACTACCTAACCATCGAGTTGAACGTTATGGAAACATTTATTGAATTTTATGTATTGAATTAGGTATCTATGTTTCATTAAATATCTTATTCAATACCACTTATGTAAATGTATTGTGAAACACTGCTGCAAAATGTTGCAAATAAACAGCTGTTTATTATTTTCATGTATTATAGATAACCCATCTGCAAAGCATTTTCATTGATCAATATCGCCGTTATAATAGATTATCAACTCAATAAATGTTTGTAGTGGACTTGAACCACTCATAAGTGGTTGTAATGAACTGCACGATTATTCGAGTATATTATAAATGTATGATGACTCAATAGTTTGAGGTGCCGAGATTTGGTCACTAAGGAAGTTCAACAATGTGACATGAAGCTATACTCCAAGAAAGGAAAAAAGATGGCATATGGTTAGCTGTTATTTGAACAGAAATTCGGCTTACTTCCGTGAACATTAATTTCCGAATCACACTCGTGTCTCTGGTTAATTTTGCTCTAACCCTCAAGACTTTATAAGGAACGAACGATTGGTCTTACATAGCTCTGTGAGGTCTCATTCGATTCTAAATAAGTATTATCATACTTTATATTTGATCGATTCTAAAAAAATCATACTTTATGTTTGAAGTTTCTGAGCTTGGGCGTTTTGAAACTTCCATCCCTTATTTTTCACCCTGTAGACGTAACTGACAATGACCCCAAATGGAGCCGAAATACCGAATTCTATCAATACCGGTTCATGGTTACTAAAAAAAAATAAATAACACATAAATATCAAATGTGGCGGACGGACCATTCTTTAAAGCATGGAACATGCTTTAGCCTTGGTCTAAACCACCCGAAAACCCAACACAGAGAGGGTAACGCAGGGAGGGTGACAGGCGGGTGTCACGGGGGTCCACCCCATCCTTAGTCCGCCGAAAAGTGCGGCTGGAGCATGTTCCATGTTTCTTGAGTTTTACCCTAAGGCTCTACGCAGTAAGGCGATTAAAACAAAATAAATTCTTGGATTCTGCGGGAACGAAAAACATCAAATTTTTAGGAAAGGAAAATCGCAATGTTTTTTTCTTGCTTGATTCCAAATGTTTGTCATTAGAAACAATAGCCAAAAAGTTCATGCCATGGGTTAATGACGGAAGGTATACTATCAGAATCAAATCATTGTTATGGTTCCAATTTTCTCAAATTAAGGTAGAAATTTGAAATACCAGTATTTTTCATTTTCATACATGTCACACGGACAGTTACCCAGGAATTTACCTTGTATTTTTTCCTTCTCTTTGCAGGGCATTTATGTGACTGAAGTGCATGATGGCAGTCCTGCATCAAAATCCGGGCTCAGAATGCACGATAAAATTCTACAGGTAGGCATCTAATGGATAATTGGAAGTATTTTTTATTGTACACTTAAAACATGCAAAAATTGAATGGGAAGATTAGTCAAATTGAATTCATACATTTATTGCAACGCCAGTACCGTCCAGGTATGAAATGTACCTTACCCCATTGTCCACCGTAATCGTGGTTGTACTGTCCGCCGATGAAAAGAATGAACGCCAGGACCCAACCGAATCCTAAACTGAAAACATCCGTTCAACCTCCTCCGAGCTTGTCACTCGTCCAGGGAAATCCTATTTTCGGTCACTTCCGCTCAAATCCTTTACCTGACTTTTCGCTAGGTAGGGTTGGGTGAGGATTCATAAAGGGAAGGAATACGGGTGGTGATTTATCACTTCAACGCCTTCAGGAATTTACAATGGAAGCTGTGGAATATGACTGGAAATCCTAAGTGGGCCACATCAAGAAGATTGAGAATGATTATTGGTGGAGTGCCACGCACGGTACGTGGACGGTAAAATCAATAAGCGTGGCAAGAAGTCTAAAAAATCACCAAAAATCGAAATATTAGTTTGGAGAACTTTGTCTGCCAAACCTACATGTGAACTTTACTCGTTTTTGTTAACGAAAATGAATCGATGAGAAAAAATATTGTAATGAAAATTCAAAGTCGTGCAGCATGACCGCACGAGCGAATTTTTGCTTCCTCACTACCGAAGGTAGGGAAGCTTTGTATTCGTGAAAGAAGTGAAAAAAAAATGTCCTCCAAAATCAAAATTTCCACTTGCTTTTTGCGTTTTAGAGCTTCCCGAACAATTTTGGTTCCGTGTCTGTCTGTCGGTCTGTCTGTGGTCAATCCTTGTCCCGGGCAAAACTATACTAACCTGTGGTCCGATTTTGATGAAATTTTCAGGGATTGTGCGGGTTAGGTCCTAGACGGTCCCCTATCAATTTCAGCACCTTCGGACCAATAGGAGCGAGTGCGCATGCGCAAAAGTGAATTTCCTGGAACCTCAGTTTCTCGGTTTCTAATGAACCGATTTTGCTCAAATGGAGGTTAGTTAGGGACTAACTTCTAAGAGACACCCTATAAGTTTCAATCAAATTGGTCAAGCAATAGCCGCTGCGCATGCGCGAACTTGTAGATAATTTTTTTGCCAACTGATTCTATACGTCCATGTTACAATGATTGAGGAAGCTATACTGCCCACCCAACTTGTTTTAAATGTTATTAAAAAACAACTTTTGAATTTTTAGCCATTTTCCGACGTTTATAGTGGGTTTAGAGCCCTTGTATGCTATGTGAGAACACAGGGTGTTGGATAAGGTCAGTTACTACCTGTGAACGTATATTTGTGGAAAAGGGTGTAGTTCTACGTTGAGGATACCCAACTCCCTGTTGGGCCTCGCGTTCATTCTTTTCATCGGTGGACAGTATCTTGTCCATCCTTGACCGTCCAATGCAAGCGAATGCAAGCTTAGTTTTGCACGAGAAAGCTACTGTGTGCAGATACACATTGTAAAAATACCTGTGTATGGTTATGGTCTATTTGGAGAAGCAGTCCCGAACCAGTTCAGAAACAAACTGGAACTGAAAAGAGGAGGGGATAGAGGCGCCTGGATTCCTCCGAACCCCTCCAAACCATTCAGAACTGCTTCTCCGAACGAACCTGTAGATACCTATTGTTTTAGCACCTGTGTATCGTACCTACAGTACGTTGAAACCATAATGTATAACGTCGGTGAAACAGCAACATGCTATAAGTCAATTTTTGGCCAAAAAGAGTTAGGCTTCATTCTCTATAGAAATTGTTGTGCCGGATCAACTGGAGAAGTCAGTTTCTGAAAAAAAAACTCCTAGGAGGAAATTTTTCGAGAAACTGACTTCTCCAGTCGATCCGGCACGAAAAATTCTATAAAGAATGACGCCTAACTCATTTTGGTCAAAAATTTTCTTATAGCATGTTGCTGTTTCACCGACGATGTTGGAATTTACTCAAGTCACACTCCCTTCGATATTTCCGTAAGAAGTCTGTGAGATAATTTTGAACAGTAACTCTGCCAAATTTTTATTTTTATGTTAGTCTCAAATCAAATGATATCCACGGTCTAAAGCGTTTTGGAAAAGTCAAAACGTTGACCCCAATTTTTCATCTCTGATTCTGCGTGAGATTTCAAGATGAAAGATGGACCTGCATTACGTTTGTGGAATCACGTCCAAAAATTTGTGCTGAATTCAAAAAAATTATTTCTCATTTTTAGTGAACTACCATGTAAACTATCTTTGTCACTTTATTTCACACAGTCGAAAATTTTTGTATTCACGACCACCCATTCCAGACTAGGCAGGAAGTGATTTCATTTTCAAGTATGTACCAACATTTTGATAATAATAATGAAGTAGGTACTTGGGTAATTCTCAGAAAAAGCTCAATCTTCCATGCTCAAACTTTGAGTAAGAGAACCTTTACCAAAAAATTCAAAAAAATTCATGAAGTTTCCTGGGAACATAAAGAAGAATTTGTAATGCAAGACAGAGCTCAATTCACAGTTAATAGTCCCAAATTTCAACTTTGAAAATTTATAGTGCGGTGGTAATGAGAACTTGATTTTTTTTAAGTCGTTGGTATTGAGAATATCGTATTAGTTTCACAATTCTGTTTAAAGAAATTCATGAAGTATCCTGGGAACATAAAGAAGAATTTGTAATGCAAGATAGAGCTGAATTCACAGTTTTTAGTCTCAAATTTCAATTTTGAAAATTTATAGTGCGGCGGTAATGAGAACTAATTTTTTTTAAAGTGATGGTAATGAGAAGCGCAGTTGGTATTGAGAATATCGTATCAGTTTCACAATTCTGTTTCTACCTTTCAAGCAATTAGCTTGCCCAGTTGGTTGGATAAGATGATTATATTGAAAAATCTCCATTTCTCTTTTCTATGGATTGATAGGGAGGGAATAAATAAACGGAAATCAATGAAAATCACAGTAGTATCAATGTATTCCAAGTAGGTAAAGAACTGTAAAAAAAAAAAAAAACACTCAGTTAAATGACATTCAAAAAACTCTTATCAGTCTACAACATAATATATATCAATCTTCAACTCTTTATATTATTTAACTTGACAATTTTGTTAATATTCGTCACATAATTAACTTAATTACATCACAGATTTGTTTCATTAACTGGATAGTAAGTAGGCAAATATTTTTTAAGAAACTCTCGACCATACTCTCTTCTCGTCGATCAGCCTCCCTTTTTTGTTCGCACAACTTTTCAGCTGCGTAAAATGTAGGGCGAGTCATCTGTGAGGGTCACCTAAGGGAAGGATAAGAATTTTTTCATTCTAAGAGCTTAGGGCAATATGGAGATAATAATATCAGAATTCGAAAACCTAAAATCGTTTTATTTTTAAAAATTGTCAATTGATACCTAACGTAGAAAATAGTATTTATACTTCATCTTTAAAATACTCAACTAACAACATTTTCTCGTTACCACACGCCTATTATCATTACCACCGATCTTTATTAAGTTAGTGGTAATGAGATGGTTTGATGTGTGGTAATGAGAATTCCAAATTTGAGAGCTTGCCATTATCGTTCTGTACATACCATATTCCTCATTCTACGCCGTTTGAGAAGGCAATTAGTGGGCTACAAAAAAATGGGATCTAAAAAAATTAGTCACCAACATTGAAAGAGAATCATTGAACTGTGGTAATGATAACAATAAATGTACGCACCTGACACGTGACCTTAAACAACCGCTCCTGCTTGGCGGGGCCCCCCTAAATGGCGGTGGCGAGTTCTCTGGCGCTCTGCAGTATTGCCACTACGATTCTCGTCAAAAGTTTGCCAAAATGCCTTGTTGGTCGCTATGGGAGGGAAAATCTTGATTCTTGTGCGGTAATGAGACTTTTTTCAGATACACAGTTCATTATCACTTGTTGAACCCCCAAGTAAACTTGAAAATAGAAAAAAACTGTTTCTGTGGAGATTTGTTGGTAGGCTTCCAATTTCACTGAATCTTTTCAACATAAGGACATTTCCCAAGGCTTGGGAGAGAACTTTCATCAGTAAAACAAAATAGTTACAGGCGGTGGTAATGAGAATTGAGTCTTTCAAGACCCAAAAAAATGCATCCATACCGCAAAAATAAATAGTTTTTTCAGCGACAAGCGCAGGGAGTGGTGAGATGAACACAAGGGGAAAGAAAAAAGCAACCACAGGACTAGTTTGTATGGAGAAAACCTCGAGATAACTAGGCTTGAGCTTTCTGTGAGAATCACCCACTTACCTTTCAAAAGACTCGTTGCCTATATGCAAAAAATGCCAACCCCTCTAGTTCCTCTAAATTTCCTCGAAAGTAAGTAAATATTTATGTCTTCTCAATTGCCTGCCCACCTTTGGGATGGAGAACTGCTCTTGGCCCGAGGTTCAATGAACAGGCAGCAAGTTCGATTGTCAGCATTTATTTTGATAAAGGTTTTGTACTAATGTTGGAAAATCATTTTCAGTGCAATGGATATGACTTCACAATGGTTACCCACAAGAAGGCCGTAGATTATATTAAAAAACATCCCGTCCTCAACTTGTTAGTTGCAAGGAAAGGTGTGACTTCCACATAAGTAAGTGTCTATTCTGTATCCATATCTTTAAAAAATCGCGACTCTGCCAGTACATTTATCAGAATTTAATTCTCAGATTCTTTACCAGGTGATTCATGGAACATTTCTATTGTCCTTGATTTGTATTATCGTTTTTTGGGGGTCTTTTTTGTGTGAGCCATCATTGCTCACTACTATAAAAATGAGATAACAATTTTATTGCTTCCGAGTCTACCAAGGTAGCGGAAGCTTTGTTTTCACTTTTCAAGGATGAAAAAAAAAAGTTCTCCAAAATCAAAATTTTCACTCGCGTTTTGCGTTTTAGACCTTTCTGAACAATTTTGGTTCCGTGTCTGTGTGTCTATCTGTCTGTCATGAATTCCTTGTAATGCGCATAACTATACGAAGTTATTGTCCGATTTCTATGAAATTTTCAGGGATTGTGCGGGTTGGTGTGTAGACGGTCCCCTATGAAAATCACCACCTTCGGTATGATAGTAGCCACTGCATTTTTTGCGGGAAGACCCCCGAAAGCGTTAACCCGTACCCGAACGGTGTTCATCCCAAAGAAAGGGGGAAGTGGGCCTGGAGGCTATCGACCGATCTCTGTGTCCTCGGTAGTCTTCCGCCACTTCCAGAAAGTACTGGCATCTCGCCTCCAGGTGGCTGGTATCATTGGTGACGTCCAGAGAGCGTTTCGGCCAGCAGATGGCACGGCGGAGAACCTTACAGTTCTCCAAACTGTCATCTCGCTGGCCCGTATGAAGCGCCGCCAACTCCATCTGGCTGCTCTGGACGTCGCTAAGGCCTTTGATACAGTCAGTCACTTTGCCCTGACCGATTGCCTTCGTGGTGTCGGGGCCCCATCTCGGTTAATTGAGTATGTGGCCTGTCTGTACCACGAAGGCGTGACGGTCCTGGAGGCAGGAGGTGAGGTGTCAGGGGATGTACGGATCGGGCGTGGGGTACGCCAGGGGGATCCCCTATCACCACTCCTCTTCAACCTGGTCGTGGACACGGCCTTGGGTAAGCTGCCCACAGAAGTAGGGTTTGATCTCGCCCCTGGGGTGCGAGTAGGAGCATTGGCTTTTGCCGATGATGTTATCCTACTCGCAGAAACCCGTGAGGGTTTGCAGATCGCCCTCAATGCATTTGCTAAGCAGCTAGCCAGGTGTGGACTTGTGGTTAACCCCGATAAGTGTGGGTCGGTCTCCTTGGTCCCGTCGGGTCGCCAACATAAGGTGAAAGTTGTGGATGGGGGTTTTGTCATAGGACAATCCCCCATCCCATCTCGATCCGTGTTGGAGGTTTGGCGGTACCTTGGAGTCGACTTCATGGGGGTGGCCACCATTAGTGCCAGCCGTGTGGACCTTGGTAGAGCGCTAGATCGCGTTACCAAGGCTCCATTGAAGCCACAGCAGAAGCTGCGCCTCCTCCGCACGTACTTACTGCCAAAGCTGACCTATGGGTTAGTCTTTGGCAGGCTTACGGCGGGGAGGCTGCAAGAGTTAGATCGACAAGTTCGCTCTGCTGTGCGCTCTTGGCTGAGGTTCCCACCTGGTGTCCCAAGTGCCTATGTTCACGCACCGGTAAAATCCGGTGGGCTTGGCGTTGTGTCTCTCTCAGCATGTATCCCTTCACTGCGCCGCCAGCGCCTGCTAGCCCTTCAAGGGTCGAGCTGGGAGGTCGCCCGTGCGGCTGCTGATCTTGATTTTGTCAGGCAGCAGTTAGCATGGTGCGACCGAGCAACACCATCTGCTCCAAAACCCAGTTCGTCTGCTGAGTTCGCTGCTGCGCTGCATGAGTCAGTAGATGGTAAAGAACTCCGACAGTGCTCCGAAAGCCCTGTCTCTTCCCAATGGGTAGATTGGGCTTCAGAGGGCATTGGGGCCCGCGACTACCGACACTTCCACGCCGTCCGCATGGCAACTCTGCCAACTGCGGTACGGTGTTCGAGGGGTAGTCGTGGGACAACTCTACCCCTTTGCCGCGCCTGTTCGAGTGGAAATGAACATCTGTATCATGTAGTGCAGCAATGTCCTCGGACTCATGGGGGCCGCATTTTACGTCATGATGCGGTCGCCAAGCAGATAGCAGGTGCTCTGTCATCTAGCGGCTGGGATGTTGAGAGAGAGAGATTGTATCACATGCCAAGTGACCAGGGTAAGAAGCCCGACATCGTTGCCGTCAAGCCCGACCAGTCTTGCATTATCCTGGATGTCCAAGTTGTCAATGGCAGCTTGGACATGGAGCAGACTTGGCGGGCTAAGATAAGGAAGTATGATAGAAATGATTTACGGCAAGCGGTGTCGGAGCTAAAAGGAGTGGCACCCAACAACATCAGGGTGATGGCTGCAACCTTATCATGGCGCGGGGTGTGGTGCGGGAAAAGTGCCACGGAGTTGCGTGAGTTGGGCATCTCAGTAGGCGTACTCCGTGGTATCACCACCCGTGTCTTGCTCGGCTCATATTTGAACTGGTGGTCGTTTTATAGAGGCACTTCCCTTCATCCCTCTCTCCCACCCCCACCTTCCTCATCTTCCCTCATCCCTAGGGCCGGCGTCGGGTGAGTCCTGGGCGTCCTCCCCATTATTTTATTTATTTATTTATTTTATTTTTATGGCGTGCCCCCTCCGTCAAAAAAGACATTTTGTCTTTGAGGGGAGTTCTATAAAAAAAAAAAAATAACAGCCATAACTTCCACATTTTCTACCCGATTTCGATGACATTTTCAGGGATTACGCGGATTAGATTGTAGATGGTCCCCAATGAAAATCAAGGCCTTAAAATTTACAGAAGCCTCTTCGCATGCGCATACGTAAAATCCTTGTAACAGCCATAACATTTACATTTTTCATCCGAATTTGATGAAATTTTCTAGGATTGTCCTGATTAGCGTGTAGATGGTCCCCTATGAGGGTAGTGGAAGGTACTTAGCGATTGATGTTTTGAGATTAACTACTATGCATCGGATCATCTATATAATCGGGTTATGGATACGAGGAAGCTATGTGCCACACCCACTTGGCAGACGTTTTTTAAATTAATCGGATAATTCGGTTTTGTTCCCTTCGAAATACTTGATAAATAGCCTGGGTAGATTGAAGTCACCCACGAATTAAATTTCGAAGTTGGGATTTAAAAGACTGAGAGCCTCAATTTCATCCGAGAGATTCGAGAAATGCGAATCTGATAAATAAATCAGGGAAGTAGGCAAACCTCCCATCAGTTAGCAGTCAGGTAGCAGCATGAATGAAGCCTCAAGGTTGCTATATTTGTTTGACCATTTGAATGATCTGATTCTCGACGAAACATCCATCAACTCCCCTTCTCCCTCGAGATTTTGGCGAATTCAATCAAGTTTAGTATAGCGCGAAGACATCCCAATTTAAAATCCACTACCTCCGAGAGCCAAGTTTCAGTTGGAAAAGCCAAATCAAACGGGAAAGTTGCCCCTTGTGATTGAAATTCGTCCAATTTAGTATTAATGCCGCGAACGTTTTGGTGAAATACAGAGAGAGCAATTAGTTTTTTGGAACTTGAGCAGAAGAACCAAGACCATTGGAGTTGCTACCATGGTATAGTCAAATTCGATTCACCATGTGCCCCACGTTCTTCCATGTTCCATTTCCAACTCCCTTGAAAATATCCTTTGCATTTCGTTTAACTCATCAAACATTCCTCAAATGTTGCTCCCGGCACCACCAAACTCACTGTGAAGCCTGACGATTCAGCCTTGAAACTGTCAAAATCTACAGCGATACTGGTCATTTGGGCTTGACGGCAGAAATCCGGTTTTCCGGACCCACGAACTGTTTTTTTAGTTCCCTCCAAGGATTGTTCGAGATTGCTGTGGATTTCAAGCAATCCGCATCATTCATCATTTCATTTCATTGCACATGATTATTCGTCAAATTATCGGGAGTAGAAGCTCCTGATCTGCAGTTTGCACAACGCCAGGTCGATTTCGTGGTTTTAAACATTTTGCCAGAATTTTTCTCTGAATACCCACTGCACACAGTGGTAGCGTGGCGTACACGTTGTGGCTTACGGCGACCTCCTGCAATAGAGGGCCCTTGTAGCAGGGCATCTTGGCTAGACAACTAATAGGAAAGATAGGTGATTGAGAAAACGAAGGTGAATCTGATAAGCAGCACAAGAAGCAGAGTAGAAGTCACTGATAAACACTCACGAGATAAGGACTCGGGATAAACTGCCCGAACAACTCGGCTCGGGAGATAACGAGCATCGGTCCGATGATAGCGAATGCACCAGAGCGAGACGAAAAATAACCTGAAAAGAGCGCGAGCGAGAGATCGAGATAAGAGAGCACAAACAGAAAGTGTTACCTGTTTGGAAGTTGGATGAAGATTTTTCAAATTGGAGTAAGCAGCCCTTTTCTACAACTGGTGTCGGCTTAGATTGGGGGAAGGGGGGAGTAGAGCATGAGTTTGGACTTCTAAAATTTTACAAACAGGTAGGTACCCTGTGTATAGGATACAGTAGTATAACACTGGGGGACACAATTTTTGTTGACTTCGATTTAATACTTGTTTTTGAGTCACTTTTGGCCTCTGAATCCAAAAATAACCTCGTTTTTTGTCTAGCACATCAACTTTTTAAGCTACAGAATACCCTCTTTCTCCCAATAGTCATATAAAATATCCTTACGAAACAAAGTAAAGATGAAAAATTATACTGAATATACTGTTCACAAATTGTAATTTAATTTGAACAAATGCTATTAAATCACATTTTTGTAAAGTGAAATTGTCATTGTAGAAGGGATAAGATGGTTTTCTCAAACCCGGACATCAATATTACGGTAAAAAATTTTCTCTTATAACTCTTTCTGGAGTGTTCAGTTTGTGGACAATCTCGCTTGATGCTCCAATATTCAGATACTCCAATAGTCAGCCATCATGTGCTCATCCCATCTTCCCTGATACCGAGCCTCCATGGTTTGCAGGTCTTGGTGGAAACGCTCTCCCTGCTAATCACTGACTGCACCAAGGTTTTGGGGAAATTGGCGAGATGACTATGTAGAAAATGCAATTTGATGCTCATGTTGGAACCTAGCCTTTTGAAACTCTCCAAGAGTTGGTTGACAATGTCAATGTAGTTCTCTGCTCTAGTATTTCCAAGAAAATCTTTGATAATGGTTTTGAATGCCAACCAAGCGTTCTTTTGGAGTTCTGTCATTGTTTCGATGAAATGTTCATCTTTAACGAGTTGCCGAATCTGTGGACCATTAAATACACCAGCCTTTATCTTTTCAAAAGACAGTCCAGGAAATGCCAAAATTAAATACTTGAAACAGTCCCCTTCAGAGGACAAAGTTTTAACAAACTGTTTCATGAGCCCAAGCTTTATATGTAGAGGTGGGAGTACAATGTTCTTCCTGTCGACAAGTGGTTGATGTAGAATGTTCGGATCACCAGGTTTTAGCTCAGATCTTGGCGGCCAATTCGACTGCACCCAATGCTTCTCACGAGCTCTGCTGTCCCACATACACAAAAAACAGGGTACTTGTGTATCCTCGTTGCTGACCAAGAAGGGAGCAGACCATTTTAAGGTCAACACAGATGATCCACTTATGCATGTCATATTGCAGCAAATCAATTACTCTCTTTATGTCTTCATATGCTTCTTGTAAACGAACATAATGGCCGATTGGAACTGCACCAAAGACATTTCCATTGTGCAATAGTACACACTTCAAGCTCCTCTTTGAGCTGTCTATGAAAAGTCTCCATTCAGTTGCGTTATATGTTGGAATTCCCAACACATTCATCAAACCTTGTACGTTACAGCAATACACAAATCCTGAGTCATTTCGAAAGTATGGCAGAAATTCACTTTCTCTGGATCAAAAGTAGGATACCTTAGCTCCTTTTTCAAGCAAGTTCTTCTCATACAGTCTGGATGCCATCAGCTCTGAAGCTTTTTTGGATAGTCCCAAATCTCGTGCCAAATCATTCAACTCATTCTGATCAAATCCCTTTCGAGCAGAGTCGTCTTCAATTTCAAAGTCTTCATCGTTGGAGTCATTTGAATCATCATCACACACGCTTTCTTGTTCGCTTTCTAGTTCTTCGAAAACTGGCACTGGGATTTCAGCTGAATGAGGCACTGGGCGTATAGCCGATAGTGAACTAAGATACTCTATCTTACATTTATTTTTTTTGTTATAACCTGACGTTTTCACCATACAGAAATAACAGTCACTTGAGTGATCTCTGGGCTCTCGCCAACTCATTGGTATACCAAATGGCATTTTATCACGTGTTCCCTTAGTCCACATTCGTAAACTCTCGACACACTGCTTGCACACCTTGTGAGGGGCCCAAGCTTTATCCTGATCACCGATTTTCATTTTAAAATACGCTAAATAGGCTTGCCTGACAAATGGACTAATGTTTCTCCTTTGACTTGGAATAGTAAAACTGCCACAAATATAGCAAAACGAATCAGCACTGTTTATACACCTTCGACGTGAAATGCCAGAGACAGACATGATCTAAAGGAAAGAGAAGTTGTTCTCAGAAATAAATGTAAAAAAAAAAATCCTTGTTTAAAAAAGCCGGACGTAACGTCTCACCACACAATCTCGCGCGAAATTGAACTTGCTCGTATGGGAAGATGAGAATGACGCCGTAGGTCACCAACAACAGGTTCATACATGTCCCAACTACCGTCTAGACGATTGTCGTCACAAGTATGAACCTGCTGCTATTCTCCTACAGCGATATTCACTTATTCCAAATAAAAAAAAATTAAACTTCCGTCTATAGAAGAGCGTACTCCGTTTTATGATCTAAGCAGCACGCTGCAGGGAGTGGTCTCATTACTATAAGCTGTAGCAAAAAAAATTAATTGGTTGCCTGTAAAGTCGGTATACGGGCGAAAGTTTTATTACGTGACAACGACTTTGAGTGGTAAAATAATTTTAATGTTAATATTCATTCGTATAGTAGGAAGAAGGATAATATTATTATTATAATAAATTTTTTTATTATAATAAAAAATTGTATGCAGGCGCCTAAATAGAAGCGCAAGACATGAACCGGTGTGTATGCCTATCTCTCTCACTCTGTCTCTCTCGCTCTTAGGCGGAAGAGAGAAAGAGCGAGAGAAGTGAAAGGGACGCGTGCCTCTCACTCGCTCTCATTGTGAGCGCATAACGTGAGCGGCTTTCTTGAAGTGTCACCAGGCAAACCAATTTATAAGACGTTGTCACGTCAAAAACTTGACGTGATAGAAGAAAACTGACTTCGGATTTGAATTTAACATGAATGAATTTAACATGAATTTAACATCAACATAAATTTAACATGAATTTAACATGCCAACAAAAATTTTGTTTCATTTTGTTCCCCTGTGTAATTTACTGAAAATTGAAAAATTAATGAACCAACGTCAGCGTACTCTATGAGTCCAGGAAGATGGATGGAGTATTTTTTGAGGTTTTCGAATTAAAGAAATGGAGTTTTGAAAATTCTCTCATGCTGCTCGAATGGATTTTTAGGACGTCCCACAGTAAGACTTGGGCGTCCTCATGCGATTGATCTGGGGTATAAATTCACCAACTTCCTTCAACCATGTTGTTATTAATTTAATGCAATTTGGTAGGTACCTACTACTTTCTCGCTGTTAATAACATTGTGTTGTTACAGGTTCCACGCTTATTACCATTTCAAGAGATCATTTACGTAAAATTCAGTCAAAATTGTTAAGTATAGACCCTTATATGCATATTTAAACCTGAAAGCTTACTGGATGTTGGATGCGTCATGAGGCGTCAGGTTGTAGTTGTCCTAATGCTGTACAATCACAGTATTATCGTATTCCAAATATTACCTTTATAAGTGTTTGCTGTGTAAATGCTGTTAGGTTTTGTATAGGCTTTTATGAGCTGAAATGTTAACAACATTCGAGTTTCTCGTTTTTATTTATTCATTCTTTTGTGAATCTACCGTCTTTATGTAATGATAGAGTTTTATATGAAGTTCAAGTTTTGAAATCTTTTATAAGAGTGGCAGTACTACCATCAATTTACATCTATAGAGCTAAATGAATTTACAACGAATAATTGATTTTCACCTTTTAAACGCGTCAATCATGAAATAGGATTGACAAGATTTCTGTAATTTTTAACTATATCTTATTATGTTAATTATTGGTTCAACTACAGAAAATTGTCAGGTTTTAATTTTTATTTCATGTTTAATTTAAGCACTGATTCTTTAACTCCATGAAATATTCCTCAATGGTCAAAATAGATTATAAAAGAAATTATTCAGCACTTATTATTGGCACCAATATCCTATTCGAGTAGTTGACCCCAAGGGTAGCTCTGCCTCACAGGTCCTAATATAGGATGATCCTTCAAAACTTACCTTGATTTGTGCCTTAATATCTTGTGTAGATACATTAGCATAACCTCAAAATGAGCGAAAATTATCAAAATGGTAGTTAGTCATGGCTGATGGAAGAAGCCATAAATTAATATACACATATTTTTATTCTCGTGACGGCTCTTCGTCACTGGTCAGTGTTGAACACACTTACAGATAAGAAGGGAACTTCGTTTATTACGGGCTACCTGTTGGGATGACTGGTTTCTATTGGATAGTTGTCGACTAGCACGAATACCATCAATAATTTGCTTCTGTTGAGAACCCTCGGAAGTAGTTGGAGTGTGTTTACAGGCTGAAAGAGCACGTCTTTCATGAATAGGCTCAAAGTGGTTTTGTCTTTTTTTATTTTTGGAAGTATACTTTCAATTTTGAACGTACCCAATGACGTCGTTTTTTGCTGAACCTGCCTCCAATTAAAAAAAAAGAACGGAAAAACTGGGTGTGTTCAAAATTGAAGGTACCCAGGAAACACACATTGGTGCACATTGGAATACAGGTACCCAGTACATGAAGTTTTTTCTTGGAATTATGTAAAATAATCGCATAAGGACGCCCAAGTCTTACCACTGTGGGACGTCCTAAAAACCAGTTTGTTTTGGTTAAAAAAAACATTTGACCAAGCACACATTGGAACCATACTTCATGGAACCAGTTTCAGGAATGGGAAACCGAAGTTGCTCGTAATTGAAGCTTAAATTGCATAATTATTCTCATTCAAGGGCTGTTCAGTGTGCACATTGCGTTTCATGGATTTGGCTTAACAGTGTTTGTTGAAATAGTTCTAAGTTGTATCACGCCTTATTCAGACACCCTGTAATTAATTACAATTTCTGACACTTTCTTTCTAACAAGGAGCAAACTAGTCCATGATGATGGAACTAGAAATTTGGTTTGACTTCTTCTAGGTCTTTGGATCAGTTTCCGAATAGTTGTGGACCGTCTTCCGTACTATCGATTAGTTTCCAATATTGTTTTGGATCAATTTCCCTTTTGGCATTAATCAATTCCTGACTATCTTCCGATTAGTTTCTCCTATGCTTTCTGATCTTTTTCTTTCCTGTCTTTGGATCAGTTTCCATATTGTGCATTCGATCAGTTTGCCTAAGGTTTTTGGATCAGTTTACTTTTTGTATTGATTCAGTTTCATTATTGTCTTTCGATGAGTGTCTCTACTGTATTCGGATCAGTTTCCCAACTGTTTTTTAATCGGTTGGTCAACTCTATTTGGGTCAATTCTCTTATTTTTATGAAGCATGTTTACCTATGTCTTTAAATAAGTTTCCGATTTGGTAGTAGATCAGTTTCTTACTGCCTTCTGATCAGCTTCCTTGTTTTGGTTTATTATTTTCAATAATGAACCTTTGGAATCGACCAAGAAAAGAAGGTACCCCCCCCCCCCTCAAATTTCGTTGGTTTACGTTTCAAGGTACGTAGAATCCAAAAATCGAATAAAAATTTGGCCGTCCGTCCGCCGTACGCGGCACTTTCCCCACTTAGCATTGACCGATTTTGATGAAATTTGGTATGTAGGCTCCATTTGGGGTCTATTGTGCCCCGAAGATTTTGGTTGATGTAGGTCACTTTTAAGGGTTGAAAAATGAATTTTGAAATTTTGAAAACGCCCTAGCTCAAAAACTTTTGATATGAAGGTATTGTTTTTCTTTCAATTTAAGATTCTACAGAATGTTTAGAATTTTTTGAGACGACGCGGAGCTCTGTATGACAAACCGTTCGCTCCCTACGAGAATTTAAGGTTTGGACGTACGATAAATCAGAAACACGAGTGTGAATCGCAAAAGAGCCCTAATCTCCGTTCAAATTATAGCTGACCGAAATGCGATCTATGTTTTTCTTCATATTGGTGGCTTTGCAGACGAGTGATGTGATATAGAAAAATAATAAACCATTGTGTAATAATTTGCAGCGTTTTTCGGATCAGTTTTCTTATTTCTATTGAGCAGTTTACCTATGTCTTTAAATAAGCTCTCGATTTGTTAGTAGATCAGTTTTCTTACTTCTAAAGAGCAGTTTACCTATTTTCTATAAGTTTTCCTATTTTCTGGTTCATTTTTCTCTATAGTTATCTTGTAACATGTATGATCGAGCATCAAAATTTTTTCGACTTGCTGTACCTTGTGGTTTTGAAAAAAAAAAAAAAAAAACCTTGGGGTGTTTTGAAGTCGGCCAATAAAAGAAGAAAGATATTGATACAACAAATGGGATGTTCGCACTGAAGAGTGGTGTCGTTGAGGGAGACCCAGGAACTAGTACGAGTATAAGCCAAACTCGGAAACTTGATGGTCTTTCTGGCTCCCTCCTTGCTGTGTTATCCTGAACTAACGCTCGTGTCAACCTTCTTGTAGAGACGTGAACATGGGAATCAGTAGTTCTACGCTCTTTAGTAGATCTTACCTGCAGAGCATATCGATACCTTACAGCACAAAGGAGTTTTGAGAAAAACGCAAGAGAAATTATCACCAATGCACAATTCCTAAAATAATGGCTTATTACACTAAACTCTTTAATTTCCTCAATAGATTTTCAAGCTATTATCGTCAAGAAAACTCAATAATAATTTTGTTGAATTTGAGTTTTTCTGAAATAAAAAAATAATAAAAAATGTGGAAGGTGGATGGACATAGCGCCTTTGTGCTTTAAGGTATCGATATTATTCCCTGGTTTACCAGGTTTGGTAGATTGTGCAGTCGAAGAAGATAACAAAAGTCCATTCATGCAGCATGAATTAATGAGCGAATTTTCAAAGAAATCATTCAGTTTAAGGTGTGGTTAAGAAAAGGACCAATGGTGTTGCAATTTGTTGTAGAAAGTTTTTTTTTCGATTCTTGGTTTATATATATATATGTATATATATATTTTTTTACTTGCTTTTAAACCAATAATCGACGTCCCGGAAGACGTGAAATCACTGGGCTGAAAGCTGAATCTGGGAGCCCGAGAAGCGTTCTGATTAGGGAAGCTCCTGGACGTAGTTAAAGATGAATGCGACAGATCGCGTTCATGATCACTTGTTCCCAACCTCACACAACAAGTCACCTTGTTTATCACATATTTTTCTCCTTGGTGCGTTACCTGCTGCATCTAAGTAATTAATTTATTAACATTTAAATATATTCGCGATATGTACGAAAAAATCGTGCGATTTTCAATAATACACTCGGTTTTAAACGTTTCTATCGGTGGCAGTTGTCGATTGAATATTTGAACGAGGACTTTTTTTTTTTTTTTTTTTTTTTTTTTTTTTTTTTTTTTTTTTTTTTTTTTTTTTTTTTTTTTTTTTGGAAATCTTAGGAGTCCATATTCATGTTCTAGTCGTTTCTACGAAGTACCCACACGGCTACTTCATTTCTGGGTACAACAAATATACGCACGTATTCATTATATATATATATAACTACAAACTTTTCTTAATTTTGGACAATTTTCATTTTTGAAAAAAGCATTCATATCAGAAATTTTGTGCTGAATCCGAATATACCATAAATTACCATGATTTTCAATGTAAAAACCTCAAAAAACGGGAAAAACCCATTTTTTTGGAGTTTTTTTGAATTTTGGACCACTTTGGATTGTCCAAAATTGCTGGTTAACGAACTTGACCTATGGTTTGTTGTTACAAACATTTTGGCAAAAACTAAAAAAAAATTTTAAACAATTACTCAAGTTATCGTCCGGAATGACACATATATATATATATACATATGATTTTTGGAAAAACTTCAGGGATCGTTTCAGAATGTTCCAAAACGGATTTCAGTGTGAAAATTTTTCGAAGAAGTCGATTCTAAAAATTTTGAGGCCATTGCAATAGCTTCATTTTCTTTGAAAATTCGCTAATAACACGCTGCAAATTATTGCTGGGTATGCTTTGAAGGTCTTAGGAGTCCATATTCATGTTCTAGTCGTCTCTACGAACTCATAGAGTACCCACACGGCTACTGCATTTCTGGTTACAACAAATATACGCACGTATTCATTATATATATATATATATATATATATATATATATATAACTACAAACTTTTCTTAATTTTGGACAATTTTCATTTTTGAAAAAAGCATTCATATCAGAAATTTTGTGCTGAATCCGAATATACCATAAATTACCATGATTTTCAATGTAAAAACCTCAAAAAACGGGAAAAACCCATTTTTTTGGAGTTTTTTTGAATTTTGGACCACTTTGGATTGTCCAAAATTGCTGGTTAACGAACTTGACCTATGGTTTGTTGTTACAAACATTTTGGCAAAAACTAAAAAAAAAATTTTAAACAATTACTCAAGTTATCGTCCGGAATGACACATATATATATATATACATATGATTTTTGGAAAAACTTCAGGGATCGTTTCAGAATGTTCCAAAACGGATTTCAGTGTGAAAATTTTTCGAAGAAGTCGATTCTAAAAATTTTGAGGCCATTGCAATAGCTTCATTTTCTTTGAAAATTCGCTAATAACACGCTGCAAATTATTGCTGGGTATGCTTTGAAGGTCTTAGGAGTCCATATTCATGTTCTAGTCGTCTCTACGAACTCATAGAGTACCCACACGGCTACTGCATTTCTGGTTACAACAAATATACGCACGTATTCATTATATATATATATATATATATAACTACAAACTTTTCTTAATTTTGGACAATTTTCATTTTTGAAAAAAGCATTCATATCAGAAATTTTGTGCTGAATCCGAATATACCATAAATTACCATGATTTTCAATGTAAAAACCTCAAAAAACGGGAAAAACCCATTTTTTTGGAGTTTTTTTGAATTTTGGACCACTTTGGATTGTCCAAAATTGCTGGTTAACGAACTTGACCTATGGTTTGTTGTTACAAACATTTTGGCAAAAACTAAAAAAAAAAATTTAAACAATTACTCAAGTTATTGTCCGGAATGACACATATATATATATATACATATGATTTTTGGAAAAACTTCAGGGATCGTTTCAGAATGTTCCAAAACGGATTTCAGTGTGAAAATTTTTCGAAAAAGTCGATTCTAAAAATTTTGAGGCCATTGCAATAGCTTCATTTTCTTTGAAAATTCGCTAATAACACGCTGCAAATTATTGCTGGGTATGCTTTGAAGGTCTTAGGAGTCCATATTCATGTTCTAGTCGTCTCTACGAACTCATAGAGTACCCACACGGCTACTGCATTTCTGGTTACAACAAATATACGCACGTATTCATTATATATATATATAACTACAAACTTTTCTTAATTTTGGACAATTTTCATTTTTGAAAAAAGCATTCATATCAGAAATTTTGTGCTGAATCCGAATATACCATAAATTACCATGATTTTCAATGTAAAAACCTCAAAAAACGGGAAAAACCCATTTTTTTGGAGTTTTTTTGAATTTTGGACCACTTTGGATTGTCCAAAATTGCTGGTTAACGAACTTGACCTATGGTTTGTTGTTACAAACATTTTGGCAAAAACTAAAAAAAAAAATGTTAAACAATTACTCAAGTTATCGTCCGGAATGACACATATATATATATATACATATGATTTTTGGAAAAACTTCAGGGATCGTTTCAGAATGTTCCAAAACGGATTTCAGTGTGAAAATTTTTCGAAAAAGTCGATTCTAAAAATTTTGAGGCCATTGCAATAGTATCATTTTCTTTGAAAATTCGCTAATAACACGCTGCAAATTATTGCTGGGTATGCTTTGAAGGTCTTAGGAGTCCATATTCATGTTCTAGTCGTCTCTACGAACTCATAGAGTACCCACACGGCTACTGCATTTCTGGTTACAACAAATATACGCACGTATTCATTATATATATATAACTACAAACTTTTCTTAATTTTGGACAATTTTCATTTTTGAAAAAAGCATTCATATCAGAAATTTTGTGCTGAATCCGAATATACCATAAATTACCATGATTTTCAATGTAAAAACCTCAAAAAACGGGAAAAACCCATTTTTTTGGAGTTTTTTTGAATTTTGGACCACTTTGGATTGTCCAAAATTGCTGGTTAACGAACTTGACCTATGGTTTGTTGTTACAAACATTTTGGCAAAAACTAAAAAAAAATTTTAAACAATTACTCAAGTTATCGTCCGGAATGACACATATATATATATATACATATGATTTTTGGAAAAACTTCAGGGATCGTTTCAGAATGTTCCAAAACGGATTTCAGTGTGAAAATTTTTCGAAAAAGTCGATTCTAAAAATTTTGAGGCCATTGCAATAGCTTCATTTTCTTTGAAAATTCGCTAACAAGTGACAGGCTTTTGGAAGAAGCTAGCCTGGGGCCGAGAGCGATGAACAGCTCGTAAGGCCCATGGCATTGGGACAATAACCGTAACTAGCCTACTGAAACCCTCGAATTACGCCTAATAACTTCTGATTTCTGGGTAACGCCAGTTGCAACTCGTTTAATTACCTCCTGGTCCCTCAGAAAAATACAAACTCAATTAATATTTGTCCTGTTCCGTAGTAAAATTACTCCTGAAGGTCTTATTCCTAGTTTTAACAATTGTTAATTAGGATCATAAAAAACCAAAAATAATCTTCCGTTTTTCCCAAAACTTGTGACCTTGATTGTTGAATGGGTGTTATTTTCTCGCAAAACTCGCCGACTAACTAGAAATGGGAACAGTGTCTAAACAATGGTTCTTTGTGTAACAAGACTGTTGGGTTTCCTTTTCAGCGTTATTTTGTTTGTTTCGCCCGCCAGTTGATCAAGGGGGTGAAAATTCCTGCTTGTCCAGCCCTAATGGGAACAGGATATTTTTCTATTGACTAGGAAGTTAGCTTGATTCTCTGGTACTGCTTATCTACAGTCAACACTGCCTGAACATCTTACCTTCCAGTAGGTACCTATCTACCACTACCTGTAACTGCTAGTTTCATTAGTGAACGATTATGAATACAATATCTATCTAACCTACTTACCTCTCATACTACTTGTTATTGCCACTAATGCTTCCAATATTATAATCATTGTTGTTGGGACTCCAATTTATACAAACAGAACCCAGTAAATACTGCTGGAACAGTAGGTACTTACGACTTTAATTCGTCCGAATGATGAAGTATATGAAAATTCTTGATTTTCCCATTTAGGTTGGGTGTTGACAAATGAACGTCAATACATGTAATTATGCGGATTGTACCTAACCATTCGACAAATATTCATGAAATACTCATTGACAAAACCATAAATATGAAGTAAATTAGGGAAGAAACTTGTGGCCATAAATTTACATTTTTTCATTACCTAACTGTAGAACTAGCTGTTCATAGTATCGAAGATCCCAATGGCATAAACATCACTAAGGTCGGTATCTATCTACCTCTAAATACCTACCTGAAGCTACTTTATTCTTGTGAAACGTTTCTAGGGTCTTCCAAAGCTCTGCATAAATAAATGTCATTGGTTCATTTGTCTTAGCTAGTACCCATGGCGCCATTATGAAACTATTTATAAGTTTTCATGTACATGTTATTATTAAAGTCATACGAATTATGATATTTCCTAAGATGTTATTTCATTAAAATTAATTTAAATAGTCAATACGATGAGGTGTTTCTTATATTTCAATTTTATATTACTAAATACATTGTTATACTTATTAAAATATTTAAGATTTTTTTCGTGTTACTTTCAATCCATTATAAAAAGCAGTACGTTCCTGTTTTAGCGTTCTAATTTTTGGGGGACTCGAATTCGCATGTTGGGTATATCAACGATTTTAAAATGCTGTTCAAATTCGGGGCTTTAATGTTCGCAGAAGTGTTATGGAGGCTAAGGGTTTAGGAGGGGGGTGAAAATACATGTTGGATGCCTTTTTATCGTCGATTTCCGATTTAAAAATACCCAGTTTGGGGTTCCCTTTAACTACCTTAAGCTAAAAATGATGAGTTACTTTCTCAGCATTTACTGATTGATATTGGAACAACTAATCCTTATCCAAAGGGACATCCCCTGGGATTCATGGATCACTAGAAACTATCATGAAAGTGTGTATTATATTCAAGAGTGATTTCATTTTCAAATTGACTGATTGATCATTGACTCCATCAGACAGGTTATCGCTATTACAATCGTCTAGCCTGCATCAGAGCTACAGTTAGTAAAATAAACAAATTGAGGATTTGCTTACTTCATCCTAGAGAATACCATGATAATTTACCTGATACTAACATGTTTAAGAATGGTTTCTACTAAACTTGATAACGTCACGTTCCTCTTCAGAGCCACGAATATCGGACTTAATATCATTTCTCATACCAAATTCATTATCAGGAAACGAGTGTTTCTTATACATTCTAGGAGAGAACTCACTGTTAATTAGCTGCACATAAAAACATCTGCCAAGTGGGTGTGGCTCATAGCTTCCTCGTATCCATAACCCGATTTTATAGATGATCCGATGCAAAGTAGTTAATCTCAAAACATCAAAACAAGATAATCTGTAACATCCTTGAAAATTTCACTGAAATCGGATGGAAAATGTAGAAGTTATGGCCGTTACAAGGAAATCAACTTTTGCGCATGCGCAGTGGCTATCAGTCCGAAGGTGGTGATTTTCATAGGGGACCATCTACACACCAACCCGCACAATCCCTGAAAATTTCATAGAAATCGGACAATAACTTCGTATAGTTATAACTATACGCATATATGCGCGTTACAAGGAATTCATGACAGACAAGGAACCAAAATTGTTCAGAAAGGTCTAAAACGCAAAAAGCGAGTGAAAATTTTGATTTTGGAGAACTTTTTTTTTCGTCTTTGAAGTGAAAACAAAGCTTCCGCTACCTTGGTAGACTCGGAAGCAAAACGAATGAGACAAAGGGTGATGAGTTAGTTTGCAGGCTAAACAAGAACTGACAGGAATTATTATATGCAACATAAATTGCCTCAGCAAACGCTAATATACGATATATCGTATAGGAATGAGAATTGCCTGAACGAATATAATATATTCGTTATATCGTAAGTAGTTCCGAAAGCAGTTTGGCCCTTTGGGCGCTCAGGTGTCGGTATCTACAAGAATGTAGAACTATGTGTTTTGAGAATGCATTATTCATCTATCTATTGTAAGGCAGACATCAGTGTCTGGCCTCACTGCCTTTAATATCGTCAAGAATATTGTTTTCTTCATTGTTCATGATTCTGGTCTGCATCAAACGATTGCACATCGTTCTGTTACAGTCAATATTCCGTTTTCCGTTACTGCTTAGCAGAAATACCGTTTTAAAATAATAGCTTAGCAGTAAATTCCGTATTAAGACCTACTTCTTAACAGTCCATTCAGTTTTCCATTTTGCTTCCGAGTCTACCAAGGTAGCGGAAGCTTTGTTTTCACTTTTCAAGGTTAAAAAAAAGTTCTCCAAAATCAAAATCTCCAGTCGCGTTTTACGTTTCAGACCTTCCTGAACAATCTTGGTTCCGTGTCTGTCTGTCTGTCATGAAATCCTCGCCACAGCAATAACTTCTACAGTTCTCGTCCGATTTCGATGAAATTTTCAGGGATTGTTCGGATTGGCGTGTAGATGGTCCCCTATGAGGGTAGTGGAAGGTACTTAGAGATTGATGTTTTGAGATCAACTACTATGCATCGGATCTTCTATACAATCGGGTTATGGATACGAGGAAGCTATGTGCCACACCAACTTGGCTTTTTTTTATAAATTTATTTAATTTTTGTAAATGTAATGAAAGAGCTACTTAGCACTTTCATTTATTATTAACCGTTCTCAACATATTTCCCAAGTACCTACGTATTGTTTTTCCTGATTTAAGGGGAATAATCAATATGTCATTCATTTTACTAAATTAAAGATTGGAATTTATTCTAATTAATATTGTGAATCTACTTTGGTCATTACACTTATCACGCACACTTACTATTCAATCAATAAATGAAGTCCCTACTTAATATTATTAATAATTCTATCAATATGGTACATTTATTCTGTTATGGGGTGTCAAAATCAATACATCGTTAGTTCAACATTTAACTGAGATTAAACTTAATATGAGTTTTGAGAGGGTGAGTTTCCATGGAGAACCAGGCTGTAAGGTGCTGAAATGGGCGGAAAAATTTGTGACACACCCAAGGTGGGTTCACAAGCGTCCGACTCTGCATTCTGCCCGCTGATTGGCCTCTTTCCGTCTGTTCTTGGCCAATCAGCGGGCAGAACGGAGAGTCGGAAATGCAGAGTCTGACGCTTGTGAACCCAGCTTCAGATTGCGCTGCTGTTCACTCTTTCCCTCTTTTCGAGATGCCAGTTGGTAGGTACTGGAGTAAACTCTTTCCCATCATTAAGTAAAAATAAGTAGGTAGGGTGGAGTGGGGCAATTGCGACCCAAAATGTCAATAGTTCAACTTTGATCCTCAGTAACTTTCCTTTGAAAACGCCATTTTCACTTTTTTTTAAAATGAGTAGCTTATTTTACGTAGATTACGATGCAATCTTCAAATTGTACAAAAGATTTACTTCTCACGGTCCAAACTGTGTTTTTTAAAATTCCGACCGACTTCCCCATTTGCCCCACTAATCGGGGCAAATGCGGAAACGGCCTGCGAATCCCATAAAATCATTTAGTTGCATTAATGGGGTAAATGCAAACAAAGCCTATTTCAATACGAACAGAACGCTACATTTAATTTTTTTCTCCTCCACTTTTTTATGACCAAAATGAACTTTCCTGCGCCAACTGGTTTGCACTTTATCTTTCAAATGACTCTTTCTTGAGTGAATAATTTTCCCTTGTGGCCTGATTTCGAAAGTGGGAGAGGAAAATGAAGAAATTCAACGTGTAGTGTGTATTTTTAAAGGTTCATCTCCAATTTTTGTCCTAGAACAGAAAGGTAACTCAGTCTAATAGTTGTTATAGGGTGCTTATTTTGCACTTCCGCATTTACCCCATACTGCAATTTTGCTGGGGCAAATGCAACCCATGTTATCATTTCTACAAATGATCATGATATAAACGATTTCATAATGAAAACTGTTAAACTGACTCATGTAAAGAAGTTTCAAGATAGAACAGACGTTACTGCCCCACTGCACCTCATGGAAAACTTTTTTCTTGGCAAAAACCCGCCACTCGTCTGAAGAGCTAATCACTAGTGAGTCAGGATAACTTTAGGAATAAGCAGCTGACTGGCGAGAGCCCGCCTTTTCCGACAGGTAAGGGTTACCAACATAACTGGGTACACATTGAGAAGGTTTCTGAGGCAAGGCGCTCAAATGGCGCCATTTTCAAAACCATTTCCGCATTTGCCCCATTTCCACATTTACCCCACTCCACCCTACTTGATTGTGTAACTGAGTGTGCTAACCCTTCACAACGCACCATTACACCATTACCTTGTCAAATGATGAGTGGTGGTAATGACAGCCAGAGAAAGGAACTCCAAAAATTCGAGAGTTGAAAATTGACTCATGTATTCAGGTTTTTTCTTTTTTTCTCGAGTAAGTGGATAGCAGGAGCTTTTCTATTGATTCCTGCTTCTAACGAGACTCACCCTGTCAGAAAATTTGCTGCTTGAATCCAGGTAGCTCCAGTTCATGTTTATCTTAACCTTCATCCGATTGCGTGGGTGGCAAACTGCCACCCACTATGCATTTTGTGCGCCAAAACATAACTGGCACGCAGGAGAGCGGGATTATTGTCCAGCTGTATTCTCTAGTTGGACACTTTCTACATGATGCTATGAAGAACAATTTGATTTATTGAAGAGAATGTGATAGTTTAGTCAGCAGTAAGCCCAGGAAGAATATTAGCATGGTGTTATTATTATTTTTTTTTACCAAAGTTTGTAATTACTTTTACTAAAAGTTTTTCATTCTAAATAATGTGTAAGAACTCACTTACAAGATGACCAATCCAAATCCTTGTCCTTATGGAGTTAAAATAGCAAAAAAAACATTGAAATAGGGATAAATGTGACGGGCAGCTAATAGCCTGTGATTGCAAGTGTGACTCAAGAGAGCCCGAGTGGATGAAGGCTAATCGTCGCCTTTCAGCTACATATTGTGAGCAACCGCCAAGTTGCTCACTGTTTCCCCTTACAGGCACTGCCTGTCCGTAAGTCCTGATACCCCTTCGGGACCAGAAGCCCGAAAGAGGTCACCATCACCAACGGGCGTGACCTCCCCACCACCGTGTTCACACAACACCTTTGAACACAACCCAAATCAACTGTCTACAAGAGCAATGATCAACCATGGAAGAGGAGGACAATATCCATGCAAATCACCTGAAAAGGCCGTCCACCCTCCATGAAAGCAACCTGTCCAACCAAAGCAAGAGAGGATAACCAACCACCAAGGGGGGTGGCAACACTGATCGCTGGAGAAGCCCTCTTAATCTAATGTACTGGTGAAGATCCGTTAGTCCTGAAGCTACAGCCTGGCCAGCTAGACCTGAAGCGCACACCCCCGTCTTTGAAGCTCGCCCCCTGTATCGCCTATATCGATACCCCCGATATACCCTCCTGCCTCCCCCAAGTCACTAGGTTTTACTAAGTGGATTTAAAAGTAACCAGTGCTCTTGTTCCGTCCCGCCCCCTGGAACCTCCGCCGTCGCCCGGATCAAGAAAAGGATTGAGGACCACGAGGACCAGCCCTGTCCCAGCTCTCCGCATCAAACCACGCCGCACCGCGACCCAGACTCGCCCCGGTAACCTGGAACATGAGTGTGTAACTAAACTAATTCTACTCTCAATTGGCCAATTAGGTAGAAGGTAAAGTGAACTCAGTGAACTTAAGAGGTATATTTTCGATAGTATCAAGTAGAACCAAACCTGTATCGACCGTATCGTAAGACGTATCGCATAAGAATTTGTTGCTTAAAGTAACCGTAACCATACCTTTTTTATACTTACCTTTTTTGAGTCATCGTAACGCCCTTCAGGCTTCGTTCTCACTTAGAGGAACAGTCGAGTCAGATCCCTGTATCGCCAAATCATCTTCTGGTCATTAAATCTAAAGTCTTGTTTAACCTTGCAGTTCTCCTTTAAAATAACCCGCATCCCAGGTTCTGAGTATTCTGATTCAACTGTATCAATTAGGAACTTGCTTTGAAATAAGAAACACCAGTAACGTAACTTCATTTATTCAAACATATATCGATACAATAAACACCCTTCAGGTGACGAACCCATAAGGTATAACAGTCTTAAATCTAACAGTGTGTATCGCCTGGAACGCTACGCCTCATCTCCAAACCGCTCGGGAGACAGCTACCTACCAGTCGACCAGTTAAGTACAAATTTCATTCATTAGCTTAAGATTCCGATATTTTCTTTGTTTACAGTGTCGACCCTCTTTACCCCCCTTTTTTAGAAAAGAACTTGTTACTGAAACACGCCCAAAAAGCTTACAATATCATGTCCATGGGACATCCCTATTCCGTATTAAAATTCGCCTTTCAGCAACATATGTCCATGGGACATCCGTATTAAAAGTCGCCTTTCAGCTACATATCCATGGGATAATGGTATTCTGTATTAAAAGTACCGCCTTTCTGCAACATATGTCCATGGGGCATCTGTATTCCGTATTAAAAGTGGCCTTTCAGCAACATATGTCTGTAGGATATCCGTATTGAAAGTCACCTTTCAGCTACATATATCCATAGGACAATAGAGAATTACAGCGGGCCAAGATACATATATAAAACGCGAGACTCAAGTCGAAAATGAGAGCCTCGCGGAACACAGCTGTCTGGGCCCTCTTGCCTAACTTAAGTGAGAGTTGCGTAAATCCCGTGAGATAACCTACTACTCAACTCCTTGTTTTTGTGGCTGAGCTAATGGCCGTCGTCAATCAGCTGATCAGTCTGTTTATTTCGTTTTGAAGAGTTTTGGTGAATCTTTAGTGAGTTCTTTATCTTTGGGGTCGCGGTAAAGTGAATTGAAAATTGAAGAATTGATCCCTTATACATTTGGGTCTGTTGGCGTCTGAAGTATGGTTAGCAGATGTTTGATCTCGATGAGATCAGTTGATTGATCTCTCTTTCTTTCCCAATGAGGCAAGTTTCCTCTATCTTTTTGACTGACTTCCTATTTATTTTACTTCGAAAAGGTAATATAATACGAAAAGATTGATTAGTCAGAGGTCGATCGTAAACTACCAATCTTGTTGAATTCGGTTGCCTGTCATCTACTACTCAGACAAGGGGATGGACTGAAATGCACGATTAGGTACTCACATTCTCTTTGCATTTACTTATTTATACTTTTACAATTACATTGGGTAATAGACGAGCATACTTCATTGATATCCTTATATTTTCCTTCCTGTTTTTCTTTATCGGTTCAACGAAAACAAAAAACCACGGATTGAGTTGACATTACCTATGGAGTGTTGAAAAATCTAAAGCAACATCAATCAGGTGAGCCTCACGGGATTGACGTGAGACTCACATCGGAAAGTTAGCATCCACTCGATGCTCGCCCTAGCCGCTTCTCACGTAATGATGGTTCCAAATATTGCTCTAACTTTCTATTATTTTTAGTTGTCACGTCTCAGCAACTGTATTCTGTATTAATCGTTATTTGTCGCTGCTAGGCAACATGTGTCTGCGGGACACTCGTAATTATTCGTCATCGTTGGTCGGCATTTATTGGTCACCAATTGGTGCCAAAAGGTTGCCTTGGCACCTTATGTCCTGAGAACATCCGTATTCACCTCCTCACTTCAAACAGAACGTTCAACCATTTTCAGATCAGGGGCCTGACAGTAAATTCATTTTCCATATTCCAAATCCATAACAAACAGGTAAAGGATTGTTACCAAAGTTCATGAAGTAGAGTCTACCTGAGCCTGCTTTCCGCCAACAAGCCAAGCTGAGCTCATATTCAATATTTGTGTATTTAGTAAATCAAATATATTTGTGTGAAGATTCGAAGAAATATCAAGTCGTTTTAAACTGAATTTAATGAAATACTTCGACAGAAAGTTACAGACATACCTAAGCCTTATTTTAACAGATGTACAAAGACAACGGTTACAAAACTAGCCCGCCAGAGCAACTAGTATCGTGTTGCTCAGTGGAACAGTGTTGTTCCAGTGAAGTCATTGTCGTAGGGGAGACGTTGCTATTTTTAACAATTCAAGACTAATTTTTTCTTTGATTCTAGCATAATAAATAGAAATAGCGTTAAAAACT
Source organism: Apolygus lucorum (assembly GCA_009739505.2). Lineage (NCBI taxonomy): Eukaryota > Metazoa > Arthropoda > Insecta > Hemiptera > Miridae > Apolygus > Apolygus lucorum. The sequence continues at coordinate 90,086,040 of CM019167.2, forward strand.
CATAGATCTCACTCAGAAATAGTTGAAAACTCATTCACAAAATAAAATCACTATGATACGACTTGTTGGTTTTTGTTTTTTCCATGATACGACATTTTTGCTCAGTATATAGGATCTTAATTTAGTAATGGGGTATTTCGGTGGGTCGGAAATTCAGGTTGTTGACCTCAAATTTGGATTCAGCACCCTTGAAAACCTATATACTACAACTTTAAGCCCAATGATACTATAACATGTGGTAGAAAAATTAATTAAAGAGATCACACGTTCGAAAAAGGCGGGCTGCTATAAATGCACACACACTAGGCAAGGACTACGCCGCGCGCGTGTGTGAGTAGGATTTTGTCGTATCCAAGAGGTCCACCAAGGGTTTCTGTGCATGGATACTTTTTTCAAAGACAGTTGGCTAGCTACGTCACAATTGGCTAGCTACGTCACACTATTCAAATCTTCAACTTTCCTTAGCTTCTCTGATTTTTTAAAAACATTTTCTCGACGAACAGACCCAATTACCGTTATTCCTGACCCATGCTCTTTTGAAAAAAAAAATAAAAATAAAAAAAATTGACTGAAATACCCCATTACCAAGTCAAGATACTAGTAATTAATTTAGTAATTTTGTACTAAATAATGTATTTTTCTTCAGGAAAAAAATTAGGTTTAGCACAAAAACAAAGCGTATTACAGGAGCTAGAGGATGAGCTCTCAGTCAAATATTATAATAGGTACTTGAAAAACTTGACTATGAACCACAAATAATTTATTGCAAAAACCAATACACACATATGTTAAGTAATGTATGCATTCCAGGGTACGTCCAATTGGATAAGAATTAGGTCAATTTAAACCAGTTGTAGACACGCGAGCCTCGAATTTGAAGAGCATTTTGAAATCCATGATCTGCAATTGTTGTGATCAGCGACCTCTTCGCATTTCTGTCCATTCGCTTAGCTCAGTGGTAACGAGCTCCGACTCAGAAGTGTGAATATAGTTTAGTTGGACGATAGGAGATCGATCCCCGGTCGAGGGAAGTTAATTTTTGATGATTCAACAATGTGGCGCAGTCATACTGGACATGAATGGTCTCCTAAGCATTTCTCAGAGAAACATTAATTTATTAAGATTAGGTAATCAAAACAACTCCCTCTCAAGACACGAGTCGAGCCACCGCCTATTAGGACAAACGAGGTCAGCAGATCCCCTGCCTCGTCAATAAGGAAGAATAACAAAAACTCTGAAGCCAGTCAACAATAGTGCGTTCTCACTGGGTTGGAAAACGCCGGCCAAAGCTGCCTCTCACCTCCCTGATTAGGCAATGGAGTACCTAAGATTTCCCAAAGGGGGGGGGGGGGATGTTGTGATCAGCGACCTCTTCGCATTTCTGTCCATTTGCTTCCTTAGCTCAGTTTTAACGAGCTCTGACTTAGAAGTGTAAATATCGACCGTATACCTGCAAATCCTCGTATGTTCCAAAATCGAAATTTTACAGGAGCCACAAAAAACATCATGGACTCAGCATACGTTACCCATTGTCCTCTTCTCCAGGAAATTATTATGAGATTCACATGTGTTCGTGATAATAAGTTATAGAGAGGCAATTTATCTTCCAAATATGAGTTCCATAAGAGTTTTCGAACATACAAGGATTTATTCAAGAACTTATCAGTACTTACGAGGATTTGCACACGAATAACACTAATGTGGTAAAACTTTTTATTGCAGTGTAAGTATCTCAATCTTTTAGATCACATCAATTAGTATCACATTATTCATCTAATTATAAGAAGGTATCACGTTAACACTCTCATAACTTATTATAATCTCTTTACTCTCATGAAATCATTAAATCTCAGTCTCACAATCAGTCTTTCCATTTTAAATTCCTAGTATCACGTTAAAACTCTTAACTCCTAAAACGTTCTAACTCCCAAAAAATCATTGAAACTCAGTTGCATAATCAGTCTTATCTAGTAAAATTCTTAGCAAACTAAATAATCGCTTATAAAAAAAAAATCACAATGACAGTTTTATAATCACAGTGTGCAAGGCAGCTACCTAATTTGCGCAAACTTCTAATTGCGTAGCCTCTAATTCCTGCTCACTTTCGACCACGTATTCGACGTCGTTCTGGTCCATATCGGCGTCCTCCAACTCATATGATGAACGAAGTTCAGTTGTCTCTGACGAATCTAGTCATCAACAGACAAGAAACCAAAGACCCATTAATGATATTATTGATCGATTGTTTTAATTTTGCCAAAAATACACCTCAAGGGCTCACATTGAAAAATGAACAAACTAACCTAGTACAATGTTGATTTTATGTTCATCTCCTGGTTCCATAACGTTGTTGTGAGCATCATCAGCAGCATCTAGCACACCTGGAGGACATTTTTTTCAATGAAAAACTATGTTGATACTAGGAAGGTACTTATTCACCATTGAAAAACACGAGGAAGGAGTATAATGAATAATACCTGGGTTCGAGAAAATATCAGAGCCGGCTATTGTCGGGAGGTCGTCCTCTGGAAGAAACCCTTCCTCTGCGAGTGCTGCGCACAGATTATCTGCCGCACTGCTGATCTCGTCGTTCGTCAATAGATGGTCATAACATTCATCAGCATCAACTGATTTATTTGCATTGCACTGATGGAGAATCTTCTCTCCTCTGCTCCTAAACAGAGCCTTTCTAACGGAAGATGCCATTATCTCTTCTCAGGAAATTCGTATTTATTGGTAGGTAGATATTTTTGAAATAACACCAATCTGGAAAACATCGATTTATAACAGTTTTGATTTATGAATAGAGATCAGATTCGTGCATGCATGAGAACCTTATTGGGAAGCTACGTGAATCACACTGAATGGAACCATGTCAGTTTTGAGTGAAATAATGATGAAATTAATAACAGAAACCAGTTTTAACAAGTTGATGTCATCAAAGTGCGTTTCACCAGAAATTCAGTTCAAATTATTGAAAATAATAAATCAAAAGAAGAACTTATCCTAAATTCCTATTGTATAAAACCTCGTAAGTACAGACCGTTGACTGTCTAAATCCTCGTAAGTCTCATGGCAATGAGGATTGCAACAAACAAGAGTTTTTGTGAACGTGGGAACAAACTCCCAACTCTATAACTTCTAAAGTATCTTCAGTATGATGTGTAAGATCTATCTAAGCAAACATATGCAAAAAAAATAACAAAGAACTTACCCAAAATTGAAAAATCCAGCAGACATCGACTGAAGCCGGGACTTGCGAGGTCTTACAACCCTTCTGGAACGTTCTAGACTTACGGGTTATTACAATCGATCACACAATCGATATTTCTCATGGAATCGATACCAAACTTTGTACAAAGGCGCGGGATCGTTACTTCGATACAAATAAATCAAAAACGCATTTTTGGAAAAAATCGGACTTACGAGGTTTTGCAGGTATACGGTCGATATAGTTTAGTCGGACGATAGGAGATCGATCCCCAGTCGAGGGAAGTTAATTTTTGATGATTCAACACAATTAACACGCGATAATAATTCTAACACGCGAATTCGAGTTCACCCCCCCCCCCCACGATGGTTGAGTAGTAAACTAAGGCGTGGGCAGGGTACGGAAGATTCTGTCACACACACACACACACAGTCATTCACCTATCGTTTTTTTCGTGGTTTTGGATTCAGAATGGTCTAAAACGGATTAGTGTGTGGTTATTTTTTGTTTTCTGTTGAGTGTTGTCCTCCTTGACCTCAGATTAATCGCATAAGGACATTCAAGTCTATCTTCCTCTGGAAATTAATACCAATAAACAAATTTTAAAAACAATCAGAGGTCCTGAGGGCAACTCAATCGCTCTTCAGATGAGAGCAAGGAATGCAGTAGGCGTGGCCCGCTCTCTCCCCTCCACGTTAGGACATGTGGAAGAAAAGCAACATCGTTTCCTGAATTTAAAACACTAGACTAGTTACCTGTCAGTAAGTACTAAAACATATTATCTGAAAATCATTCGCATCTCATTACTGAGTAAAATTGTTAAGTGCAAAAAAGAGAAGAGTCAAACCTCCATTCATTCGCAAGTGTGTCCAGTACTCTGTGGTCTGTGGCATCCATGAGTGAATCTGTTACAATACATCCCTTCCATGAACTTTCGCGTGGTTTTCTGTAAAATCCCTCCGACGTTTGCTTTTTGAACCTTAAGGGTTAATTTTAGTAAATATCTGTTCGCTGTGTTCCTACGTCAACAGATTGTTTGGGTGTAGTATGTTCGCTGTGTTCCTACGTCAACAGATTGTATGGGTGTAAATCTATTAGAAATGTGAAATTCGTCTTTCGCTGTTTTATAATTCCAACTCGCAATGTACCGGGAAGAAAAAGAGCGCGGCAACGTTGGACCTCTTCTCGGCGAGGCTCCATTAGATGTGTCGTTTGCACCTTTACATCCGGTTATAGAAAATGATGACGCCAATCCACTAGAAGCTACTGCTGCTGCTGAAAAGCCCAACCCTGATGGTCATTTGGGTACGTTAATGTTATTTGATGGCTACAAAATAATTGAAGGAAAGTATGATAAAATCTGCTTGTAGTCTACAAGATAGCAGTGTACAATGTTTCTGTCAGATTACCGTCTGTTATGGTGGCCGGAAGGTAAAAATCATTCAATTCGACGGTCTTCATTCTATACTTAGGCACGCTAAGCTCTATACTAAGCGGCACGTACCGAATTTCTGGAAAAACTCGTCGGCGGGCGCTCCGCGCATCACAGGCGCCCGTGTTCTCTTTCCAACACTTTCCCTGATCCCAGTCAACGCATACCAAGAAAGGTCAAATTGCAATGACAGTGGTATCTTCTATTTTGGTTTGTCATTTCCAATAATGAAGTTCCCATGGACCGATTTTGATGAAATTTGGTATGTGGGCTCCATTTGGGGTCTAGTTGTGCCCCGAAGGGTTGACATTTTGAAAGTCTCAAAAGTGTCTCAGAAAAATCCGATATGAAGGTATTGTTTTTCCATAATTTAAGATAGTATTGAATTTTTAGAGACCACGCGGAGCTCTGTAGGACAAACCGTTCGCTCCCTACGAGAACTTTAGGGCTGGACTTACAATAAATAAGAAACACGAGTGTGAATCGCAAATCTCCGTTCAAATTTTATCTGACCAAAATGCGATCGTTGTAGGTACGTGGTTGGTAGCTGTTGTTTAACTATTGTTCTTTTAGTTTAATTATTGTTGATATTTTAATATTAAGAGGAAGTAGGCAGCGACGTGAACTAACACGATAGGAGTTGATAACGGATTTATTATTAGAATCCTCTCAAGGTCATGAGGTCATCTCAAACAATAACGACAGTTCAATTATTTTTCCTAAGTATCTTAAACAATTCCAATTAAGTAGAAATCTAGTTTAAGTTTCATTAAAAAAAAAAAATGATTTATAATGAGAGTACAATTAGTTCTTTTTTAAAATAATATCACAATCATTTTTATGACGTCCCACAGTAAGACTTGGGCGTCCTTATGCGATCGATCTGGGGTGAAGGAGGACAACACTCTACAGAAAACAAAAAATAATAACCGCACAGTAATCTGTTTTAGACCATTCTGAATCCAAATCCGCGAAAAAAAAACCATAGGTGTATGTGTGAGTGTGTACAGGGTGTCTACACTCAAGATGGGCATAACTTCAGGGTTCGATTCTACAAGGTATTTCCAACTAAAAATATCACATAGCAATTTTCTTTTAACCCACTCAAAATTCCTTTTTTTTCACTTTAAAGTTTTTTTTTATCGCGTTTTCGACCTTACGGTACTGATTTGGTCATAACTCCCTTATTTCTACTGAAAATTCGATTCTGACTACACCGTTAGAAATAGCGTTAAATTCCCAAGCTACCTAGTGCAACATCAAAATCTTTCAGCAATTAAATAGTTTCAAAAAATCAAGTCAAAAAGCAAAACTTTAAAATTGTTTTGAAACTTGACTTTCTTCGACCAAAGTTTTCACTGTGAATCCCTGCCCATTTCGATTCCCTGCTCTTTGAAGAAAACATGCTTAAATTGTCAGCTTTTCAACGGTCTATCAATTTTTCTTTTTAACATTCAAATTGGAAGAGTAAATGAAGTTTGAATGTCAAAAAACATGTTTTACATGAAAATCCAGTGTTTCAAGCAAAAGTAATAAAATAATAATAATAAAAATAATAATAAAAATAAAAATAATAAAATATTCGTAGATATGGTAGTGAGCATACTCAACAAACTTCAATCAGCTAGAAATTCGGTGTTTTTATTGAGTAGAGAGGTGTTACTTCATGCTCACTGCCATATCTACGAATAATGCGTATTTTATGTACGAAAAACGAAGGTTTTCTTCGAAAAATTCACTTTCTAGCCATCAGAATCATTCGGAAGTATCACCATTGGATTCAGCGTAAAAAATTACATAGAAAACGAAACCAAACTCGCCAAGCCGTCTTGAGATCGAGGGAGACCATAAACCGCTTGAAACACTGGATTTTCATGTAAAACCCTTATTTTGACATTCAAACTTCATTTACTTTTTTCGATTTTTTGAAACTATTTTATTGCTGAAAGATTTTGATTTTGCCCTAGGTAGCTTGGGAATTTAACGCTCTTTCTAACGGTGTAGTCAGAATCGAATTTTCAGTAGAAATAAGGGAGTTATGACCAAATCAGTACCGTAAGGTCGAAAACGCGATAAAAAAAACTTTAAAGTGGAAAAAAATGAATTTTGAGTGGGTTAAAAGAAAATTGCTATGAGATATTTTTTGTTGGAAATACCTTGAAAATTGTCTTAAAAAATTTTACCTTAAAAATTTCTTAAAAATTTGGCCGGCCGTACGCCTTACGGCCGGCCAAATTTGCCACTTAGCATTAACCGATTTTGATGAAATTTGGTATGTAGGCTCCATTTGGGGTCTAGTTGTGCCCCGAAGTTTTTGGTTGATGTAGGTCCACTTCTAAGGATTCAAAAGTGAATTTTGAAATTTTGAAAACGCCCTAACTCAAATAATTTCGATATAAAGGTATTGTTTTTCCATAAATTTAAGATAGTATAGAATTGTTAGAATTTTTTGAGACCACGCGGAGCTCTGTAGGACAAAACCGTTCGCTCCCTACGAGAATTTAAAGGTTTTACGTACGATAAATCAGAAACACGGGCGTGAATCGCGAAAGAGGCCTAATCTCCGTTCAAATTTTAGCTGACCGAAATGCGATCGATGTTTTTCTTCATGTTGGATGGTTGGTGGCTTTGCGGACGAGTGATCTATAGAAAAATAATAAACCATTGTGTAATAATTTGCAGCGTTTTTTGTTCGACGCGGAAAACTCTAGTTGTGCACTACGTCGCCGGAATTTCGAATTTTGACAATATTCACAAAATATCCGATTTTTCAATATTTCGGCTCCTTTACAGTTTACTAATTGTACCCCAGCTTTGAAATTGAGGAAAACTTCTCATTATAGGTACTTCGGATTTTCATGAATTATTCTCTTTACCACCATGGAACTTATAGTGGTGCCACCATGGTGCCAGGATAGATAGATAGATAGATAGACTGACTGCCGACCAAAACTAACAAATGAAAGTTCAACATTACGACGTATTTCCGCTTTAGTGCCAGACTGGCACCATTGGAGGGGAGGGGGGGGGGTGAACTCGAATTCGCATGTTGGGGTATCGTAGATCGTGGATTTTAAAATGCTCTCCAGATTCTAGGCTCCCATGCCGCTAGAAATTTTATGGTGGATAAGGGTGATGAGGAGGGGGCACTATTTCTTGCCTGAAATACTAAATAAATTACATCGAGTGAAACAGTTTTATCGCTTACCAACTGGTTTACATTGATCTACCGCTTATCCAATGGGACCTCCACTGGAATGCATGCATTACTTAAGGCTAAAGGGGATGACAAGTGTGCGAGAGAGACAGCTATATCGGGAAAAGAGAGAGTCAGGAGCTCAATCATTTTCCCAAAAGTTCTCAGCTATCAGTGGACCGATTTTCATTCTGTAAAATTATTTGGTTTCCTTTCGTCCTATTCTATGTTTCTGCCTTGTTAAATTTCTCATAAAATCTATATTTTTTGACGAAACACCACAATTAATTTTTTGGTGATTCACTCACTGACCAAATATGCGGGTATTAGAATAAATTTTCTCAAAAACGAGATACCCGGCATATTCTAGCAGACGTCCTCAACATATGAAATCCATCAGAAATCAAAAATATTGAGTATTAGCGACCGAAAGAGAAAACGAAAATCAAAAACAGCGCTTAGGGGTGAACTTCAGTCAGGCAACCCCCCTCACCATACAGAAGACAACAAACCCGCCCTTCAGCTCATCCGCCACCCGCCCGACACAGTTCCCGTACTCAGAAGTTTTATAAAACGCTTGCCAGGTGGGTGTGGCACATAGCTTCCTCGTATCCATATTTCGAAAGTATTGATACTCTTATAATTGGGAAATCATTAAAAAAACGATTTTGAGAATATCACCCCCTGTTTTTCACTAATTAATAATAAAAACGTATGCCAAGTAGGTGTGGCACATAGCTTCCTCGTATCCACAACTCGAAAGTATTGATACTCTTATAATTGAGAAATCATTAAAAAAACGATTTTGAGAATATCACCCCCTGTTTTTCACTAATTAATAATAAAATCGTATGCCAAGTAGGTGTGGCACATAGCTTCCTCGTATCCACAACTCGAAAGTATTGATACTCTTATAATTGAGAAATCATTAAAAAAACGATTTTGAGAATATCACCCCCTGTTTTTCACTAATTAATAATAAAAACGTATGCCAAGTAGGTGTGGCACATAGCTTCCTCGTATCCACGACTCGAAAGTATTGATACTCTTATAATTGAGAAATCATTAAAAAAACGATTTTGAGAATATCACCCCCTGTTTTTCACTAATTAATAATAAAAACGTATGCCAAGTAGGTGTGGCACATAGCTTCCTCGTATCCTCAACTCGAAAGTATTGATACTCTTATAATTGAGAAATCATTAAAAAAACGATTTTGAGAATATCACCCCCTGTTTTTCACTAATTAATAATAAAAACGTATGCCAAGTAGGTGTGGCACATAGCTTCCTCGTATCCACGACTCGAAAGTATTGATACTCTTATAATTGAGAAATCATTAAAAAAACGATTTTGAGAATATCACCCCCTGTTTTTCACTAATTAATAATAAAAAGTCTGCCAAGTAGGTGTGGCACATAGCTTCCTCGTATCCTCAACTCGAAAGTATTGATACTCTTATAATTGAGAAATCATTAAAAAAACGATTTTGAGAATATCACCCCCTATTTTTCACTAATTGATAATAAAAACGTATGCCAAGTAGGTGTGGCACATAGCTTCCTCGTATCCACAACTCGAAAGTATTGATACTCTTATAATTGAGAAATCATTAAAAAAACGATTTTGAGAATATCACCCCCTGTTTTTCACTAATTAATAATAAAAACGTATGCCAAGTAGGTGTGGCACATAGCTTCCTCGTATCCTCAACTCGAAAGTATTGATACTCTTATAATTGAGAAATCATTAAAAAAACGATTTTGAGAATATCACCCCCTGTTTTTCACTAATTAATAATAAAAACGTATGCCAAGTAGGTGTGGCACATAGCTTCCTCGTATCCACGACTCGAAAGTATTGATACTCTTATAATTGAGAAATCATTAAAAAAACGATTTTGAGAATATCACCCCCTGTTTTTCACTAATTAATAATAAAAACGTATGCCAAGTAGGTGTGGCACATAGCTTCCTCGTATCCATAACTCGAAAGTATTGATACTCTTATAATTGAGAAATCATTAAAAAAACGATTTTGAGAATATCACCCCCTGTTTTTCACTAATTAATAATAAAAACGTATGCCAAGTAGGTGTGGCACATAGCTTCCTCGTATCCTCAACTCGAAAGTATTGATACTCTTATAATTGAGAAATCATTAAAAAAACGATTTTGAGAATATCACCCCCTGTTTTTCACTAATTAATAATAAAAACGTATGCCAAGTAGGTGTGGCACATAGCTTCCTCGTATCCACAACTCGAAAGTATTGATACTCTTATAATTGAGAAATCATTAAAAAGACGATTTTGAGAATATCACCCCCTGTTTTTCACTAATTAATAATAAAAACGTATGCCAAGTAGGTGTGGCACATAGCTTCCTCGTATCCTCAACTCGAAAGTATTGATACTCTTATAATTGAGAAATCATTAAAAAAACGATTTTGAGAATATCACCCCTGTTATTCACTAATTAATAATAAAAACGTATGCCAAGTAGGTGTGGCACATAGCTTCCTCGTATCCATAACTCGAAAGTATTGATACTCTTATAATTGAGAAATCATTAAAAAAACGATTTTGAGAATATCACCCCCTGTTTTTCACTAATTAATAATAAAAACGTATGCCAAGTAGGTGTGGCACATAGCTTCCTCGTATCCTCAACTCGAAAGTATTGATACTCTTATAATTGAGAAATCATTAAAAAAACGATTTTGAGAATATCACCCCCTGTTTTTCACTAATTAATAATAAAAACGTATGCCAAGTAGGTGTGGCACATAGCTTCCTCGTATCCTCAACTCGAAAGTATTGATACTCTTATAATTGAGAAATCATTAAAAAAACGATTTTGAGAATATCACCCCCTGTTTTTCACTAATTAATAATAAAAACGTATGCCAAGTAGGTGTGGCACATAGCTTCCTCGTATCCTCAACTCGAAAGTATTGATACTCTTATAATTGAGAAATCATTAAAAAAACGATTTTGAGAATATCACCCCCTGTTTTTCACTAATTAATAATAAAAACGTATGCCAAGTAGGTGTGGCACATAGCTTCCTCGTATCCACGACTCGAAAGTATTGATACTCTTATAATTGAGAAATCATTAAAAAACCGATTTTGAGAATATCACCCCCTGTTTTTCACTAATTAATAATAAAAAGTCTGCCAAGTAGGTGTGGCACATAGCTTCCTAGTACCCATAACCCGATTGTATAGATGATCCGATGCATACCTAGTTGTTGATCTCAAAACATCAATCTCTAAGTACCTTCCACTACCTTCATAGGGGACCATCTACTCGCCATCTTCGTACCTAAAACACGACAGCATAGAGATAATCCTATATGCTCAGTAGGTAATCGAAACTTCAATTTCCAACTATCTGTCAAAACCCTCCAAATTTGAGGTCAGACGATGATGACATTCATAGGGAACCATCCTAAGTCCCAACCACACACAACTCAGTAAATTCAATAGAAATCAATTCGGATTGAAAATGCGAAAGTTATGCTAGGTGCGTCCGTAGCAACCAGTGTTTTACGAAAAGGTTACATCCCCTTCATTTCCCCAAAATACAGCGTAAAAAATCGGGACCAACGCTATTCATAATGATTTTTTGTGAGGAATTCAGGAAAAGTACTTTCGCAAATAATACTTGCGCGCGATTGACACTAACTTCATTTTTTTTTAAACGAAACCCCCTTTTGTTATTAAGATTTGGATTCTACGTCAAATTTCATGAAAAATTCATACCCGAACCAATTTTTTTATAGCGCGCAACCTGGCTTTTTGAACGCTCTAAGTTGCGCAACTCCACAATTACACAAAAATTAGGTTTTGGAGAACCAAAAGCAAATTAGTTGTAGAATCGATCCTTGAAGTTATACACCCATATAATATACCCATACAGTTACACCCTGTATAAACTTCCCAGCTATGCGAAAATCCACTCGTTTAGCTCGCACAATTATTTAGGTACTCAGAATTTTCATATTTATATTATTTAAATGAAACATTCATTCTTCTGTGCAACGTTAGAAAAATGAATAGATATATACAAAGGTATTCAAAAATATCAAGTATGAACATATTTTAAAAAAACGTTGATTAGTTACCTAGTCTTTTTATTCAATATTATTATTAAAAAAAAGGTTTTTTTTAATTATGATTGGATAACATAAATATCCCACTTGAGTAACTATGTAATGAAAATTCATTTATCAATCAATTCATTTTCATAATATATGATGAATATCACTCAATGAAATTGCTTATTCAGCATAACTTGGTAGGTAGATGTGGAAGTGAAATCGCAAGCAATGTTACTGATCTATTCCGTGGGGGTCAAGGAGGGTCTGATTGAAGGGGAGGGTAACAAGGGTCGCTAGGCAACCAACCTCCTACTCCATTTGCTAGCAACCAATGAGCGTGCGTTATTTTTCATTTACCCTTTCCGTCTCCAACTGTCCAAGAATCGGATTTCTAACCAATCATTCATCAATTACCAATGACAATGAATATGCAAGCTATCTCATTTTTTACTCAACACCTTTAATAACCCGAATTCTGCGATTTCATGATAAAAATAATTATAGTATGGTAAAAATTCAATGGTGGAAACCGAGATCTACTTATTCTGGATACATTCCCGTATTATAATTGAAAAAAAACCTTTCGTGGAGGATGAGAAACTTTGGGAAAACTTTTGAATGCGGCGCTAGCGCCATCTCCTAAAAGAGAATCAAACTAGATGGCAATCCCCTTTAGCCTTAAGGGGGTCTCGTTCGTTCCTCGTTCCGGGTCAGTATTTTGCCAAATCGAAGAGGCAAAAACTTGTAAAAAAGTTGTACTTAAAATGGAAATTTTAAAGGATTTTAGAAATTTATTAGTGGACGGCCCTAGGGAATTGAAAACGCTGCAAATTATTACACAATGGTTTATTATTTTTCAATATAGATCACTCGTCTACAAAATCACCAACCATCCAATATGAAAAAAAAAAAAAAAAAATCAAAATCACCAACCATCGATCGCATTTCGGTCAGCTCTAATTTGAACGGAGATTAGGCCTCTTTTGCGATTAACACTCGTGTTTTGATTTATATATATATATATATATATATATTTCAATATAAACCCTTAAATTTTTGTAGGGAGCGAACGGTTTGTCCTACAGAGCTCCGGGTGGTCTCAAAAAATTCTAAAAATTCTATAGAATCCAAAATTGAAGGAAAAACAATACCTTTATATCGAAATTTTTTGAGTTAGGGCGTTTTCAAAATTTCTAAATTGATTTTGGAACCCTTAGAAGTGACCTAGATCAACCAAAAGCTTCGGGCACAACTAGACCCCAAATGGAGCCTACATACCAAATTTCATCAAAATCGGTCAATACTAAGTGGCAAAAGTGCCGCGTACGGCGGACGGGGCGGACGGACGGCCAAATTTTTATTCGATTTTTAGATTTTACGTACCTTGAAACGTAAACCATCATATTTTGAGGGGGTGTTGAAAATGTTTTTTTCTTGGTCGATTCCAAAGGTTCATTATTGAAAAAAATAAACCAAAACTGAAATATTGCCGCTGGAATCATCAAAATCGAACAATAATTGCCAGAGAAATAAGGGAAAGACAGGAAAAACAGCTTATTCAGTAGTTTTTGTCATTTTTCTTTGGCAATTATTGTTCGATTTTGATGATTCCAGCGGCAATATTTCAGTTTTTCAATTCCCTAGGTCCGTGACCTAACGAATTTCTAAAATCCTTTAAAATTTCAAATTTAGGTACAATTTTCCAAGTTTTTGCCCCTTCAATTTCGCGAAATACTAAGAACGGACGGCGACCAACTGAGACCCCCTTAAATATATCGATACCTTAAAGCACAAAGGGGCTATGTCCATAAACGGAGTTTTGAAAAAAACGCTAAAGAAGTTATCACCAGTGCACAATTCCTGAAATAATGGCTTATTACACCAAACTCTTTAATTTCTTCAAGAAATTTTCGAGCTATAATCGTCAAAAAAGTCAATAATAATTTTGTTGAATTTGAGTTTTTCTGAAGTTGAATAAAAAATTTAAATGTGGAAGATGGATGGACATAGCCCTTTTGTGCTTTAAGGTGTCGATATGTTTTAGGATACATTAGATTAGCTACATTATATTAGCGTCATACATTAGATTAGTTTCCATTCTAAATTTCGTGCTATTAATACAAATGATATTTCTCCTTTACATATTAATACGTCTTTCAATACTTCAGATCAATCAATTTTTTTATAATTTTGCTTCCGAGTCTACCAAGGTAGCGGAAGCTTTGCTTTCACTTTTCTAGGACGAAAAAAAAAGTTCTCCAAAATCAAAATTTTCACTCGCGTTTTGTTTTAGACCTTTTTGAACAATTTTGGTTCCGTGTCTGTGTGTCTGTCGTGAATTACTTGTAACGGGCATAACTATACGAAGTTATTGTCCGATTCGTTGAAATTTTCAGGGATTATGCGGATTAGTTTTTAGATGGTCCCCTATGAAAATCACTACTCCCGGACTGATAGTAGCTACTGCGTAAGCGCGAACGTGAATTCCTTGTAACAGCCATAACTTCCACATTTTCTATCCGATTTCGACAAAATTTCTCGGGATTGTTCAGATTAGAGAGTAGATGGTTCCCTATGAGGGTACTTGGTAGGGGAGGGTACTTAGCGATTGATGTTTTAAGATTAACTACTATGCATCGGATCATCTATACAGGGTGTCTACACTTAAGATGGGCATAACTTCAGGGTTCGACTCTAAAAGATATTTCCAACAAAAAATGTCTCGTAGCAATTTTCTTCTAACCCACTCAAAATTCTATTTTTTTCACTTTAAAGTTTTTCTTCGCGTTTTCGACCGTACGGCACTGATATGGTCATAACTCCCTTATTTCTCCTGAACATTCGATTCAGACTGCACCGTTGGAAAGAGCGTTAAATTCCTAAGCTACCTAGTGCAAAATAAAAATATTTCAGCAATAAAATAGTTTCTAAAAATCAAGTCAAAAAGCCAACTTTACAAATTTTCTAAACTTGACTTTCTTCGACCAAAGTTTTCACTCTAAATCCCTGCCCATTTCGATGGGCGCTCTTCGGAGAAAACATGCTCAAATTATCAGCTTTCCAACGGTCTATCAATTTTTCTTTTTATCATTCAAATTGGAAGAGTAAATGAAGTTTGAATGTCAAAAAACGTGTGTTTTACAAGCAAATCCAGTGTTTTAATCGGTTTATAGTCCCCCTCGATCTCAAGACGGCTTGACGATTTTGGTATCTTTTCCTGTGTAATGTTTTTCGGTGAATCAAATGGTGATATTTCCGAATGATTCCGACTGCTAGAAAGTGGATTTTCTGAAGAAAACCTTCGTTTTTCTTACATAAAATACGCATTATTCTTAGATATAGTAGTGAGCATAAAGTAACACCTTTGAACTCAACAAAAACTTCAGTCAGCTTGAAATTCGGTGTTTTTGTTGAGTACAAAGGTGTTACTTTATGCTCACTACTATATCTAAGAATAATGCGTATTTTATGTAAGAAAAACGAAGGTTTTCTTCGAAAAATCCACTTTCTAGCAGTCGGAATCATTCGGAAGTACCACTATTGGATTCAGCGTAAATAATTACATAGAAAACGAAACCAAACTCGCCAAGCCGTCTTGAGATCGAGGGAGACCATAAACCGCTTGAAACACTGGATTTGCTTATAAAACACACGTTTTCTGGCATTCAAACTTCATTTACTCTTCCAATGTGAATGTTAAAAAGAAAAATTGATAGACCGTTGGAAAGCTGATAATTTGAGCATGTTTTCTCCGAAGAGCGCCCATCGAAATGGGCAGGGATTTAGAGTGAAAACTTTGGTCGAAGAAAGTGAAGTTTAGAAAATTTTTTAAAGTTTGCTTTTTGACTTGATTTTTTGAAACTATTTTATTGCTGAAATATTTTGATTTTGCACTAGGTAGCTTAGGAATTTAACGCTCTTTGTAACGGTGTAGTCTGAATCGAATGTTCAGGAGAAATAAGGGAGTTATGACCATATCAGTGCCGTAAGGTCGAAAACGCGAAGAAAAACTTTAAAGTGAAAAAAAGGAATGTTGAGTGGGTTAAAAGAAAATTGCTGCGAGACATTTTTTGTTGGAAATACCTTGTAGAGTCGAACCCTGAAGTTATGCCCATCTTAAGTGTAGACACCCTGTATAATCGGGTTATGGATACGAGGAAGCTATGTGCCACACCCACTTGGCAGACGTTTTATTTATTTATTCATATAATATATTATTCATTTCTTTTCTTTAGGGCTTTTATCACTTGCACTGTCGTCACTATCAAATGAGTATTTTTTCGTTGGTTTATACTTTCTGCCAAAACGTGAAGTTCCTCCTTGGTTTCCAGTAGATGAAGTGCCTGGCGTGGTTCTTGATTGATTTTCATCCTTAAAAAGATTTTCTTTGTTATTTGATTTGTGGGGAGGATGTTTTTGGTTTTATTGATTTTAGAGACGGAAATTTGACTGGCCGCGTTCCGACTGATTTTCTTGTGTTTTGATCATGAAAAATCGGTCGTTTTGGAGAAGTTGGGATGACGACTGATTTTCTCGGTCGAGCGGTCTCCGACGTTTGAATGGGGCGTAGCCATGTACGATCACGACGGTAAGTTCGACAGTCATCTGTAGTAACGTCATAAGAATTTACATGACTTTTCTCAACAATTCCCTTGTTCCACGTCTTTTCCATCTGAGACTTCACACAAACTTCCTAGTGTACCCGACTGCGGTGATAGGATAAGAACCGTCTTGCGGGGACGCGCGTTCGAGTCTGGTCGCCAGCAGAAAGTTTTCTGTCTATTAGACGATCGGCAATCTCTCGTTCCAACCCAGGGCGGTGATGTTTGGGAAGCCATGAGCGAAATCATCAGAACAAATTCTGATCTCCCCTTAGGGAGACAGC
The DNA here is from genome assembly GCA_009739505.2 of Apolygus lucorum. NCBI lineage: Eukaryota > Metazoa > Arthropoda > Insecta > Hemiptera > Miridae > Apolygus > Apolygus lucorum. The sequence goes on from CM019167.2 coordinate 90,102,870, forward strand.
TGATGACGTCCGCGACGCCAAGAATGGCAGTCGGACGAAAATTCAACCTGAAATGGTTGCTTACTTTACTTTACTTTACTTTACTTTTTACACAAACTTCCTGTCCAACTTGTAGATCGGGCAGATTTTTCGCTGTCTTGTCGTAGTAAAATTTGGAGATTTTCCGTTTTGATATAATCATATTTCGAACTTCTTGAACTACATCTGAGATTAAGAGTTTACTTGACGAAGGAACCAGGGTTCTAGTTCTTCTAGACATTAATTTCTGCGCAGGGCTAGAATCCATTCCAACCGTTGGCGTATTTCTCCACTCCAATAATGCGGCATGAGAATCTTTTCCTTCCCGAGAATATTTCCGTAGCATGGTTTTAGCAATTTTCACAGTGGCTTCTGCTTTTCTATTTCCGCGGCCATGTAATGGCGCTGATGTTGAGTGCAGAAATTCCCACCGTTGAACAAACTTTCTGAATTCTGTTCCAATTTGCTGAGGCGCATTGTCAGTGACAAGACTTTTACTTAGTACTTACGGAATTCCATTACACTTAGTACTTATGGAATTCCATGTCTAGAAAAATTCCTTTGGCAGAATTCAATGATTGTTGAACTTTTGATGTCGGGAGCGTGTTCAACTTCGAAAAAGTCTGAGTAGGAATCCACCATTAAAATGTGATGACGTTTATCGAATTTAAAAGCATCTAGCGATACTCGTTCCCAAGGAATTGATGGAATTCTGTGAGTTTGCATGGGTATTTTGGATTGGTTTGGAGCCAGTTCCTTACAGATTTCGCAATTACTGAGATTATCTTTGATCTGAGAACTCATAAAGGGCCAAAATAGCGTATCTCTCGCTCGTCTAAGAGCAGGTTTATCAGTCACATTTTACCCCCCGGTAAAGCAGATTTGTCCTACGGCCATCGGGTAACTCAATCGTACCTACGCGTTTATCAGTCCCCAGATAGCCGTTACCCGTAGTTTAAAGTTATCTGGTCGTCCGAGGACCGGATAAAAAGTTACCGGAGGGTAACTCGATTTATCCGAGGCTTTATAACCTCAAAGAGTCAGTTCTCGTGTTTTTCTTTCCCAGAACTTTCATTTTTGCAAATAGCGTTGTTGAATTTGCTGTATTGTTGAATTGTATTGCTGAGTTATGCTACAATCGAAAATGGATGTGTGGGGCTCTTTTTCAGACAGCAGGGACGAAGATGTTGCTATAGTCGAATTCCAGCAGTGGGAAAGAAGACCGTACATGGTAGATGCGGATTTACCATTTGGAGAAGTGGGACAATTGCGATTTTTTGATGAGATTTCGATTGGATAAAAGAATAAAAAACCATTTTGGTGTCTGTCGGCGACTTTTGTGGCGTCAGTAAAAGCTCTGCTTGTAAAATGAGGAATTTCACCGATTTCTGTTTGCATTTTTCCTGAATAGTTAATGGTGTGGGATAGATGAAAATCGGGATGATTTCGGAAAATAAGTCTCCTGTTATTTTTGGGAGACAATCAAAATTTTTAATTTCAAAACTAACCGGGAAAACAGACGTGCAGCGGGAACGCTCGCTGATTGGGCTGTTTGGATCACCGTCTCCTCCCAGTGTTGCCCATTGGGACGACGAAATCGTGTTTTCTAAGAGAAAAGTTATCAAACAAAAACAGAGGAAACCTAATTTTCCCCATCTCGCTTTTTCTATTTTTTTCTTCAGTTTTTCGATTTCGAACTTTACTGTTTCATGAAATTTTGCATCTGGGGACTATGGATTTCTCAATCTCAGCGCTTCAAGCGGCCATAAATGAACTATTCCAGCATGATGTCATTTTCCCGGTTTTTTTTAAACATTCGTATTTTCTACACTGTTTTTTTTATTCGTAAATTAGGAAGTTCGGGCTGAAAGTTTGCCTTAGGGGGTTTTTAGAGGTGCTGAATCCGATTTTGGGGTCAAAAATAGGAAATTCCGACATGGTGAAATTCCTCATTGTCAAGCAGGTGTCCCTGGGAACTGCCAGACTATCCGCCCAATTTATCAAAGTGCCAGCAACCGAGGGAGAATCAATTCAATCACGGATGGAATTTTATTGAAAAAACAAAAAAGCCAGGTTTCCTGGAGCTATGGATTGCACGCATGTGAAAATTCAGTCGCCAGGAGGGTCACACGCCGAAAATTTTTGAAATAGAAAAGGGTACTTCCCTATTAATGTACAAACTATTTCGTGTGCAAAGTTGAAAATTCTGGACATAGTGGCAGGGTGGACGGGAGCTTGTCGTGACCAGACAATTTTCAACAAAAAAACAATAAGTAATGCCGTGCCAAGAAGGAAATGGGTACTTTTTTTTCGATCATTAGTCAACTTCATTGTAATTATATTTTTGCTTCCGAGTCTACCAAGGTAGCGGAAGCTTTGTTTTCACTTTTCAAGGACGAAAAAAAAAAGTTCTCCAAAATCAAAATTTCCACTCGGGTTTTGCGTTTTAGACCTTTCTGAACAATTTTGGTTCCGTGTCTGTCTGTCTGTGTGTCTGTTATGGATTCCTTGTAACGCGCATAACTATACGAAGTTTTTGTCCGATTTCTATGAAATTTTCAGGGATTGTGCGGGTTGGTGTGTAGACGGTCCCCTATGAAAATCATCATCCTCGGACTGATAGAAGCGACTGTGCATGCGCAAACGTGAATTCCTTGTAACGGCCATAACTTCTACATTTTTCATCCGATTTCGATGAAATTTTCAGGGATGTTACAGACTAGTATTTAGATGGTCCCCTATGAAAATCATCACCTTCGGACTGATAGTAGCCACTGCGCATGCGCAAACGTGAATTCCCTTGTAACGGCCATAACCATAACGGCCATAAGGGAGGGGACCTCTGTTAACGGGTCCCCTGACCCTTCTTTGCGCTTCCCCGTTATGGACAAACACCTAACAGAGCCTCATAACCCCCGCCGGCCCATTGGCACGCGGGGTTCTAGGGGAGGCGCTCAGAGGCGCCCCAGGCAGGGGCGTCGGCCATCCTCACCCTCCTCCTCTTCCTCATCATCCCTACCCTCTTCCTCTTCCACAGCCTCTTTAGACCACCAGTGTGCCCATTGTGAGCGGGCATTCACCTCCAGGTCTGGCCTTGGTGTCCACGTCAGACGGAAGCATCCTGTTGCTGCCAATGAAGAAATTAATGTTGAACGAGTGCAGCCTAGGTATGCTTCCGAGGATTTGCGCAGGATGGCGGCAGATGAGGTGGTGGCTGTGCGCAATGGGGTACGTAATATAAATGTTTATTTAAGCGAACGTTTTCCCACGCGCACAGTCATTGCCATCAAGAACCTCCGCCTGAGGCCCCACTATAAGCAGCTTGTCCAGGATGCTATCCTGGCAAATAGCAGTGGGGCTTCACCCGCATCTCCTGTTGCTGGCGTGGACCAGCAGTCTGCCATTCAGTATCCCTCCCCCGGGACCTCCGGTCTTCTTGCCGATTTGAAGACCGAAGTCTTGAGGCTCGGGGGGCAGGTAGGTCGTATTGAAGGCTATGAAAGCACCTACCTGCAGGATCTGGCGAGGCGGGCTGTTGAAGGGCTGGACAACCTGGAGGACAAGGTTGCAGCCTATTTAGGGAGAATCTTCCCGCGGGTTGGGGATGCGACCGTGACGCAGCACCAGGGGGGACCTCCTCCCAGAGTGGTGTTGCGTGGAGGTCGCAGAGCAGCTAAGCAAGCAAGGCGGCGGGAGTACCACCGGGTTCAGAGTTTGTGGAGGAAGCATCCGGCACGTGTAGCTGCGAAGGTACTGGAGGAGCCTGGGGAAGTTCAAGTTCAGCCCCCTCTTCAGGAGTTTGTGGATTTCTGGGAGCCACTTTTGAGTGCTCCCAGCCACAACCCTGGGGAGCGAGTGGTTCCCCCAGTCTCCACCAGGGATTCCTTACGCAGCATCTTGTGTTCGCCGGTGCTACTTGACGAGGCACATAAGTGCCGTGTCAAGAACTCCACATCCGCTGGACCGGATGGTATTTCTGCCCGTCGCTGGAATAAAGCACCAAATACGATTAAGCTGCTCATCCTCAACCTGCTCATCCTTGCGGGAAGACCCCCGAAAGCGTTAACCCGTACCCGAACCGTATTTATTCCTAAGAAAGGGGGAAGTGGGCCTGGAGGCTATCGACCGATCTCCGTGTCCTCGGTAGTCTTCCGCCACTTCCAAAAAGTACTGGCATCTCGCCTCCAGGTGGCTGGTGTCATTGGTGACGTCCAGAGAGCGTTTTGGCCAGCGGATGGCACAGCGGAGAACCTTACAGTTCTCCAAACTGTCATCTCGCTGGCCCGTATTAAACGCCGGCAACTCCATCTCGCCGCTCTGAACGTTGCTAAGGCCTTTGACACAGTCAGTCACCTTGCCCTGACCGATTGCCTTCGTGGTGTCGGGGCCCCATCTCGATTAATTGAGTATGTGGCCTGTCTGTACCATGAAGGCGTGACGGTCCTCGAGGCAGGAGGTGAGGTGTCAGGGGATATACGGATAGGGCGTGGGGTACGCCAGGGGGATCCCCTATCACCACTCCTCTTTAACCTGGTCGTGGATACGGCCTTGGGTAAGCTGCCCACAGAAGTAGGGTTTGATCTCGCCCCTGGGGTGCGAGTAGGAGCATTGGCCTTTGCTGATGATGTTATCCTACTCGCAGAAACCCGTGAGGGCTTGCAGATTGCCCTCAATGCATTTGCTAAGCAGCTATCCAGGTGTGGACTCGTGGTCAACCCCGATAAATGTGGGTCGGTCTCCTTGGTCCCGTCGGGTCGCCAGCATAATAAAGTGAAGGTTGTGGATGGGGGTTTTGTCATAGGACAGGCCCCCATTCCTTCTCGATCTGTGTTGGAGGTCTGGCGGTACCTTGGAGTCGACTTCATGGGGGTGGCCACCATTACTGCCAGCCGTGTGGACCTTGGTAGGGCGCTAGCCCGCATCACCAAGGCTCCATTGAAGCCACAGCAGAGGCTGCGCCTCCTCCGCACGTACTTACTGCCGAAGCTAACCTACGGGTTAGTCTTCGGTAGGCTTACGACGGGGAGGCTGCAAGAATTAGATAGAGAAGTCCGCTCTGCTGTGCGCTCTTGGCTGAGGTTCCCACCTGGTGTCCCAAGTGCCTATATCCATGCACCGGTCAAATCCGGTGGGCTTGGTATTGTGTCTCTTTCCGCATGTATCCCTTCTCTGCGCCGCCAGCGCCTGCTAGCCCTTCAGGGGTCGAGCTGGGAGGTCGCCCGTGTTGCTGCTGGTCTTGATTTTGTCAGGCAGCAGTTAGCATGGTGCGACCGAGCAACACCATCTGCTCCAAAACCCAGTTTGTCTGCTGAGTTTGCTGCTGCCCTGCATGAGTCAGTAGATGGTAAAGAACTCCGACAGTGCTCCGAAAGCCTTATCTCATCCCAATGGGTGGATTGGGCTTCAGAGGGCATTGGGGCCCGCGACTACCGGAACTTCCACGCCATCCGCGTGGCAACACTGCCAACAGCGGTACGGTGTTCTAGAGGTAGTCGTGGGATGACAGATACCCTTTGCCGTGCCTGTCGGAGTGGAAATGAACATCTGTATCATGTAGTGCAGCAGTGTCCACGAACTCACGGGGGCCGCATCCTACGTCATGATGCGGTCGCCAAGCAGATAGCAGGTGCCTTGTCATCCAGCGGCTGGGATGTTGAAAGAGAGAGATTATACCACATGCCAAGTGACCAGGGCAAGAAGCCTGACATTGTTGCCGTCAAGCCCGACAGGTCTTGCATTATCCTGGATGTCCAGGTTGTTAATGGCAGCATGGACATGGAGCAGACCTGGCGGGCTAAGATAAGAAAGTATGATAGAGATGATTTACGGCAAGCAGTGTCAGAGCTAAAAGGAGTGGCACCCAACAACATCAGGGTGATGGCTGCAACCTTGTCGTGGCGCGGAGTGTGGTGCGGGAAAAGTGCCACGGAGTTGCGCGAGTTGGGCATCTCAGTAGGTGTACTCCGTGGTGTCACCCGCCGCGTACTGCTCGGCTCATATTTAAACTGGTGGTCATTTTATAGAGGCACTTCCCTTCATCCCTCTCTCCCACCCCCACCTTCCTCATCATCCCTCATCCCTAGGGCCGGCGTCGGGTGAGTCCTGGGCGTCCTCCCCATTATATTTGTTTTATTTATTTATTTTGTTTTATGGCGTGCCCCCTCCGTCACCAAAGACATTTTGTCTTGAGGGGAGTTATAAAAAAAAAAAAAAAAAATAACGGCCATAACTTCCACATTTTCCACCTGATTTCGATGAAATTTTCAGGGATTATGTGGATTAGGTTGTAGATAGTCCCCTATGAAAATCATCATCCCCGGACTGATAGAAGCGACTGCGCATGCGCAAACGTGAATTACTTGTAACAGCCGTAACTTCAACTGTCCCCCAGGGGTCGCGGGTTCGAATCCCAGCCGAGGCTAAGTATTTTTTTTTATCCAATCACATACATCTACTCACTTAATTTTTCATCCGAATTAGATGAAATTTTCTAGGATTGTCCAGATTAGAGTGTAGATGGTCCCGTATGAGGGTAGTGGAAGGTACTTAGAGATTGGTGTTTTGAGATTAACAACTATGCATCTGATCATCTATATAATCGGGTTATGATACGAGGAAGCTATGTGCCACACCCACTTGGCAGACGTTTTTACATTATAGTTGGGACACGTATTATAATTGAATATATAGTGGTATACACCACAATTAACATGTTGCAGGTTACTGCCCAGTGACAGCCCCAGCTGTAGTATATTAGCTTAAATGATTAATATTAGAATAATAATAATAATATTTTCAATAAATAACAGTTAAGTAATCAATAATAAGATGAACATTAATTAAAACGTATAATAGGAACAATCTTTTTTTTCTAGTGCTTTCATTGGGTAAATTATTATGATTTAATAGTTATTCATAGCAGGTCTGGTGGTCTTTTTCTTTTGAGGCGGCGTTCTGGTCTTGGGGGAGGACCAGTGGGTTAATTTCGCACTGATAAACAGCACCTTTATAGCATCCATAATTTATCCCATCGTTAAAGTTACCAGAGGGATACGTAAACCTCCGTTAACTTTGTTGACTGATAAACCGACCCTTAGTGATGCAATTTGTCCTATGTGACAAAGATGAATTCTGATTGGAGAGCCTGATGGATCTGGTCTCCTTTATAGTCTTGGATCCGTTTCGGAAATCCCAGCAAACTTGCAGACACGAGGGTAATCGCTCCTTGTGAGGCCAACCATCTTTTATGACTGATGCAAGTAGGGGTAGAACATCATCCTTCGCGCTTTCTGTCTTCACCCTTCCTAGGCTTTCTTGTAGGATATTGATGTTGTCGGAGGTCTTGATCGATTCCAATTCATCGTAAATTGGGTCCATTTGCTTTGAGCTCAGGGCGTAAAGGTACCGGGATCCTACGAGGTTTCTGCTTTACAGGATTATGATCAGAGTCCACGCTTAGTTCGCACTCTCCATCCAGACATCCAATCCCAGAAAAGACATCTTTGTATTTGCTTAATATCTCTTCGGCTGATGTCAGAGTAATTTCTTCCATTTGTTTGATCTCGGTCAACTTCATAAGACCTGACTATTCCCAGCTATCGGCGGAAATCGGGGGCAACTCCTGCTTGTAGAGCTTAGCTTTCCCACTACCTGGAACGTAATTACGCATTTTGCATGTTTGCTCGCTACTGATGGGCTGATTTCACTATCAGGCTTGATAATTCCTCCTCCAAAAACTCGAATCGAAGTTCTGCTTGGCTGAATCTCCATTTTGCTTCCAAAAATCTGCTTGAGAGTTCGAGGCTTCAACCACGTTGATCATGGCGCACTGTCCAGTTGACATTCTACTGCCTTTGCGTGCTTTCCAGCGTAGAAATCCAGGAATAACGATAACGGAATAGCTCCCGTCTTGTATTCTCAGCGCCCATCTGGAGAAGCCTACTCTGCCGCACCTTCGAACTCTGCCTGAAGCTCAGAGACCCTTGCAGTTCACCCGGACCACCCGCCGATCACCGCAGGTACTTCATTGTGGAGAGACTTTAGAGTTGTGTAAATAAAGGGGGGTTTTATGTAATAAAAGGGGTTTTTATCATCCTTTTTATGTCTATATATCGACTCTTCCTAATCACCTCTATATAATATCCAGATAGGCTCTGACAGTAGCTAGCCACACTCGCGTAGGTTTTGAAACAGAGAGATTGTTGACAGATTCCAATCGAAGAGCTTCATCAGACGTAGAATCTTCAAAATCGCTTCCACTCATCGAGATCTAGCTTTACTTATTTTCGCTTATTAATGCCTCTCTTTTCTTTCCGTTTGATCCGCACACATTCTCCGTATGATTATACTTGGAACAGGTCTCACATCAGTGACCGTAAGCAGGACAAGATTTGCGATCATGTTTATTAAAAGTGCCGCAGTATTTGCATGGAGTTTTCTCATGTTTCTTCTCACTCTGTTTGCGATTGTAACGTCGATTGAGCTTGTTCACCTGTTCAGAAGCCAAAGAACCATGTATTGGCTTCATCTGGTTACTTGCGAGCTCATTTACTCTGCATTTATTAATGGCTTTGTCTAGGGTGCTTAGGCTCTAGCTTAGGGTCACAAATTAACTGCTTTTTGGTTTCTTCATCTCTTATACCTACCACTAAACGATCACGAATCATCTCATCTTCCAAGTCTTTGTACTCACAAGTAGATGCTAGCTGACTTAAACGATCAACATATGTATCAATAGAATCTGAGACACCCTGGACGGCTGAACCGAAAACGGCAGGCAAAAAGTGCCCATCTAGCGCCTTGATCATTTTGCCTATCTTTTTGGCTTTCTCTTCGGTCAATTTCAGATTTTTTAAAATCTGGCTTGTCTCACGACCTAATAAGCATTTTAGTTGATGCATCAAGCATGAGCCTAATGAGCATCAAGTAGTTGGACCATTCGTCTTTAAAAAACTTCCAATTTTCAATCGCATTACCTTCCAGCGACATCCGAGACGGCAACAGAACATTCGACGACATTTCCGATAAGTTTAGGATATTTTGCTTTCCAAACGCAACGAAATAGGTGCCAGAATCGGTGAGGAGATCGTACAGATAAGCGATGTAAACAGAACCTCGTTGCAACAAACTGAAAAGCTTTACTGATGGCGATTAAAACGAATGGCGGATGAAACTACTCATTCTCGCAGAATGCGGAGACACCTGACACCATGTTTAACTATTGTTCTTTTAGTTTTAATTATTATTGATATTTTAATATTAAGAGGAAGTAGGCAGCGACGTGAACTAACACGATAGGAGTTGATTACTGATTTATTTATTACGATAGGAGTTGATTACTGATTTATTTATTTATTAGAATCCTCTCACGGTCATGAGGTCATCTCAAACAGGTGGTGATAATGGCAAAGCCGAGTTCTTTGCAGACGAGTGATCTATGTAGAAAAATAATAAACCTTTGTGTAATAATTTGCAGCGTTTTTTTGTATGTTGTTAGGACCCCTAGGTATTGGGTATGAGGGCCCCGGTAACTCTTCGCTATTCGCTATTCTTCGCTATAACTTTCGCTGAAATATTTGCACTTTTTTCCAGTTTTTCAAACGCTAATTTCTAAACTATGAAAATTTCAATAATTCATGCCCAGTAACTTTTTAAAGTAGGTTGAATTTTTGCTACAGTTTGAGACCAACTTGAGCTCTGTAGTTTGAATAATAAAACTGCAATTCAAAAATAGGCATTTGTTTTTCAAAAAATGAAGTTTTCGTGATTAGGCGTGTTTTGAGCCTTTGACCACTCTCCAAACTACTCATTGAAAAAACGTCTGCCAAGTGGGTGTGGCACATAGCTTCCTCGTATCCATAACCCGATTGTATAGATGATTCGATGCAGTAGTTAATCTCAAAACATCAAAACAAGTTAATCTGTAACATCCCTGAAAATTTCATTGAAATCGGATGGAAAATGTAGAAGTTATGGCCGTTACAAGGAATTCACGTTTGCGCATGCGCAGTGGCTACTATCAGTTCGAAGGTGGTGATTTTCACGGGAAACCATCTAAATACTAATCTGTAACATCCCTGAAAATTTCATCGACATCGGATGAAAAATGTAGAAATTATGGCCGTTACAAGGAATTCACGTTTGCACATGCGCAGTCGCTTCTATCAGTCCGGGGATGATGATTTTCATAGGGGACCGTCTACACACCAACCCGCATAATCCCTGAAAATTTCATTGAAATCGGACAATAACTTCGTATAGTTATGCGCGTTACAAGGAATTCATGACAGACACACAGACACTGAACCAAAATTGTTCAGAAAGGTCTAAAACGCAAAACGCGAGTGAAAATTTTGATTTTGGAGAACTTTTTTTTTCTTCCTTGAAAAGTGAAAACAAAGCTTCCGCTACCTTGGTAGACTCGGAAGCAAGAAAAGAAGTAAAGACAGGGGAATTTGAAGAAAATGTGATCAGCTTCAATTTGAAGTCTTAATCATACCTACTTTTAACCTCTTTTAATTTCTCAAAAATTGTTGAAAATCCCAAAATAAAAAATCATGTTTTGGGAAATAATGAAGAAAAAACAATTAACATTAATGTATTTTTCGGAAACATGGAATAATTTGTTTGACTATTTCGTGTATTTTTTTTTTCAACTCGAAGACTCCCACAACTCGTTCCATGGACCTGAACCCTGCATGAATGGATGTGGTGGACAACTCAGTGACCTGCAGATGTTGTCTTCTCAATCGAATGAAGGTAAACTATGAACTAGTGATAAATTTCATAATGGAGGCTAGATTAAATCTAGTCAATAATAGTTAATAAATGTTATTAATTGATAATGTTTCGACTCATTCTCAAGGTTCAATAAAATCCAACTAAGGTTTTGAAATGAACCATTTTGTATGGTTTTGTATTATTTTTGACTCTAAGATTCTCTGCAGGAAATTCTGAGTTTAGGGAAAGCAGCGTGGCTTCCTTTGATAGAGGTAGAGCGCGTGGCAATTGTGGTGGAGGAAGAGGTCGTTTTCATCGCTCCTGCGGAAATTCGAACTCCCTTGGAACTCATCATCAGAGTCAAGACAACACTACTCACCAAAATCCGGAACCTTTCCCATTCAAGTGCCATAATTGTGGTCTCGTTGGTCATATCCGCCGAAATTGTCCACAGGGATACGGATTGATAGCTGGTACTCGGAACAATCAGGGCGAGCGTGATCAGGAGCCCGAAATAGCATTCTTTAGCTCTACCTAGATCGACAATGGTGACACTATCAATTTTGAAGGAGAAGGTCCGGAAAAGATAAGGGCGATGTCAACAAATGATGTTGTTTCGTTTTTCTTGGATTCAGGATCGTCCTGTCAAAAAAAATGCCTCCTGGAAAATACGAAAGTGGATGACAGCAAAATTTAGGTCGCGAAACATGGAGGAAAAAAAACCGGGCTACTAAAAATGGAACTCTGCCATTAATGTTTGATGGATGTGTTGCTCCCGTATCCCTAACCATCCCTTATACAGGGTGTCCCATGTTAAGGACCGAAAAACTTCGGGAGTCGATTCTACTACTAATTTTAGTAAGAAAGTGTCTCTTAGCAATTTTTCGTTAGACGCTTAATTTCCGAGTTATTTTAATTTTAAGATTTTTTTTCGTGTTTTCGACCTTAAGCCATAAAAATGACCATAACTCGCTTAATTTACAAGCAATTCAAAATCTAATTACACCGTTGGATAGGGCGTTAAATTTACCATCTTTCTAGTGGTTATACAAACATTTTTGTAAGGTTGTAATGGGTGAAAAATCAACTCGTAAAGTCATTTTTGTAAAATTGTCAAAATTTCCTACTTTTTCTTTTGATTGTTGAGGTTTTACTTCCACATGATTTTTCACGTACCTCTACATCAAAAACTGCGCAAAGATTTCAGCTTTCTAATGGTATAATTTGTTTTAATTTTACTCCGCTAATTAGGGGTGAAAAATACGTTTGAATGCTAAAACATATTGTTTAGTAATGCATGCATTCCAGGGGACGTCCCATTGGATAAGCATTAGATCAGTTTAACCAGTTGTTAAGTGATAAAACTGTTTCACTCGATGTAATTTATTTATTACTTTAGGCAACAAATACTGACCCCCCCCCACCATTATCCACCTTAACATTTCTAGCGGCATGGGAGCCTCGAATCTGAAGAGCATTTTAAAATCCATGATCTACGATACCCAACATGCGAATTCGAGTTCACCCCCCCCCCCCACCACCACCTCCCCAACGCCAACAATGGTGCCAGTCTGGCACCAAAGCGGAAATACGTCGTAACATTGAACTTTCATCTGTTAGTTTTGGTAGGCAGTCTGTCGAAGTTCACATCCGTATTCAAGGTGAAACACAAAAAAAAAAAAAAAAAAAAACACGAAATAAGCGGTTTATGGCATCATGGCACCATATCCTGGCACCATGGTGGTACAGAGAATAATTCATGAAAATTCGGAGGTATAATGAGAATTCTTCCTCAATTTCAAAGCTTGGGTACAATTAGTAAACAGTAAGGGAACCAAAATATTGAAAACTCGGATATTTTGTGAATATTATCCCCCCACTCACCCCCTCCCCTTGCGAATTTTGGTACTCGGGTGAAATTATGTACAACTCGGAAGTTATTTGAGTCAAACAAAAAAAGAAACACGCAAATCGATTGGAAATTGAGGCCTGTAGGTCGATTCTCTAACTCGTTATGGGATAATTAGCGACAACGAAGTGTCGTTATGATAACAATAACGATTAATAGCGACGATCGCGATTCTGCAGACGCGAAATAGCGACAACTGTCGCTCAGTCGTCGCTATTTCGGCCGAAAAGTGTCGTTACCATCTCGACGTCTCGAACCCCCCCCCCCCCCCCCCCCGGTATGGATTACGACAACCGTCTTTATGAAAAAGGAGCTTAAAACGCTCTTTAATTCCTAACCTATTCGAAGTCATATTTCAGTTTCCGAGTTGCTGTGTGCATTTTCGTATTGCGGGTTATTAGTTTTGTTAATCAAATCATTTTGAGAATAAAATTTATACATTCGTACATAATTTCTGGTGAATATTTAAAAAATAATATCCGACCCTCATAATGAGCAGTTTATTCGCCGTTTTAATTTGTGTCTTACTCGATTTTTTTTTTATCAATTGTATTAAACAAAAATCGTAGTATTCATGTTATTTCAAGCTGTTAATTCGTATAGAAATTGATTTAATCTATTGATCATAGTAAAGAGAGTATTTTCAATGGAATTGAGTTTTTGACAAACTATCAGCAGCATTTTTTATATCAACATTGAATGATGATAAAAATAATCATACTGTCATTTTCGGAAATTGGTAGGTAAGTACATAAAATTGTAATAGTTAGCTTATAAAATAGGTAGATTCTAGTTGAATTTTCAACTATTTTATTAAATGTGTGTCAGCATAAAAACTTCCTAAAATGAAGAAAATCAATAAAATTGATAATTTTTTGCTGAAAGAATTGTGCTGATAATGCTCTTTTTTATACCAACTTACCTGCTATTACCTGAGAAAATATTTACCACGAATTTACGATTGTTTATATCCGTAATCGACATCGACGGTAGGAGAGAATATGACGAGGTAGATGAAAATTGTAACATAAAATTGACTCAAAGAAATATGAATGTGAAGGTAGATAAATAAATTACGTCATGAATCTTACGTTTTATTGAATACAATAACATAATGTTCATTCAGTCTTATAACATACATGAAACTTTACATGTGTAAAAGAGCGATTCATACATTTTGATGTGATATTAGGTTTTTTTTACCCTTGAGAGTGAAATACATCTATTTTGTTCTGAAAAGACATCGAGAACTCCGAAATTCCCGTTAGTAGGGGTTAGGTACTTGTTTCCCGGAATCTGTAACAATAATGTATACCGCACACAATTAGGCAGTTAGCTATGGACTTCTCACTCAAAGTAGTTGAAGGTACCAATAAGTATGGACGATAAATAAACGATAAATAACAAGACAATTCATTACCTTGTAGTAAGATGGACAGGCAGTTGATTATTCGGAGCATCGTGGACGGACGAAATTCATACCAACGTGACTGATGAATTCGATTTATGAAAATTAATTCTTTCCATTTATCATTATTCCATGATACAAAAGCACGAATCACGAGAAAAATTCCGTTTTTACGCGTCATTCCTTTGTATATTCACCACGGCATAAAATATGAATCCGACATTTTGCAAACTGCAGTGATCTTCTACCCGTGATAACAATTGGAAACTATTATCAATACGTCTTCCCATTGGCTAAAAATCACGCGTTGCTACCTTTCGCTCGCTCTAGACCGAAATATTGTCGGATCACATAGCGACGTCGTTATTTTGAAATGCAACGACCAAACTTCGCTATGCCCGATTAGAGAATTCCAATGTCGTTATCGACCTGTCGTTGCACGGGAGGGATACCGAATCCGACGCCATAACGTCAACCAAATAGCGAGTTACAGAATCGACCTGCTGGGCAGAGTTTACAAGATTATGCACGCAAACGCACGTTTTTTAAGCATTAACCCCCCCTTTCCCCCTCTTAAAAAGCAAAATCCAAAATTCCGGCGCCGTAGTGCACAACTAGATAGTATTTCGCGTCAAAAGAAAAAAGAACCACGAAAATCGTTTGAGAACTAAGGCCTGCAGGTCGATTCTGTAACTCGCTATTTGGTTGACGTTATGGCGTCGGATTCGGTATCCCTCCCGTGCAACGACAGGTCGATAACGACATTGGAATTCTCTAATCAGGCATAGCGAAGTTTGGTCGTTGCATTTCAAAATAACGACGTCGCTATGTGATCCGACAATATTTCGGTCTAGAGCGAGCGAAAGGTAGCAACGCGTGATTTTTAGCCAATGGGAAGACGTATTGATAATAGTTTCCAATTGTTATCACGGGTAGAAGATCACTGCAGTTTGCAAAATGTCGGATTCATATTTTTTGCCGTGGTGAATATACAAAGGAATGACGCGTAAAAACGGAGTTTTTCTCGTGATTTGTGCTTTCGTATCATGGAATAATGATAAATGGAAAGAATTACTTTTACTGCCTGTCCATCTTACTACAAGGTAAGAATCGTCTTGTTATTTATCGTTTATAGATACTCACACATCCATACTTATTGGTACTTTCAACTACTTTGAGTGAGAAGTCCATAGCTAACTGCCTAATTGTGTGCGGTATACATTATTGTTACAGATTCCGGGAAACAAGTACCTACCCCCTTCTAACGAACATTTCGGAGTTCTCGATGTCTTTTCAGAACAAAATAGATGTATTTCACTCTCAAGGGTAAAAAAAACCTAATATCACTTCAAAATGTATGAATCGCTGTTTTACTCATGTAAAGTTTCATGAATGTTATAAGACTGAATGAACATAATATTATTGTATTCAATAAAACGTAAGATTCATGACGTAATTTATTTATCTACCTTCACATTCATATTTCTTTGATTCAATTTCATGTTACAATTTCATCTACCACGTCATATTCTCTCCTACCGTCGACGTCGATTACGGATATAAACAATCGTAAATTCGCGGTAAATATTTTCTCAGGTAATAGCAGGTAAGTTGGTATAAAAAAGAGCATTATCATCACAATTCTTTCAGCAAAAAATTATCAATTTTAGGGGTTTTCTTCATTTTAGGAAGTTTTTATGCAGGCACACATTAATAAAATAGTTTAAAATTCAAATAGAATCTACCTATTTTATAAGCTAACTATTTTAATTTTATGTACTTACCTACCAATTTCCGAAAATGACAGTATAATTATTTTTATCATCATTCAATGTTGATATAAAAAATGCTGTTGATAGTTTTGTACAAGAAATGACAGAGACGGAAGACGGAAGTTTCGGTACGAAAATATATTAGGATAAATAACGCGGACAGAGAAAACGGAAAAGTGGATGTGTAAGTTAACAACACGGAATTTTGTGAACAGAAAAAAGTAGGCCAAAAAAGACACGTAACTTCAAACTCACAGCTGATGATATCAGATGCGATCAGTGCGATTGTGGAGTTAGTCCCTACAGTTTGTCAAAAACTCAATTCCATTGAAAATACTCCCTTTACTATGATCAACAGAGTACATGAATTTCTATACGAATTAACAGCTTGAAATAATATAAATACTACGATTTTTGTTTAATACAATTGTAGAAAAAAATCAAGTACCTAAGACACAAATTAAAACGGCGAATAAACTGCTCATTATGAGGGTCGGATATTATTTTTTTAATATTCACCAGAAATTATGTACGAATGTATAAATTTTATTCTCAAAATGATTTGATTAACAAAACTAATAACCCACAATACGGAAATGCACACAGCAACTCGGAAACTGAAATATGACTTCGAATAGGTTAGGAATTGAAGAGCGTTTTAAGCTACTTTTTCATAAAGACGGTTGTCGTAATCCATACCGGGGGGGGGGGGGGGGTTTCGAGCCGTCGAGATGGTAACGACACTTTTCGGCCGAAATAGCGACGACTGAGCGACAGTTGTCGCTATTTCGCGTCTGCAGAATCGCGATCGTCGCTATTAATCGTTATTGTTATCATAACGACACTTCGTTGTCGCTATTATCCCATAACGAGTTAGAGAATCGACCTACTGGGCAGAGTACACAAGATTATGCCCAAAAACGCACGTTTTTCGAGCATTAACCCCCCCTTTCCCCCCCTTAAAAGCCAAAATTCGAAATTCCGGCGACGTAGTGCACAACTAGATAAATTTCCGCGTCGAATAAAAAAGAACCACGAAAATCGGTTGAAAAACTAAGGCCTGTGCAGAGTACACAAGATTTTGTTACACACACACACACACACACACACATACATACACCTATGGTTTTTTTCGCGGATTTGGATTCAGAATGGTCTAAAACGGATTACTGTGTGGTTATTTTTTTTTCTGTTGAGTGTTGTCCTCCTTCACCCCAGATCGATCGCATAAGGACGCCCAAGTCTTACTGTGGGACGTCCTAAAAACGTGGTTGCGCTCATGGAAATTAAGGTTTTCTGATTCGTTGGGCAGATTCGACGAATTAGGGGTGGAATTCCACGTCATTTTCAACGCTATTAGACTAATTCCATTGCCGTTGGTACGTGAAAGCTCAGTATTGAACTTTGGTAGGTCCGAATCTTTTTTTAAAATTTACTTGGTATTTATGCACGAATTCTCGCAACTTTCTCGATTGTATGAAAAAAGAGATATCTCATAAATAATAGCGTGTAGATGTGGGATAAAAAATAAAGATAAATAAAGATATTTTAGAGAAAGTAAAAATGAACAAAAATAATCTTTATCTTCATCGAAGTGCGTTACTGACTAAACATAATGGAGATGATAAATTATCCTCTACTCCGTCTTTGACTTCGTTTGTCATTCGTCCGGATACCTGTAAACACAAAGCAAAGTTTTTTACAGCCAAGTAGGAAATAATTGAGGAATGTCAATATTTGAAGCAGTGGTCATCATATTACCGATTGTATCAACGAAGGAGAAGGTCACATTGAGCACTTAATCTGAATCGGTAATATGATGACCACTGCTTCAAATTTTGGCATTCCTCAATTATTTTCTACTTGGCTGTAAAAAAACTTTGCTTCGTGTTTACAGGTATCCGGACGAATGACAAACGAAGTCAAAGACGGAGTAGAGGATAATTTATTATCTCATTTATGTTTAGTCAATAACGTACTTCGATGAAGATAGAGATTATTTTTGTTCATGAATATCATTTTTACTTTCTCTAAAATATCTCTATTTATCTTTATTTTTTATCCCACATCTACACGCTATTATTTATGAGATATCTCTTTTTTCATACAATCGAGAAAGTTGCGAGAATTCGTGCATAAATACCAAGTAAATTTTAAAAAAAGATTCGGACCTACCAAAGTTCAATACTGAGCTTTCACGTACCAACGGCAATGGAATTAGTCTAATAGCGTTGAAAATGACGTGGAATTCCACCCCTAATTCGTCGAATCTGCCCGAGGCCCAACGAACCAGAAAACCTTGATTTCCGTGAGCGCAATCACGTTTTTTAGCATTCAAACGTATTTTTCACCCCTAATTAGCGGGGTAAAATTAAAACAAATTATACCATTAGAAAGCTGAAATCTTTGCGCAGTTTTTGATGTAGAGGTACGTGAAAAATCATGTGGAAGTAAAACCTCAACAATCAAAAGAAAAAGTAGGAAATTTTGACGATTTTACAAAAATGACTTTACGAGTTGATTTTTCACCCATTACAACCTTACAAAAATGTTTGTATAACCACTAGAAAGATGGTAAATTTAACGCCCTATCCAACGGTGTAATTAGATTTTGAATTGCTTGTAAATGAAGCGAGTTATGGTCATTTTTATGGCTTAAGGTCGAAAACACGAAAAAAATCTTAAAATTAAAATAACTCGGAAATTAAGCGTCTAACGAAAAATTGCTAAGCGACACTTTCTTACTAAAATTAGTTGTAGAATCGACTCCCGAAGTTTTTCGGTCCTTAACATGGGACACCCTGTAGAGGTCCTCGCTTCCTAGACCGGAATTCCTCCAACCACCTAAAGGTCTAAACATGAATGATCGTGGAAAGTTAGTTACTTTATGGTTTAAAAAATGCACCTGGATGCTGTAATGAACTCATGAACGATCAACTGGTAAAGCTTGGTTTTCTAAGGAGTAAGATAGACCCATGCTCGTACACAAAGAAAGGTATTTACCGCCTATTGTGGGTTGATGATATTTTTGTTTTGTGCGAGCGTGATGAGCTTGGAGAACTCTTAAGGTAAGTGCACACTAGAGGCGGGTCGGGTCGGGCCGCATCGCATTGCAATATTGTTGCTGCACTCACAAGGGTCGCATCTCAGCGGAAAAATGGGTCTATCATTTCATGTCCTGCGTCTGTGTTATCATCCTGCGTATTGTCTTTTGCCTTTTAGTTCCGATCATGGATTGAAAAAACTTGAATTGATTGTTGAATTCAAAACATTCCATCCATCTGATGTATCCAAATTTATTATTGAACATCACACAATATTCTAAACAAGACCCTCTCTGGGTAGGTTGGGATGGGCAGGAGCTCTTCCCAATAATTTTTTTCACCAGTTTATTCTTGAGTGAAATCTGGTGTTTTCTAGGTTGTTATAAAATACTTGACTCTGCCGGCAAAGGGAATCATAGGAAATTGTACATCATTTTCCAAGTACAAAGCTCCACAGCTGAACCAAACGGTGAAGCTCCTGATTAAATCATTAATTTTTACTGGTATAAATTGTGTATTTTAAGGACAATCCAGCACCATGGATCAATAATTTGTTGCTGTTGGTTATTTGTCAAGTGTTTCCAAACGTTTTTGCTCAAATTCAGTTAATAACGAAACTAAGCATTATTTGGGTCATTCTTTAATAAATCAATTCCCTCCACCACCATGATATATATCAATTTTTATCAATCAAAATAATCAAGTAAAAACTACACGGAAAATGTAGCGATGAAGAAAAATCCGCCTGCTAGTTGTAGTTTCTAGAGGAGGGGCGGAGTGGAGCAGGAGCGCATCGGCAGAAAAATCCGCCTCGTGAGCGATGTTCCCGATGCGATGCGGCCCGTCCCGCCTGTAGTGTGCACTTACCTTTACAGATAGAGTTGGGAAAAATTTTTGAAATGAATATACTTACTACATCAAACAAAATGGCTTTTTAGGACGTCCCACGGTAAGACTTGGGCGTCCTTATGCGATCGATCTGGGTTGAAGGAGGACAACACTCAACAGAAAAAAAATAACCACACAGTAATCCGTTTTAGACCATTCTGAATCCAAATCCGCGAAAAAAAACCATAGGTGTATGTCTGTGTGTGTGTGAGACAAAATCTTGTGTACTCTGCCCAGGCCTTAGTTTTCAACCGATTTTCGTGGTTCTTTTTTATTCGACGCGGAAATTTATCTAGTTGTGCACTACGTCGCCGGAATTTGGAATTATGCCTTTTAAGGGTGAGAAAGGGGGGGGAAGTTAATGCTTAAAGGTCGTGTGTTTTCGGGCATAATCTTGTAAACTCTGTCCAGGCCCCAATTTGCATGGGGGGGTAACTCGCATGTTGGGGTATCGTAGACCATGGATTTTCAAAAGCTCTTCAAATTCGATGCTCCCATACCGCTAGAAACGTTATGGTGGATAAGCGATGAGGGAGGGGGGGAGACCACTATTTCTTGCCTGAAATACTAAATAAATTACATCGAGTGAAACTGGTTTATCGCTTACCAACTGGCTAAAATTGATCTACTGCTTATCCATTGGGACGTCCCCTGGAATGCATGCATTACTTAACAATATGTTTATAAATCAGACTAAGCTAATCGAGAAAGTTTTAGTGCAATTTGGTATGGCCGATTGTAAGCCTGCAAGTGTTCCAATGCAACCTAGATTGTGCTTGCCTAAAGCTGATGAGTCAGGTTTTTCTGCGCCTTATAAGCAGGTACTGCGGAGCCTAATGTATGTTATGTTAGGTTCCAGGCCTGATCTCTCCTATTTTGGCCAGTTTCAAAATTGTGAAGGTGGGGTTGGGAGAGAAGGATGAAGGGAAGTGCCTCTATAAAACGACCACCAGTTCAAATATGAGCCGAGCAGGACACGGGTGGTGATACCACGGAGTACGCCTACCGAGATGCCCAACTCGCGCAACTCCGTGGCACTTTTCCCGCACCACACACCGCGCCATGACAAGGTTGCAGCCATCACCCTGATGTTGTTGGGTGCCACTCCTTTTAGCTCCGACACTGCTTGCCGTAAATCATTTGTGTCATATTTCCTTATCTTGGCCCGCCAAGTCTGCTCCATGTCCAAGCTGGCATTGACAACTTGGACATCCAGGATGATGCAAGACTGGTCGGGCTTGACGGCAACAATGTCAGGCTTCTTACCCTGGTCACTTGGCATGTGATACAATCTCTCCCTCTCAACATCCCAGCTGCTAGATGATAAAGCTCCTGCTATCTACTTGGCGACCTCATCATGACGTAGAATGCGGCCACCCTGAGTCCGAGGACACTGCTGCACAACATTAAATAAGTGTTCATTTCCACTCCGACAGGCGCGGCAAAGGGGTAGGGTTGTCCCGCGACTACCTTTCGAACACCTCACCGCAGTTGGCAGTGTTGCCACGCGGATGGCGTGAAAGTGTCGGTAGTCACGGGCCCCAATGCCCTCCGAAGCCCAATCTACCCATTGGGATGAGACAAGGCTTTCGGAGCACTGTCGGAGTTCTTTACCATCTACTGATTCATGCAGCGCAGCAGCGAATTCAGCAGACGAACTGGGTTTTGGAGCAGATGGTGTATTTGAAGAATATACTTAGGTACCTACCTATCTAAGTGGAACGAAAAATCTAGTGACTCTGAAAATTTAAATCTAAGAGCGTATTGTGACGCTCATTCCGTTTCGGATCCAAATGATCTTAAACGTGTCAGTGGTTACTTATGCCCACTTTTACCAAACATTCGAAACGAGTTTAAACCAAAAGTGGCGAGAGATAATCGACGTTTAGCAATAATCGTCTTTCACCAGAGCGATTTACGAGATTAAACTCCACCTCGGGGGGTTGGAGTTTAAACGGTTGGAATTCAGCTGAATAAACTAGCTTACCTCGTTTAACTACCAATTCAATATGGCCGCGCATTGATTTGTGATTATTTTCGAATTGAAATTGCGAATTAATTTTGCATTTCGAATTATTTTTGACTCGTCTGACGATGACGACGACGTCCAAGTCGAATCCTGGATCGGATTCCACATTCCGAGATTATGTACGTTACTGAGTTTCCGCCTTTCCAAGCCCCTTGTCGTCCAAGTGCTCGACTAGATTGACACTCGCCTCGAGGTTCCCGTCGGACAAATAAGTTCAAAGCGTTAATTTAAAATGAATAATGGTTTTTTCAGTAACATAATAGTGCAACCTACATTCCTTGGTTGTTTCTATTCGGACGAATTGTACAAATTGACCATTATACAAAAAGACCAGTTCGACCAAAATAAATTTATATTGAGGTGAAATTGGGGGCCCTCATCTTCGAGTTTACATCCATCGGTAATCATTCAAATTATCGAAGTACATTCCTACCGTTCAGAACAAGGCGGCGGCCACTGTGTTTCAATAGGATACATCAAGGCAGGTACTTGAGTCTGTAGAAATAGTGGAGTTATTGCGCTCGTTGCGGCTCAAAGTGATGATGTGTAATAACTCAATAGGTAGGTGATGAAAATGTTCAGCAAAATAAAACGAAGGGAACTGGAAAACTCGATACAAACCACAGGAATCAGCAAATAAAATAAACAAGGAATTCGAAAAACTGACACTGATAAAGATACACAAGGCGGGAATCTACAGATTGCAAGCGCAGGAGTGGTTGATATTCAACGTCTCTATTGCCCCAAATGTGTCATAATGTCCAACTTTCATTCGTTCCGCTAGACATTTCAAGTTTAGACAAACTCGATTATCTTAAACGACGTTTTACGATGATTTGGGTTGGTGAAAGACACTTGTCATCTTGCCAGGTTTATTCCTCCAGATTAACTATAAAGGCGTTTAATTAAACGCGATTTGAACAACTTTTGGTGAAAGTGGACCTTAATTATGATGAACAACTGCGTAATTTCTTGGAAGGTCAAAAAACAGAATCCTGTCTGTCTCAAGCGCTGAAAGTGAATACATTCCATTGTCTCATTGTATTTCCGAAAACATTTTCATCAAGCAATGTAACAGAAGATGTTACTATTTTCGAAGACAATCTGTCATGTATTCAAATAGCTAAAACTAGAGAGACATAGAGAACAAAGCATGTGGACGTAAAATACCATTTTGTGAAAGATTATGTTGAAAAAGGTGGTATTAAACTGGTTTATGTTTTAACTAACGAGCAAATTGGTGATGTAATGACCAAAGCTCTTTCGTCTGCAAAGTTTTCTTACTTCAGAGCAAGGATACATACCCTTGCTGGCAGTCCGTCGAAGTTTACATCCTTATTCAAGGTGAAACACACAAAAAACCCACGAAATATGCGGTTTCCTGGCACCATGGTGGCACCACTATTAGTTCCATGGTGATACAGAGAAAAATTCATGAACGTCCAGAGGTATATTGAGAATTTTTCCTCAATTTCAAAGCTTGGGTACAATTAGTAGGCAATGACAGAACCGTGATTTTGAAAAATCATATGTTCTGTGAATATTATCCCCCTACTCGCCATCCTAAAAATATGATTTTCAAAATGGATAAAAATTGAAAAAATTAGGCAAAAAATTGTATTGTATTGTCTATCACAATGTGCTGCATAATGCGCCCTGCTTATGGACCAAAAAATAATCCAACTAGGTTGCACGGGGAAATCAATAAACTATGTACATACTCTCAAATTTTGAGCAAATTGGTATGCAATTATTGTCATTGTACCTTAATGGAGAATCCAGCTGAGGATTGACTTTAATAATCTTTCGACAGCATGATGATGATTTTTTCCTTACATCTAAAGCGTTCGGCTCCTCTGCTCTACTAGCTGGTTACGACGGATTCTCCAGTAAGGTACGTCAACAATAATTGTGTTCGTATAACTAGCAAAACTAACCCCCATACATTTAATACCAAAGTTGGTTTATACTCTTGCCTTTATTTAAAGAGCTCTGGGATTTTTGAAGGCCCCGAAGGTTCGGCATCGCTGCAAGAATCCGAGCCCCAGCGGAAGGTCGAGGTATACCTGCGCGACCCCTCCGCCCGTGAACCCCCCCCCCCAACCCCCCAACAGTTTACCCTCTTCTGCAAATGCACACTTGATTCACAAATTATTTCGATCATCCCATCACCAAAATCGTGATCAGCGAGAAAAATTGAACATATCGAGTAGAAACTCGAGGCAGGTACGATTAAAACTCAACAGCCCTCTCCCGGCCAATCCACCCAAACGAATTACGCCCTCTTCGCCGAATTACAGGAAATTTGGACTCATTTTCATCAGAATAATTAGTACGTTACGAATTTAAATTACAAAAAATGTTCACCGAACGATAAATAATTAAATTGTATGTTGATAGAAGAGGAAGAAGGAAGAGGGATGATGGGTTTTGACCGCGAAGGGTTGTGAGTTGAGACCCCAAGGTGAGCACCTTGCAACGTCGCCACCTCTTGGCAGGGAAGTGGTTTTGGAACCCGCGGTCCAGAGCTCTTTAAATAAAGGCAAGAGTATAGTCCCGTCACACTGTCAATGTTTGCTTAGGGTGGGTGGTGGCAAAGGTTTGCAGTTTTGAGTTTTCGATTTTTTGTCGGACCCTATGATGACTTTTTCCCACAAAAAAGTGGCTTTTGTTGTAGTTATCTCTTCCACCTTCCATAAAAATAATGAAATTTTTCTTGACAGATTTGAAGCCGAATTTCCCATTTTACCGCCCTATCTCTCTGCGAACCCCCCATCAGTGGGGTAAACGTTCCCACCAGGTTTGCTCTGCGAATCTTATCCCCTATCGTAGATTGATAGCTGGGGAGGAACAGAATCTCAAAAACGATTGACCAAGATAACTGTGTGAGGTAGCAAAAGTAAGTGAGTAACAAAACCCAATGTTTTTTGGCCATAAAAGGCTCATTTATTTTCAAAAATCACAACTTAGGAACATCTAAGTAGTTTGTTTCATTGAATGACAAATTAAGGTAGGAAAACCATCAACTTTATAAACTAATGTCTGCTTCTTAACGAGGCTTTCCCTGAAAAAAATTAAATAAAAAAAACCCTCAGTAGGTTTGCAATGCGAACCTTCACCCAATGAAGCTTGCAAACTTTAGCCCCCTCACCGAGGGTTCAGTGTTTAACAAATCCTCGACATTGTACTTGTACTTGTATAATTGTAGGATTTGAAGGTTCATTTACTTCTCTCACATGCAAAAATATGCCTAAAGATATTTGCACCTATGTGAGGTGTTGAAAAATCATGAAAAATTTCGAAAAATTACATCAAACAATCAAAAATACAGTTAATTAATTTTTTCAACACGAGACGGTACTTGACTCCCTGAGGTTTCTCGAGGCAACTGACTTGGAGTAAACAAGTGCACTACCTTCATGATTCTCCCCAAAACTCTTACTGGTCATTTTCAAACTTCCGTGAGAACTTTTTCCCCATGCACACCTTTATCCCCATCTACCCTATGACTCTCGTCGGCGGAACATTTCATTGATTACTGACTTTCATTGACTATTCCGTAAGTTTTATTCTTTCTATTCATGATTCCTCCCTCGACTCGCTACCAGATTCTGGAGACAGGATGGACGGACATGGAGGCCACAGCTTACACTTGAGACAGTCTTCTCAATCCAAACAAGGTAAAATATGATCCAGGGGTCCATCATGAGAATAACAAAAATTATGTTGTCCCATTACCTACTCAAGTCTGAATACAAAGCGCGAAATTCCGTCGTACCTTCTATCACAATCGAATACTGTCATAAACTGTAGATGGTCGATATTTCCAAGGCCAAAATTCAACAATGTTTCATTCCCTATTGTTGTCGAATTTGATTACCCACAGAATTTCATTTCTAAGTAGATTAAAAAGGTTAACGCCAATTAATAATTTAAAGTATGTAGATTTGGTTGAAAACTCGAACTTGATATTTCATCAGTTTCAAAATTTCTTGAACATTTCTGATTGCATATTTTCTTTGCTTCTTCCCTTTTAACACTTCTTTTGCTGAGTTAGGTATACTTATAGTTACTATGAATTGACAGAATTTGAGAAGAGCAAAGCAAAAACTGGTTCGGACGTTTTGTTGTGTCTGAAAGATGCAGTTTTCCAGAAAAGTCAAATTTTTATCAGTTAAAACTTTAAAAAGACTTTGAACCACTCGATTCAGAGAGAAAATTTTTACATAGTACTGCTTTTATAATTGAAGGAGCGCTTGAAGGAGGTACTCGTTTCTGAGTATCATGAGACTGCTTTATTTTGTGTGTGTTTTGTTGTATGTTTATTCTGGTAAATTGTGGAATTTTGTTCCGATTTGTTAGCAAAACCATACTGCTATCCTATTTGGAAAGGAAAGGTTTTATCAATTGTAGGGCGCATTTGTCATACTCTAGTCATCCTCGCTGACTCCCAGAGTGGGTACCTGTATGTATCGATATCACTATTTTGACCCTAATTTTGAAAATGTTGACCTCTTAGAGTTGTTCCAAAATTCTGGAATGTGAACTCGTTTTTTGTTTTGTTATTATAAACATTTTGGCGATAAATTGGAATTTTTGCTAGATCCCAGTTCAAGTTATTTTCTGGAGGGTTATAATGGGGAGGGAATTTTTTGTTGCCATACGGCAATGACGGGAGTTTTAGTTGAGATGGATTTTCACGATGTTGGCCCGCGCGACAGCCAGCCAACCACATTCTCCAGTTATTTTAACGTGGCATTTGGTGGGATTGTTTCACTGATAATTTTCCTTACCACCAGTAATTTTTTGGGGGCTCTATTTTTGTGTGGGAGTCGAATTTTGTTTCTTTTCAACAACAAAAATTCAAAAAAATACGTGCGCACACCCTATTCAGGAACTAGACGGAATTCATAGACAAGGCTTGAATGTGAGCGAGCACTCAATCATCTGAGTTGAGGGTCGGCCTCGACTCAACAGTCTGTATTGAGTTATAGTTGATTGAGACGGCCCACTTAAGTGTTGTGGTCGCCTGAGTGCACACTGAGCCTGATGGGACGCTCAGGGGCTACTCAACTCATTTTCACTTTAAGTTGGCAGCCTTGGTGGGGATATTTCCCTGTTTCATGGATATTTTGGGTAAAAAGACGGGTAAATTTCCCTCTCATATTCTGCACTGATCGTGAGTTGTAACCTTGTCACTGGTTCTCTGTGGTTATAACAGGAGCATCTAGGGAGAGAAATTGGTGGAACGGCCTGAGCGCTGCATAGCGACGATTAGATGAGCCTTCCGGAGCTCAAGACATACGTTATCTCTCTTATCAGTCGCCCGATGTGATGTAGGTGATTCCTAAAGCTGGGGTCCGTCTTCCATAGAACGAATTGATGAGGTGGGAGTGAGCTTCGCGGATGTCTACTAACTAATTTGAAAATTAGATATTTTACGGATTAGGGACAGAGCTACATTGATAAATTTAGTAACAAATTTCCGTCGTTTGTTTACAACTCGTTTGACTCGATCTCACCCGAACATTGTTTCCGTACCAGTGTTTTGCATTCCTGTGGTTGTGTTTTTCTGTCTCGAGAGGTGAACCAAACTGATTCAATGAAAATTCAATAGGTACTTGGATCATGTGTGAGATCAAAATCTCAAAATTTCGACAACAATATACCTGCAAAACAATGTATGTCATTATTCTGCTGTCATTAAATCCTCAGAAATCAAATCATTCTTCAATAACCGCATCGAATAAATCTGCGTTATATGGGGGATCATCATTGAAACATCATTGAAAACCTGAGGGTTTAACACCATTTTAGAGAGAGTGTGGTCGTTTTGAACAAAGTGATTCTTCTCAAAAATTCAGTAAAATTATGTACAACAAAGGTATTTGGTTAGTTATCCGAAGTTCACCGGGCCTAGAAGTAAGGATAGCTCTAATAGCACAGTCAAAAGGGTTTTTTCTTTACTAATACAATTTATTAATAAATATTATTCGTTCCACTAGTGAAACATATTTAGTATGCAAGCACTCCATTGGATAAGCAGTTAGCAAGTTAAGCAGTATTTTGAGTTTGGAGAAAATTTTTTTAACCTTGAAAAGTGAAAACAATGTTTCCGCTTCTTTGGTAGACTCGGAAGCAATAGACTAGACTAGGATCCGACTAGACAGGTAGGCAGCTCCCTCATTAACTGGCGACCTTTTTGCTCTTTGCCTTGTTTAAAAATTTTCCCAAAAGAGTAGGAAACCATTTCAAAATCGATGAAGTACCTAGTACTCATAAAATTTTTCGTTCAAAAGAGAAGTTGTAGAGCATAAATTTCTGCGTTTATAGACCGTCAAATTGCGATGAAAAACCTTTGCGGTATCAAAGTTTCTTATCCAGGAGAAAGACAGTAGAATAATCTGATAAAACTAAAATCTGAACACATCTGAGCCGAAAAGGTTTGCTCGTTATTATCAACCTACAATTTTCTCCCAACCCTAATATTTCTGGATTAATTTATTAAGGTATTAAACGAACAGAAAAACATTTAAAATTAAAAGAAATTTATTACAAAAACATTCATTGATATATACATGAAGTAGGGAACATCCTATCATTGATAGACATATTACGTTTTTCTCAACCGTGAATCATGAATTAATTATCACTTTAGTGCAGATACATTACAACACAATTAAATTACTTAACAATCACAACTTGAGATGGAATATAAAATAAATCAATAAAATGACTGCGCCAAGTAGGTAGGAATCAATTCGACAGAGCTTACAAATTTTGGATTCTATGAAATGAAAGTAAGTTAAGGGTAGCCACACAACTTGGAAAAGTGTGGAAATCTCTTCTGGGAACCCATCGTCCAGATTCTCGCACTGGAGGATTCGTGAAATCAGGCAAAACACACGCGGAAAATCAGCAAGGCAAAATTACAAGAATTCTCGGTAAAATGTGTCAACCGAGTTGTCATCACATCAGCGGACTGATAAGAGATAACGTAGGTTTTTAGCTCCAGAAGGTTCATCTAATCGTAGCCAGGTAGCGCTCAGGCTGTTCCACCACACTCTCTCCCTAGATGCTCCTGGTTATAACAGTAACAAAAAGTTTCTTATTGCATTTTCGTTACTGTGGATGAGCATGCTAATTTCTCTATTTTGTCCGATTTCCTACAAGTAACCATTAGTTTTGAGTTATTAGCAGAGGTGAACCAATCAAATTGAAGTCTGTTCAATGAGGAATTTCACCATGTCGGAATTTCCTATTTTTGACCCCAAAATCGGATTCAGCACCTCAAAAACCCTCCTAAGGCAAACTTTCAGCCCAAACTTCCTAATTTACGAATAAACAAAACATTGTAGAAAATACGAATGTTTAAAAAAACCGGGAAAATGACGTCATGCTGGAATAGTTCATTTATGGCCGCTTGAAGCGCTGAGATCGAGAAATCTATAGTCCCCAGATGCAAAATTTCACGAAAAAGTAAAGTTCGAAATCGAAAAACTGAAGAAAAAAAAATAGAAAAAGCAAGATGGGGAAAATTAGGTTTCCTCTGTTTTTGTTTGATAACTTTTCTCTTAGAAAACACGATTTTGTCGTCCCAATGGGCAACACTGGGAGGAGACAGCGATCCGAACAGCCCAATCAGCGAGTGTTCCCGCTTCACGCCCGTTTTCCCGGTTAGTTTTGAAATCAAAAATTTTGATTGTCTCCCAAAAATAACAGGAGACTTAGTTTCCGATATCAGCCCGATTTTCATCTATCCCACACCATTAACTATTCAGGAAAAATGCAAACAGAATTCGGTGAAATTCCTCATTATATGGGGGTGCTGACATTTTTTGGGAGTTTGTAACTTGATTTTTATCTCTGCAATTTCATCAATGAATTTGCTGCCATCGGACTCGACTATGTTGCTCTGAAGAAGGTAAGAATTTGTAATTTCCTTCAATTAGCAGCAAAAGTATGTATCTATATGTAGGTACGATACGAAAGAAAGAACCACTATTCAAAACAATAAACACAAATAGACATTTTGGTATCCTTTTTATGAGTGTTCTTTGGCATCATTTAACAAAATCAACCCATTGATTGTTTCAGATAAATTAACTTCTCCCGGCCGAATGAAGAAGGTTTATCCACAAGCAAATACACGAATATTTATGACGTTTGGAACCCTTCAAAACTTATTTATTTACCTGTGTGAAACAATATAAAGCCCGAAATAAACTCGTACCTATATGAATGTTTTTTCATTCAACTTGTACTTTATTACCAACCCATATAATTTTCTACAAGTATTTTCTACTTTATCATTTCACTAGATCGTAAAACAAGAATGAGTATTGAGAACGAAGGCGATAATGTTTGACATCTTCAAGAAAGAAACTCACAATCTCGGAAGATTTCACCGAGTTCGGGGAGAAAATAGAGTATTTTTGTACTTGGCGTTTCGTTTTACACGTATCTACTCACACACGTGAAAAGTTCCTTGACGCCAAAAGCCAACTTTTATAAATATAAAATATAAAGCCAATATAAAGCCAACAATATATAATATATATGCATATTATGCAGTTGATTATTGATAACTAAGAAATAACATCTATACCTAATGAAAAAATTTCTGAAATGGGGTGCTTTTTCACTAGCAGAAACCTTAAATAACCATCGAATATTTGCTCAAGTTCCTTCTCAGTGGAGGAACTCTGCCAGATGGACTCACCTCATGGACTCCATCCATTCTTCCATAACTTTTATCATGATACTAGGAACATGAAAAAAAATTAATATCCTATCTGAAAGGGGAACAAAATTTGAAATAGACAAGGAGTAAAAATCCGCCAAAGTAACCTTACCAACTTAACTTATAAGCGTCACGTTAACGTCACTACAGGAGTTTACTTTTTCACGATTTCACTGAGGAGATCTGAAAAAAATGACGTGGAAAGTTAGCATCTACGAGTGCTCGCGCTAGCTGCTCTTTTTCACGTTTCGCGTTTTGTCAACACGGGAAGTACAAAAATACTCTAATATTGAAAAGACTGTTACAAGGAAATTCAAGTTTGCGATGATCTTCATTGGATATTTTTGACGGAAAAACTTGTCTAATCGCCTTATTTTTATTAGACAAACAAAATAGACAGGTAGTTGTCTTGCTGTACACTATTTTCAGTAGGAATATCTGATAATAACTGTGGCTGAGGGGCACTTAAGGTACCTCCGGCCAGCACTCAGGATTTTGCACCATTGAGTCGAGGGTGGGCCTCAACTCAACGCTGAGTGGTTTATGAATACTGTTGAGTGCGCCCTTAGACATCGCACCGAGTGCTCCCTCAGGGCGCCCTCAAATGTTGTCTATGAATACAAATGAGTGCCCGCCAACCCTTATCGATGCATTTGAGGGTGCACTCAGACTTAATTTATGACTATGACACTTTTTTAGACACTTGAGAATGTTCCAAATGTTTCATACTATACATTTTGAGTGCATTGTAATTGCTATATTCTGTTATTGTGTATGTGTATATCTTGTTTTCAGCATCTCCAAAGCTTCCCAATGCGTCCTTGTCTCCCAAAGGCATGATCAAGAAGAAACTGGAATTGATGGAGTTAGATTTGGATTCCGTGATCTCTGATCCAGCCACTAACCCCTCAAAGTGGTTCGTAGAAACCATGAGAAAAGATCCATCTTGTGAACAATCTTTCTCAGATCTCTACGATTCGCTCATGTTGAAGTTATTGCATGAGTTGGGAAGAGAAGTCAATATGAGATTTAAGCCACAGCAGAAACTAGAATCATTAGATTGTGTTAATGGATTGCAATCTTCCAACCCGGCTGCAACCGATAATATATCAGGAGCGAGCCGTCGAACTTCTGAACTAGAGAAAATTTGCAATTCACTCTTGTCCAAATTGCCCAAAACAGACGTAGACCCTGATGGGAGATCTGAACCTAAACAGAAATCAGCATTGTTGAACGTTGATCATCAGTCTCCCATTCCTAATCAAGTGACACAACCAGCAGAAGGCCCAATTCAAACTATTACGTTAGATTTATCATTTTTCCACAATTTAGCATTTGAAACTCGTCAAAAATCAAGCGGTTCCTCCTTAACACATAAATTGGACGAGCACATAGATCGGCATATATTGGACGAAGACTTGCATGGACGTAGATCAGATGAACACATTGATCGGCATAGATCAGAAGAAGATGTTGAAAAGAGATCTGAGCCTCAGGGGAAACCAGAATTGTTTAACGTCGGTGCTTCGTCTCCCATTCCTCATCAAGTCACACGACCGGCAGGAAGCGCTAATCAAACTGTTACGTTAGATCTATCTTTTTTTCACAATTTAAGACGTACCACCTGTGAAAAACCAGTCAAGTCCTCCTTAGGCAGGCAAATCATTCCCCGAGGGATCTTACACGTTAAAGAGAAAAGTACTTCCTGTGATGAGGTTATCCAAAGATGTAATGAGAGTCTGTGCTCTCAGAGCTCTTTGAGATCGCTCGAGAGCAAAGCCTGTCAAGCATTCCAGCCTATTTGTTTCGACGAATTCTTCATGGGGGGGTGTTGGAAAACAGCCTGCCGAGCTGAACACTACAATTTGCCCGTCACAACCAAGTGGGTCTGGGACGTTGTGTGGGAGGGAACCATCTACCTTATTCGCAAGGCTACTAAACCAAGAATAGACGTTTTACGACTTCTTCTACAGTTCATCTTTGATCATTCACCGGTTTGCGCTCTTGCCTTGGCTAAATTCATTCCAATAATGAAACAAACTGAAATTCTTGAATTCGCCCACTGCTTGGTTACCAAGCTGTCAGGGTTTTTTGGTGGAGAAGACGATACTGTGAAATTAGTTCTTCTCATGATTTACTCTGACGTACCAAGTGAATTACTTTTCAACATGCTCTTGGAACATTTCAAAATATTTGAAAAAAAATGCACCTTCTATTTAGAATTGTTACATTTCTTAAATTATCGTTGTCACGTCCTTGCCTTTGGACTGGTTGAAAAATTGATTGAAAACGTTATGTTGTCAGAAAGTGACGAACTAATACATGTTGTAGCTGCTTTTTTGGATCGTTTGCCTTCCTACGAGAAGGCAAAAATAGATTCTACTTCACTGTCATGTTTCATGCTTAAAGCCAAAGAGCTGAAAATTAACATTGGGGGGCGTGTAGAAAGCTCCATAAGCAGCAGCATTGCTGAAACACTGGATCCTATTTCTTCAGATCGTTGCAAGAAGGGACGCGTTTCATTCGCCGAGCAACCACGTATAGCTAGAATTGATGACCAAAGTCATTCGGTCATTCGAGAAGATCCCATTCCAGCTCCTCATCAGCTTGAAATCCAGCAACCTGACTCGGCCTTTCTCGATAACTGTATTGAGATGGATTTTCACCCCCTTGAAGCTCATGAAATTAATCCTATTGTCGTGGATCCTTCTCCCTTTGATTACTGCATAAAATCCGTCGTTGCTGTTATGAAAAGTATATGTCTAGAATGGATTCTGTATGGCATTTGTAATATAGGTGAGGTATGCGATAAAATGCACTGTTTTTTCGAAGATCATTTTGCTTCTGTGTCAGAAGAGGAACTCATCATTGCCTGTGAGTTCTTAGTTGATGCATGCGTCACCCCAAGTCTGGAAGTCCTTGCATTATTTCTCCACGCTTTATTCAGTACAAAAAAACCAGAAAAGCTACTGATGTTCAAAAGATGTGCTTCCAAACTTAAAGCCACTGATAGTGTGCGACTCACACGTCTAGTTCTGAAGCTCCTCTCATATTTCATGGAAGAGTGGGTTGCTGTTGGAATGGTTTTATCAACCAATCTCACTGATTTATCCAACAAAACTACTGAGACCTTTACTTTTGATAAAAATCTCTTGAGTGATTTGATGAGCCTCGCTGTAAATAAAAAATCTCATTTGCCTCGGTTTGTTTTTGATGAAATGTTGAGGAGAGTCTCATTAATCTCCGAAAATGAAAGAGCTAGCATCGCGGGTACCTTCCATAGTTTTGTTGATAAGTTTATGGTACGTAGAGGGAGAAGCACTCTTATTGGTATTGATGAATTTTCTTTGGATTCTTTGATGGAGGATACGTTTCCTGCTCGATTCACACTTGAATTGCATAAAGGTTCCCGAAAAAAGTACCTTAAAATTGGTTTAATGATGAAATATGCTGCTGAGAGAGGTTTCCTAATAAACAGAGCATTGGATGAACTTTACCCTTTCCTACTTACCAAACCCGAAAGAGCGCACGTTTTGACTTCTATAATGGAAGTTTGCTTACATTTTGAGGTTTATCTGCGCAAATACATATATGGTGCGTTGGGAAATATCGGACTTGGAATAATAGTTCGGCTATTTGAAGATGCAAATAAAGCAGCTGCTGCAGAAATTTTGGCAGTTTTTCGGAAATTTAAAGTGGATTTATTTAGTCAGGAAACGACATATGCCGACATTTCTTTACATAGAAAGGCCTTGGTTTTCTGTGAATTGTACCTTGAGATTGATGGTAAGTCAGACCTCGCTGTTGCAATGTTCCTGAATTTATGTTACCTTGAAGAAACCGGTATTATCAACGCATCGGTATTGGACCATCTTAAGGCATTGACTGAGAAACTGTTTAGAAAGTTGATTAGTGATTTTCAGTGGGAGAACGCGAGTGTGTTATTTCTAGGTATTTATTCGAAGCAAATCTCTCTCGTTAACCCGTTGAATGTTTTGCAGTTCTATGAAAGCACTGTTAGACTATCCTTTTCTTCACCATGGAATCGGAAAGCTACATTGACCGGCCTAAAATTGTTTTTGACAATTGAAAACTCTGGCCAACAGGTTGTTCTCCAAGAAGCCACTTGTCGAAGTCTCTTATTGACTGCTGTCGAGGAATCATACTTTCATCACCACAAATCAGGTACTGCCGGGTTTCCTGACTTTCTGTCAACCCTCATCAAAAAATGTCTAACCCGCTGTGTGAGAGCTGGAGCATACCCACAGTTTCAGTCCGGGTATCAAATGACTCTGAATTCTTCAATGTCCGAGGAGGAACTGCATGTTTATCTGTTTTGGAGGATCTACTATCTGCTCAAAGCTATGAAACGCGCCAGTGTCGATCAATTCTTTGCTATCAAGATTAAGATCGTGAAACACTGTACAATAGACAACTTGCCGGAACCTGCTCATTATAAGATCCGAAAAGTTAACCCCAGTGTCAATGAGTGCATCAACAGGCTGTCAAAAGTACTAAACCGATGTTCTCTTTTCAGTCTTTCCACATTCCCTATAAAGTTCACAACTCTTGAAAGGGGAGTATTGGAGTTGAACGCCAGTTGCGTCAGGCAACTGTGTTCGATTGTCATGCGTAATCTTCATGTACATCGCGCCATGACTCCTATGCTCCAGACCTGTTGCTCACTGTGTCTGGAAAGTATTCCTGTATGTTTTGAATTGTAGACTTGTTACAGTGTTTTATATGTTGCATTGTCAAACAGGTTTATAAAAACCCTAAATTGCATTCCAGTTTTGTTGTCTTTGATGAACATCTCCTGCTCAATGTGTATGGAAACCCCACCCTGTATGTTTTGCTTTCATGACTAGTTTCATTGTCAAAAATGTTTATAGAAACCATAAAGTGCTGTTTTTCTACGATCCAGAACGTTTTTTGATGTGATTGGAAAACCTTCCTATTAGGTTCGATTATTGTAGTCTAGTTGCAATGTTCCAATGTTTTTACCAGTTTTATTGTCCGACAGACTTGTAGTAACGTTGCATTGTATATAATTTTATTTTCTACAATGGAACATTTGTTAACAATTCGAATGAATTACCTAATTATCACCTGTTACAATGTACATTTGCTGCTGGATGTAAAATCCTCGATGTTACTTGCTGAATAACTATTGTTAGGTTCGTACCTCATATACCAAATCTAGGTTTTAAATTTGTTTTTACAGTCTACCTTTTTTGTCTACCTGACTTTCCTACCTTCACCTAGAAACATCCATTCGAATAAGCAAAAAAGGCCGCCGATTTGTGTTCATAAAATTTAAAAAAAAAAAATGTTTTTTTGTGTAGTGAATCTCAATGAGGAATTTCACCATGTTGGAATTTCCTATTTTTGACCCCAAAATCGGATTCAGCACCTCGAAAAACCTCCTGTGGCAAACTTTCAGCCCGAACTTCCTAATTTACGAATAAACAAAACAGTGTAGAAAATACGAATGCTTAAAAAAAAACCGGGAAAATGACGTCATCCTGGAATAGTTCATTTAAGGCCGCTTGAAGCGCTGAGATTGAGAAATCTATAGTCCCCAGATGCAAAATTTCACGAAACAGTAAAGTTCGAAATCGAAAAACTAAAGAAAAAAATAGAAAAAGCAAGATGGGGAAAATTGGGTTTCCCCTGTTTTTGTTTGATAACTTTTCTCTTAGAAAACACGATTTCGTCGTCCCAATGGGCAACACTGGGAGGAGACGGCGATCTGAACAGCCCAATCAGCGAGCGTTCCCACTTCACGTCCGTTTTCCTGGTTAGTTTTGAAATCAAAAATTTTTATTGTCTCCCTCCCAAAAATAACAGGAGACTTATTTTCCGAAATCAGCCCGATTTTCATCGATCCCACACCATTAACTATTCAGGAAAAATGCAAACAGAATTCGATGAAATTCCTCATTGAAGTACCTACACATCATCTGCAGGAACTTTTTTTTAGTGCGCTAATTTGAATCTGACGTCAAAAATACGAAATTCCGACCCTTGAAACTACCTCTTTGTTCCGATGTTACATTGTAGGGAAATATTACTTACTTACCTTCAACCTACCTTTCTCATCTACCTTCACTGTTTGAGCGATATTGGTCAAGTAGTGCGATGATTGTGTTTGAATCCTCGAGTTCACAGACGTTCAAGTTCAACATTTCTGTAGGTACGAATAAAATCACTCGCGGAGAGAGTGTGGAAACCCATTTTAATAAAAAACAGAGTTAAGAAGAACGTAGTTTATTTCCACGAAAATGATGAGTTACAAAGTTAAATCAATTTCTACGGTTAAGTCATCATCAGAAACAAACAATAACTGAAGGTAAATCACAGAGAGCATAGCTTAATACATATAGTTATAGGCGAAAGGGAGCTTGAACCCCATGGGTAGAGAATGTGAAAGTCAAATTGAATCAGATGTAATGAAATTGTTTCTGAAGATGACTTACCTAACCGTAGAAATTGATTTAACTTTGTAACTCATTATTTTTGTGGAAATAAACTAAGTTCTTCTTAACTCCGTTTTTATGAGAGGTTTCTGAAGTATTGAAGAAATTACCAGAGACGTTTGATAAGTTGTGTTGTAATATTCGGTATTATAGGTACCTGCAATCGTTGGAGGGACAAGCAACGCAGAGCAAGTGAATGCATCGCTCATGTGAGAGAGCACATCGATATCAACAATAATTTCATGGAATTCGGATGCAAATTGAGGTAGATATCATCGCAGGCACATTCGTTACTCTCGTCATCAATTACGTAGAAATTCGTAGGGGATAGTCTCAAACTACTATGCGAGGCTGAGAGAAATTTGGTAGATAGTGAGAAAATGACCCTTGGTAGATTTTTGGTTTACACATGTGCAGCCACTGCTACGAATCCGGTGAGGAAATTTATGAAGACTGCACAATTCGTGAAACTTAATCCCGCCCTGAGGTTTTGGTAGGCAGGTAGTTCGTGGAAGATCACTTTTATATTCGAGCTTAAACACTCCAAACCTTTCTTCGAGGCACCATGGTAACACCACTGCTTAGTGCCACGAACAATAGTAGATTATGTTCCCTGAATTTCTTAGCCTGGGTTCAATTTCGTGAATAGAATCCCCCCTTTCACTGCAAATTTCGACTCGTGCAATGGGGGGTGCGCCATGATTTTTTTGAAGATTTTTAATCGAAAGTAGACTACATCCTGAGAATTTTGGCACCAAACGGATTTGTATGTAGTTATTGCTTCCGAGTCTACCAAGGTAGCGGAAGCTTTGTTTTCACTTTTCAAGGACGAAAAAAAAGTTCTCCAAAATCAAAATTTTCACTTGCGTTTTGCGTTTTAGACCTTTCTGAACAATTTTGGTTCCGTGTCTGTCTGTCTGTCATGAATTCCTTGTAACGCGCATAACTATACAAAATTATTGTCTGATGTCTATGAAATTTTCAGGGATTGTGCGGGTTGGTGTGTAGACGGTCCCCTATGAAAATCATCATCCCCGGACTGATAGAAGCGACTGCGCATGCGCAAACGTGAATTCCTTGTAACGGCCATAACTTCTACATTTTCCATCCGATTTCAATGAAATTTTCAGGGATGTTACAGATTAGTATTTAGATGATCCCCTATGAAAATCACCACCTTCGGGCTGATAGTAGCCACTGTGCATGCGCAAACGTGAATTTCCTGTTAACGGCCATCATTTCTACATTTTCCATCCGATTTCAATGAAATTTTCAGGGATGTTACAGATTAACTTGTTTTGATGGTTTGAGATTAACTACTATGCATCGGATCATCTACACAATCGGTTATGGATACGAGGAAGCTATGTGCCACACCCACTTGGCAGACGTTTTTTCCTCCTTTGAGTGTTTTCCTGCTCCATCCCAGATCAATAGCATAAGAACGCCCAAGTCTAACTGTGGCATCACCGTGATTGATCATGAGTCAAAAGAGGCAATCGATTTATTTAGGGATCAGTATCCCTAAAAATACGAAATTCAAAATTTCATGTTTGCTACTGTAACTAAGAAAAAATTATCTTGGAAATGACCTCCCTCACATGGTTGAAATTTCTATTAGGTCGAGCGATCGATCACAGGAATGAAATAAGCATCCTTTGGGGTGCCTGTGATAAGGGAAAGAGCAGGAAAATTATTCAAATTGCCTGCGACGTCGAGTGGACTTTTGCCGGTAGATACCTACGTACGTCCAATCTTTTTTCAGATTTAATCCCGAACTCAGCAACTACCCTTTCAAATTGGATGAGAAACAAAATGTTGCCTGAAAAGTCAAGTTTTTTTCTTCATTAGATACTCAGATAACTCCAGCTCTCCTAGTTTTAATTCTGTTCTTTGACTTTGTGGTCAGTTTCAAAGGTGCAGAGTCGAATGAAGAAACAACCACGCTGAATGGTTGGTAGTTGAATGTTTACAAAAATACGCTTATCGATTTGATGGAGTTCGAAAGAGCTGCTGGGGATCCTCAAACAACAGTGCCGCGCATTCTAGCGGGCGTTACCCCATTGTCAGGCTTATCTGCTCTCTTGGTATTCTAGTTTTTTTCCTTGAAAAAATGCAATAAAACTCAATTTTGGGTGTAATACCATGGTGTGGACTAGAAATCATACAAAAATTTTCCCAAAAAACAGGTACAAAACAAAAGATTGTATCCAGTCAGATTCGCTTTTTGGTGCATCGTATCGTGCAGTGATGGAAACACCCTGTCGCGGCCTATCGGAAGGTCTCCCCCACCTTCCATTTATTTAATTGTAATAGTAATTCGACATTTATAAATATTTCACTGAATTTCAAGTCCTTATTCTTGAACATAACTTTATTTTCCTTCTTCGATCAACTTAATTGTGAATCCCTTACATCAAATAGGTTTCATCCATTTTAAAATCAATTATGCACGTAAAAATAACATCGAGTTTATTTATAAACAAAGGTAAACAAACACACATTCAAGTATACAGTTTCAAGATGAAACACACTCAATGTTTAAAAGAATCGGTGCACAGGTATCATTACTATTCAAGGAGGAACAATACAAATTTACAGTAAGTTGAATAGAAGAAACACAACGGGAAGTCAAAAACAAAATATCACGGTTATGGCAAGAGTAGAGATCAGTCATCATTCAGTTGCATCACCGATTCCGTCACTTTTGATTGCAAACATGGCTTCTGACTCCGGGAGACATGGGGAGTCGTAGATCTTACAAATCCGAGTTTCGCCTCTGCCTTTGCGAAGATACAACCTGTTCAAGCAAAGTTTCACACTTAATTTGTGATGAGTCAAAAGGGATTAACTGATTACACTTCTTGAAATAGGTTCCGCGATGTCACAGGGCGAGTTCACAACGCCTTGTCTGACTCGTGCTCAAGCGGCGGGAAAAGTTGGTTGTCTACTTCAGCTAGAGAGCTTGTTGGCCAGTAAACTAGCTGTGTGTCAAGGCCTACTAGCGGCAAATGGGTGCAAAAGCAGCCAGTATTGCGTGTAACAAATTTTTCTTTTTTGTTGTTATTCATTTGTTGAATCATCAAAAATTAACTTCCCTCGACCGGGGATCGATCTCCTATCATTCCGATCCTGAATTGGAGCTCCTACCACTGAGCTAAGGAAGCGAATGGACAGAAATGCGAAGAGGTTGATTGAAGTAAATGTTAAGAAGTTGATTTCATTGCCTTCAAATTCCTCTCTCTTTAATGTTTTCTAAAATGAGTAATTTTGCGAAAAGGCTCAAAATACGATAATGAGGAATTTCACCATGTCGGAATTTCCTATTTTTGACACCAAAATCAGATTCAGCACCTCGAAAAACCTCCAAAAGGCCATATCACACGAGCGATTTTTCAGCTTTTTTCCGCAGAAAAATCGCTGGAACGTGAAGAGGAAGAAGTACAGTGATTCAAGTATCCATGCAAGGGAAGAAGTACAGTGTTTCAAGTATCCATGCAGCGGGTTTTTAATTCCACTCCCCCCCATAGCACAGCCTGCACCCTGGTGGAGCGATTTTTCTAGCTTTGGAATATTTAGAACGCGTTCTAATTTTTCTAGTCCGCCATTTTGTGCGGGAAAAAAAGCTGGAAGGAAACCATTGGAAGGTTCTCCATCGATAAGTAATTTGTGGTTGTAGCATTCCTTGATCTACTAGTCGACGTCTGTTCAGTTTTCTGCAGTTTTCCGAGAGAAAAATTAATCAGTTCTTCGTTCATTTTTAAACCTCCAACAAGTATGCCGCCGAAGGATATAGTGAATAGGTGGACAACAAGTGAAACTTCGCTTCTAAAACGTTGCTTCAAAATTCCACACTACTATAACCTGATCCAAAACTTGTAGTCAGTGAAAATCGCTGGCCGCCAGAATGCGCTCTATTCGCAGTTTTCTGCGGTTATTCTTCTTCAACTTCGCCTAACTTATTCTAACTTCCTCTTCACATTCCAGCGATTTTCCAGCGGAAAAAAAGCC
Organism: Apolygus lucorum; assembly: GCA_009739505.2. Lineage (NCBI taxonomy): Eukaryota > Metazoa > Arthropoda > Insecta > Hemiptera > Miridae > Apolygus > Apolygus lucorum. The sequence continues at coordinate 90,143,890 of CM019167.2, forward strand.
AAAAAATTGCTCGTGTGATATGGCCTTAAGGCAAACTTTCAGCTCGAACTTCCTAATTTACGAATAAACAAAACAGTGTAGGAAATACGAATGTTTAAAAAAAAAAAAAAACGGGAAAATGACGTCATCCTGGAATAGTTCATTAATGGCCGCTTGAAGCGCTGAGATCGAGAAATCTATAGTCCCCAGATGCAAAATTTCACGAAACAGTAAAGTTCAAAATCGAAAAACTGAAGAAAAAAATAGAAAAAGCAAGATGGGGGAAATTAGGTTTCCCCTGTTTTTGTTTGATAACTTTTCTCTTGGAAAACACGATTTCGTCGTCCCAATGGGCAACACTGGGAGGAGCAGCGAACAGCCCAATCAGCGAGCGTTCCCACTTCACGTCCGTTTTCCCGGTTAGTTTTGAAATCAAAAATTTTGATTGTCTCCCAAAAATAACAGAAGACTTTTTTTTCCGAAATCAGCCCGATTTTCATCGATCCCACACTATTAACTATTCAGGAAAAATGCAAACGGAATTCGGTGAAATTCCTCATTTCACTTTTATGAAAAATAACCTATTTTTCAATTTATGTATCTCCGTAATTATTCAACCTACGGAGGTCAGATTGGTTCCAAACTGTAACAAATTTAACATACTTTAAATAGTTATTGGCATAAATGATTGGAATGATAATAGACTGTCACGATTCTCTGGGACTCGCTGAATATTTCACCTGCCAACTGTCTGCTAGCAAACTCGCCGTGTCATTGAGGGGAGTGGGGTGCCTACCCTGGATCACATAAACTCCTCTAGTGACCGTCCAGATGGACGTATGAACTTGTTGTGTATCCTCCAGGGACACGTTCACCTCGACGTTATAGAAATAACTGTTGAGAATGCGCGGGAACGCAGTTTCCAGCAAGAAAATAGAGGGGTATCAGTTCTGTGAGGCTATGATCACCTCAATTGGAAACCCTCGTTGCGTCTCTGATATTGGCGGCTGTGGGAACTAGGCTTCATTCGTTCAAAGACCCCAAGGGTGTGGGATGCTGTCCCAGACACCTGCAGCCAAACCCCTGCCTCCTGAAGATAGTGCTGGGAATAATGGATGAATAATGTTCCAATAATTATGAATGAACTTCACAAGTTCATCAAGAGTTGTAAATTGTCCCTGCAAACTTGCAGTTTTCTTCTCCTCCTCAGCTGAACCTGGAGATATCAGCTTCCAACGGTCTTTAGGGTCCACCCATAACCCTTCAACGCCAGTGTTCCATCGCTATCACTGCAATGGGAATGGGCCTGTCAAAAGTGATTGGTCAGGGAGCTGAATGGCATCAGCCCTGGGACGAACTACCAGCACTATGTGACGCTGGTTGGGCTATGATAGCGAGGTTTTTGGACATCAATATGTACGAGAAGGAGACTTGATTCCGAACGCCTGCTCCAATACTCTGAAGACTATTTCACGCGACGTTCCTCCCATGCAGTTGCTCTCTTTTGATGACCTCCCAGTTCGCCCTGATTCCACTCTAGTAAGTTAGTATTTTTCTGTACGAACCTAACCTAGGTAACTACCATACGGTTTGTAGGGATGAGACATTTATTAACCTAAAATATTAAAAGACTGTCTTTTGTAGGTATAATAGGGGTATTCATGGTCTGATTCGAACGTCGAGTATCGAAACTGCGGTAACTCGAGGGTTTCATGAGGCTCCCTCATTTTGGTTTATTATTTTCAATAATGAACCTTTGGAATCGACCAAGAAATTTTTTTTTAAACCCCCTCAAAATTTGTTGGTTTACTTTTCAAGGTACGTAGAATCCAAAAATCGAATAAAAATTTGGCCGGCACGCCATACGCGGCACTTACCCACTTAGCATTGACCGATTTTGATGAAATTTGGTATGTAGGCTCCACTTGGGGTCTAGTTGTGCCCCGAAGATTTTGGTTGATGTAGGTCACTTCTAAGGGTCAAAAAATGAATTTTGAAATTTTGAAAACACCCTAACTCAAAAAATGTTGATATAAAGGTATTGTTTTTCCATCAATTTAACATTCTATACAATTTTTAAATTTTTTCGAGACCACCCGGAGCTCTGTAGGACAAACCGTTCGCTCACTACGAGAATTTAAAGTTTGGACGTACGATAAATCAGAAACACGAGTGTGAATCGCAAAAGAGGCCTAATCTCCGTTCAAATTAAAGCTGACCGAAATGCGATCGATGTTTTCTTCATGTTGGATGGTTGGTGGCTTGGCAGACAAGTGATCAATATAGAAAAATAATAAACCATTGTAATAATTTGCGTTTTCCCCCGTCGAATCGTCGAAAATCGAATTGTGCGTAGCGCTCCTGGCATCATCAGACGATCACCAAGTCAGTGTCAAAAGAACCGCATGTTCATTAATTTCCTTTCAGTTAAAAAATGGGAATACGTACCCCAGAGGTTCCTAATAAAATCCTTGAACAAAATTCCTAGTACACAAACGAAAAAATCTAAGAATTAAAAAAGGATCATGCTTCAGACTTCTGAATAGGTACCTACCGATGAGGAGTCCTGTCTCAAACAAAAACCCTCGCTATTACCGTCACACAATTTTGAACGCATTTTGGTACTTAGCTCAAGGCTGACATGTTCGATGCTAGAAAGGAGAATGTGCTAGCAAGCAACATTTCCACTTCTCCAGCTGACCATCAGATGGTTGCGTTTTTCCTTAGCCGCTCGGGTGGCTCAGCTCCACTCATTTAATCGAGAAAAAAAAACCCACTTCGAACAGAATAAAAAAGAATGGAAATACGACAAAAACGCTGCAAATTTTTAAACGAAGGTTTATCATTTTTCTATACAGATCACTCGTCTGCAAAGAACACGGCTATTGCCATTGTTACCACCAACCAACTTGAAGAAAAACATCGATCGCATTCCGCTCAGCTAACATTTGAACGGAGATTAGGCCTCTTTAGCGATTCACATTCGTGTTTCTGATTTATCGTTAAGTCTAACCCTTAAATTCTTGTAGGGAGCGAACGGTTTGTCCTACAGGCAGTGGCGGCTCCTGCCCTGAACTCAGGGTGTGCACAGAGATCAGGAGAAGGGACAGAATAGGTGCTTTTCTCTGCCAAATAGAAATTTCAACGATATGTAAATGGGATAAATCTTGGTTACTTTTCCATCTTAAAATTGCAAACGGTACTGAATACGTAGGTGCAATAGACACGAAAAATAATGTTCTCTAGTGGTTAACAGAAATTATGAAATAGTTAATCATCAAAGGTCTAAACCCAAGAAATGCATCGATCTTATTGCAAAGCTGAAATGTGTATTTGCCCGTGACAATTCAAAACATCGTCCAACTCGGAAGAAAAATTAACGTTGTTTCGAGTCAGAATGTACCTATTTCTGTTAACCGTTTTGGTTTTTTGCATCAGATTAAGACGATATGCACTGTCGAGTTGTTGCATTATATTTTGACGGACGTTTTTTTGGCTAAATGGGAGATCACTTATGCCATCTTTAACCCAAGCCTCATTTCGGTTTGTAGAACAAAGTAGGCAAGCAAAGTAAAACAATTTGTTAGTCACTTCACACCCACAAAGCCAATATACTATTCGAAATTAAACTTACAATACGAATCTGCACGATTTTTAAATTTTAACGTCTGCTGGAGTCAACATAGAGACGGCAAGGGGCAGCCAGTTTCTCGAATGTCGCACTTTTCCACGACCAAAAAACACGAATAGTTTACTTTAATGTAATGCACCGAATTGTTCATGGTGCCTACAACACTCCCAAATAATCACAACACTTTGAACAAAACGGTGGACCAAAAACGAAAAACGGGAAATGCCCTTATCAGTTCTGTTTGTTTACGATAAGGAAACTGGGAAACCAGAGAGCCAGGAGCACAAAATAATAAAATTGGAAATTCACTCACACACCCCAGGTGCACATCCTCCGTGCTGCTCCCCAAGGTCACATTTCATGCTCTCTGGTTGGTCAATCTCACGTGCCCACCTTCCTCAAAACATGTCACCCTCCCCACAAACTGAGCATAGAAGAGGAGTTGCTCCAACCGCCGCTGATTGGTCACAAAAGAGGGAGCTCCCCGCCACTGTTTTCGCGCGTAGATTCAACTAGCACAGTACCTACGATCGTGTCTTCTGTCACCAGCCAACTTAGGTACTCTTCAAACCCAGAGGAACTGACTTTGATTTTTTTTCTTTTTTAATAGGCTGGGGGTGCACATGCGCCTATGCTCCTATCAGCAGCCGCACCTGCCTACAGGGCTCTGCGTGGTGTCGAAAAATTCAATACTATCTTGAATTGATGGAAAAACAATACCTTTATATCAAAATTTTTTGGGTTAGGGCGTTTTCAAATTCATTTTTCGACCCTTAGAAGTGACCTACATCAACCAAAATCTTCGGGGCACAACTAGACCCCAAATGGAGCCTACATACCACATTTCATCAAAATCGGTCAATGCTAAGTGGCAAAAGTGCCGCGTACGGCAGACGGACGGCCAAATTTTTATTTGATTTTTGGATTCTACGTACCTTGAAACGTAAACCAACAAATTTTGCGGGGGTTTAAAAAAAAATTTTCGTGGTCGATTCCAAAGGTTCATAATAGAAAATAATAAACCAAAAGGTGTTGTTAAAAGAAAAACTCAAAATATAAGGACTAGAAGATCTGTTTGTTGATTTAATGATAGTTGCTTCGCACAACTGCCGCTAGAAACAAATTTCTGATTCGAAGTCGAATCTCGGTTTACGACGCTTTCAGCCCGTGGTAAATCGAATCGTCGAATGAGCCGGAGCGCATGCGCATTGTTTCCCGTCGAATCTCTCAGACAATGCTATATTATTTCCCCTGGTATGGAAATAATATAGAAAACTAATGCAGTCTACAAAAATTTGAAGATTTTGAATCACTCAAATTGATTTGTATCATTGATTGGTTTGGTACTCCAAACAAACCACACAGATCAGTTTATCATTTTAACACTCTCGAGGCTGACCCCGTAGCACAGCTGTCGGCCCTGACTGACCTAAGTTTTTTTCTCCTTTTTCCTCAACTTTGTCCGACTGTGAGGATGAACTTTGCTTTTGAAAACCCTTTGATTCACAAACTGTGCACTCTGTCGGCTAACTGGGAAAGTAATGAAGGGATTTCATCACTGACAGGCCCCATTCAACGATTTTACGCGTTAGAACAGCAATATGAAGATGGCTCAGTCCGAAGGATGGTTGCGTCATGAATGTCATGACGCCAGTCAGCCACGAAAACCAGTGTGTCATGTATGTCATGATGGCAGCCTCGAGAGTGATAAGGAACTAATTCATCAATTATGTTCGTCATAAAAAAGCAAAAATTCAAGTGGAATGAATTCCTATTCTTTTGAAAATGACAGGTAAAGTAAACAACCATTTCAGGTTGGATTTTCGTCTGACTGCCATTCCTGGCACCGCGGACCTCATCAGCTGTCTTCGAATGGGAAGATCGGAATTTGTTCTGATCATTTCGCTCATGGTTTCCCATTGCCTCTCCGTCCAGGGTAGTGACGAGGGGGGGGGGGGGGCTCGCACTAAAATACGCTGCCAAAGGTGAGACTCAAACTCACAGCCTTCCCACAGTAGCCAGTCCGAGACTTGTCGCTAAAAGACGCACGCCATAATGGGCACAGCCACAGCTGACCCCCTTAGGTCAGCCATAAGTAACCTGATAGATAAGGGGGGTCAATGTCAAATTGTGTGCATGAGGGTACTATACAAAACCATAAAAAGTACCTATTGGATACCTTCATAATGCACGGCAGTCCCATATAACATTTCTAAGAGACCCTTAGTGCAGTTAGGGTAGATGGGGGGAAGTTCCTGCACCTTTCATTATAAGACCAACTAAAAATAGGTATCTCAAATACTTGCAACAGTTCTTTTGCAGTACCGTGAAAGTAGTCGACTTAGCACCTCGGGACGGGAACCAAAAAGTAAAAAAAAAATAAACTAAAACTAAACTTTGCACCAAAAAGTTATTTTGTTCATTTCGCTATGTCACGTGTATGGGTGGTTGTAATCGATCAATGAGAAATCACATTTATTCCATGTATGTTTGTGTATCATGTGGATACCTTATCAGTGGTTAGGGAAAGGGTATATAGGTAAGGGAAAATAGTGTTTTCCTCACATTGAAAAATCGTGTTACTTTTTGTTTGAAAAGTGCTCCCACGAATTTGGCCCCTGAACAACTTCCTTCTGGCATTTTAAGGTAACAATCTAGATTTGTATAGAAATTAGTTGTGAACAATATCCTGAAAAGTTGAAAATCTGTAAAGTTTTGACGTTTCCATGACTAACAATTCATTGATGTCGCAATGGCTTATCATTTTAAATGGAATAAATTTGAATTCGCGGGAACTCACCCGTTTGAACTTGCGGGAAACTCCCCCCCACCTACCCTGCCTGCCAATTCATAATTTTTTCCCTACCTTGTGGTTGAAGAATGGGCCATTATGTTCCCCCCGATAGGTTTCTTAGGATCTGCCGAGAACATGGCGGCCCCATCAACTTGAGCAACGACCTGGTTGGTGATGACCACAGCTACTCCAAACTGGAAAAAAAAGTAGGCAAATGTTTGGTACAGTGTTAATAACGATTTGTTAAAGCTTACTTTGCTACACAGATAGTAGTACATGGTGCAGTGGTAGTTATACAATTTTCAAGCAGCGGAGGAATATTCATAGTACCTACTCTTGCTTGCCCTTATTTGTAGTATAATATACTACAAACATATTATGTTTTGTCGTTATTGTCTGATTAATTGTGCCTACATACCTATTCATTATTTGTTACTGTGCTTCGAAACAGACTGTGATAATAGGGTGTGCACCTTGGTAGGAAAAACTGTTTATTGTTATTTTTAGTCTAAGGTAGACCTCATTCTGAGAATTTTGGTACCAACCGCGACCTTCTAGCGTGTGTAAATCCTTTCCTATGAATTTGTAAAGTTTCGACCGTTTATGACGTCACAGTGGGCTGGGGGGTCCCGCCCAGGCGAGAGGGGCGCGTGACGTCATAAACGGTTGAAACTTTTAAAAATCATAGAAACAGATCTACTCACGCTAGAAGGTCGCGGTTGGTGCCTAAATTCTCAGGATGTAGTCCACTTTCGATTAAAAATCTAAAAAAAATCAAGGCGCACACCCCATTATTTGACTATGACTGTGACCGTTCTTTTGTTGTTTTTTATAAAACGTCACTATTACTGTTTGGATCACTTGTTCCGTTCGTAGTTTTTTGTTATTGTTGTTTTATATTATTGTTGGTAGGTAGTTACTTTATTGTTATTGATGAAATTATTATGTTAGTCAATAGACGATTTAATTTGAACAATCCTCTAAGTTGTTATTTTCGTCTCAGAATCACATCAACATGTTGAATTTTGGAAAATATGTAACTATCGTAATATTTACTTTGCTCTATAACACAATTGAGGTTCAATAAGTATTTCAAATGTTGCCTATGGTGAAATTCGACAACAATCAATCACCTATTTATTCAAGATAAGTAAAAAGTTAATGTTGACGGTTGTATGTACACAGTCATGTATGCCATCAAGATGCAATAAATACAAATACTCCACCTCATCTGCCAATCGGAGCAGCATCCTTAAGAATCTGGAAAGATGGTTTTGTCTAGCACCCAGCTCTCCTCTCCCAGAATAATCAGCCCTGTAGAGTGCCATTGAACTATCTACAACCAATAAGGCAAACCTAAAATTTAAATCATTGATTAGTCTTCATTTTTCAATACAGTGATGAGCAAGCATTAACTTTTCATTAAAATGTATCAAGTGTAGTGGTCTGCGGAAATCCGATTTCTAAAACCAAACTTTGATAGGTTCACTTTGACATTTGCTCCTTAAAAAATCACCATGAGGTAAGTTGCAGTGGCGGCTCCTGCCCTCAGAACTCAGGGGGTGTACAGAGATCAGGAGAAGGGACAGAATAGGTGCTTTTCTCTGCCAAATAGAAATTTCAACGATATGTAAATGGGATAAATCTTGGTAACTTTTCCATCTTAAAATTGCAAACGGTACTGAATACGTAGGTGCAATAGACACGAAAAATAATGTTCTCTAGTGGTTAACAGAAATTCCGAAATAGTTAATCATCAAAGGTCTAAACCCAAGAAATGCATCGATCTTACTGCAATAGCTGAAATGTACATTTGCCCGTGACGATTCAAAACATCGTCCAACTCGGAAGAAAAATTAACGAGCCCCTTGAAGACTCCGGGATTCGAAGAATCTTCCCTCTCATCATGCCCACGCACGGCTAGCTCGAAAACACCACAGAACTTGATACAATCAGTGATTCGAGATAGAGTGTACCTATTTTTCTTAACCGTTTTGGTTTTTTGCATCAGATTAAGACGATATGCACTGTCGAGTTGTTGCATTATATTTTGACTGACTTTTTTTGGCTAAATGGGAGATCACTTATGCCGTCTTTAACCCAAGCCTCATTTCGGTTTGTAGAACAAAGTAGGCAAGCAAAGTAAAACAATTTGTTAGTCACTTCACACCCACGAAGCCAATATACTATTCGAAATTAAACTTACAATACGAATCTGCAAGATTTTTAAATTTTAACGTCTGCTGGAGTCAACGTAGAGACGGCAAGGGGCAGCCAGTTTCTCGAATGTCGCACTTTTCCACGACCAAAAAACACGAATAGTTTACTTTAATGTAATGCACCGAATTGTTCATGGTGCGGTAAAACCGTCAAACTTTACCCCACCAGAGGTAACTTTACCCCAAAAAGTGAGAATCTTCAATTGTGACGTAAGCGTGGTAGAACTTAGATAAAAGTTAGCTATTGTGTTTCCAGAGAATCTCTGGGATGTGAAAAAACACAATGGCTAACTTTTATCGAAGTTCTACCACGCTTACGTCACAATTGAAGATTCTCACTTTTTGGGGTAAAGTTACCTCTGGTGGGGTAAAGTTTGACGGTTTTACCGTACCTAAAACACTCCCAAATAATCACAATACTTTGAACAAAACGGTGGACCGAAAACGAAAAACGGTAATCCCTTATCAGTTCTGTTTGTTTACGATAAGGAAACCGGGAAACCAGAGAGCCAGGAGCACAAAATAATAAAATTGGAAATTCACTCACACACCCCAGGTGCACATCCTCCATGCTGCTCCCCAAGGTCACATTTCATGCTCTCTGGTTGGTCAATCTCACGTGCCCACCTTCCTCAAAACATGTCACCCTCCCCACAAACTGAGCATAGAACAGGAGTTGCTCCAACCGCCGCTGATTGGTCAGAAAAGAGGGAGCTCCCCCACTGTTTTCGCGCGTAGATTCAACTAGCACAGTACCTACGATCGTGTCTTCTGTCACCAGCCAACTTAGGTACTCTTCAAACCCAGAGGAACTGACTTTGGTTTTTTTTTAATAGGCTGGGGGTGCACATGCGCCTATGCTCCTATCAGCAACCACCCCTGGTAAGTTACATAAACAATGCTGGTTCCCAATATTTCAAACCACAGATTTTTGGTCCCAAGATGGTTGCTGAATGAAAAACGTTGCAAATTGTTACACAATGGTCCATTTTTGTCTGTAAAGTTCACCCTCCAACTACCTTCCAAGGACCAAGGGTAGGTGGGGTGGGAGGGGGGGGGGGGGGCAGATAAGTTTCACAGTAAACGCGCATTTAAAAATTGTTGTCGTCTGGGTGGTATTTGTTTCTTAAAATTTAACACTAGGTATCTTGAATTTATGAAAAAACTTCATGGAAGATTTATTAATTAGGTAATTAACATAATTAAGCGAACGGTTGATCCCACAGAGCTCTGGGTAATGTCAAATTTTTAGGGGGAAGGAGTATTTTTTTTTTTTTTTTTTTTTTGCTAGATTCCAAAGGGTTTTTTGGAAATAATTAGGTAACTGAAGCGGACTCAACCACGAGAAATGTTGTTGGAAGAATAGGTACCTGAAAATCATGTCTCACGACTCATTACATTTTCACTCATTTCCATTTTGCTTCCGAGTCTACCAAGGTAGCGGAAGCTTTGTTTTCACTTTTCAAGGTTGAAAAAAAAAGTTCTCCAAAATCGAAATTCCCAATCACGTTTTACGTTTCAAACCTTTCTGAACAATTTTGGTTCCGGGTCTCTCTGCCATGAAATCCTTGCCACAGCGAATAAAATCACTCACGATGAGAATGTGGAAAAACATTTTAATAAAAACGGAGTTGAGTAGAACATTGTCCATTTCCACGAAAATAATGAGTTACAAGTTAAATCGATTTCGACGGTTAGGTCATCAGTAACAAACAATAACTGAAGGTAAATCACAGTGAGCATAGCTTATACAGGGTGTCACCCTTACGGGCGCACCACCGGGCAGGGTTCGATTCTACTACTAATTTGAAACAAAAAATGTCTCTTAGCAACTTTGTTTTAGAGGCTTCGTTTTCGACTTATTTCACATTTAAGATTTTTTTCGTGTTTTCGACCTTACATCACTAAAATGGCTATAACTCCTTTAATTGATGGAATAAATTCAAATTTGATTATATCATTGGAAAGAGCGTCAAATTTCCTATCTCCCTGATGGAGTTTTAGAAAATTTCAAATGAAACGAACGGGTGTAAAATACACCAAAAGTAAAAAATTGGTAAAGTTTCGAAAATTTTCACTTTTTTCAAAGTTTGTTTCTCGAAACTTCGTGAACGGAAATTTCCATGCTGTAAGCCTAAAAGTTGCATGTGAATCCCAGCTTTCTAACGGTGTAGTGATTTTTCTAAAAACACCACTTATTCAGTTAGAAAATGACGTTTTTAGGGCAGAAAACGATCATTTTAGGGTGTAAATCGGCGTTTTTCACCGGAAATGCTTTCCAACTTAATAAATCATTTGACATGAAATTTTACGTAATTTTTGACGCTGAATCACTTTCCGATCTCCTCGACAAACAAATAGTACTTTTCAAGCCCTTTCCGTTCGGCGAAGGGCTCAATCTCGTTGTTCGTTTTATCCAAAATTGTCATTAAGGGAGGTCTGGGTTATTAATGACTCGCACTCCTTCCACTTTGTTGACTTTCATAATTTTTGCCCTCTGTCTTGAAAATATCGTCCCGATCATTTGCGGAAAGCTTCATCTTTTCGATAGATAACAAATTGGGAGTCGAGGACTCAGTTGTTGTACCCTGTTCAACCGAGAAAGGGCTTGAAAATTACTATTTGTTTGTCGAGGAGATCGGAAAGTGTTACCATTCGATTCAGCGTCAAAAAGTACGTAAAATTTATTGTCAAATGATTTATCAAGTTGGAAAGCATTTCCGGTGAAAAACGCCGATTTACACCCGAAAATGAACGTATTCTGCTCTACAAACGTCATTTTCTAACTGAATAAGTGGTGTTTTAAAAAAAAATGACTACACCGTTAGAAAGCTAGGATTCACATGCAACTTTTAGGCTTACAGCATGGAAATATCCATTCACGAAATTTCGAGAAACAAACTTTGAAAAAAGTGAAAATTTTCGAAACTACCAATTTTTCACTTTTGGTGTATTTTACACCCGTTCGTTTCATTTGAAATTTTCTAAAACCCCATCAGGAAGATAGGAAATTTGACGCTCTTTCCAATGATATAATCAAATTTGAATTTATTCCATCAATTAAAGGAGTTATAGCCATTTTAGTGATGTAAGGTCGAAAACACGAAAAAAATCTTAAATGTGAAATAAGTCGAAAACGAAGCCTCTAAAACAAAGTTGCTAGGAGACATTTTTTGTTTCAAATTAGTTGTAGAATCGAACCCTGCCCGGTGGTGCGCCCGTAAGGGTGACACCCTGTATAGTCACAGTGAAAGGGAGCTTGAATCCCATTGGTCGAGAAAGTGAAAGTCATACTCAATCAGATAAGTGAAAGGAGACTCATATTGGTTCAGTGAAGTGAAGGGACCTGGGAGGATCATCAAATGCCAATCAAGGCAGACAAAGTGAAAAGGAGCTCAAACATTGGCGAGGGTAACATTGTGAAGGGGGAGACCAAGCTATTGTAGGAAGGAACCCATCAACGGTGAAACATGTTGAGGGACCACCTCATTCAGACATTTACTGCCGGGTCCACACTTGCAACATTCAGCCGCTCCGAACCTTGCTCCGATCCTTGCTCCAAACCATCTCCGCTGTTCTGTACCTAACGTCGCAGCGCTCCAAACCTCGCTCTGCCCATACAAATCTCACCCCACTCCGAACATTTCTTTGATGCAGAATGAAAAACCGCAAGCGGAGCGATCGGACTGCGCTCCAATCCTCATTCCTTTGAAGTTTTGCCACCCCGAACACGCCAGAGGATCGGAGCAAGGTTCGGAGCGGCTGAATGTTGCAAGTGTGGACGCGGCTCACCAGACGTATCACTTAAGAATCTCAAACCTTTCAAGCACATCCAACATACCTCCCTTCGGGCAAAATTGAGGAAGTTCTATGTACCGCCCGCTAGTTAGATCAAAACTAAAGTTATGATTGGATTCTCTTAGGTGATTCGCGTAGGCAGAATCATCTTTGTTATCCCTGAAATCCTTCTCATGCTCTTTTATTCTTTCCCTAAATTTCCTACCAGTTTGACCGCTATACTCAAGCCCACAAGAACATTTCAGCTTATAAATCCCACTTTTATCTTTAACAGAACCCAACGAAGCTTTAAGATTATTTTTTATTTTTAAACCCTTCTTTGGAACCTCTAGATGATAACATTTTGCCAATTTTGTCAGAAATCTTTCCATAATAAGGTATACTTATCCACTTTTTCTCTTCTAATACAACTTCTTTAACCAAATTAGAAACCCCGTCTCTACACTTTTTCCTAAGAACCTTATTCCATATGGAATCAATGAGGCATCCCCCATATCCATTGCTTGCGGCTATACTCTTGATAATAGTTTTTTCTTTAGATACATTTTGGTCACTCATTGGTATTGACAAAGCTCTATTGATCATACAATGGAAAGCAGCATGTTTATGAACTAAGGGATGATTTGATGTACTATGAATAGTGATATCACTGTAGGTATCTTTTCTATAAATGGAGAAATCGTGTTTTCTGTTAATCAATGAGATGGACAGATCAAGAAAATTAAGCTTATTTCCACCTAGTTCAAGAGTGAATTTAACAAAAGGAAAGGTGTATTGATTTTTTCATGAAAAGAATTTAGTTGCCTTTCAGTTCCTGTCCATAGAATTATTATATCATCAACGTAACTATACCAATATAAAAGGTTGTTTGAATGACTTTTCGAAGATTCGTTTTTCAAGATGACCCATATAAATATCCGCAAGCAAAGGAGGCAGCGGTGAACCCATGGCTACCCCTGGCTGAGTATAATATTTACCTTCAAACAGAAAATAGTTCTGATCCATACAAACAGACTACACAGTTCATCCTTTTCAAGATCTGACCCATGGATAAGCCCATTAACCACATCTTTGCAGCTAGCTACATCGATATTGGTAAACAGACTAACCACATCGAAGGAAGCAAGTTTGGCATTCGGAGGTGCTTGAATGTCGCTAATTTTAGAAACCAAATCGTATGAATTTTGAACAGCATTACGGGGCCAAAAATTGATTTTATTTCTAAACAAAGAATTAAACTTTTGACGTGATAACGTCTTATAAATTGGTTTACCGGGAGACACTTCAAGAAACTGCGTTACGCTCTGCTCACGGAGGGGGTGCAGCTCGGCACTCCCTAAAGGCGGGCGGCCCCTCCCCTTCCCCGGCGCTCACAAAAGCGGGAGCGCCCCGCCCCCCTTCCCTGGCACTCACTCCCCCCCCCCACCCATGGGAAATACCTACTACCTACGGGAAATACCTACTCTGTGCAACTTGACAAAGAATTTTATTTTATCCTTCTTCCTACTATACGAATGAATATTAACATTAAAATTATTTTACCACTCAAAGTCGTTGTCACGTAAAACTTTCGCCCGTATACCGACTTTACAGGCAACAACACAGGGTTTTTTTTGGCTAATTTGCAAGCGGGGGCACCAACATAAGACACACCAATACAGGAGCTGGTTGCCAATGTTACTAGTCATCACTATGAGGAAAATAAACTCACCGGGATTCTGTCATAAGAGCGGCGCCATGAACCAGAAGCTTAGTTTGGTGGTCAGTGTTGAAAGCTCTAGCATAAATGACGTTATCAAGAACGTCAGTGGTTTTCATTTTGTATCTCTCAGCTACTGCTACCAGTCTTTCTGGTCGAAAGGTTCCTTCTGTGTCGATAAATAAACACTTTCCTTCACCACCACCACTGTCGATTGGCAACTGGAACATATATGAATCGAACGGTCACACATACTTTGGGAAATAAGATCGCCTGCGTGCTGCTAAGGTTGTCTCTAACTTTAGATGGAAAAATTATGTACTTTTAAGTAGTTAATTGATTCAACTCATTTTGGATCTTCTTTTTCTTCTATTTTTGTGTGTCAAACTGTGACAAAGGTAGAAGGCGGTCAAGAATTATAGTAGGTGAGATAGAGAAGTAGGAGATAGAAGGTGTTATTTTCAGGCAGGTGCCTCAAGGTAGCTGCTCGAAGAACCAAACATCCATGCCTGAAGGTACGATTTCCCTGGCGCGGCGGGCGGCTGCGACCTGAATGGTCTAGTGAGAAGTCCAGCCTTTGCGGCTAGGGTATGCAAACCCGCAATGTTTTACAATTTTACAGAATTGATTGAATTTGAACAGAATTGAGCCTGGTGTGTATGGCGAATTCAGACTCACAAGACGATCAGTATCAAACCAAAATTTCTCCTCTCATATACAACCCTCTGAAAAGATGTTTATGCATTAAGAAATTTATATACCTACCTATTATTTCACACCTGAAAAGTCTACCAAGTGGATGTAGCACATAGCTAGGTACTTCGTATCCATAACCCGATTGTTATTGATGATCCGATGCATAATATATATTGTCAAAAATTCAATCATTTAAATTTATAGGGAACCAACCACAGTTTCAACCCAATCCCTGAAAGTACCATCGAAATCGAACGGAAACTATGGGCGTTATGATGTTATGTTTCATACCAACTAGTGTCCCGAACCCACAATTCCTGAAAATGTCATCGAATTCAGATGAAAAACGCTGCAAATTATTACACAATGGTTTATTATTTTTCTATATAGATCACTCGTCTACAAAATCACCAACCATCCAATATGAAGGAAAAAAAAAATAAAAAAAAAAAAAAAAAAAAACAAACACAATCACCAACTATTGATTACATTTCGATCAGCTCTAATTTGAACGGAGATTAGGCCTCTTTTGTGATTCACACTCGTGTTTTGATTTATATATATATATATTTCAATTTAAACCCTTAAATTTTCGTAGGGAGCGAACGGTTTGTCCTACAGAGCTCCGCGTTGTCTCAAAAAATTCTAAAAATTCTATAGAGTCTTAAATTGAAGGAAAAACAATACCTTTATATCAAAATTTTTTGAGTTAGGGCGTTTTCAAAATTTCAAAATTGATTTTGGAACCCTTAGAAGTGACCTACCTCAACCAAAATCTTCGGGCACAACTAGACCCCAAATGGAGCCCACATACCAAATTTCATCAAAATCGGTCAATGCTAAGTGGCAAAAGTGCCGCGTACGGCGGACGGATTGCCAAATTTTTGGGATTCTACGTACCTTGAAACGTAAACCATCAAATTTTGAGGGGGTGTTAAAATTTTTTTTTCTTGGTCGATTCCAAAGGTTCATTATTGAAAATAATAAACCAAAATGTGAACCCGGACCGTAAATTCATAGTTTTTCTCGTTTCAAGGATTTACGGACGCACAGACCAACTTACAGACAGACAGACACGGAACCAAAGAAGAAGACAAACACGGAAACCAAAATTATTCAAGAAGAAACGTAAAATGTTAGTGGAAATTTTGATTTGGAGGACTTTTTTATCCTAGAAAAATGAAAACAATAATCCCTCAACCTTGGTAGACTCACAAGCAATTCTCTGCCAAACTGGCACTTAGCTTCCTCATCACCGACAAGCACAGGGGCTTTAAACTCATATGGGACCATCTAGAATCTGCCCCTCCTACTCGCTGAAAATTTTGTCGAAATCGGACCAAAATTGCAGAAATAGGTAGGCTCTGGAACTCCTGCTCTACCATATTTCATTCTAACCAACGAAACGATGAGGTCAAACAATTTGAAGTTCAACATTAAAAACTATCTGAAAAGTTGTTCATAATTTCTCAGTCGATGAGAATATTGTAAAATCCCTCTTCTGTTCTGGCCAAAACATGGGTAAGTGAGGCTTCCTCTCCATCAGCATCAGTTACCTCCTCTGCCAGTGAATGGGCCACAACAATAATCTCGCGCGACATGATCGAAACTGAAAAAAAAAACGACCGCGCCGCGCCTCTTCGAGAAAACGTTGTTCTACAGCGCGGCCGGCAGCTGAGTAGGTACATGAAAAATCTCCAGCCGCCGGCGGCAGACGCGCCAGGGAAATCGTACCTTGAGGATTCACCAGCCAATATACGAGAGATTGTTGGTGTAGAGGAATTAGAGAGTTTTTGCTTCACACGGTGGCGAGCTCCCGTGAACGTGAAGCTACGGAAAACTAGAGTTGATGCTAACCTCCCCACTCCTTTTTACCACGGGACTGTGACTGTAACCATGGAAACGGGACGCTCCGTGGATTCTGTTATCATAACCTGACACCGAGAGGCCTCGACTGGGAAGTTCGCCACCATTTTCGTTTCTTGCTCGAGTGGACGGCACAGAAAGGAACCAACTATAAAAACCTAGTTTTGAGTGATCAAGCATCAAAGTTATTTCAAGTTTGTAAATCAGGTGATAATTTTATTGGAATTTCCTTCTTTTCCTCTCAAATTTAAATTAATTCCGCGTCATTACCTACTTTGAGAGAATGCAATATCTGTAGTAGAATGCCTAACATTAAAATTATATGTGGTTGATTTCTTTCTGAGATTTTGGAAAACGCTGTTACCGAATCTGAGTGATGAACCAACCCAGTTGGTTCCATTCTCAGGAATTCTAAACGACTATTCACATTCAACCTTCAGTTGTTAGCAATCCTAAATTCATCATTCTTATAGAAGAAAGCGATACCTTACTCATGACCTCTCCCTCACAAATCCTCAAAAATATATTTTTATAGGTTTTTATATACCTAATCCTGTCTCCATTTTTTTCCGATCAAACAATATTCTGGGTATTATTGGTAGGTTGGTTTTCTTTTTTTTTTTTATCGGTATACAGGGTGTTTCATGAAAAGGTTACACCCCCCTTCATTTCCCCAAAATTCAGCGTAAAAAATTGGGACCAACGCTATTCTTCATGATTTTTTGTGAGGAATTCAGAAAAATACTTTCGCGCAAAATACTTCGTGCAATTGCGCGCAATTGACACTAACTTCATTTTTTTAAGTGGAACCCCCCCCCCCCCTTCTATCACAGATTCGAATTCTACGTCAAATTTCATTACAACCCGAACCAATTTTTTTTTATTGTTCGCAACCTGACTTTTTGAACGCTCTAAGTTGCGCAACTCCACAAAAATTAGGTTTTGGAGGACCCTAAGTGTGGCACATCTTTTTTCATCATTTTTTGACTCTGAATCACAGGGTGTCATCCGTTTTTAAATGTGACTGGTATTTTTCTATTTTTTCTATTTTGCGCGAAAGTATTTTTCCTGAATTCCTCACAAAAAATCATGAAGAATAGCTGTATTTTGGGGAAATGAAGAGTGTGTAACCTTGTATATGCAGTTTGATGCATAGTTATTAATTTTACTATCAAATTGCAATTACAATTAAATTGTTGGCAAACTCCTTATAAGCTCATGAACACAATTGGCATTTTAGAAATAGCATATGACTAAGAATGATGATATTTTAGGCCTATCTTTTGTTATAAGTTTTTCTCTCAGTTCCAAAATGGGGTATTTCAGTCAATTTTTTTTATTTTATTTTTTCCAAAAGAGTAAGGCTCAGGAATAACAGTAATCGGGTCTGTTCGTCGAGAAAATGTTTTTAAACAATCAGAGAAGCTAAGGAAAGTTGAAGATTTGAATGGTGTGACGTAGCTAGCCGATCGTGACGTAGCTAGCCAACTGTCTTTTGTAAGCTTGGGCTTCACTGTTGAATTGAGGATTCTCGAGTAAGCCCTTTTAAAACTGACCCAAATATAGGTTGAGAGGCTATATTGACACAAGTGATAGGCAATTGAATTTACTATTATTAGAATGATAAACTGAAATAATTACCTGGTAGACAGCTGTAGCGGTTCGGAGGTAGCTGAAGGCTCTGAATAATCAAAATAATACCTGAAGGGTCTAATACTGTTACCTATTTAAATTATGTTATTTGTCTGATGGACTGAAGTTACCTTCCTGAAGGGATTTCTAAGTGCACGAAAAATGGAACGGTGCACGGTGAACGGTGCACGCACTAAAAAGGTGCGTTGCACGAAAATGATGTATTTTTTGCACTAAACTGGTGTGATCGCACGAAAAGAGTGCGGTCACACGTAAAACCTGTCTGTTACGGAAATAAAGGTAGTGAATAAGAAATGCAAAGTTACCACTAATAGGAACGTTTTAATGCAATAAAAAAGTAAATTGACTCTACGTTAAAATGTTGTTAGCAAAGCAAATACAATTTATAGACAATAAATGGTTTTACAAATATTTTGTGCGTTCTTTCAATTCTCCTTCTTATTTCGACTTTACAAATGATTTGACGATTGACTCTACTAAAGTTACACAACTTGAAATTGACTCGACTGACTGACTAAAATTCTAAATGTTCTTTTGACTTGACTCTACTTATTACTTTTCTACACAGTTTGAACACAGTTACATTGGCCAATGTATAGATTAGTTATTACACTCACAGCGGTGGGGCCCGAAGGAAATCCAGAGGTGGTGCGATGTAAAGTTCTTGGGGGGAATGGTCCGAACGGTTTTTGCCACACAGATTACCGTTGGAGGAAGGGGTTGGCTCGTATACGCAGACTCGTGGGCACTGGGCTAACTCGGCGGACTGGTATCGAGGGGATCCGATTACTATTTGCATACAAGGGGTTCGAATTTCGTTTCGGACTTGATGCCAGGGAGCGCGGATTGATAGCTTCAAAGACGGGGACGTTATGGCCGCTCCACGCGGTGACTAGATCTTTTGATTCCGGAGGCCCCCACCCTCCATCAACAGGCGTCCAAGCGGGGCTTCGCGGCGACTTGTGATTGGCGGTCGGTGACGTCAATCCGACGTGAGCGCTTCTGGTGGTGGGCGCCTGAGATGGTGGTGGCGCCCTGGAGCGGGGACGGTACAAGCCCGCTCCATCCTGCTGATCCGAGAGGCGGGAAGGGAGCGAGGGTGGTGGTTGCTCGGCCGCTTTATTTCGTGAGCTGCGGCTCACACTTTGAAAAAGTATCCATGCACAGAAACACCTCTTGGATACTACAACATTCTACTCACACACGCGCGCGGGGCAGTCCGTGGCGTAGTCCTTGCCTAGTGTGTGTGCATTTAAAGCGACCCGCCTTTTTCAAACGTGTGATCTCTTTAATTAATTTTTCTACCACATCAAGGGTGCTGAATCCAAATTTGAGGTCAAAAACCTGAATTTCCGACTCACCGAAATACCCCATTGTCAGAGTTCGTATGGTATTACACCTAATTAATAAATACTTATATTTTGAAATATAATAAATGACAATAAACTCGGGAAAATTATTATATTTTTAAAATTGCACATGGGTAAGAATGAGTTTTAAATGTGTTATTGCCTGAACACATTTTTAGATCAGTTTTCTTTCACTATTAATCAAGTGAAATATCAAATGAAATTATGATCAAGTGAACTACCAACATCATTCGTGATTATATTCGGACCTCAAAATTCAACGTGTGTTAGGCAATGTTTATCATATTAAAATTACTTTTCGCATGGGGGAACTATACATATATTTTTGTACAGAGTTAAATAAACCTCTATTGAAGTTCCACTGCAGTGCTCTGTAATAACCTAAAGTAGTCTCAATGTGAGGTAGGTACCCATTTTTAAAGTATATTTTGGCAAGAATTGAAGAAGAAAGTAGAAGAAATCTTGTAATTCGCAAAACCAAAGCAATGAAATAACTGTTATCAGTGTGTAACCTACCTAAAGGTTGCATCTTGCGGTGGCAGGAACCCGACCGCGGGAGGGGACCGTGTGAAGAGCGCTTCACACGGGCGGGCTTCGCGAACGCGCGGCCACCGCGACAACTTCGGGAAACTTCGTACCTTTTCGGTCATCATCGGACCGCGTTATTTCGACGGACGGTGCCTCCCACGGTGCGCCAGTGTGAAGCAAAAACTCTCTATTTTTAGCCAGTTCTTGACCGCGAATGGAGTACTAGCCCCCCAAATATGGTCACTAATCCTGATTATATAAAGGACTTACGTACAATCAATAATCGCAATTTACCTGACAGGTGACAGCCAACATCATGCAGAGCTGAGATTTTCCTGTTCTAAACTCTCCAAATATTTCAGTGATGGATCCTGTTTCGATGCCCCCGCCAAGTAAACGATCCAATTCTGATGACCCAGTAGTAAGCATCACCAGTTCGGAACGTTTTTGGTGGGCAACTGTAGCTGTAGTGAAACCCAGGGGAACAATTTTGAAAGCCTCAGTCTGAAAAAAATAGTCGAAAGATAATACAAAAGTATATTTGTATTAAATAATTATATTGATGGAGCAGTCGCATAATACTAGTATTTTCAGCACTAGTGACGTATCAACTACTTGCGGAAGAAAGAACAGCTTTGCCCTTCAAGATCAAGCAGCACAAGATATGAATTGTAGTGGAGGTTCACCACAAATGGCGACGATACAGACTCTAGCTTATAACAACTCCCACATAGTCTCATTACCCCACACACACAGGGGGTTTAGGTGGACGGGGGGGGGGGGGTAGTCAAAACCTTCGGGGCACAACTAGACCACAAATGGAGCCGATAAACCAAACTTAATTAAATTCGGTCTATGGGAATTGGGCTAAGTGTTGGGTAGGGAGTGAGG
Organism: Apolygus lucorum; assembly: GCA_009739505.2. Lineage (NCBI taxonomy): Eukaryota > Metazoa > Arthropoda > Insecta > Hemiptera > Miridae > Apolygus > Apolygus lucorum. The sequence continues at coordinate 90,165,014 of CM019167.2, forward strand.
CATAAAAAACGGAAAATTTATTGAATTTTCATTTCTTAAAAAAATTTTTGTTGGAAATGTTTTGGATTTACTTAGATGTTTGATGGTTTACTTTTGAAAGTACAAACACAAGGAATTGGTTGTTTCCAATTTTTTAGTTTTTGTTACAGTAGTGTTACAATCTTGGAAGGTTACTACACGATTGTAGATGCCACCATTTTATCTGTCATATCGGCACCACTCACAGATGAAATTGTGAAACAACCAATTCCTTGTTTTTGTACCTTCGAACGTATACCATGAAACGAGGTAAATTTTTTTAAAAAGTCCAAAAGAAACTTAAATTTCAAAAAATCAAAATTCTATAAGTTTTCCGTTTTTATGCGGCACTTGGCCCAGTTCCCGAGGACCGAATTTGATTAATTGGCTCCGATTGTGGCCTAGTTGTGCCCTGAAGGTTTTGTTTGTCACCTTCTTTATTATTTTAGTTCAACTTTTGCTAATTACGTAATTAGTTAAAGTTTATAGATTTTTTTTAACAATTTGTGGTAGTTTTCAATTTCTAGAAACTAATGAAAAACTCGTACGACCAAAAATAGTTGAACGCGCGTTTATTGAGATATTTAGCTGAAGTCTAGAGTGTACCTAGCTACCCAAATCCCATAAATTGCGTCAAATTTGGGACCTTTTTCCAAATTCTAAGGTAGTCACACCACAGTAGTATGAAGATGAGGAAAATAATGGCCTGCGTGTTAAAACTACGAATTGGATGAGCCGTAGGAACAGTATCTTTGAAATTGAGGATTATGGGGAAGTCCCATTTTTGTGTAGCATGAATTAATTAACTTAGAGCCGGAAATCGTTTGGAAGAACTCACAAATAATTAATGTGTACCTATATAATGTTAGATTGTCGTTATCATTCTAGAGTGGTCTAAAACGGACCTCCACGAAGAAAAATTGAACTTACTGGAATAGCTCCATTAGCAGCTAAAAAATAGAGAGTTTTTGGAAACTACTAACGGGCCTGTGGAACCTCTTCACAAAGCACGGAGTTCGCGGGTGACGATGGATTTGCCTCCCGACATCAGCGGGCGACGATGAAAGGGTGCCCCCAGACAGTCACCCGTTCCTTGAGGCCCACCGTGACGAGCGCCTCCATTCCCCCCCTGTCCAAAGTTAACGTCCTTCCTCCGGCAACTGGGTAGCATCCTCTGTTGCTCGCGCTAGTCTCCTCCTAAAACTCTCTAATAAATAGATAAAAAGTCAAGAACTATGTAAAGTGAATGAGAACTCATCATGGGGCTTGTTTGCAGGTAGAAACAGGCTTGTTTCCAGGCCCCCATATCCCGAAAAGAACCTTGAGATAAAAAGGCTTATGGGTCATTTTCCCAGGAAGGGCCAAACGCTGTCCCCAGAAGATTCTGAAGCCCTCTCACCAGTTGGGTTCTTTTAAAAAAACTCAAAATATGCGTTGGTACTTGCTCTGTCAATAACAGAGATTTTTACTCAAATAAATTTATGTTTTCATGGTTAAATTTCAATTTGAATAGCCGAAATGTCCTTCCCCCGCCTGTCCCCACTTGAGTTTCCCAACTTTACACTTGTCTACAAACCCACCAATCATGCTTTTTGAAGTTTTCATGGCGTGGTGGTATTCAAAAACATCTCAATTATGGATTGTGAGGTTTTCCACATTTTTAGGAATAACAGAATTGACAATAGAGAACAGGAAAGGCTTGTCCCCAGGTTTTGTGTCCTTCCCCCGCCAACCTGGGTTTTTCGTATTTTGGCGGTTTGCAATCCGTTTCCGGTAAATGCGGGTACCTGCCTAAAGTAGAGGCACATCTCACGTAACGGGTGGTTTTGCAGCCAATTGTTTTCAGTAATTCCAGGACCGTCAGTGCGAAAACAGGTGTGTCGCAGCGTGAAGCGGCAAACAGCTCCTGTCTTTCCCCCGCCTGCATTCACTTGGTATGTAATCATATCTAATTTTTTTCGTTGCTTTATGCTTGAAGATCTCGCTGAGACGTTTCCAACGAGCTATCATTTTTTGAAATAGCATCTATATTTATGTAGTAAACGAGAAAAAACTGGATGACCATACAAGATCAGGTGTCTTTCCCCCGCCCATCTTGGCAGTCGGAGGAAGGACATAGTGAGCGGGGGAAAGACAATCATTTCTGAATTTCGTCTAATATATTATGTACAATACTTATTTTCGACCTTTCTTGTATATTAGACTGGGAACTCAACTAGATAAGATTTTCAATAACCAAATAACTGTCAGCAAGCTAGGAATAAAGGCATAGTAGTAAACAAATGTAGGAGGTTTTATGCCGAAAGTGTAAAAGTACACTTTAAGGGAAGCGTGAAGGAAAATACGGCTTCTACTTCTATGACTTTATTATGGTACACAATAAATTATTATGGTACATACACCTAGGTTTCGGTGTATTACACCATCATCAGCTTAACCCATAACAAACAAGACAACAAAATACTAAGAAACAAATCTAGAAGAAAAGAAACAAGGAGTAATGATTTTAGTGACATAGTGATGTCATAGTGGTATGAATAATACAAATAAATGGATATTTGTATATATAAGTACGGTTATATTTGAACTTAAACGATTTACACTAAGTGTTAAAGGGTAGGTAAAACTAGAGTAAGAAGAGATAGGTACGTACCAGGTAATACAGGACCTGGCGCAAGTCTTCTTGTCAACTATGAAAAGAGGATTGTGTTGAGGGGTATTTGTAGTTTTGGGAATAATCTGTCTTTAAGGGTTGTTAACCCTTAAAGCTGGGGAAAAACCAAAGAGGGGTTGAGAAGGGAGGACTTTGTCGGTGCCTGAGGTTATTCCTTTTGGAATTTTTTCCGCACATTGCATTAGGAGAATATTGAAATTTACCTCGATCGTTGGTACAATGATCTGGGTCATTTTCATAAGATCTGAGTATTTCAATATTATCCCATACATCCAGCTCCTTACCTTCGGAGAGATGGTGAATCAATCTCCAATCTTTATTTGGTCTTCTTTATCATAAATGTAGGCTAAAAACGGTTTTTTGAGGTCCCTGCTAGGACCTCCAAAGCAGCTTGGCAAATTCGTTCTAGATATTAATATTGTCTTGAAGGTTTTGTTGACAATTGATTATGGGTGTCTGGTTTTTCCCCAGATTTTTGGAGATGGCTCCAAAAAACCGTTTGTCAGACCAAGAAAGGAAACAAAAGAAGAACGAACGAGATCTGGCCCGATATGCGAGAAATAAGGGAGATCCCGTCAAAGCGTTGGATATGAAGGCGAAAGAGAAAGAAAAATACAATAGGATATTTTGTCTGTACATTTTGAAGATATAAAATATAATAATGACTATTAATGAGTACTGTTGTTTTGTCACCTAAATTAGTTCCATTTCAACTCCAAGAGACAATAATGTCCTTCCCCCGCCTAGGGTGTCTTTCCCCCGCATTTTGTGTTTTCTTTTTCATTATTAATTAATTAAAGAACCCTGTTCTTGTATGACTTTCAATTGAAATACAATCAGTGCTATGTTAAGAACATCAATGATTTTTTTGGGACGTTAATTCGACACTTGCAGTTTCCAAAATTGCCAGGTCCGAATTGGCCCTTTCTAGGAAAATGACCCTTATGGAAAAGAAGAAACTTACCTACCAGTGAAAGTGGATGGCTTATGTAATGGTTAGGTTAATAGATGTGTAGGTTAGCCGTGCCGAGTTCAATCTAGTCAGTCAATTACGCTCAATACGTTCTGAATCTCCCAACTTTACAAAGTTCCACCATCCAACTAGATATCATAATATGATATTATTAATATTAGATATTATAATATGATATTTAATAATATTTAATATTATTAAACGGATAAGACCTGCTCCATAATCTACCTACCTAATTATTTAGAGATAGGTACTCTAGGAATTTCCTGAATGAGATATTTTACCATTATCTTATCAGCCTTGGCCTCGCTTATTCCTTTGATGCATAGCAAGTGTTTTTTGGGAGCATAAACGACCGACTCCACAGTTGTATATCCGGCATCGACCAACTTCTTGATATCACCAGCAGCAATACCGACATCCTGCAACCGACCACAATCAAAAGGACCGTTCATCATCAATGTCATGGGGTGAATAAATGTTTAGGACATGGCCAAAAACTTGAAAAAAAAACAAAGGCAAAGTTGACAACGAATCCCCACTCATTCGCATGCAGGCCAGGCCATGTTGGAAGGAGTTCTGGCAATAGTTACTAGAGTTGGGTACAGGAGAAGACGTTAGGTGGTGTCCCTAGATAAGTGGTTTAGGGACTCCCCAGATAATTAGTGACGTCATTGGCGGTTAGGGCTTGCGAAGTCACTGATTTCTAGGGGTTTAAGGTACCCGCCCACTAGGCAGGCACAGGACAGGAACCAGACGCGGGACACCGCCAAAAATCCCGTGCCAGGCACAGGATGAGAAAGACCGCATACGTCCCGGCATCCCGCGGGTCGTATAGCATAGTATAAAATCTGTGACACCTGTTTCTGAGGGCTGATGTGCCCGTATTTCCCAGCGGACGAATTGTAGAAGTGGCTTCTCTCAAATCTTTCAGAAATCTGATGAGCCACGGTACTGCTCACTCGGAAGTGGCTGACGAAATCTATCTCGTCATAAGAGGGAACGGTTTCTTCAAAGAAAACTGAATTTTTGGCCCTAACTCGATCGACAAAACCAGCCAAATCCTCTTTGAACCCATCAGATGAACTCTCTTCATCTGAACTGCTGCTCGAGCTTGACCCAAATATCATTGCCATGACTGAGGGGATGCAAATTATAAAATAAAATGTAAGATGCAAAATAAAAAATGAAAATAATAAGAAGCAAATAAAAGGATGCAAATAATAAATGAAGAGATGTAAAATAAAAAATGAAAATAATAAAAGTCAAATAATAAGACGCAAATAACAAATGAAAGGATGCAAAAAAAAAAAAAAAATGGAAACAAACTTTTTATTAAAAAGCAAAAGGAGAGAAGTTGACGGTAAACAGTTGAAATCACGAATGAGGCAGGTTATTTATTGAAGAAGGTTACTGTCCGGGACTACCTACTCCTCCTGGAGTTCGGTGCAGGTTGGGCTGCTCCGAACAAGTTCAGAGCAAGTCCCCGAGGAGGTTCGAATACAGAACAAGTGGCTCCGAACAAGTCCCGAGTTCGGTTGGAACGAGCTCTCTCGGCTTTCTCCGCTAGTGCGCATGCGCAACTGTTCGGAACCTGCTCCGAAAAGATGGTTGGAAAAGACCTAATGGGAGGGGACGGTGATCTGTCCCACACAGATTAACTATTAACACCATTAACTATTCAGGAAAAATGCAAACAGAATTCGGTGAAATTCATCATTATGAGACGTAGGTAGAATTTCAAAAATAAAATTTATAATAATAATCACTTTTTAAAATTCTTCTTTATGTATTATTCAATGAAGGTCATCAACAATACGTTTGCAAATCAAAACATCAATACCTTAAAGCGCAAAGGCGCAACGCCCATCCTTCCACATTTTTTAATTTCAGAAAAACTCAAATTCAACAAAACTATTACTGACCTTCTTGAAGATCATAGCTTGGAAATTTCTTGAAGAAATTAAAGAGTGTATTGTAGTAATCTATTGTTTTACGAAATTGCGCACAGGTGAAAACTTCTTTTGCCTTTATGTCAAAACTCCGTTTTTGTACATATAGCGCCTTTGTGCTTCAAGGTATATCGACCCTTCTTTCCTTTCCACCTATACCTAATTACTTACATACAACGATGCCTCATCATATAAAGGGTATGAAATTGGTTAATAGTTTGTGAAATTGGTTGAACTAGAGGATAATGAGACTAGGACTTGACTCGATATTCAAGGGGAGTGGGGCATGTGTCCCGCATCCTGTCTAGTCGGCGCTTAGGGACAGGACGGGACACCGCCGTTGTCCCGCATCCTGTCTAGTCGGCGCTTAGGGACAGGACGGGACACTGCCGTTGTCCCGCGTCCTGTCTAGTCGGCGCTTAGGGACAGGACGGGACACCGCCGTTGTCCCGCATCCTGTCTAGTCGGCGCTTAGGGACAGGACGGGACGCCGCCGTTGTCCCGCGTCCTGTCTAGTCGGCGCTTAGGGACAGGACGGTACACCGCCATTGTCCCGCATCCTGTCTAGTTGGCGCTTAGGGACAGGACGGGACACCGCCGTTGTCCCGCATCCTGTCTAGTTGGCGCTTAGGGACAGGACGGGACACCACCGTTGTCCCGCACCCTGTCTAGTTGGCGCTTAGGGACAGGACGGGACACCGCCGTTGTCCCGCATCCTGTCTAGTTGGCGCTTAGGGACAGGACGGGACACCGCCGTTGTCCCGCGTCCTGTCTAGTCGGCGCTTAGGGACAGGACGGTACACCGCCATTGTCCCGCATCCTGTCTAGTTGGCGCTTAGGGACAGGACGGGACACCGCCGTTGTCCCGCGTCCTGTCTAGTCGGCGCTTAGCGACAGGACGGTACACCGCCATTGTCCCGCATCCTGTCTAGTTGGCGCTTAGGGACAGGACGGGACACCGCCGTTGTCCCGCATCCTGTCTAGTCGGCGCTTAGGGACAGGACGGGACACCGCCGTTGTCCCGCATCCTGTCTAGTTGGCGCTTAGGGACAGGACGGTACACCGCCATTGTCCCGCGTCCTGTCTAGTCGGCGCTTAGGGACAGGACGGTACACCGCCGTTGTCCCGCGTCCTGTCTAGTCGCCGCTTAGGGACAGGACAGTACACCGCCGTTGTCCCGCATCCTGTCTAGTTGGCGCTTAGGGACAGGACGGGACACCGCCGTTGTCCCGTATCCTGTCTAGTGGGCGCTTAGTGACAGGACGGGACACCGCCGTTGTCCCGCGTCCTGTCTAGTCGCCGCTTAGGGACAGGACAGTACACCGCCGTTGTCCCGCATCCTGTCTAGTTGGCGCTTAGGGACAGGACGGTACACCGCCATTGTCCCGCGTCCTGTCTAGTCGGCGCTTAGGGACAGGACGGTACACCGCCGTTGTCCCGCGTCCTGTCTAGTCGCCGCTTAGGGACAGGACAGTACACCGCCGTTGTCCCGCATCCTGTCTAGTTGGCGCTTAGGGACAGGACGGGACACCGCCGTTGTCCCGTATCCTGTCTAGTGGGCGCTTAGTGACAGGACGGGACACCGCCGTTGTCCCGCGTCCTGTCTAGTCGCCGCTTAGGGACAGGACAGTACACCGCCGTTGTCCCGCGTCCTGTCTAGTTGGCGCTTAGGGACAGGACGGTACACCGCCATTGTCCCGCGTCCTGTCTAGTCGGCGCTTAGGGACAGGACGGTACACCGCCGTTGTCCCGCGTCCTGTCTAGTCGCCGCTTAGGGACAGGACAGTACACCGCCGTTGTCCCGCATCCTGTCTAGTTGGCGCTTAGGGACAGGACGGGACACCGCCGTTGTCCCGCATCCTGTCTAGTCGGCGCTTAGGGACAGGAAGGGACACCGCCGTTGTCCCGCATCCTGTCTAGTGGGCGCTTAGTGACAGGACGGGACACCGCCGTTGTCCCGCGTCCTGCCTGTGGCGTTTCCTGTCCTGTGCCTGCCTAGTGAGCGGAGACCACTCAATCAACCCTCATCATAAGGGTCGGGTCATAGCTGCTGCAAATTGAATTCAACATCTTTCAAATCATTCATAAACGTGCACGTTTCTTCAAGAATTATCCCTTAAAAGGGGGAATCTTATTGCTCTCCCTCGTCATGCTGTTAAGTTGATCTTATTTAGTTACTCCAAGAAATGTGAAATTTATAGTTACCGCTAAACAGGAAATAACGTGGAAGCTCTTCTCATCCTCGACTAGCTCAGTGTCGGGACAAGTGTCCAGTAAAGAGTCCATGGCACTCACAAAGAAAGCACAATTATGAAGGTGTCCACACTGAATTGGTTGAAGGATGAATTGATTGAAGATTGAATTCGAAAAGAACCCGGTCAAGAACCAGGAAAAGAGCGGTCAGACTGGACGATTGTCGCCGAGCATCCCTGATACCACATTCACGGAGTTTAATAAGTAATAGTTAGTCGCAGCATTCTAAATTATTATTGTTAGACGACAAACTTTGGTAGCTTAACAGTCACTGTCAACAGAATGTAGGAGATTTTGTGCTTTCGGAGTTGAATACTATTTTGGCGCCTTTCAGAGCCCCCGCGCTTTCACATTCGATGTTCTCTTTCCCTTCATTGTACAAGTTACATTCATGCCAGACAAAACGTTACATCGACGTTGACGACTCCATGCCTTTAGGATCAATGGGGCTGGAAGTAAACATCCATGGTGGGGTACCTAGTCTCCATGGGCACTCTGCCAGGCATGGAAGTAGGTAGGATTGGGTTTATGCATGGACCGGTACTCCGTGTTGAAAATGCAGCCGGATCTTGTGTCGGCTCAGGTGGGCGTGGCTCCAGCCGTGAAAGTACTGTAATTTCAGGCCTTACTTCAGTCCTTATCTACTATGGCGGTGATTCACCAAATTATGAAAAGAGTTTTTCAACTAATCTAATTTTCTCTTACTACATTACATTTAACCCTCCAGTGGTAGACCTAATCTCATCTCGCAAAAGGTAGACCCAGGAGCGCGGCGCTCTTTCGGTATTTCCTCCCGAAAAAATCAATATTTATCATATTTTTTAAATGTTTTTGGTCAGAGTGTGATACTCAACTCATCTACTGGTGTATCTAAAAGTGTTCAATGAAAAACATATTGGTAAAAAAAAGTTTTTTTAAAAATTGAACTCAGGAATACGTATTGGTAAAAATAGGTTCCTTTTGCTCAACTTTGAAATACAAATAACTGAGCAATTAAAATGTGACTAATCAAAGCCGTTTCAGTCAGATGCACGTTCTGCCTTTTCGACAGAATCTTCCTGCAGCCACTTCTTGGGGTCAGAAGAGCGCTCAGACTTAAGAGCGATCTGACACATTCACGTTTTAGTGCAAGAAACCAATCCATAATAACCCTGAGGGGGTTTGGGGACTGAGAGGAGGGTACAGTCCTGCTTAGAGGTGGTTTCTAGGAGGGAACTGTGAATCATAGCCCTCAGGATAGCCACTGTGAACCACAGTATTCGAAAAATGGGCTGAAGGAGCGCCGCGCTCCGGGGTCTACCACTGAAGGGTTAAGCAACCTAAATTATCCTAAGATACTAAAAATACGCTACGCTCCTGACTATAGGTACTGCAAATAGGGCCAACAGACCCGCATTGTGATTTAAAACCTTTCTGTTGTATTTTCCTGTACAAATATTCATGTAAATAAACTATTCTTGATCTACTGATGTGAGCCCCTGCTCACGAATAACACCAAGGTGACGGGGCTGGGGTAAGTCAACAACACCCCCCTTCCTGAACCCCAAGATGCCGCCCCCACAGAGCCACCTGCGGCGAAGGACTGTGGAGGGGTAATCTGGGCCAGCTCTACGGGGGCGTGGTCCGCCCCCCTACGATGAGGACGCCGACTACCACCCGAGGCGTCCGAGCCCTAATTCAACCACGAAACCGGAAAGGGACACAACCTACCTATGTCCACCGCAGCAGCAAGGGGCTTCAGCCGAAGCCTGATGGCGGCCTGAAGGTTCAAGAAGGCCGTGGATCACGTGACGAAAGGAGGGGGAAACCCTCGAGATCAGACGGCCTGCGGCGGCCATCACACCCTCCCCAGAGCTCGACGAGTACGTTCCGGCAGAAAGTCACCCCCCTGTAAATGCGCGACGATTAAGTTCCGGCTGAAAGTGTTCCCTGTCCCCCTTCTCAAAAGTCAGCACAAGTTGAAATCCCCTGAACTGGCGAGAAGCAATCCCCCTAAACCATCTCTGTTCGGAAAACCCTTCATCCAACTGGAGAACTTCAACCATCAGCATCAAGACCGTCGAGGATACCTTCGGGCCCAACACGTGAGTGCACAAACAAATTACCCTAATTCATTTTGGCCAAAATAATTAGGCAGGTGAAAATAAACAGTGTAGACGTAAAATTGATAGTAGAGAATTTGGTAACGATTAAGCTTTGTAAAATGGAAAAGAGTAGGACACGAACTGTATTAGTAGAACACGGAGAACACGGTAAAGACACGGCATCGAATATTGTATTGAGAAAGGACATTGAGAGTATTGCTTATCAGAAGAATTATTGTTTGAGTACATTTATTGTCATTTTACTATCCATTTGAATTTAACCTGTAAAGTCAGTATCTGCGCCCTTCAGGCTTGTACCTCTTTTGCCTAGTCAACAAGATCATACTATACCTGTTACAATAAATCCTTTTATCTGGTATTTTACTCCATTTCTGTTGTTATCTTTGAGTTCACCCTGCATCAGATCAGCATCAGTGATTAGGGGTAAAATAAATAATTCAAGTTTCATACATTCTTTATTGCGTTTTCAGACCCATCAGGTCGTGTCCTTAGGACACATTTTCGTAGAAGAACACAACCTGGTGGTCAACTGGGTTACTTGTGTCTTAGACACAAAAGACACAAGGGACACATAGGACACGCAGGACACGCCCTTCTGGCACAGGACACACTTGGAGGTCCAAGGTAAAATAAAAAACACCCTTCAGGTTTCACAGCATTCTTTTTATTATCATTCAACAACCCCGGAGTCAACACCTTCGAAGAGCTACCATACTTCACAGGTAATTATCCTTTATTATCCTAAAATTAACGTAGATTTAAGTTGTTTCGGTCTTTTCTCGACTCCCCCATTTCACAGTCAAACACAAAGTAGTTTCCCTTCAGGAACCTACTCAGTTGCTACTTGGGCCAGGTAACTAAATTCATTTGTCAATTTTACCTGGGCAAGTAGACTTACAAATTGGTGACAGCGTTGAGACTTGTCCTCAATACTGGCATCCCATTTGTCAAGTCAAGTAAAAGCGACGGGCTTACACTATGGTGTGGCTCAGTTGGTTAATGCGTCGGCTTCGACGCTATAGGTGAACAGTTCGAATCCAGGCGAGAGCTAAAATTTGTTAAAACTTATCAACGTGTTATTGCATCCGGGTCTACCAAGGTAGTGGCAGCTTTGTTTTCACTTTTCAAGGTTGAAAAAAAAATTCTCCAAACTCAAAATTTCCACTCGCGTTTTACGTTTCAGACCTTCCTGAACAATTTTGGTTTTATGTCTGTCATGAAATCCTTGCCAAAGCCATATTTTCCGATTTCGATGACATTTTCGTTGCTTGTGCAGGTGGGCGTGTAGACTGTCACCTATGAGGGTAGTGGAAGGTAGTGGAAGATTGATGTTTTGAGATCAACTACTATGCATCGGATCTTCTATACAATCGGGTTATGGATACGAGGAAGCTATGTGCTACACCCACTTGGCAGACTTTTTTGTAGTATGGTGATACATTTCAACTTGCTGATGAAAAAAAAAACACAAAAAAACCTCTTTTTCTTTAAATCACTACCTGCTATGAAATGGAAGTTTTGTCAAGTTAGAAAGAAATTCATCGTTATAACTTGTGAGAATGATTTTGATTTCGAGATTTATCACATTCTAAGGCCTCTAAAATGAAACAATCTTTAAAAACAACGTTTTTATTCTTCCAGAATAACTAACTACCACATAGTATTAACATTATATAGGTATATAGAATTAATATTAGGGTAATGAATGGGGAAAACACTCGCGGTGTAATATGTCAGTCTTTGATTTTACAGAGGGGAGATGACAAAATTAATATAAATGTGAAAAAAAACTAACAGGAAAACGGGTTTTTTGGAAAATATTCCGTTATTACGCAATTTATTTTTCACATTTATATCACTTTTCTTATCTCCCCTCTGCAAAATCAAAGACTGACATGTAGGGTAAAGTCGTGTACCTTGGGTCGGATGTACCTTGGGTCATTTCCAACATTTGTAGGAAGGACTGCTGAAAAAGATTTTGTGTCCACCATAATCTAAACTGTTCATCGAGACAATGAAATAAGAAGAAGTTTCATCTTCACAGATTTGACGCAGGATTGATAAGAATTTCCTAAAGTTTTTCTAACCTTTTTCGGAGTTTAGTGGCTCCACATTTTGATGGTCCCCAAAGAACGGTAAGTGTTTTTTTCTTATTGTTTTGGTTGTAAAGTGAAGAAAAACAATCGGTTAATCAGATGGTGTATAGTTTTGTGGTTAATTACGAGTGATAACTCGTCATTAGATGTTTGGTTTTAATTGGTACATTCGTGTACCTTGAGTCATTTTTTGCTTGTACCTTGGGTCAGCCAGCTTACGTTGTTTTTTTTATTTAATTCAGATTCCTCGAAGTGCAACTGGAATCAAATTATTCCAGTTCCACCGAAAACGCTTGCAGAAGCTGTGGATGAGCTAAGAGAAGGGTTTTCCATCCGTCAACCTTTGACCATGGACAGGCAACCGTCAGATTCACCAAAAAAAAAAGCATTTTTCGTTTGGCAAAACGTAGAAGATTTGGAGCCATCAACAGAGTCCTGCCAGAACCAACAGTTAGCCGATGAGGCAAAGTTTGCAATTTTATTGGCAGGCATTACGGTGTTTTAATGTCTTTTAATTCTCAATAGGTAGGTAGCTTCCAATTTTGGTTTATTATTTTCAACAATTAATCTATGAAATCGACCTTGTTTATATTTTCTACTTCATGACCTGCTTATATATTGCCATTTATACAGTGTTTTTCTTTATAAGGAATAAGTAGTCAGAAATAGAAACTTTTAATGTTAAAACAATAAGATTTCTACCAAAATGTCATACTATTCTAATAATAATAATTTGTAATGTGTTTCTTGACTGAGAGTTCCTAAATAAGACTTTTCAAACACCGAACACATGGTTTCTCACTAATACATGTGTTTTTAATATTTTAACAATGTTTTTTTTTTTAATTTCTGTCTGCGACCCTAGGCAAAACTCCCGACTCAAGGTACAATCATCACTGACCCAAGGTACATTCAGGAATGTACCTTGGGTCAAATTTCAAGTTTTTTTTAAAAAATCACTTTATTAAATGTACAGTGATTTTAGCTAAAACTCTTTCTCTCATTTGTTCCCAAGTTGTCACCCTACAATCTAAAAACAAAATGGGATTTTTTAGAAGGTTTTTTGAACATTAAATTTGAGTTTGAAAAAAAATGACCCAAGGTACACGACCTTACCCTAGTGTTAATATTAATATATATCGCCACATCTCTCCACATGTTTCAATATAATCATTCAATTAATATCACATTTTCACGTATCACAAATAAATATTTTTTAATTGCTATGGACAGAATATAATTATCATAAGAACAAGGGTATACGAAAGCTATTTGCAGTTACTTCTTAATACATAAATGTTATTACATTTCTAGTATTAGTGAGGTATTGCCTTGCAGTCGAAATATTGGGTCTTTTCGGAGGGGCAGTCCTGAACCAGTTCAGAACCAAACCGGAACTGAAAAGGGGAGAGGAAAGAGGCGAATGGGCTCCTCCAAGCCCCTCCGAACCGTTCAGGACTGCCCCTCTGAACCGTTCAGGACTGCCTCTCCGAACAGACCGAAAATCAAATTTTGTACAAAATTTTGATCTTGTCAATGTATTTTTGATTTTGATGACCCTAGGAACAAGTTGTCGTTGGGCGGAAAAGATGAATTCGTTGGCCAAATGTTTGGACAACTCTAGTAAGAAAGTCTATTACAAGTAAGGAAAAACAAGTTTTAGCGAATTTCAAAGAACTTTAAATTATTGCAACATCCTCAAAAGTAACAATATTTATGTTTAATAATAATTAACTTTAGTCTCAATTTTTTTATGGTGCTCGAGGGTATTTATATTCCCTTTGTGGAATAATCACAGCCGGAAATAATAGAAGCAACATGCTTTTTGTTAAATATAATGTATGGTTATGTACAACACCCAGGAGAACAGCATCGTCGCACCATACTTAATTCACATCATTAAAATAACAATTACACTAATTAGTAAAATTAGAGAAATCAATTCGGAGTGTTGTTTACAGATGCAGTGAAACGGAACCGGCTAGCAGTGGCTGGGCGGTGATTTTGGTTTCAGTCACCATGCAGGTGTGAGCCCCTGCTCACTGAGAACACCAAGGTGACGGGGCTGGGGTAGATCAACACCCCCCTTCCTGAACCCCAAGATGCCGCCCCCACAGAGCCACCTGCGGCGAAGGACTGTGGAGGGGTAGTCTGGGCCGGTTCCAGGGGCATGGTCTACCCCCACTGTAAGGATGCCGACCACCACCAAAGGCGTCCTACCCAGACTTCAACAATGACCGCCGGGGGATGAAACATACACTCAATGACGACATCAGCAGCAGATACTCAGCCTAACCCGAATGGCAGCCTGACTGATTGAAGTGGCTGTGAATGACGTCAGAAGAGGAGGGGAGACTTACTATTGCCTTACCAGCGGCGGCCAACACACTTCCCTTCACAAGCTCAACGAGTACGTTCCAGCCGAAAGTCTCCCCCCTTTAAAAGCGCGATTAGTACGTTCCGGCCAAAAATCATCCCTGTCCCCCTTCTCAAAAAGTCAGCGCAAGAGCATTTACCCCCTGAACTTGGCGAGTCGTAGTCCCCATCATTTCTCTGTTTGGAACCCTCATCATCCGACTGGAGACTTCAATCCATCAGCATCAAGATCGTCGAGGATACCTTCGGGCCCAACACGTGAGTGCACAAACTAAGTATCTAACTCATTTTTGGCCAAAAATAGTTAGGCAGGTGAAACGTTAAACAGTGTAGTAATATTGAGAGTACCTAACAGTAAATTTGGAAAAGTTCAGAGTTGTAAAATTGTAGAGAGAAAACACGACATTGTAAAAAGACACGAGAACACGGTGAAGACACAGCTTGTAATTGTTTTGAAAAGGATCTGGAAAGTATTGTCAATTACGGAAATCTTGTTGAAAACCTGTTCACGTCACATTAATGATCTCATTCCTAGTAACGATTTGATTACCAATTGCCCTTCAGGCTTGTTATATTTTTATTGTCGAAATACCTACTTGTTGTAATAAACCCTCTTACCTGGTATTCTATTCCATATCTTGTGTATTCTCTGAGTTCACCCTGCTTCAGAATAGCTCAAGCTTCTAGGGGTAAAATAACCAAAACTTAATTCAAATTTCATTCTTTATTCCATTCAGACCCATCAGGTCGTGTCCTTAGGACACATTTGCAGAGAACACGTCCACATGGACTTTTGGGTTCCTTGTGTTCAGGACATAAGGGACACAAAGGACACAGAAAACACGAAGGACACGCCCTTCCGGCAGAGGACACATTTGGTGATCCGAGGTAAAAAGAAACACCCTTCAGGTTTAACAGCATTATATTATTATTCATTCATCCCTGGAGTCAACACCTTCAAAGAACTACCATACTTCACAGGTAATTACAATTCAGTGTAATGGTGAATTTTCGTGAACACTACGGTGACCGAGAGAGGTTATTAACTTGATTTTAAAATTCGCCACTACAATGCCCCTGCACTTATACTAGGAGTATCTGGGTTTCACTTACCGTGATTTCAATGAGCAGCGGAACGAGTCAGCAGAAACGACGAAGATGGTGTTGAATAGGTATCCCTTCGGGGATTACCGAAAAATGCCTATCTTTGTCCAACTTGAGGTTTAGTAAGTATTTTCCCTTTATGACTTCTTTTATCTTTTTCGTTATTGTGTAATAATTTGTACCTTTTGTATTTAATAACTTTTCTTTCGGTTTCAGGTTCTTCGAGATTTCAGCAAGTCTAAGGTAAGTACTTTCAAGTTATGATTCTACGTTAATGATTCTACTCTGGTCCTCACTACGATTCGCAAGGTAAGTATGCTTAGGTAAGTACCTCCTATGTTTCCTATTCTGCACCAGGAAATTGATCGGGAATGTACCAATGATAACTACAAGGTAAGTAACAAAATGAATCCTGTATAATTGTCAGGTAAGTATTTCAAGACAAGAAAAATAATAAGGAACAATTCGACTTGGGGTTAAGATACCCTAATTAAGAATAAAATAGTGACTTCAATTAATGAGGGCCCTGATGGGAATAACCTCCAAGATCACAACCCACGTGGTGTTTCGTAACATGAAAATAGGAAGCGTGAACATGAGCACATGGTGTTACGGAACATGAAGATGAACACGTGGTGTTTCGTAACACGAAGATATACTAAGTCCTTTGGACAATGAAAAATAACTAGAAATCAAATTACCTAGGAGGAACAGTTGAGAAAGGAATTTATGAGCATTTAAATTTACCAGTACTGGGTTTTTCAATAGAGAATCCGTTGGGCTTGGTCCGGTTGGAATGCGAGGGTCGGCCGTTAGCTACTTGAAACTTCAGGAGGGCGCAATCGTACACTGACAGTCTTCAATGGTTAACTTCGGGCTTAAGCAGTTGTTATCAATGTTCAGTTTTTCTAGGGTCACACAGACTTTTCCACACAGAGAGTTTTTCACACAGAATTTCCACACAGAGTTTGTCACACAGACTTTTCACACAGAGAGATGGGGTGAGAGGCTCGATCAAGACACGTCTGAGGGGTGGGCGGTCGTTCTCCCCCAGCCGTGCCCTCCCCCTCCGGATCCTTCCCCCACCCGTTCACTTTTTCGTGTTGGTCCGCCCGGTGCTGCCGCCTGGTGGTGCGCTCCCGACCTCAACCTCCATGCTCTCGGCCTCGCATGGATGACTCCTTCGGATTTTCAGTTTGGGGATCGCCGGTGGTGAGAGCTCCTGTGACGGCTCGTCACATCAGCACCCCAAATTTAACTTAACTTTAAGTTGTTTCGGTTTTCTTTTGACTCCCCCCATTTCACAGTTAAACACAGAGTGGAATCATTTCAGGACTCTATTCGACCCCTACTTGTATTAGGTACCTAACTATTAGGTAACTAAATTCATTCTACCAACCTTACCTAAACAAGTAGACAGCTTACACAGGAAAAGGGCGCACAAGTTCAAGGGCCCCCTCTACCACACACTTGAGGCCACGCCTACGGTAAATTTTCCCCCTCCGCGCTTCCACCTTCCACTTTCCGACCGCACGGCGATGGGTGGAGGCCGGTCCATGGGTTCGTGTAGTATCCAATGAAATAATTTTTTCACGAAGAGATGTTTTGA
Source organism: Apolygus lucorum (assembly GCA_009739505.2). Taxonomy (NCBI): domain Eukaryota; kingdom Metazoa; phylum Arthropoda; class Insecta; order Hemiptera; family Miridae; genus Apolygus; species Apolygus lucorum. Next base: position 90,182,174 of record CM019167.2, read on the forward strand.
AAGCCAAAGTCATGGAAGTTTCCCCCAATTTTCACTTCTACTTCCATGGCCCCTTTGAAGCCTCTCAGTTCTCAGTATGTTTACAAACGCCAAAATTCAATTTACCAGTAATTTTCCTTTCTTGAATTCGAATCAATCCACAGGTGAACTACAGTGAACTTTTCCTTCTACGTTCAATCTACCTAGAATGTTTTAGTGGCAACTAGGGATTCGCAACACATTACGCAACTAGGGATTCGCATCGTGTAAGTGAGCACTCTATGTTGTTGTCTCTGTTATCCAATAGTTAGGTAACTGTGAGATGAACTGAAGTGGTTTTATATTATTGGTTATGTCTCTACGAAACATAACTAACCAGCTTAATTGGTGGAGAAACCGGGATTTCTTCCGTCCCACCCAGTTTACTGATTACTACTCCTGCCTAAGTTGAAAGGGTGCTTCCTAAAATGTGATATTTGAATTTGTTGGGTTCTGCCGGATGGAACACGATAGTGGTTTCCTTGTTGGTCTTCCAACTGTCGAGGAAATGAAATTTAGAAAGAGACTTAACTCTAAAGAGTTACTTAAACTAGTGAAACCCACCTTTTTATTGAGTTGCTGTTATGTTTTTAATTGAGAAGGGTAAGTGAAACTCAAATAGTAAAGCGGATCTTTTCCTTCAGCTTCCCTCTGTTTAAAATGTTGACACCACCTACTTTTAAGTTGTAGAACACTTGTCCGAAGAATTCTAGGCGGGGCGGGAAAACTAGTATAAGTCAATAAACCTAATGTTACAGGGGAGGCCATTTTTGTGGTGGGCCTGAATATGGTTCTGTTTGTACTCTTCTTACCTGCTTGTTGTTCCAGATACCCCTGGTTTTTAGGACGTCCCACAGTAAGACTTGGGCGTCCTTATGCGATCGATCTGGGGTGAAGGAGGACAACACTCAACAGAAAAAAAAATAACCACACAGTAATCCGTTTTAGACCATTCTGAATCCTAATCCGCGAAAAAAACCATAGGTGTATGTCTGTGTGTGTGTGTGTGTGTATGTGTGTATGTGTGTGTGTAACAAAATCTTGTGTACTCTGCCCAGGCCTTAGTTCTAAACCGATTTTCCTGGTTCTTTTTTTGTTCGACGCGGAAAACTATCTAGTTGTGCACTACGTCGCCGGAATTTCGAATTTTGCCTTTTAAGGGGGGGAAAGGGGGGGTTAATGCTCAAAAAACGTGCGTTTTTGGGCATAATCTTGTGTACTCTGCCCAGGCCTTAGTTCTCAACCGATTTTCGTGGTTCTTTTTTTCTTCGACGCGGAAAACTATCTAGTTGTGCACTACGGCGCCGGAATTTCGAATTTCGCCTTTTAAGGGGGGGAAAGGGGGGGTTAGTGCTTAAAAAACGTGCGTTTGCGGGCATAATCTTATAAACTCTGCCCAGGCCTCAATTTCCAACCGATTTGTGTGTTTCTTTTTTTGTTTGACTAAGATAACTTCCGAGTTGTATATGATTTCACCAGAGTACCAAAATTTGCAAGAGGAGGGGATGGGTGGGGGGATAATATTCACAAAATATCCAATTTTTCAATATTTCGGTTCCTTTACTGCTTACTAATTGTATCCAAGCTTTGAAATTGAGGGAAAATTCTCATTATACCTTAGGATTTGCATGAATTACTTTTTGTACCACCATGGAAATAAAAGTGGTGCCACCATGGTGCCAGGGCACCATAAACCTCAAATATCTTGGGTTTTTTGGTGTTTCACCTTGAATACGGATGTGACATTCGACGGACTGCCTACTAAACCTAATAGATGAAAGTTCAATGTTACGACGTATTTCCGCTTTGGTGCCAGACTGGCACCATTGGTGGTGGGGGGGGGGGGTGAACTCGAATTCGCATGTTGGGTGTCGTAGATCATGGATTTTAAAATGCTCTTCAGATTCGAGGCTATCATGCCGCTAGTGTTATGGTTTATAATGGTGGTTGGGGGGGGGGGGTGTCACTATTTCTTCCCTAAAGTACCTAATAAATAAATTACATCGAGAGAAACAGTTTTATCGCTTAACAACTGGTTAACCTGATCCAATACTTACCCAATGGGACGTCCCCTGGAATGCATGCATCACTAAACAATATGTTTTACTTTTAAATTACTATTTGATAGTTGAACCAAAGATGCATTTAGTGCATTTTCCAATAACTTTTTGTTTCGCTGTAATTTTTGACTTATACTGTTTCGACCTTTAAGAAAAATTGACTTATGTTTCTAAAACCAGTCATCATCGTACCTAAATTACTGAAATTTCACTTGAATTCGAAGATAAAATTCAACTCAAACACAGAATTGATCATTCTTTTACCATGTATATAGACAGTAAGAAACAAGTCAGTAGCTAGGATTGTAATAAAGTTCCATACATCAAACTTTTCTTGATTATTCACAGTATTTGTTTAGAAGCAGACAGGGATTTGATCTATAAAAATTGTATGAAAACAGGCCCGAGCAATTTATTCAAAACATATGTTTACAGAACACGAGTGAAAATGATAGTATTATTATTACCTATTGTGAGTAATGGAAAGTAACAATACTTAATTAATTAAATGGCTGGGTACTTACGACTGAGCTACATGCACGAGATTCTGGGATATGTTTCTTATATAATTGGTGGATATTATACTGAAATTTGGTTGATTCCGGATCAGTAGGAGAAAAGTTATGAACGCCCGATTTTGGGTGATAGCTGATTTCAGTGGAAATTTCGAACACTTTCGCACCTTACAAAACATATTGTTTAGTAATGCATGCATTCCAGGGGACGTCCCATTGGATAAGCATTAGATCAGTTTAACCAGTTGTTAAGTGATAAAACTGTTTCACTCGATGTAATTTATTTATTACTTTAGGCAAGAAATACTGACCCCCCCCCCCCCATTATCCACCTTAACATTTCTAGCGGGATGGGAGCCTCGAATCTGAAGAGCATTTTAAAATCCATGATCTACGATACCCAACATGCGAATTCGAGTTCACCCCCCCCCCCCCCCACCACCAATGGTGCCAGTCTGGCACCAAACCGGAAATACGTCGTGACGTTGAACTTTCATCTGTTAGTTTTGGTAGGCAGTCCGTCGAAGTTCACATCCGTATTCAAGGTGAAACACACACACAAAAAAAAAAAAAGCCACCATGGTGGCACCACTATTAGTTCCATGGTGGTACAGAAAATAATCCATAAAAATCCGGAGGTATAATGAGAATTTTCTCCTCAATTTCAAAGCTTGGGTACAATTAGTAAGCAGTAAAGGAACCGAAATATTGAAAAATTGGATATTTTGTGAATATTATCCCCCCACACACCCCCTCCCCTTGCGAATTTTGGTACTCTGGTAAAATCATGTACAACTCGGAAGTTATTTGAGTCAAACAAAAAAAGAAACACGCAAATCGGTTGGAAATTGAGGCCTGGGCAGAGTTAACAAGATTATGCACGCAAACGCACGTTTTTTAAGCATTAACCCCCCCTTTCCCCCTCTTAAAAAGCAAAATCCAAAATTCCGGCGCCGTAGTGCACAACTAGATAGTTTTCCGCGTCGAAGAAAAAAAGAACCAGGAAAATCGTTTGAGAACTAAGGCCTGGGCAGAGTACACAAGATTATGCCCAAAAACGCACGTTTTTCGAGCATTAACCCCCCCTTTCCCCCCCTTAAAAGGCAAAATTCGAAATTCCGGCGACGTAGTGCACAACTAGATAGTTTTCCGCGACGAACAAAAAAAGAACCAGGAAAATCGGTTGAGAACTAAGGCCTGTGCAGAGTACACAAGATTTTGTTACACACACACACACAGACATACACCTATGGCTTTTTTCGCGGATTTGGATTCAGAATGGTGTAAAACGGATTACTGTGTGGTTATTTTTTTTTCTGTTGAGTGTTGTCCAACTTCACCCCAGATCGATCGCATAAGGACGCCCAAGTCTTACTGTGGGACGTCCTAAAAATGGTCATCTTCAAATTCCTCCAAACTCTGGTGGATGTTAGAGTAACATATCCTTAACATTATACTAAAAAATGGTGGGTGGGAATTTCGATATAAAAAAGTACCTAATTTACTCAACAGTATATTCAACTCTGCATACTGTTGTACCTACCTATTACCTATCTTGTCGAAAGCACGAATAAATACCGTTGTAACTGGTTGTCTATAGTTCTACAGGCTTCATTCATGTCAGACCTTTAAGAATATTTCAGTGGAGATCCGTTTTTTGATGGATTCGAGAAGTTGGGCGAATAAGAAGTTCTGTTGTAAGGGAATGATGTGGCCGCGCGGCTCGGAAAGTGTTGCGGGTTAGTCTAGGCGCGCCTTAAATCTATGGCTGGGCGTCTATGGCCCATTTCACACAGGTTTAGGTACCACTTACTGTTTAATACGAATTTTGACAAAACCTCAAAACAGAAACACGAACAGTAAACAACAGAAAAGGGCAAAGTACAATAGAAAACAGTGTTGCCCTAATAGTTCAAGTCAGGGCTTCCAACCAAATGTTTGTGGTCATACTAGTATAACCTGACATATACTATTTTGAACGGTAAACTAAAGAGTAACTTGGCGGTATTCATAGTATAAGTTGACCTATACTCTTAGTATTATAACGTCTTATGGCTTAAATTGACTTATCGTCGGCCTAGATGTGATACCTCGTAAGTGAAAACCCCTAACTTTTCAGGAGAAGCAAAAAACTGTTTACTCGGGTATATTACGACATTTTTTTTAGTATCCTTGGTTATTAAAACTTGTGAGGGCCCATTGAGCATAAGTATAAGGGTTTGGGACAATTATTTCATCTCTTGATCGAAAAACTGCATTTACGAGTTCTCACTTACTGAATTGAAAATTGCCCTTTCAACTTACAAGGTATCACTACTTCTCTTTCAAACACCATCCGAGCACCATAAGTACACCAGAAGATTTTATCACACTATTAAGTAGTTTTTTTCCAAATTAGTGGAGAAGAGGATCTTAGAATACAAAAAAAGGAACCTTAGAGGAATCTCAATGCATTTATTATAAAATTTATAATGTTTGGTAACATGAAATAAAAACATTTTTAATGTAGGTAAATGTTGGAAAATTATTAGACAAATCAGTAGGTTCCTTGAAAAAATATTGAACCCTTGATCCAATCTGACAATTATTATTTTCAATAATAAGCCTTTGGAATCGAGCAAAAAAAAACAAATTTTAACCCCTCCTCAAAATTTGATGTTTAATGTTTCAAGGTACGTAGAATCCGAAAGTCCAATAAAAGAATTTTCCATCCGTACGCCGTACGCGGCACTTTTCTCAGCAACACTGGACCGATTTGGTTCAAATTTCGTATATGGGCCCCATTTGGGATCTAGTTGTGCCGAGAAGCTTTTGGTTGATGTAGGTCACTTCTAAGTGGTGAAAATTGAGGGTTGAAATTTTCTAGAGTGCCCTAGCTCGAAAAGTCTCGAAATAAACGTATCGCTTTTTTACCAACTCTAAAATTTAAAATTGGTAAGAGCTCCGGGTGGTCTCAAAAATTTTTAAAAATTCAATACTATTCAATAGTATGACTAAAATGCGATCGCTGTTCATTTCTTCGATTTGTATTCTGTTTTGCTTTCTGAGCAACCAGTAATCAAATTTCCATATGAAGCTTTTTATTTTTCGAATCGAGTGTGAAGCGGTTAGTTCTTTCTAATAAAGTTGATTGTGAAGGTGTGAAGGCAGTATGGTGAGGTAGGTAGTAGCTACCAATGGATCGTAGGTAAGAAATAGGTAAAAAAATGTTGGTAGGTTGAAAGAAAAACGCTGCAAATCATTGCCCAAAGGTTTATTGTTTTCTGTTTAGATCACCCTTCTGTATAGATCCCTAACAACCGTAGGTACCTACTAGGGCATTTTTGAAAATTTCAACCCTTCATTTCCATTTGGTTGGTGGTAGGGTTTGAAATTTTCAAAAATTCCCTAGTAGGTAGTAGGTACCTACGGTTGGTAGGGAGGGATCTATACAGAAGGGTGATCTATACAGAAAATAATTAACCTTTGAGCAATGATTTGCAGCGTTTTTGGACTGTAAATGCGGTAAATTGAAATCAAATCAAGAAAGGGATATCACCACGCGATTCAGCATAGAAAATCAGTGCTAAGTAATATTATGCCACACTTAGAGTCAACCTTCATCTCAATTTTGGCACAATTCCTTGGTTAGGCATTATTGAGCACTCGCTGAGCGGGTTGCGCGCATCCAAAAAAGTTGTCGTAGTAAAATATTCATAAAATTTGACGTATAATCTGAATATGCAATAAAAAATGGTGGTTTTTATCAGAAAAAACGAAGTTGATCTCGGGTGCGCGTAGTTTTTTGTCATTTTTTTATTCTACGCAGAAAATTATGAAGAATAGCGTTGGTCCAATTTTTTTCTCGATAGATATGTAATTTTTGGACAATTTTCAGTTTTCAAAAGTGTATCGGAATCAGAAATTTTTGCTCTATTCCAAATATTACCAATCAATACCTGAGCTGGTTACACCAAAATGGACTAGACATGCTAGATCATTTAAAAAGTCTATGATTCACTACTAAATGCAATAAAATACAATAATTTTGCCTTGAACTGAGAGGAGCGGCGATCCATGTTGTAAACAGAAGGAATAGCACTGCTTAGTTACGAGGAAACACAAGTTTGGCGGGACACTTCCATTTACGTGGAAACACTTGGGCGCTCTTTCTTGGTACTTGCGAGGTATCACTAGTTCCTCCAGTTCGCTAAACAGATACGAGGTAGAGCCAAAATCGCTTTTGAGAGGTAATACGATTTTTTACACTTATGAGCTCTCACTATATCAACGCGGCTTGTTTTTCTGAATCCAACGATACCAAAACCTAAAAAACGCATTTTTGTCACTTACGAGGTATCACATCTAGGCCGACGTTATACTGTTGGTAACCTTGCGTTTTTCTGGCTACAACACTGATTTTGACCTAAACTACTTTTACCAGCAAGTGGGAAAGACCTTTAAGAATGTATAAATGACTTAACTCATTTTGATCATTTTTTGACTTGTACTAGTTTTCCCCCCTGCCTAGAATTAATGAAAAATGAAGTTACTTTGCAAATGTGCCGAATTAGGTGGTGGAATTGAGGGTGATTCCTGATGATAAGTTTATCATGGAGGCTTCTACAATTCTTGTTATTTTTTGTACACGTTTCGACGATACTCCGCCTACCTTCAGAAAAATGTTCTGCTAACCATTTGGAGGAAAATTGAAAAATTGTGTACTTGCAGAGTAGCTTGTACTGCCAATTATTTAATTTTTATTCCTCAGTGTACGCAGCCACAAATTAAAACAACGTAAATACAGAAGTTAACACTAGTAATGAGGAATAGAGAACATAAAAATATAGCAACAATAAATAACATGAGACATGATGGAGGTCTAATTTTATATAAGAATAATTGACGATGGGACTTGACCCTAATTAGTACTTATTACGCTGAAGAAGTATCGATTGAATTACTCAGTTACACTATTTTCCAGAATGATATTGGTAAAATCGCCATCCAAGCAACACCACATATATGATATATCAGGAATCCAACGGCAACAGCACGAATCATCACTAGTTACCATTGAAAAATGACTTTAGCTAATGGTGATCCTCAGTGATGCGAGCGTGTCTTATAAGTGAGGGAACCTGATGAACAGAAACGGGAAAAAATATCACAAAATAAGTTGAATAAGTTCAGTTGAATTGGTTCAGCTCCATGAGTCTGATATGTCGAGTTGCCCGCATGAACCCGTCTCTACGACACACAGTTTTTTTTGCTCTCCTGCAAAATTTTGAAAATGTATGATACGTGGTGTTGCTGTGAGACCGACGACATACTAGAGAGTTCCTAGTGGTTTTTGATACGGCGTGACGTATTACACACACACACTGGAATATACTTCTTCCATGGTCTCAATCCGGCGCCGAATTGTGATAAGAACACGCTGTATCCGATACGGCGCCGTATTGTTACGGTCGAATACGTCACTAGGAGGCAATCCGGCGTGCCGTATTGAAAACATGGCGTCGATCCGGTTCCGGCGCGCCGGATCTAAGCCGAACCAAACCCACTAGGAACTCTCTATTGTTTACTGAAGGAAATAGGCCTAAGCTCCGTTCAAATTTCAGTTGATCAATTCCAATCATTGTTCGCTTCATTAGAGAGTTCCAAGTGGGTTTGGTTTGGCTTAGATACAACGTGACGCATTACACACACACTCTCAATCCAGCGCCGTATTGTGATAAGAACGCGCCGTATCCGATACGGCGCCGTATTATTACGGTAGAATACGTCACTAGGAGGCAATCCTGCTCGCCGTATTGAAAACATGGCGGCCGATCTGGTTCCGGCGTGCCTGATAGATTTAAGGAGACTGCAGATCATAATTAACAATGGAATCATAATGAAACGTGTAATGAAACAGTTAAACATTAGTTACATTGGTAGGCTTGAGGAACGAATAGAAAAAGGTAAACAAACGACAGTGTGTTGTTGCACATTGAATGTCCGTAACGTGGTTCAGTCTGAGTGGACACAAGTGGTGAGGCCTTCACAGATCGAACAGTGCCGTATCTAAGCCAAATCGACCCTACTAGGAACTCTCTATTGAAATGAGTTTTGCATTGTACTCAGCTGTACGTTATTAGCAACCAAGAATTGAATTTCATTATGAAGACATCCGCAACTCTCGGATAGCTATGGTATAGCTACGAGCGTCTAAACCACACCTACAGCATTAGTTCATGTATCCTCCGCTAGGGATAATAAAGCGTTTTTCCTTTGAACCATAATATGAGGAGCTTAGTTACCTATTTTGGTAAAGCTTGAGATAATGCGATGCAGGTGATCCAAGGTAAACATGCTTTACTATCCCTAGCGGAGGATACATGAACTAATGCTGTAGGTGTTGTTTAGACAAAACGAGTAGGTAGCATTAATGGAACATGTTCTATGTAGGTGATCTATACAGTAAAATATTGAACAATTGCGTAATAATTTGCAGCGTATTTAACTAGGTTTTATATCTGTTTTCGTCGCTTTCCATCGTATTCTTTTCCAAAATCCCCCCTCATGGCTACAGGCCAGACCTCACCTCTATGGGTCTTGAGGTAATCCTCGTTCAACCCTCGACAAAATGTTCTTGTCTCAATGTGACATTTTACTCACCCGTTTAATTCTGATGAAAATTGATGTACTTTCAGATGATCACAATGAAAACTGAACCTTCAGGAGATCTACTCACACGAGCCAAAAGATCTGTATCCTACTGGTACACGCAGTATGAACTCATCCTCTGCATCAACATGTTCGAGCCCTGGGAGAAAATGCTATTGAGTATCCTTATGCACTTTTCAGCCTCACTCACCTGCTTCCACCAGTTTCCACAATAATCGTGGAAGAGAGAAGGTTCGCTCTATAATAATCGGTGTGTTGAAAATCAGTTCAGTCCAACTGATCCTACAATACAGGGTGTGACATTACATACCGGCCACAGGCCAGGAATCGATTCTAGAGCTCATTTCCAGCAAAAAATGCCTCTTGGCAATTTTTTTAGTGGCTTAGTTATCGAGTTATTTCACGTTTGAGATTTTTTTCGTGTTTTTGACCTTATCTCAGTGAACTTCCCGGATTTTTATGAAAATTCAATTCTAAATAGCGTTAATCGGAAAAAGCGTGAAATTTCCTCCTTGATGGAAAAAAAACTTTTTAAATTGGAAAAACGGGTAAAAATTGGTAAAATCTTGGAAATCTTAACTTTTTTCAAAATCTCATAGGTTGTAATACGGCAAGAGAATTTTTACCTGTAGGCTCAAAAGATGCGCCAAAATCTCAGCTTTCCAACGGTTTAGTTACTTTTATTTTTAAAAGGGGGCTTATTACCAAAATGTGTGTTAGAAAGCGGAAAAACGTGAATTTTTCCAACGAAATCCGCGCTCCCGCTAAGACGATTTGAAGGATTGGACGATGGGAGAGGGTGGCAGAGTTGGGCAAAATCCTACTCATAGTAATACTAAAATACATACGATTGAGGTTTGCAATGACAAGAATATGTTACAATGGTTAAAAATGAGATTCAACTGTTATTCACTCATAAGAGTATGATAAAAATCATAATCAATGTATGAATGAGATTCAAAGGGGGGGGGGGGGGGGGGCAATAGTTCATTTGCGGCTGCTTGAAGCGCTGAGATCGAGAAATCTATAGTCCCCAGATGCAACATTTCACAAAACCACTAAAGTTCGAAATCGAAAAACTGAAGAAAAAGCAAGATGGAGAAAATTAGGTTTCCCCTGTTTTTGTTTGATAACTTTCCTCTTAGATAACGCGATTTCGCCGTACCATCGGGCAACACTGGGGGGAGAGGGCGTCGGTGGTCTAGTGGACAGTGTACCCGACTGCGGTGATAGGATAAGAACCGTCTAGCGGGGATGCGAGTTCGAATCTGGTCGCCAGCAGAAAGTTTTCTGTCTATTAGACGATCGGCAATCTCTCGTTCCAACCCAGGGCGGTGATGTTTGGGAAGCCATGAGCGAAATCATCAGAACAAATTCTGATCTCCCCTTAAGGTGCGATTTCCCTGGCGCGTCTGCGGCGGGCGGCTGGCGATTTTGTCATGTACCTACTCAGCCGCCGGCCGCGCCGCGCCGCGCTGTAGAACAACGTTTTCTCAGCGGCGCGGCGCGGCCGTCCCCCCCACCCGTTTCGATAATGTTGCGCGAGATTATTGTTGTTGCCCATTCACTGGCAGAGGCGGAACTATTGTTGATGGATAGGAAGCCTCACTCAACCATGTTTTTGGCAAGAACAGAAGAGGGATTTTACAATATTCTCATCGTCTGAGAAATTATGACCAACTTTTAAGATCGTTCTTTCTGTTGAACTTCAAATAGTTTGACTGTGTAGTTACTTTCCAAATTCACATTATCCATCCGAATTCGATGACATGTTCAGGAATTGTGGGTTCGGGACACTAGAAGGTGAAAAATAACGATCATAATATGATCGTAAAATGACCATATTATGGTCCATAGTTTCCGTTCGATTTCGATGGTACTTTCAGAGATTGTGGGGTTGAAACTCTGGTTGGTTCCCTATAAATTTGAATGGTTGAATTTGAGAATAAATATTATGCATCGGATCATTTATAACAATCGGGTTATGGTTGCTAAGTAGATATGAGGAGTTTGATTTCATAAGGTAGGTACTATATCCATTTTGGTCAAACGTGAGAAAAACTCAAAAAACCATAACGACCTGAAAAACGTGCTGTAAACCAATGATGTTATCTAAAAATCTAAAAGTACTATATTCATAAACCTGATATTTCAAATCTCGTTCAAAATTATTTTAAACTGAACTAATTTACCTTTCTTTCCAAAAATATTTATTATATAATTTAGAAATACATTATATTTCTAAATTATAATAAATGTTTTTGGAAAGGAAGGTAAATTAGTTCAGTTTAAAATAATTTTGAACGAGATTTGAAATATCAGGTTTATGAATATAGTACTTTTAGATTTAAAAAAAACGTGGCGTTTAGTACTTTTTGGAATCAAAAGAAGTGGATATAGTACTTTTTAAAAACATGCGAAGTGGATAAAGCACTTTTTGAAACAAAACGGATAAGAGACCGCCATTGTGCTGGATACAGTACCTTTTGAAACTAAACGGAATATTCACCCTCTAGTTTCAAGGGAATAAATTATCTTTTGCTTCAAAACGATAGCATTTTTGAGAAGAACTACCTCCCTAAAAACCTGGGCAAGTGTTAACTCAATATCGATAGAAATGGTCGTTAGTACCTTCTGGAATCAAACTCCTCATATTTATGTGCAACATCCACTTAGAGGACTTTTCAGGTGTGAAATAATAGGTAGGTATGTACATTTCTTAATGTATAAACATGACATATTTATACATTAAGAAATGTATATACCTACCTAATATTTCACACCTGAAAAGTCTACTAAGTGGATGTCGCACATAAATATAGACAGAGACATTGTCTCTCTTTTCAGAGGGTTGTATTTATGAGAAGAGAAAATGTTCGTTTGGTAGGTACCTACTGATCTTGTGAGTTTGAATTTGCCACACACGCCAGGCTCAATACTGTAACTCACAGTAAAATGTAGAAACATTGCGGGTTTGCATACCCTGGTCGCGAAGGCAGCGCGGCTGGACTGCTCACTAGACCAGTCGGGTCGCAGCCGCGGCGGCTGTCATGTAGCCGCCCAGAATGGGCCATGTAGCCGCCGAGACGAGCCGCCGGCCGCGGCCGCGCTAGGGAAATCGGTTCCATCTAAAAACACTGAAGCAGTGGGGAGCGTCTGGTCGCGAGCCGCGGCCGCCCGCCGCAGACGCGCCAGGGAAATCGCACCTTTAGGGAGACAGCCGATGACGTCCGCGACGCCAAGAATGGCAGTCGGACGAAAATTCAACCTGAAATGGTTGCTTACTTTACTTTACTGGGAGGAGACGGCAATCCGAACAGCCTACCAGCGAGCGTTCCCGCTTCATGTTGAAGAGGTCCGTTTTCCCGGTTATTTTTTGAAATCATAAATTTTGATTGTCTCCCAAAAATAACAGGAGACTTATTTTCCGAAATCAACCCGGAAAATTATCGTTCCAGTATTCCACGAAATTGAAGGCGCAGAAACTTGAAAAGTTGTACCTAAATTTGAAATTTTAAAGGATTTTAGAAATCCATTAGTGCACGGCTCTTGGGAATTGAAAAACTGAAATATTGCCGCCGGAATCATCAAAATCGAACAATAATTGCCAGAGAAATATGGGAAAAACCGTTTATTCAGTAGTTTTCCCCATTTTTCTTTGGCAATTATACTAAATACTAAAAACAAACGGCGACCGACTGAGACCCCCTTAAACAGAACAATCACACGAGACTTAGGAAACACATCAGAAACGTTTAAGGCGGAAGTGCCGCTCCTTTGGTGCCTCGTAGTGGACGATTTAGTCAGGACTCAGACTGATCTATGCCATCACTCTTAATTCTTTGCTGATGACGGTGTAGTCATAATAATTAAGGGTCACAACACTACCGACACCATCAGAGATGCCAATACTATCCTCAAGGCCAATCATCCCCGATTTACTAAGATTTTGTTTCACTAGATGGCAGCACCTGCGATTGTAGCCAAAGGGGTAGTCGTAGTTCACATTTCTCTCTCTACCAGTTCAAGTGATTTCCATTTTGAAAACGGGAATGTACTCATTATTAGTTTCCAAATGGCACTCTGCTAAAATTTTCAGAATGAAATTGTAATTTCGATTTCTTGGAAAATGTTACTTGTAATCTTAGTCGTACCAGCCCAGAAGATAAAATTAGATTGATGTTTCCGGGCCAAATTTGTGATCATTATATTTTTCATTTACTTCATCGGAACAAAACATTTCCCTTGCTTTCCGTTTCAGAGCTCATTGAACAACTTTGGTTATGTGTCCGTCAGTGGTGAAGGTCTGTCTGTGTCCTCTTTCCGGGCTAAACTATGCGGAAACATGGTCCGATTTAGATGAAATGGGGGGTGCGCCTGATTTTAAAAAAAATTTAATCGAAAGTAGACCTCATCCTGAGAATTTTGACACCAGCCATTCTCTTTTTGGGTGAGTAGACCTTTTTCTATGATTTTTCAAAGTTTCAAATGTTTATGACGTCACGCCTCTGCCAGGGCGGGACCCCCCCACCCCCCAGTCCACTGTGACGTCATAAACATTCGAAACTTTGAAAAATCATAGGAAAAGATTTACACACGCTAGAAGGTCGCGGTTGGTGTCAAAATTCTCAGAATGAGGTCTAGTTTAGATTAAAAATAACAATAAACAGTTTTTCCAACCCATGCGCACACCCTATTCCTTCTAGGTAGGTAGCAACAAGTGCGCTGTCAACTGTTTGCTCGACTTTGCCGGTACTTTGTGAATGGGCCATGGAAGGTTACACTTTTCACAATTATGAAACTCACAAGGTAATCCAACACAACCTTGCGTTTCTACGCACTCTACCCTCGCATTCACGTGGTTTTCTTGGATTACCTATCCCAATTTTTATTAAACGTGTGAACAAACAACGTCTGCCATGTTGGGTGGTGTCGCGGAATCGCGTTTTCATTTTATTTTTTAATTTGAATTTGTTGCAACTAAAAAATTGTCATCGCTTGGCAACAGATGGTAATTTTAGTTTGAGGTTCTTACGATAAAATTTAACAGCACGTAAGAAGTTTACAAAATCTAACCGAGAACGCCGAGCAGAATTTGTTTATCACCATCATCATGTCCAAATTACCTCCTCACATAAATTCAGAAATTGAGAAGAATCGTAGTGACGATAGCTGGACTCCTGGTGCTTTACTCAGCCCTGAAACGTTTGATTTCTCGCTAGAAACTGAAAAGTGTGCATTTAATTTTCTAAAAGCAATCAAATTCTAGAATTAAAAAATGGAATTAGGAACCCAACTAGAGTACGTGGAGAATAGTCTCCACAAGTGGCTTACGAGCATAGCTTTCTGTCGCACAACGAGGAATTTCACCGAATTCTGTTTGCATTTTTCCTGAATAGTTAATGGTGTGGGATAGATGAAAATCGGGTTGATTTCGGAAAATTAGCCTCCAGTTATTTTTGGGAGACAATCAAAATTTATGATTTAAAAAAAAAAACGGGAAAACGGACCTCTTCAACGTGAAGCAGAAACGCTCGCTGATTGGCTGTTCAGATCTCCGTCCCCTCCCCTTGTTGCCCGATGGAATGACGAAATCGTGTTATCTGAGAAGAAAGTTATTAATTTTCTCCATCTTGCTTTTTCTATTTTTTCTCTTCAGTTCTTCGATTTCGATCTTTACTGGTTTTGTGGAATGTTGCCTCCAAGGACTGTATGAAGTGAGATTTCACGATCTCAGCGCTTCAAGCGGCCGTACATGAACTAATGCTGGTTGACGTCATCCTCCCAGTTTTTTTTAAACGTTCATATTTCCTACACTGTTTTGTTTATTCGTAAATTAGGAAGTACGGGCTGAAAGTTCGCCGTAGGCGGTTTTACGAGGTGATGAATCCGATTTTGGGGTCAAAAAGAGGTAAATTCCGACATGGTGAAATTCCTCATTACAAGGACTCATTGAATTCTTAGGTGGTAGCAAAATGACTGATTACTGATGTTATAAATCATGATTTTATCGATTTGACCACAGAACCAAAGCAGTTCAAAAAAACTCTGAGATGCAAAATGCAAGCTTTAGCTAGAGGTGGTCCCCTCCCCGTCCATCCAACCTCTGACACTCAACCTCTTGTTTACAATGGGGTATTTCAGTCAATTTTTTTAATCAAAAGAGTATGGCTCAGGAATAACGGTAATCGGGTCTGTTCATCGAGAAAATGTTTTTAAAAAATCTGAGAAGCTAAGGAAAGTTGAAGATTTGAATGGTGTGATGTAGCTAGCCAATCGTGACGTAGCTAGCCAACTGTCTTTGAGAAAAGTATCCATGCACAGAAACCCTTGGAGGACCTCCTGGATACTACAAAATACTACTCACACACGCGCGTGGCATAAATGTGTGTGCGTTAAGGGAGGCCCGCCTTTTTTTCAAACGTGTGATCTCTTCAATTAATTTTTCTACCACATGTTATAGTATCATTGGGCTTAAAGTTGGAGTATATAGGTTTTCAAGGGTGCTGAATCCAAATTTGAGGTCAAAAACCTGATTTCCGACCCACCGAAATACCCCATTCCCCCGACGATTTGCACCTACGCTGCAATCCCGATTTTCAAAACATAAAATTCTATGTATAGATGTTTCCATTGAACCCTATAAGCTCACTTTACCAAACTAACGCTTGTTTCATCACGATCATAACCTTCGACACGCCTAGGTAATACAAGAAAAAAATAGAAGAAAGAAATGAGAAGAAAAAAAAGTCTGCCAAGTGGGTGTGTCACGTAGCTTCCTCGTATCCATAACCCGACTGTATCGATGATCCGACGTGTCATGAGCCTTCAACCACTGCTGTCAGTGTCCACGCAGCCATCACAGCCGGGATCTGCTGACCTCAATGTTTGTCCGAATAGGCGGTGGCTCGACTCGTGTCTTGGGAGGGAGTTGTTTTGATGACCTGATCTTAATGAATTATTTTTCTCAGAGAAATGTTGAGGAGACCATTCGGGTCCTACCGACTGCGCCACATTGTTGAATCATCAAAAATTAACTTCCCTCGACTGGGGATCGATCTCCTATCGTTTCGATTCTGAATTGGAGCTCCTACCACTTGAACTATGGAAGTGAATGGACAGAAATTCAACGAGGTAGCTGGTCACAACAGATGCATAGTAGTTAATCTCAAAACACCAATCTCTAAGTACCTTGCACTACCCTCTTCAATACTAAATCGCCCCTGATTAAGTTGAGGCGTTTAAGTTTTCCCTCAATACAGTCATCTTGTTGTTATTGGGTATTACAGCATTTTTTGTTTTTTGGACATTTGGTTTCAACAAGACGGTGCAACTGCTATTTAAAATTGCGTCGTAACTCAAAAGGATGGAAAAAGAGGGATTTTCTAGTTAAAACCTCCTAAATAATGCATTGTCATGCGATTTACACATGCATGTAACATTTCAGCTCAATTGGATACCGGGAAGTGGATCAAATGGGGGGTGCGCCTTGATTTTTTTTAGACTTTTAATCGAAAGTAGACTACAACCTGAGAATTTTGGCACCAACCGCGACCTTCTAGCGTGAGTAGATCTGTTTCTATGATTTTTCAAAGTTTCGACCGTTTATGACGTCACGCGCCCCTCTCACCTGGGAGGGACCCCCCAGCCCACTGTGACGTCATAAAATTCGAAACTGAAAAATCATAGGAAAAGATTTACACACGCTAGAAGGTCGCGGTTGGTACCAAAATGGGGTAGTTGCATGATATTTTTTTGTATTTTGGTTTATTATTTTCAATAATAAGCCTTTGGAATCGAGCAAGAAAAAAAAATTTTTAACCCCCCCTCAAAATTTGATGTTTTACGTTTCTAGGTACGTAGAATCCAAAAATCGAATAAAAAAATTTCCGTCCGTCCGCCGTACGCGGCACTTTTCTTAGCAACACTGGACCGATTTGGTTCAAATTTGGTATATGGGCTCCATTTGGGGTCTAGTTGTGCCGCGAAGCTTTTGGTTGATGTAGGTCACTTCTAAGGGGTGAAAATTAAGGGTTGAAATTTTCAAGAGTGCCCTAGCTCGAAAACTCTCGAAATAAAGGTATCGTTTTTTCACCAATTTTAAATAGTACAGAATTTTTAAAAATTTTTGAGACCACCCGGAGCTCTGTAGGACAAACCGTTCGGTCCCTACGAGTATTTGAAGGTTTTCCTTCGATAAAACAGAATCATGAGTGTGAATCGCAAAAGAGGTCTAATCGCCGTTCAAATTTTATCTGACTAAAATGCGATCGCTGTTCATTTCTTCGATTTGTATACAGTGTTGCCTTCTGCGTAACCAGTAATCAAATTTCCATATCAAGCTTTCTATTTTTCGAATCGAGTGTGAAGCGTTTAGTTCTTTCTAATAAACTTGATTGTGAAGGTGTGAAGCCATTATAGTGTGGTAGGTAGTAACCTACCAATAGTTGGTAGGTAAAAAAAAGTTGGTAGGTAAAACAATGTTTGTAGGTAAAAAACGCTGCAAATCATTGCTCACTGATCAGATCACTGATCAGCTGAGTGAGCTCCGCAGCCATTTTCAATGCTATTGAATGGAAGTGCTCTTCCAGGCGTCTCCAGCATTCGAGGATATCTTCTTCACACCTCACATCACTGATCAGCTGAGTGAGCTCCGCAGCCATTTTCAATGCTATTGAATGGAAGTGCTCTTCCAGGCGTCTCCAGCATTCGAGGATATCTTCTTCACACCTCACATCACTGATCAGCTGAGTGAGCTCCGCAGCCATTTTCAATGCTATTGAATGGAAGTGCTCTTCCAGGCGTCTCCAGCATTCGAGGAGATCTTCTTCACTCTTCAGATCACTGATCAGCTGAGTGAGCTCCGAAGCCATTTTCAATCCTATTGAACGCAGGAGCTGAAATTTGAGAGGGAAGGTCAAGGGAGAATACAGATGGTGGTAGGTGCTATTGATGGAGAACCAGTGATCTATACAGAAGGATGATCTATACAGAAAATAATAAACCTTTGAGCAATGATTTGCAGCGTTTTTTCTGTGTAGAGAATCTCTATTGAAGTACGTATCTGCAAATAAAACTCCCGGAAACGCTTCCTAAAAATTTAGAGATTTTTTCGAAAAACGGGATTTCGGATTCAGGCGGGAAAACCTACACACAGCTTGGACACTGCAGGGAAGGGGCTACGTCACGGGTGTGAAGGGGGCCAAGACACCCCTACACCACTGTTACCCTGACGCAAGGTTAGGGGTACTATGCTGGGGGGTCCTTTGATAGCAACCCTCTGTTTGTTTAGGACGTAAACTTTACGTTCGTTTGTGGCAATAAAATTGGAGAATCACTCACACTTCGTGGTGCTTTCATACTGAATTTTGCTAGCTGCGCAATCGAAACATGTTGCATCAAAGATTTTGTTTCCTACTGGCATTCCCTCCACTGTTACTGAAATCGTACATGGTTGTGAGGAAACGCGGCATTCTGGTGATACTCGAGCCACAACCTCGCAAATTTGCTAGATTCTTCTAAGTTGGACATAACCAACATCGTTTTATTTAACAATTTACAAACACTCATTGGTACTACGTTGTACACTACAATGAAACTTCCAATAAATGAGCAACCATTTGGATGAAGAAGTACTACACACAAGAAATCACAATTACAACTGACCTTTTACTATAAAAGTGTCAACTTACCTCACATTATTGGCTCCTTTTATTTCGGCGCTGACGAACTTGTTGTTATTGACGTAAAAATCGTGCAACATGCCAATATTTATATACGGAATATTTTCCAGGGAAGCCACCCCGAAACTCTAGTCAATGGCTCTCCTTTTTGGCATATTTACATTTTATTTCAATACTTTGGCACATCAACGAAAAAAAAGTTACGGTTGTTTTTCTGATGATTTCTACTTACAGCCAAGTCGTTCCTACCGAACTTTATCTTCGTCATTCGTGTTCGTAGAAAAATCGTTCACCATTCGTTGGAAAGCTCTAAATGTTTGCATAAATTATATACTGCCAAAACCGTTGTACTTACGGAAGAAACTGAGATATACCCCTGAGTTAAAAGAACTATCAACAACATTCGAAACCAGATTGGGTTGGTAGCGGGAAGAAGTGAAGACATGTGTTGCAGACTCGTATGCAAGCGTTTATTAAAAGCTTCTTGAAACTTTACAGAGAACATTATCTTTTCCAAACCAATCAACTAATAAATTATGGTAAATACTGGTGTAAACTATAATATGGTAACAACTCGGACCGCACTACGAGAAAAGGCCACCCGAAAAACTGATAACGTGATAACTATGACCGTAAAAGTAACGTGAGGTTTTAGCGCCAACACAACAAAAAGAAAAACAGCCAAAATCATGCTTCAAAATTTTCAATTTAAACGACTAATTCAAACATAAAAAACCTGAAAAATATATTTCAAAGTTTTTTTAATCATCACCATCATTTTGCTAGTATATTTCAATGTTTCTGACTCGAATTGTCCTCGATTGCAGTGATCTCAACGCACTCTATCGTGAGATTCTCGTTTAGGGATGACGTAAGAGGAGTGGCCCGCCAACTCTAAAAATGATGGTACTTCTTTATTGAAATACGGCTAAACTAAATGGAATTTCGAACTGAAAACTGGTCCATATACGTTTTTAAGTGCGCTAAATTCGAATCTGAAGTCAAAAACACGAAATTCCGACCCATGCAACAACCCCATTCTCAGAATGAGGTCTACCTTAGATTAAAAATAACAATAACCAGTTTTTCCTACCCAGGCGCACTCTATTCAACTTGCAAGATTTGATTAATGACAGACTGACAGACAACGGGACAGGTGAAATTTAAATAAAAGCTTTTAAATAAAAATGCACGTTTTTCCGCGTTCAAACAAAAATTTCCTCCTTAAACCGTTGTGTATAAATTTGCAGCGTTTTACTTATTGTTATGAAAATATTCACATTGTAATTCCTTAGCTATACTTCAGACACATTCATCGCTGCGACAGCTCTCATGGTCTGCTACTCTTCCTTTGTATACCTACCTAACTACATGATATCCCTGGTTAATAGATCCTTACTGTTCATGCAGCAGCGCCCAGAGGTTTCCCCTGAAGTCTGACAAAAACTACGAAACTGATTTCCTTCTTGTTTTTACACGAACAATGTATTTTTATATTTTGTTGTTCCATAAATTAAAT